>OX420940.1:8590914-9790914 GCA_949091785.1 Polymixis lichenea | reverse complement strand
GTGCTGATTCTCACCCTAATTTGAATAAATGACTTTTGATTTTGATTTTTTAAAAGAGTCATAGGCGTAGTAGGTACTTCGTCGATTTTGGCTTGTTTTTACTGTACACCGAAAGTGTCACTGTAATTTAAGTAATAGGTAAATAAGAAATTGCCTATATTAAAAATTACAGGAATCGATTCAGTAAAGGATTCTAGTACTTTCATAATGTGCATTATTTTAGTTAGGTTAATTAGGTGGAATTTGGACTTAGATAATTATGAGATACAAGCCGTGCGCCCAATGGGATTTCCCATTGGCAAAAATTACGAATTTCCATACAAAGCTCACTATATAATTTACTATATAATTGGAACCGTGCACCTAGCTTCTGACCTTTCATAAGTGCCCATGCAGATTTATGTGAAATAAAATATTTTGACTTTGATAAAATATTTTGTTAATAAAAATAAATAATAATAATTTATTCACTAAAATAAGAACACGTATTACAAAATTGAATAATGACAATATACACTAAGTAATGGCTTAAAGTTTGTAATACATAAAGATCTATTCATCTAGTTCGGAAACTAGATGGTTAAAACCTGTATCTCGGATTACATTAAAAGTTGTATAAAGATCTATGGTTTTTTTATTAAAAGGCATCTCACAGGTCAACCTAGGAGGTCCTCGGCTAATTAAACTGGCTTGCCTGTGGGTGACTCAATAAATTAAGGCCTCCAGCCAGGGCTTAGACTTAAACACTAAGCGACTATTCGCTAAGGGCACTCCCTGTGGGCTACGGACCTCGGCTTAGGGCGTCGTCGTGGTGGACAGGCTGGATCGGATTAAAAAGATCTACTGTGCAAAATTTCGTGCTTAGAGACCTTCGATCAATTATAATTGATCGAAGTTAGAGACCCAGCGGTTTAGGCTGTGCGTGGTCTGTTAGTGAATGAACAAATTAATTTATGGTTTTTAACACGCTTTTATTAGCTTGGTATGTATGTAACGGAATCTTGGAAATCGAATTTCACCCACATCAAGACAACAGATTAATTAGTTTGGCACATTTATCAAGGACCGATGATAATACAATAATTTGATGTCAAAACAAAAAAAAAGTAGAAAAAAACACGCTTTTGTAGTTAGCCGAAATAAAAAGTAGAAAACAATTAAACAAAACAACAAAATTTTGATTAAAAAAAAAATATTTTCTACTTTTTGTTGTGGGGTTCTATTTTTTTGAACTATTATTTATTATTAAATAGATTTGGTTCACTAACCTCGTCTGCTAAGTTATAGTCTGCCAAGCTGGGCCTTATTAAATGTACGTCTTGTCGATTGGTATGTACACTTCTGAACTGAAGTCTGCCTAAACAAGAGACAAAAGTAACACGTGTGTTGTGCTGACGTTGGCCACTAACTAGATGAGATTTGAGAAAAGTTTGCTTATTATTAATGAAGTGGTGGTAGTTAGATCGTGTCGGCTTTCCGGTAGGCAGGAGTCGGATTGTTGAAGTGGATTCCGTAGGATTAATCTTACCGGCGAGCACTGGTGGCCCAGTGGTTACGACCGCGACTTACGAGTTGTAGGTCGTAGGTTCGAACCCAGACAAGCGCTTTACTTTATGTAAATCATCAATGTTCTCTAAACGGTGAAGGAAAACATCGTGAGGAAACTGGCATGTCCCAGAACCGAACATACGAAGACATGTGACATCTACCAAATCGCACGGGGCCCGCGTGGTGGATTACGACCAGCTCCCTCTCACGGAGAGCAAGCCTGTGTCCCAGCACTGGGTCCTTATAGGCTTATTATGCTAATCTTACCGGTAACTTAATAATTAAAATACTAACGGTTCTATTTCATTGAATAAGGATCGTAAAGCAGTTATTTTTATTTAACGAAAGTACCTATAGAACCCCTCATTGTTTGTATATTTCATAACATATATAATTTAGTCCAACAAAAACGATGTTTATCTTCAAGGGCGTCGCCAGTCGTTGGCCCAGGGGGGTGCGGGGCAAGTTGATATGCAGGATGGGATAAGTATGAAGACTTCTTCAAATATACTTCATGGAAATTGTTCCACAAGTGTCGCGTCGCGCCTGTTTGAAAAAACCTTGAATTGTAGGTTAAGCCATGATCACATGAAGTTTTACACTTGTAGTGCTAAACACCGACCCCTGAAATTAGAGTTTTTCTATGCCAATAGTCAACGTGATGAGATCGCCTCGTTCCTCCGCAATCATCAGCTAGACATCCTCCTTATACAGGAAACCTTTTTGAAGCCCCACCATCGAACCCGAACATTGCCAACTATAAACTAGTTCGCAATGACAGGTCTCGTGCAGCACTCTCATTTATTACGGAAAGTAGTGACTTTCTAGTTGGGTCGATAGGGATGCAGTAGTGATACTGCATCCCTATCGACCCACCTCCTCTCCTATCTCACCTGGAGGTTTCTCTCTGTCGGCTCGGCATGACTGGTGATCAACCGATCACCATCATTTCCGCGTATATCATTCTTAAAATAGGCTTGAGGATCCCATCCCTCTCACTGGCGACCTAGCTGCCCTCTTCGGTCTGAGTTACTTCGTCATCTTGGCGGGAGATCTCAATGCTAAACATCCCTCTTGGAACTGTAACACGACCTCTACCAAAGTTCGGATCGTATGGTTTGTAAATCACTATTCGCCCCCATTGCCCCCTGCAAATGCCCCCTGCATTTGTCCCATAACCCCCTGGCGACTGGGCACGCCACGATTGCGGCGGTAAGTCCCCTCTTTGAGGAGTGGCTTGAGAGGCGGCACGGCGTCCTCACCTTCCGCCTGTCGCAGGTCCTCACCGGACACGGCTGTTTCGGGAGGTTCCTGTTCCGGATGAGCCGGGAGGAAACGCCAGGGTGTTTCCACTGCGAAGATCGTCCTGAGGACACAAATAGCGAAAATCGCTGTTCCTTACATTTTGACGAGTTATGCGAACATAAATGTAGGGAACAGCTGATTTTATTTTCGCGATTTCAGGTTTGGGCCCATAGTAAAAGTTGTTCATTATGATGAGTACAATGACCACTTATGAGGTTAACGGTGATTAAAATTACACCTCGTATATTTACTTTATTTTGATTCGAATACGTAAACCATTAACCCATTTTTACGCCTGGAGTACCTTCGTTTATAACCATTTAGTTTTGTTAGAGGAAATATATGATGGAGGATAGCTGTTTGGCCGGATACTGGATATTCGGCCAACCTTGTAGTCGGATATCCGGCCAAACATTGCCGTTTGGTGACTTTTCTCTGAAGCTGGCCCTGTTTATGAAGACAAGCGAAACCGGTTGATACTTCTTATTGCAGAGAAATTAGTATTCCCTCACCATCGTTTGCCCTTAGTCATTATCGGTGCAACAAGTCTTTTTCTTCCAAACTTCTCTATTAGTCACACCCTTTCTAACCATATCATCAATCACACAGTACATCCATATTTTTCAAATTCGGTATCCAGCCGGGTAGACCCCTGCTATCCGGTACCCGGCGAGATAGTTATTTAAGCCGGATAAACCGGATACCAGATAGTTACCGGATATCCGGTTCATCTTAAATTTAGACTTTTGTAACCCATTGTTAAGCTAGTAATTGCATTATAAAAATATGCGCAATCATACCTATACAAAGCAAAATTTGTAACTACGGGTCAAGTCGCAAAATAATTTTCACGTAATTCTGAATATATGTATCAGAAATATTCTAGATTCATTTCAAACTAAAAAGATTTTTGACGCTAATCTAAATGCATTTTAAATGTATTTGTTTCTGGAACATCAGTACCTACTTGCCGTGCTAAAAAAAACCAAAGGCATATAGCCTATTCTGTAAAATTCTCACTGTGAATTTAGGTAAAGCTAAAAGTGAGCTTATCATTCAGGATTGACACTATTGACACCTGACTTCACCTAAGGTTAAACGGTAAGATTTTCACAGAATAGATCGCCAGGTCTACACCAGAAAAGAGGTTGAGCAGCTATCGTGCAACATTGTTTGCCACAACACAGCCATGTTATTGAAACTACATATCTTCTGCCATACTTCCCGGTTGGCTATATGTATGTATGCGAGGCTTTATACGAACACGCGATGCGCTAAAATAGCAGTAGTAATAAGAAGTACTGTTGACTTTGATCATTATAATTCTGTTTAGCCATATACGGTCGCGAATCATATGTTTAACCTGTAGGGGAAAAGCAGGATAGCTGCCACACTTTTTAACATCACTCTATATCTCTCTGTACAAAAAGCAAAATACTTTATTTGTACAACTGGCCGATACTTTGGTTTTTTATCTACAAATTTGTGAAAAGTAAAAACATTATCTTTAATATTTCCAGAGTATTAGCGATTTTTGCAGACCTCTATATATTGGGACATCTATGCTACATAGGGGATAGTTGCCTAATACATACAAATTACCCCATTACCCCATTGATAGATGCCCCGCCAAGAAACAGGACATCTGTCCCGCAAAAACTTTGATCGCACTTTGTCTTCCTTTGCAATCGCACAGAGACATGCGATTCGGCCAACTTAGTGGCAGTCGGAGAGTCTTTCAATAGATTAATAAAATAGCATGGGATTCATTCGCGAAACTAAAGTAATTACAATCGGGGCAACTATACCCCTGGGGCATGTTTGTTTGTTTGTAAGCGTGTTTGTAACCGGTCAAATTTCATTTAAACATTGTAGACTTATCGAGAGATAAGTCTATGAAGTTTAAATTAAATCTAACCGTTTGAAGTCATCGGTCATCGGTCCTCACTGATAACCCGAAACATAATTCTGAAAAATCACGCTTTCGTTAGTTCTGCTATCTAAGCAGAACTAAAAATAGAAAATAAATAATAGTTTAAAAAAACGAATAAACACGCTTTAAAAACCAAACTAAAAAAGCAGAAAATAATTTTAAAAAAAGCGTGGGGTGCTTGATATTAATTGATTATAAAAATACCTCAAAAAGCACTCCACGATTTTTTGAAATTATTTTCTGCTTTTTTAGTTTGTTTTTTAAAGCGTGTTTTTTAGATTTTTTATCTACTATTTTCATCAACATACAACCTGACTCTGCCCTACAAATTGCAAAAAAAGTAAGAAAATTTAAAAACCGCGGGCTAGTTTAGCTCCCTCTTAATTTGTCTTATAGTATATTTCATTACAAGTGCGGAAAGGCTGTCATTGCAAAGAGTTCCGACAAATGTCTACCCGAGCCGAGGCGCAGCCGAAGGCGAGGGTTGACAGTCGGAACAAGTTGCAATGACGGTTCCGCAGGTGTACTGAACGACTATTTTTAATACAGTTGCGAAAAAATGAAGCAATTTAATAAAATAATAAAAACACAATAAACTCAACTAACTAATCATTTATTTCTTATAAAAGTTATAGTACACATGTACATTGAAATTGGTACAGTTTTTTAAAGTAACTGGGGAAGTTTTAGGTTGCATATTTACTGTTTGAGACAAACTATTATTAATTTCGTATGATTGTTCATGTATATTTGTCATACAATGGCGTTTGCTAGTTGATGGAATTGGATCTGATGAATTATCATTATCAACGAAGGTAGATGGACGAACGTTCTCTTCAACATGTGAAGAAGACGGACTGGACCTTAAATTAATGGATTGTGTGATTTTTTTCCCAGTTTCTAGTTTGTTGTTTAATGAATCACCAATATAGCTTTCTGCAACTTTGTCTGATTTCCAACCTCCTAGTCGCTTTAAGGACGTCAAATTGGCTCCTGAATCTGCCAATAATGTAGCAGAGGTCCTCCTGAAGCTGTGCCCAGTATAATACTCAGCATCCGGCAGACCAAGAAACGTTGCTATTTCTTTTGGCATATTACCAAATTTGTTTATCCCGATTGCTTGAGCTGTACACTTCCCTTTTTGGTAATTTTGAAAAAAACGGTCGGTTTTTCCTTTTTGGGACCGCTGATTCATATATTTTTGCACTATTCTAAGAAAATCTCCTTCAACAACAAAGCTTCTCGGTATCTTATTTTTTGTGTTCGGAATCTTGATTAGTAGCATTTTTCCATGGGCTTCAATATCTTTTAAAGTAATATTGGCTAACTCCTCTCTGCGGCAAGCTCCAACAACGCCAAAAATCAGAGCAACCTACAAAAAAAGGGATTTGATTAATATTTTTTTAAATAATGTTTTGACTGTATTTTGCGATTTCGTAAACTGAATACTAAAGAAAAATATAAGTACTTATTAATAAATTACCTTTGTGGCTAAATAACGATCATCGGGAGCTTCGTTCAAAAACCTTTCCACTTCATTGGATGTTAATATTTTCGACTTTTTACTTGTAAAACCGTCTGATTGTCGTTTTAAGAAAACATTTAATTTTGGGTATTCACTTATATCCACGTTGTTCCTTATTTTCAGCATACTTTTATCATCGAAAATCTCGACCATAACGTAGACGGTTTTAATTTTGCTGAGAGTTCGGAGAAGTATGCCAACATAACATTTTCTGAAAAACTATTTGCTTTTTTCTCTTCTCTCCACGCAATAAATTCGTCGTATGTAGATATGTAACGACTTTTTGACTTTTCCGGTAAAATGTTCTCCGAAGCATTTTGTGCAATTATACTGAGTTCCGGTGGTGTTAATTCAAAAAAAATAGGGTCGAAATTACTCATTTTGTGCAACAAACAACTAAACTCGCAAAGAAAATTTCTGGAAAATGGCGCCAACCGTATAATATAAGCAGAGTTTTTTTTTCACCCATTTTGGTAGGCAAAGGGAACTATCCATACAGCTTAGTCTTCAGTAGATTTTTTTTATTGATATGAAATGAAAATGAAATTTAATGAGATGAAATGAAATGAAACCTAACCTAACTCATTCAATGATTTAATTGAATGAGTTAGGTTAGGTTTCATTTCATTTCATCTCATTAAATTTCATTTTCATTTCATATCAATAAAAAAAATCTACTGAAGACTAAGCTGTATGGATAGTTCCCTTTGCCTACCAAAATGGGTGAAAAAAAAAACTCTGCTTATATTATACGGTTGGCGCCATTTTCCAGAAATTTTCTTTGCGAGTTTAGTTGTTTGTTGCACAAAATGAGTAATTTCGACCCTATTTTTTTTGAATTAACACCACCGGAACTCAGTATAATTGCACAAAATGCTTCGGAGAACATTTTACCGGAAAAGTCAAAAAGTCGTTACATATCTACATACGACGAATTTATTGCGTGGAGAGAAGAGAAAAAAGCAAATAGTTTTTCAGAAAATGTTATGTTGGCATACTTCTCCGAACTCTCAGCAAAATTAAAACCGTCTACGTTATGGTCGAGATTTTCGATGATAAAAAGTATGCTGAAAATAAGGAACAACGTGGATATAAGTGAATACCCAAAATTAAATGCTTTCTTAAAACGACAATCAGACGGTTTTACAAGTAAAAAGTCGAAAATATTAACATCCAATGAAGTGGAAAGGTTTTTGAACGAAGCTCCCGATGATCGTTATTTAGCCACAAAGGTAATTTATTAATAAGTACTTATATTTTTCTTTAGTATTCAGTTTACGAAATCGCAAAATACAGTCAAAACATTATTTAAAAAAATATTAATCAAATCCCTTTTTTTGTAGGTTGCTCTGATTTTTGGCGTTGTTGGAGCTTGCCGCAGAGAGGAGTTAGCCAATATTACTTTAAAAGATATTGAAGCCCATGGAAAAATGCTACTAATCAAGATTCCGAACACAAAAAATAAGATACCGAGAAGCTTTGTTGTTGAAGGAGATTTTCTTAGAATAGTGCAAAAATATATGAATCAGCGGTCCCAAAAAGGAAAAACCGACCGTTTTTTTCAAAATTACCAAAAAGGGAAGTGTACAGCTCAAGCAATCGGGATAAACAAATTTGGTAATATGCCAAAAGAAATAGCAACGTTTCTTGGTCTGCCGGATGCTGAGTATTATACTGGGCACAGCTTCAGGAGGACCTCTGCTACATTATTGGCAGATTCAGGAGCCAATTTGACGTCCTTAAAGCGACTAGGAGGTTGGAAATCAGACAAAGTTGCAGAAAGCTATATTGGTGATTCTTTAAACAACAAACTAGAAACTGGGAAAAAAATCACACAATCCATTAATTTAAGGTCCAGTCCGTCTTCTTCACATGTTGAAGAGAACGTTCGTCCATCTACCTTCGTTGATAATGATAATTCATCAGATCCAATTCCATCAACTAGCAAACGCCATTGTATGACAAATATACATGAACAATCATACGAAATTAATAATAGTTTGTCTCAAACAGTAAATATGCAACCTAAAACTTCCCCAGTTACTTTAAAAAACTGTACCAATTTCAATGTACATGTGTACTATAACTTTTATAAGAAATAAATGATTAGTTAGTTGAGTTTATTGTGTTTTTATTATTTTATTAAATTGCTTCATTTTTTCGCAACTGTATTAAAAATAGTCGTTCAGTACACCTGCGGAACCGTCATTGCAACTTGTTCCGACTGTCAACCCTCGCCTTCGGCTGCGCCTCGGCTCGGGTAGACATTTGTCGGAACTCTTTGCAATGACAGCCTTTCCGCACTTGTAATGAAATATACTATTGTGTTTCCGACAGGTGGAACATGGACGCCCACCAACCCGTCTGGGAGTGTTCTGCTGATCGTATGCCTGTTCTTCGCGGTGGTCACATACAATGCCTACGCGGCGTTCATAACCTCGGTGCTGTCAGTTCGCGTTGCCAGCGTCGATACCATAGCTGCTGTTCTACATTCACCCAACTTCAAGATCGGATACATAAGGAATGGGGCTGATCAAATGTACCTTATGGTAAACCTTTTAAATTTGGAATCCCAACTTCTATAAATTTTATTTATTTATTCATAGGAGAACCAACGGCTATAATAAATGGATAAAATTGTAAATGAAACATAAAGCTAATTACAGGTTCTCACGGGTAAAAACAGAAAAAAAGTAGTAGAAATCTTATTATCTCAAACTCAAACTCAAAGCATTTATTTCAAATAAACCAATTACAGGCACTTTTGAATTGTCAAGGTCGGTGAGTGAGAAAGATGAAGCTATTTGCCCATTCCAAAGCGTAGGTACCTATGGAGAAGAACGGGCAAGAAACTCCATGGACACTCTTTTAAAATCATGGTATTGTTACAAAAAGTTGGTTAAGTACATCATTATGTTGAAATTATCAATGTGAGAACGATGTAAAAAGACGTGCACATTAAAGCGTCCGTAAGCCCATCGGGGGCTCGGCGGGGTTTTAGCGGTTAAAACAAAAATAAAATAACAATTCAGAAATTAAAATAAGCCGTGGGAGCTAGGAGATGACCAGTCCCTACTGGCGGCGCCGGTTCACGTACATGACGTGTGGATCAGCACCATTCAGCTCAACCATTTTGAAGGGAACTTAATGATCCAACACACACGCCACCACCAGCGAGACATTTGAGTGAGCATGACATACTCTCAGCTGCCAGGGCACATTCAAGTCAAGGAAAGACGTACCCTGTAAATGGTAGCTTTATAGTAGGAACATAGTGCTCACATATGCTATGCAATTATACAATACTAGAAGTTTGAATTTATACAATGCAAAGATATCTAGTCTTTTACAGTCTTCAGCAGCTCCAACAACGTTTTCAAATGCTAATCAATTTGGTTTAAGCTACCTTGTGGAGCAGGACAAGCAGCGTTTAGCCAAGCATTTTTGTCAGCGATGTAATCTCCCAACTTATAATAAGCATGGCTGCATAGTGTGCGTTTTATACAAGATTTAAATTTCATTTCATTCAGTTGGAGTATGTGGGGAGGTATTTTATTGTAACATTTTAAACAGTACCCATGAAGGATGAGTCTACTTTAGCCAGTCTGAAGCCTGGTTGAACTAATTGGTTCCTATTTCTAGTCCCAACGGTGTGTCTTTCACCTCTTTTACTGAAAAGATTTAAATTTTTCCTGACGTACATGATGTTCTCATAGATATATTGACAAGGTACCGTCATGATATTAATATTTTTTAAAAGTTCCCGTACAGAATCTCGCCTAAGGAGGCCATATATTGCTCTGATGGCCCTTTTCTGCAGAATAAAAATAGACTCGATATCTGCAGCCCGTCCCCATAGTAAAATACCGTAAGACATGATACTATGAAAGTAACTGAAATAGACTAACCTCGCGGTTTCTACATTAGTGTATTGACGGATTTTTCTTACAGCCATATGCTGTAAGAAAAATCCGTCACTGAACCTGAACCTAGCCGTCCTGCAAGAGCTGTTAAATGAGGACTCCACTGTAGGCTTGAGTCGAGCGTGATCCCTAGAAAAACAGTTTTATCGACGAATTCTAGTTTCTCTTTATTCAATACTATGTCACAATCAGTACTTTTAACATTTGGTAAAGCAAATCTTATGCATTTAGTTTTTTTCCAATTTAATACTAAATTATTAGCGGTGAACCAATTTTGCACCAGCAGTAGGGCGCTATTTACGTCGTCAAGATTTGATCCGCGTCTATTTATTTTAAAAATTAAGGATGTATCGTCAGCAAATAACACCATCTGTGGTTGTTTTTTTAATAAATGGGGTAGATCATTAATATACACGGTTAATTTTAGGTCGTTCTGGAACCGAAAGCCATGAACTCAATCATCGAACTCGAATTGATTGGGACTATTTTTTTCAATAAATAACAATAAAAAAAATCACGAAAACTTAAATTTATTCATTTTTTTGTGAAATAATGAGAACTCGAAGTAACGCTTCCTTGCGATCAATGAATTTATGCGTGTGTAATGTGTGTAAAAATATGAAAAGCGAATTCAGACTTTATTTCTTAACAGTAAAGGATAAAAATATAAATTACACCAAACTAGGTAAGTAGGTCCGCAGTTTACTAAAATTATTCCTAGAAACCTATTGTCTCGTGTTCGGCCGGCCTTTACAAGAATGCACAACCGAATTTCGCGGTTAAAATTATAACAATAAGATCTTAATTCGGTTCAATATTTTCATAGAAAAGGGCACCTCCAACTAATAATGAACTCTATGTTACAGAGATAACGATTCATTTTTCTGTTTGAATTGCCTGCCTTTGTGAAGCCGCCGCAAGCATTGTCGCATAAAAAATATTTTAGGCATATGTAGTAGTAGTATTTATCATATGGTTGTTTTTTTTTCGGGTTAGGAAATCATCAAATGACTTCTCCCGCTCTGGGTGAAGCGGTAGGGCGTGTCAGACTTTTACTGACTAAACCCACCAGTGTTCCCTCAGTTGTCTGTGTGCCAGGGGCCGCGGTATCTCTTTCGAACAACCCGCACCCCAGGCAGGCATCGGACCTTGCGGGCCCCACCAGTTGGTGTTGACATCTCTTTGAGGCGCGCGTGGAACACAACGCGCCGTCGACCCGGGCTTGGTCCTTACCGGACAGCGAGCTACCCATTACTCGCCGTCCGCAAACCCGCGCCTACGATGGCCGGGAATCAGCCTGGGATTCCCGACACCCAGGGCGTCTCCTGTGAAGGCTGCAGCCACGAGGGCGCACGTACTGCCTCTCCCTCACGTGCGCCGCCTCCCTCTTTGCGAGCGTCACTGCTTCGCTGAAGGAGGTGACGGCTAACCATGTACTCTCGCTCCGTACCATGGCCTGGACCAGGGCCGGACGCGAGAGATCGCCGCCGCCGATCGCCTCCACGAGGACAAGGCGGTGCTCCGCCCAAGCCGGGCATACCTCGATCGTATGCTCCACCGTGTCCTCAGGGCCATCTTCGCAGTGGAAACACCCGGGCGTTTCCTCCCGCCTTATGCGAAACAGGAACCTCCCGAAACAGCCGTATCCGGTGAGGACCTGTGTCAGGCGGAAGGTTCCCGTGTTATGATGATTTCTGATAAAATTACGATGTTAATTTGCACGATATTTTGCTTGTTTCTTGTTGAATAGGCAAGTACTTAATCTAACAGCAGTATTTTAATGGGAATCCTACTGAACATTTGCATAATATTTAAACTCAAACTTCTTATCGCGCCCAGGTCAAAGGCTGTTTTGTGCACTCGAACATTCAAAGATCTTTTAAAAATAGTTTTGTTATGAAATATACCTAGAATTTTCTTTAATTATGAGTACGATTTGTGTACATACCATTAAATACACCAGGTTACACTCAATTCACTGTGAAACACTCAACGCAATCAAACTTCACATAACAATGACGTCACTGAGCAACGGTTTGTTTACGTAACACTTTTTTTTATCGAAAAACAGTTTTTATGATGCTATTTGATGCAAATATTATCTAAAACAATGTAATAACTACTTATAAATGAATATTTATCAACTTCACGTCGAATATGCACAAAAAATAAGAAAAAACACTAAATAACTAGAGAGCCTAACAAGATAACGCTCTGTCGACGCGCGCGTTCGAAGCGTCACTGTCAACTATTTTTATAAATTTAGCCACAGAACTTTTACGCGTTTGAATGATGTAGTTTACGAAAGACTGGCTATCGGCCCATAGAGTTAAATCATCGCAGACGAGATTAAACCTTATTTATATTAAGTATTAAGATAAAAACCGCTTGCTTCTGGGTGGTACGATATCGTACCAGCCGGGTTTGAAGGGTGCTCGACTTACTGGTACGATATCGTACCAGCCGGACGATAGCGGTAAAATACAACTCCTAAGCCTACTCGTCGTGTCTAGTTGAATAGGTACGAGTACCTACTAGGTGATCGTGATGCGAGAGTGGTGAATTAAATGTCAATTAATTTCTCACGTTTACGAGATGTGATAGTGGTAAACACCGTGCCGTGCTTTCGATACGAGATGATGGAGGTAAATGAACTTACACCAACCTAAATCGTACCTGAAATGAAATACCTACTTGTAGGTACACATGGCTACACCTTAAGTTATAAATTTCCAGTATAAGCTGATCTCACATTGAATAGGATTTCCGTATAGTGCAAGATCAGCGTAAACTGGAAATGTATAGCTTGATGTGTAGCCGTGCGTACTTACTTGCGTCCGACGTCCGTTGACCCACCGCGGGCGCGCTGAACTGACGCACACGCACAGCTGTGCCGCGCTACGTCATCACCGAGCAGATCGCGTACGATCTTGCGTTTATGAATGAAATAGTGGAAGCGCTACTAAAATTTAACTCGAATGACAGAAATAAAGTGATAAATTTCTAACTTCTTTATTAGATGTCTTAAAACAAAAATAACAATGCCAATAGTGACTGTTACTCGTCTGGAGTTACTGTGTTTCGGCTCCAGAACGATGTAAAAATAAACGTGTATACTAAAAAGAGGAAAGGACCTAATATTGAGCCTTGTGGAACACCCATTTTTATTTTTAAACCAAGTGAATTGACTCCATTTATATGAACTTTTTGCTGTCTATCATTTAAATAAGATTTTACTAGACTGAGCGCAAGTTTACATAGTCCGTAATGCTCAAGTTTTAAGAGCAAGGTTTCGTGATTAACGCAATCAAATGCCTTGGAGAGGTCACAAAAGATACCTATGGCATCCTGGGCCTCCTCCCAAGCAGTAAATATGTGTTTTAATAAGGTAACACCGGCGTCAGTCGTACAACGTCCTTTGGTGAAACCATATTGCTGATCGTGTAAGATTTTGTTGGTGTTAAAATGATTAAGCATTTGACTGAGCATTATCTTTTCGAACACCTTGCTGAATACCGGCAGCACGGATACTGGTCTATAATTGTTGGCGTCATTGCTGTCCCCAGATTTGAATAGAGGTATAACCTTACTATATTTCATTAAATCCGGGAAGACTCCTTGATCTACACACAAATTAAATATCAAAGCTAAGTATGGTGCTATGGTCTCAATTATAGATGTACAAACTTTTATAGACATTCCCCATAGATCATCAGTCAGCTTGATTTTGATTTGCCGAAAACATTTTAAAACTATCATAGGGTTTATGTGCTTAAATTGAAATTCAACAGGGCAGCCTGGATTCGCTCTTAATAAATCAATTGAGACATCGGGGGACGAATTTAAAGCTTCCGTCGTTTTAAATGGTATATCAGTAAAGAAGTTTACAAATTCTTGAGCTACTTCTATGTTAGAGCTTATGGCACCACGCGAAGTCTCCAATGTATAATCCGTATTTCTTATTTTTTTCCTACTAGTTTCGTTATTTATAACTTTCCAAACTGTTTTGATTTTATTCTCTGCTGATTTGATCTTGTTGCTAATGTACAAAGCTTTAGCTAACTTGCAGGTATTTCTAAAAATTTTGGAATATGTAGCAACATACTTGTTGAAAGTTTCGGTGTTAATGTAAGGCTTAAGGCCATACAGCTCGAACAGTCTTTCCCTACTTATCCTAATACCTCTAGTACCCCAGTCACTAAATACAAAATGAGGGCAAATATTTTTTGTTTTCATTTCTAAAGTTTTACTGAATTCAGTCTGCACTACTGAAAAGAAATCCTCATACAATTTATTTGCATCGTCCATATTATGAACACCCAGAATATTTAACTTACTGTTTACGGTACTATTGAATTTATTTCATTTGGCCGTCGTTATTGGTCTAAATTGTATTTGCACTTTTTGCAAAGGTGCTCTAAACTTAAAATTTACCGTTTGTCCACTATGATCCGACGGCAGATAATTTACGTATTCACAATTGCAGAAAATATTATCGATACAAGTAGCAGAAGTTGGAGTTACTCTAGTCGGTTCTGTAAAAACATTAGTTAAATTGAACGATTTAAAAAGGCTTAGTAATCTACTGCTATTTGAATTATGTTCCAAAATATTGATATTAAAATCACCACAGATAATTGCGGCTTTATTACTGGATGCAAGTTTCGCTAGGGCATCTTCCATTATTGACTCAAATAAAGAAAAGTTCTGATAATTATGGGGTCTGTACACGCACACTACAACATGCTTATCCAGCTCAACACAGGACAGTTCGATACAATGTTCCACTGATAATCCAACTATGTCATTACGTTGCTTAGATTTTAGACAATTTTATATCAGTATAATAGAACCTCCACGCTGGATAGATTTACGGTTAAAAAAACTGCCCACACTATAGTTTTCATAATTAATTAGCATTTGGTAATCCTTTAACCAATGTTCAGTAAAACAAACAATGTCAAACTTTTTTTTTTCTCTAAACAATTCTATTTCTAATAATTTGGAAGAAATACCTTGAATATTTTAATGAAATAATTTTAAGCCTTTCTGCTGATCACCTTTTTGATAATTAATTATTTTAGAGCAAGAAGATACCTTGTTGTTGTTTGGCATAAGAATATTCTTACTGGTACCTTCTGTTGTCTTACAAACTAGTTTAAAACATTATCCGGAGTTAACCCCAAGACTTCAATGACTTCACCAGGCATTGAACTCACTGTGAGTGAGGGACATGGAACCTCCTTCGTACAATTTGTATATAAACTTGTAGCATTTGAGCTACATTCATTCAGATTCACCACCGATGTGGTGTCAATAATACAAGACGAATATCCCTAACAAGCACGATACAAAAGAATATACATACGGTACAATAAGTGCTATGCACTTTTAAAAAGTCACCGTTTAGCCGAGTGCGTACAGAAGAGGTTTTGGTGGTAAATGAATCAAATGAGAACTCTTTACAAAGAATATTAAAGTGCTTACTCGTTCGCACCATGTATGAGTTATGCCTGTGGTTAGAAGAGGGAAAAGGAATAGAGATTGTTGGATTAAATCTAACTGATCTCTGAGGGACGTTTGAAACGCAGTTTGTGTAGGAGATCAGCACAGTCGATCTCGTTAGATTTAATTAAATTGTTTTGGCTAACTGGTGTGAAGAATTTGTGAAGTTGCCGGAAAATCTAAATAAAATATCATAAAAATAGAAATCAAAGACAAAAAAAAACTAGTTGGGTTCTATTCAAATGAATGGTCTTGTTTAAAATATTTTTTTTTGCTGTGTTAATAGAATAGGTACAGTCATTTATTTATGTACAGACTAACTAATACAATTACCAAACCGTTTTATACATTGTTTTCATGGTTCCAAGATTAAAATATGCCCTACACGGTCAGAATGTATGGGACAGCTAATACTTTTTTTTATAAACGACGACTTTCAAGCAGGGGTCCAGAATCATGTACTGAATCCATCATAACAGGTTGAGCGTCGATGGCCCTGCCACCTTGTATGACTTCTTTTCTTTTCTTCTTGTTCATCATGGTAGAAGTATCGTATGAAATCGACAATGAAACTTTTAGCTCTGAATCAAATGAATTAGATTTTCATTCATGTGTCCATCTTGAATCTACGATAAAAAGTCGCCCTGCACCCTTTCAGGAGTTTTCCAATTTAATTCAAGATTCTTATCTAACGACATTGATGCGGAACATGTAACGGACGTCTAGAATTCGCGTTTTGACATTGGGCATATTGCAAACATTTTCTGCGAATGTGAATTGAAATAATTGTTTTGAAAGGTAGACACAAACATGTTTGCCCATTTGACTATTAAAAACGCATTAGAAAAGCAAAGTAAAAAACATCGTATGTGTCAAAAGGTTATTGACGCAGTTGGCTTTGAATGGGAATTTTCATTTAGAGTTATTTTGCTCTGCGGCAAAAAAGACTATTAGATTTATACTTGACCTGCCAGAACTGTGGCTCAAAGTCACTGACAACCATTAAATAAGCGCTCGCCGTAGTCTTCAAATCAGTAAATTTTAAAAATCGTCTTCATGTATAAGGAAAAGATTATTTCGATGCGGATGGTTTTTCTGACTTTATTGTTAAATTTCCGTAAAATCGCAACCAATTTCGATGATTACTCTGGAGTAGTGCATGTCTATGGGCGGCAGTGTTTGCGTAACATCAGATGACCCGCATGCTCGTTTGCCACCTTGATGATATAAAAAAAGCTTAGCGCCTCGATGGCGTATCGAATAATAGAAAATCATTCGTAAACACGATAATCATCGCCTATCGCTATATTATATCGAAAAGCAAAGTTAATAAGTGAAAACGTAACTCGACTCGACGAGACTCGTGAAATTATTTGTATCGTAAACAATTACAATTTCAAAAATTAAACATTTGCTGCACTTTGATTATGACACTAGGCAGGTGCCCCTAGTCCCACTAATCATATGCTTTGTTTATTGGCGTCAGGAGGGTATTTTTATACTAGAGCCGAGATCCTGTGACCACCTTCAGGCTCTGTCAACAGATCAGCTCCTTGACACAAAATGAATAAGGTTGTAAACAGAAAGAAACTAGGAAACGTTTAAATTGCTCGAAACCGGGGTCAAATGAATGCCACGGTCAATACCAATATTTTGCAGCGTAAGCCAAGTTTTTATTGTAAAGCATTGAAATATATGTACGAAATCAGTGTTTTATTGTTATTAACTGATGCAAGTATATTTCCGCGCTGTTATGTACCTAGTTACCGGACAGCGGGTCATTCTGCATTTACATGGTATTTTGGTGCATTGCACTGGTCCTGTGCCAATCGTGAGTTTCGGGAAAAAGGGTTTTCGTATTTTATATACAAATTTAAGCCTTTTTTTCGTAGGCTATGTACATTTGCTTATAATAATTATACGTATTATAGTATTATTTTTTAAGTACAGTATTTGTGCCAGAGCATTTTTGTTCGATAACTTGTTGCGTAATAGGTAGTCACGTAATCCCATTGCTGTAGAAATGTCCTTGGAGTTTCTTGTCCGTTCTTCTCCTTAGTGATCTACGCTTTGGAATGGGCCACTAGCTTCATCTTTCTGACCAACCTACCCCTTGACAATTCAAAAGTACCTTGTAAATCTCAAAATCAAAGCATTCAATTAAAACAGTTGAAATATTTGTTTTGAGTTTGAGTTTGAAAGCAATAGCTTTCACTGCTTCAAAAATGAATTGATAAGTGATTTATTCTTTACATTGCAGTCAACAAAAGACGTGCAGCTGAATGCTTTCTACATTCGAGGCTATTCCGATGCTGACAACTTAGTAACTTCGGCTGAAGAAGGGTTGGCTCGAGCTGCGAGGCAGGACTATGCATTTTTTGCGGGACAAAGGGTAGCAAGATCTACGTTAAGGTAAAATTGTAGTCCGCGGTCTCTGTTCCCTATATTCTAGCAATTGAAAACATAATGGATTCTTTCAAAATGTTTTAGGGTTAAAAACCTGCGGGGTAATTGCGTAACAGATTATCAGTAGGAATGACTTTCATTTTGAAAGTTCAACAACATTCATTGTAGTCTTGTGCCTGCTCGGTAATCTTTAAGATCGCTCCGTACTAGTTCATTTCGGTCAGTGAACTAGTTCATTCTATTAGTTCTATGCTATAATCGGTCTTCGCTCTCAGTCAGTACTTCCATATATCACAGAGCAAAAAAGTCACATTGAAATCGTATCAGTCAAATCAGTCGCTGTCATTCTCGTTCTCTTTCGGACATGCGTTAGGGCTTTTTGTTAATGTACGAGGAGCTATTAGAACTAATAGACCGATTACAAATCAGCATTCGGAAACGTTTCTTTTAGTACAGTCCTAAGAAACGGTTCCTATTCGTTCATATAACAAGACTAATTCATTGCGTTATTTACATTGTTGAGCAAACAAATAACTGTAGAACATATGAAGCAATGGATCAGCAATAACCTTTGAAATTCGATTCTGGGCCTAAATGCACTATGACAATTTAACGATTCCTTACTCGTAACCACATCAATCACACACGAATTCTGCTAATATATATCGTATTAATAATATCGACATATTGTCTTGGAACATACAGAATATGACATTTCGATTTCTTAGCGTTTCTAAAAAAAACGAAATTGACGTAGTTTGAACGTTGTGGAATCATTATAACGATACAGAATTGGGGCCCTGATGAATAGTGTGTAACGGAATTAAGGTGCAGATTATGATGCTGGTCTCCTTTATCCGCCCATCGAGTGGAGTGTTCATAGGTGATCACAATCTGTACATACGTATTCATACAATTAATAAAAATAAAGTCTCTGTTTGTATTGTCAAAATAACAGCTCTAAATAACAAACATTTATTTTAAAACTTTTTGTCTGTCTCTCTGTTTGTTCCGGCTAATCAACGAAACGGGTGAACCGACTTTGATGGAATTTTCACAGGCAGATAGCTGATATTATAAGGTGTAACACAACTGGGTAGCAGCTAGTGGGTAATACTTAGTCATCCCTAGTATCAAATTCCCCGTCTACGTTGTGCGTGCCGAGTAGGAAACAACTGCCAGTCTGTCCTGTAGGAAACTCACCGTTACATCGTCGGCAAACTGCATTGCTATTCTATAACCATCTCACCGCGTGAAGTGAGCGTGGAGTGAGCTGTCAGTGTCATTTCACCTTGCTTGGTCAATCCCTTGCATCAGTGGGATGACAATGACAGCTCACTCCACGCTCACTTCACGCGGTGAGAAGGTTACAGAATCGACATGCAGAGCTGTGTTTCCACCAGTGCTATTCTGTAAAAAGCTTACCGTGATAACTTGAGTGAAGTGAACTTAAAGCGAGCTGTCATTACAGTCAATCCCTAGAATCATATGGAATAGTAGCTGACTTCAACGTCACTTCACCTAAGTTGGCACGGTGAGATTTTTACAGAATTATGTTGGCTGGTGGGATTAACAGCTCACACAATGTAAACAGGTGAATTTTATTTATTTTTACAGAATGGTTCGGCTGCAATAGTGTTTGCGCAGCGCCATAAGCTGTCTACAGTACATTTACGGTTTAAAATATAATTTATTTCTCAAAGATTTACATAATCACTTAGTGTGAAATAAAGTTTTAAATAATAACAACGTAGGTAACAACTAAGATAGTCTAGAGCGCTCGTCGTGTAGTTAGCTAGAATATAAATAGAATAGAATAAAATAAGTTATTTTGATAAATCTGGTGAGACGGTACATCGCAGTAAGTTACTCAGAAGGCGCGCGTCGTTGTACACATTTCCATATAATAGTGTATGTACAAATGGTTATCTATATGTATGTAGGTTCATATTATTAATACGCATATCTGTCTAACTCTGAACAATGCAAATGTCTGAATAGAGATTGGATGCAGTCTATGTTTGTTAATACCTAAACTCTATGAATGTTTGTTCAGTTCTGATATACGTACCATAAACGCTGATAGTTGACGTTAGCAATTTGAATTCAAGTGTTGTATGTAACTTGTAAAGCGTGAGGAGCCCGCTAAATTCAAATTTTATTAGTTTCATATAGACATTTACCCCCGTATTTATTAACGTTGTTTAAAGATAACTAATGATTAGCTACTTTTTAACGTTTAAACATCTCTTAACTTTAAGCAACGTTTTTAAATAAGAAGGACAATGATTAAATGAACTTAGAGGGTTGTGTTGATGAGTATAATGATTTTAATTCTGTGAAACTTAAATTGTTACGGTCGCGAATCGTATTTTAATCAATATACGACCTGACACTGACCTTAAAAAAACGGGCTACCTTAACGCATCCACCTTAAGTGGATGGTATACTTTGTCGTATATCTACCAACCCGACCTGGGCCCGCGTGGTGGGCTACTGATCAAACCTTCTCATATGCCCCGTCCTAACCAAAACCATCGTCTTTCCGGTTTTTCAAATAAATTAGTGACACATAAACGCGATGATCGCTTTGGTTAGGACGCAGGAATGAGACGAGAGCGGTGCGAACATTATAGGCCGCGTCCTAAACAAAAGCGATAGTCGCGCAAGTACGCGATCGTTGCGTTCTTTATTGTGAATATGATATTGGTACTCGTGTCATAATTCATACAAACAAACGCGTAATCGCGTACACGCGCGGCGGTCGCTTTCGGTTAGGACGCAGGCATAGGCGGATTAGATGCTTGGTATGTGTACTTTGTCGGACAGGTCTCTGAGTCAGGCTCGCGGGCGGTGCGCGGTCCGGGAGCTGCCGGTGCATTCCACTCGTGCGCACCTCGCTTTCCCGCTGCCGCGCCAGTCACCCTACGCTAGACCTACTCTGCTCTCGTAAGTTTGTTCTTTGGGAACTCAAGACGCTGTCTGGACTCCTGTCCCATGTCGGATAGGACAGCGTCTTGAGTTCGCACAAAACTCCCATGGAAAAAAAGTTAAAGTGTTTCCCGAAGTTTTTTACTTTTACAGGCAAATTTTACAAGGTTTCTTTCCCTAAAAACTTACGAAAACTACAGAAAAAAAAACATATCGGTCCAATCGCTTTCAAGTGATGCAATGATTAACAAACAGCATTCAATTTATGAATAAAGCTTAAGATTATAATTATTTAGCACTGCATTAGCGTCCTATAACAAAGGTTAAGTTTCAAAGGATTAATCCATTGGTTCCGTCCCGTGTGGTGCCAGACTAAAAAAATTGTACCACCCTATTTCTTCCCGTTGGTGTAGTAGGACGCGACTAAGGGAACTACTAGATAATTGTTCTACTAGAACTTGTGAGTAACGTGGTGCAGATCCAGAGTGTGAATGATGAATTCATGTTTTATCGCAAAGAGTTTTTTTCCCTTGAATAGTGCTTACGTGACTCGGACGGTGTATTGCAGCGAACGAATATTAACAACTGTGAAACCAGAATATACCTATAGGTAGTAGATAGTTCATTGAGGTTTTGATATCCGGCCCAGATTTTATTGCACTTAATGTTGTTGAATTATTTGCTTTTAATTTAATTTTAATATTTGTTAAAATATTCGTTGAATGCTTTGTACACCACCGCTGCGGGTTCGCGCAAACTGCTCTAGGGTGACGAAATGAGGAACAATTCTCGTAATTTTACGTTCACAGTCTAATCTTTTTCTTAATCCGCCAAAAATACCTCTAATTTCCATACATTTTTGACTAGTTTTTCACATTGATTGTGGCTGAGATGAGATTGCGGCTAGATTTTGATTGTTTTTAATTACGAACATTGGTCTGTAATACAAGGTGAATTTAATTAACTGGACAAAGTCAACAAGGTGACTTTAGTTATAAAATTCAGTCGTTTCTTAAATAATTGTTTTTAATATATAACGGGAAATCAGGAGGGCCGGGCTGTTGCATCTGATTGCTGATTCGTGACTTCGTCAGCACGAGAATCCATAGTGGGCGTTAAACTTCAGGAAACGTTGAAATAAATACGCTGTAGCGTTGACTGTTCACTATTTTAATTTTACAGACACTTAAATGACTTAAACAATTAAGGATTGCAGCAATAATTAACGATTTAGAGCCAATGGGTTTGCGAGTGACCATCACGTGCAACGGCTGTCTACAACTTAATGAACTGACACGACGTCGCCCGCCATGACAGACGCAACTCCATTCGGTGTTACCCGCTCTTAATTAAAATTACCATTTAGTTGAATTCAAATCGATTAATCGTTAAAATAACAGAATAAATTACAACTCTCGAAATTAACTGATTTTCATTATTTAATAATGCCACGCGCCGTTATATATTATACATTTAGAAGCAGACAAATTAAAAAATAACTTAAAAGAACCCATAACGATAAATTCAAATCAAACTAAATCAGCGACTTCTGAAAATATTACAAATTCTATTATTTTGTTCATTTTGACGTCGATGAGCACTTACCTATTCTTTTTTCCCCGTCGGAACTTACCCGGTCGCGCAAATGCAGTGTCGCAAACATTGTCATCCCCGAGGATGTAAGAAGCGATCCCGTGATACCCAACTTAGGTACTTAACATCATAACATCACGCCTGTAGTACCTGAAGGGTACTGCAGAGGCAGGCCCGGTCTGGGACCTAATCTATACTTTCTGACAATGAAATAAGATTTACGTTGCATTGACTTAGGCTTTAGGTAAAATTGTTTAATCGTGAATGTGCTCCATTAGTCTATTGCAGCTGCGTAGTGGCGGCGCGCTGGCTCGTCTGGAAGCTGCCTTAGTTCCTGACATGCCCCAGTGTGCCCCACCCCCAGGGTTCGCCTCCGCACGAGCCACTGACGTACGATCTGCTCTCATACTCCTTATTGTGGGGCTCATCACGTCTCTACTTCTAGGTGAGTGTTAGAAACAGGTCGGAGATTGGTTGAATTGGAAGTATCACACACCTAGACTGCAACAAAATCCCTATTACAAAATATTATAATCCCTATTATAAAAGCACACGCTTTTATGAAAAGTTTTTCTTTTAATAGGTGTAGATCCAAATGGCCCAGACTGGAGAGACACCCCAGCCAATCGGTTACTCAATTCACAATACGAGCTTGTGTCAGCGGACTCAAAAGACACAACATCATACAATTAGATAACTTGTAAAGAGCTGCATTACTAATAAGAGAGTTGCTTCTCGTGAGGAATAAGTCTTCCCTGCCAGATCTTCCTACAACTCATCTGCTCAAAGTTTTTAAAAACTGATTGCAAGACAAGTACAAAAAAATATATGCTTCGTCACAGACGACAGATCCCATGTTAACAAAGTTGTGAAATATTTCGTTCCCGATAAACTTGCTGCTTTTTCCAAAAATAAACATGTGCATATTGATTAATTTAAAAACTCAGTATGATGGTAAAACTTTTGACCCTTATAGTTGCCTCTGTCTTTAATAGCGTTCGATGTCGATGATAATGTCAGGGCCCTTGCGAGTTGCAATCATACGGGCATGCAGCAAGTCGATGACCATCTGCTATATGACGTCATTGGCGCATTTCTCAAAATTGACTGAGGTAAAAAATCACAAGGTAATCCACGAGACATGTTATGGAACCGGCTGTTGGTACCTACTTATACTTGCACCTTTGATCATAAACTATCGGAAGGCGGTGGGCCAAGGTCGGGAACAAGGTGCCCTAAAATGGTTGTACGCGTTCTTTCATTTTGTTTGTTGTGTCTTGAGTTAGTTTTTGCGATGCAAGTTCTATGTTAGAACTCGGATTAGGTACATCATTTTTTATTTTTCATCTAATACCTTTAAAACGAGCAATTCTTGTATTTAAACAGGATAAGTTTTTATCCAGTGCGCAAACTGTAACCATGAATTCAGCATACCATTCTAGACCCCCTAGCGTAGAAATTTTACGTCGGTTTTGCAAAAAAATAAATCAGCTGTTTTACAGAAAAGTGCAATACCTACGCGGTCAAAATGTATGGAACAGCTGATTTTTTTTTGTATTACTGACGAAAAATTTCAGCTCTAGGGAGTCTTGAATGATATGCTGAATTCATAGTTACAGTTTGCCACTGGATAAAAACTTATCCTGTATAGATAATCTGAATCTCGGAAACGGCTTCAACGATTTTCATGAAATTTAGTATGCAAGGGGTTTCGAGGGTGATAAATCGATCTAGTTAGGTTTAATTTTTAGAAAACGTCAAACCAAAAAAAAAAACAAGCCACACTGAAACATATTTTACTGTAAGTAATAACTTAGGATCTAGTATTTAAGTTTCAGTTAAAGTCTTAACTGACATATATCCTTCTACTTACAACCGCCGGAGTTATAACGTATTAGAGCCTGCGCTCACTAACGGCACTGTACGGCAAGGGATTTGTATGCGACGAATAGGATTTTAATTTATATGTAATTGAGACAATAAAATTCAAATTTCAATAATGATGCCTAAGGACGTCGCAGATGCCTTAGGATATCGCGGCATTATTTCGTTAAAATTTCAATTTTACTGTCATAGATACTATTAAGTTATATTTATATTAGTCCTTGCCGTGCCATGCCGCCAGGTAGGCGCAGGCGCTTATCGACTTACGATAATTTCGGGCATAGAAGTTTGCAGGCAATGGTGGGCAATGAAAATTCAGTAAGTTACATGATTGCCTCTGGATCCACCATAGCTTCCATTTCCAAGGTAGTACTCCAAACCAATTCTTCGGGCTATGTCAGTTACCTTGGTTTTCCTGCGGATCTCTTCATTCCTGATTCGATCGCGTAGGGAAACTCCGAGCGTAGCCCTCTCCATTGGTCTTTGGGTGACTTTAAGCCTTCTGATAAGGCCCATTGTGAGCTACCACGTTTCTGTGCCATATGTCATCACTGGCAACACACACTATTCAAAGACTTTCGTCTTGAGACACTTCGGTATTTGGGATGAGAAGATATTGCGAAGCCTCCCGAACGCTGCCCAGCCGAGTCGGATTCGACGATTGACCTCTTTCTCGAAGTTGGACCTACCTAAATGGACAGTTTGTCCCAGGTAAAACCGACATAAACCGAAGAATTGCCAAACTTAAGTGGCAGTGGGCAGGGCACATTGCTCGCAGAACAGATGGCCGATGGGGCCGAAAGGTTCTGGAGTGGCAACCGCGTACCGGAAGACGTAGAGCGGGTAGGCCTCCCACAAGGTGGACCGATGACCTAGTGAAGGCCGCAGGAATCCGCTGGATGTGGGAAGCATAAGACCGGTGGAAGTGGAGGAGCCTGGGGGAGGCCTATGTCCAGCAGTGGACGTCTTTCGGCTGAAATGATGATGATGATGATTCCAAACCATAACTGTTTCCTATATGCTTGTACCTATAAGCATCCAGGAAGCAGTTATGAATATGACTGTTTTCAAGAAATTCCTGTGACGATACATTTAGTAAAAACGAATAAAATAATTGTTTTGTTGCAGGTTTAGGAGAATACTGCTGGAAAAATCGGAAGGAGTTAAAGACTTTCTTGGCTGGATGTTATCATCGCATAATCAATATTATAGTGCATTAAGGGCGACCTCTGTCGCAAGATGTTGGTGACAATGATCTTAAAATAAAATGCAGAGTTCGTTCGTAGGCGTAGGTCATAAAGTCACGAAGTCGTAGCGATTATATTACATGTTTATGTAGTCAAATTACACTACAGCACATATTCAAGTATATGTTTAATTGTAGTACTTTATGGATTATATATAGGGTGGATAAAATCAATGGGCCCTGAAGGGAAACCACTTACCACAATATTTAACGAACCTAATTAACCACAATATACTAGCGACTGATTATTTTTTGAATTTTTAGCTGTTTTGATTTCCGGTTTAGGTACGCATGTCGAAAATTCAGTGAAAACAGTTTTGTTTCTTTATAAAAATAAAAGGAATGTTTCCTATAAGTAAAAAAATCTATCTTAAGGAGAAAAGTAGTTTCCCTTCAGAGGCCTTTGTTTTTTTCCACCCTGTAAATATAGTTACTAAAATTAAGCACTTTATAGTTCTTGTAGAGTGTAACAATAAAACCTTACTTTAGTACTTATTGTTTTCGTTTTAGTGGCCAATTTCCTTCAGCATAGGCAAAAATAAAAAGAAATTTTACTAAACATAGATTTATTATAATACCATACAATAAAACCTAAATTAATAAATAATAATAACAATAAATACTATCCTCTTTGAAGATAATGTTCTTCCGGCAGCGTTTGTTTGGTGATAGCTGCGTCTATGCAGGATTTCAGATCTTTTTTGGACCTTGCAGCATCAGCCAATGCCTTCTGAATGGTAAGAGTCTCCACTGTTTGGAGGTTCGTGGCCAGGCCGAGAGCGGCCCACACTCGAATGAAGGCTGTCGAGCAGCCACAATCTGTGAATCATGGAAAGTTTTAAGAATGCCTCGTTTCTCTAGTATATATAGGTTCCTATGCTGGGCCCTAATTCACCATGACCACTTAACGATTCCTTACTTCGAAACCATGTCAATTTCTTAGATCACACACGACATCTGCTAATAAATATCGACAAATTGTCTTGGAACATACAGAATACGACATTTCGATTCCTTGACGTTACATTGGTTTGTACAAAACACGATATTGGCGTAGTTTGAACGTACTAAGAGTCCGCGGAGAATCATAACGATACAGAATTGGGGCCTTAAGCATGAGGTTCTGTGTTCGCTTCCCACGTTGGGCAAAGTGATATTGGATTTTTCTATCCAGAATTTCTCCGGAGTTTGGATTTGGGCCCGGTTGATGGCTCGCCACGTATTACATGGGACCTCATAGCTGGCGAAATTTGGGTGTACATATACATGTCTGTGGGCAGAGGTGTACCTTCGGGAAAAAAGGTATGATGGTATGTTAAGAATAACATTACCTACACAAAACCAACTTACGAGTCGAAGTGCATGAGTCGATAAAGGAATAGTCCGTATAATTTTATTTATTTATTTTATTTTATTTATTTTATTTTAAACGCCGACGGTGCGGTCTTTATGCACGTATAAGCCAACAAAAAGTAGTCGTTACTATTTTTACTGAGATTTATGATAAATTCCCGGAATAAATTCTCTTGGGTTGGCGAAAACTGCATTAAAATCCATTGTGTAGTTAGGTAGTTTAGAAGAACTAAGCGGTCAGTATAAATCTTTATAATACTCTTCCCTCTTCCTTCTTTCTTCTCTTCTTCTTCTTCTTCTCTTCTCTTCTTCTTCTCTTCTTCTTCTTCTTCTTCTTCTTCTGTTTGTGTATGTGAATTTAAATGTTTGTAAACGCACCCACAATACAGGAGTAATTCCTAGTGTGGGGCAACGTTTAAAAAAAAAAAAAAAAAAAAAAAAAAAAAAAAAAAAAAAAAAAAATATATATATAAATAAAAAGAATAGTCCTGACTGACTCATCAACGCCCAGTCCAAACCCTTGGACCTAGAAAGCTCGAATTTTGCACAGAGGTTCCCTTTATAATGTAGACAAGGAATAAGGAAGCATTTTTCGAAATTCAACCCCTAAGGGAGTTAAATAGGGGAATTTAATAATGAAAGTTTGTGTGGAAAATCGTCATTTTTGTAGTTTAAACCATGAAAATTGGTGTTTATCATTCTGATTAAAAATTATAAACCACGTGTTAAAGGGTTTTTGGGAAATCAGCTCCTAAAGGCGTAAAATAGGGGCTGAAAGTATAAATGGGAAACCTGTTAGTTTTGAAGTTCAAATCACGAAAATTTGTATTTAGCCTTTTCATTGGTAATTAATAATTACATGTACAGTGTTTTTGAAAAATCATCCCAGAAGAGGGTAAAATGTGGGATGAAAAATTTGTATAGGAAAAATCCGCGGGCCGAGCCTTGTATACTATAATAAGCAGTGTGAGAAGACATTGTTTACCAAGAATAACACATAGGGTACTTTTAATCCCGGTAGTACGTTCCCGTGGGATATTTTCCGACGTCCACGCGTGTAGATAGGATCATCTTGCCATAATTCGGAAGCATTTCGTTTTTTTGTTAGTTTTGCAAAGCTTTAATAAATGTTTTCACTATAACTTTTAGATTCTCTGAAATATAGCTGTAAGTAGATTGAATTTCTTATATTATGTAGTTTTTGTACCTAGAAGTTTTTAGTTTACTTTTTCTTGGTCGCGTACTTCATTATTACAAGGTCGTGTCCCTGAGAGGCCTTCGTGGCATTATGTACGATATCCTTCAACTTCGTTTGCTTCTCGGCTTCTCCCATGGCAGTCGGAACAGAGTCCAGTGAGGGCGGTTACTTTGTCGAACCGGCCGCCTGGTCTTTTCCTATCTACCATTTACTTTTAGTTGACAACTTACCGTAAGTTCCGTATTCTCCAGATTTGTAGTCATATGGCACGAGGTAATGGTAGTGAGGCCAGAAGGTCTTAGTTAATATGAATACTGAGTTAGAATCAGGTGGAGATCTGCAACAAAAGAAGGAAGGTTTTAACATCGCTCATAGTGAAGGTCGAATTCGCTGGACCGAGTCAGCCAGGCAGCAGGGATGGATGTAGTGATGCATGCGGTGTATCACGGTGGGACGTGGACTTTTTAATATTATAATTGTGATACCGCCGATTATGAAGCCATTGGTCCCATCTGTCTTCCGTAGATCTTTGTAGTCGTTACGGGTACACAGAAGCCCGAGTGTATGACAACCAGACTTACCAAGGGGTATCGTAATATCAAATTATAATAATAGGATGAGGGGGCTCGTGGCTAAATGATAACAGCCACACGGGTATCGATCAGGTTAAGCTACGCTTGCCGCGGTTGGTCCGTGGATGGGTGACCATCTCTATCCTACCAAAACCCTCCGAGCCTCGGAAAGCACGTTAAGCCAGGCCAGGCCAGCCAGTTCAGGCTGTCATTTGTGGATCTCTGACAGTCGTTACGGGTCGTCAGAAGCCCGAAAGTCTGACAGTGACAACCAGTCTTACCAAGGGATATCGTTTTACATAGTAACTGGGCTGTGGAGGTCAGATAGGCAGCCGCTGCATGTAAAATACTGTTATTTAGGTACATCCAGTTTGACGGGAAGTTAACCCCAACATGGTTGGGAAAGGGCTCGAGAATAAAAATGTGCCTATTTTAGTAGGCTACACAGGCCAATGATAGATGCCGTGAAGGTGAGCTGGGCTGTGTTGTGGCGAAACTGTTAATATATTCCTCCAGACCGTATTTCGGCTATGGCGGCCAATCTCAACTGAGACTAGCTTTCGACGCGGAAGATATTATAATGCACAAGTGTGTGCGCAGGCACAGGGGCACTCACTCTTCCCTCACTCTCATAGTCCGATGGGACAGCAATCCGACACGACCGAAGAGATCAGGCACAGGACCAACGGCTTAACGTTCTTTCCGAGTCACCAACTTCCAAACTGGGCTGTTACTAAGAAATTCCTAATGGAAGAAACCCAATAACTCTTTGCCCGACCTGGCAATCGAATCCAGGACCCCACGCTCAGCAGTCGCGCTTGCGACCACGAAACCAACAGGGCAGGTAAAACGAGGTAAGGCGAAACTATTACGAAGACATTAAACAGCAGTGAACAGCAATAAGCTGAGGTGATTGATTGATTTAGTTACGTCTGATTTAATTAGGTCAAATATGCGATGTTTCTTATGCGATAAGGGTTAAGTAGTGCTGTTAATGGCGCTATTACACTTGGTCGTTCTTACAAATGTCAATGGAATTCTGATTAACCAGCAAATGTGACTTTATTGCTCCCTTAATCTGCTGTTTTATTAGATGGGTCTACGAGCCTGATGCCTGAATTGTGAGATTTTATTCAAAGTCAAAGCATTTATTTCATATACGTAGGTGCATAAAAGGAACCTTTGAACGTCAACATTTACAGTAAAAATAGAATTGAGTCGCCCCTGCCAAAAGGCCGGTAGTTTCATATGAAGGAGAATGGGCTAGAAACACTACACCTACAGTTATTGTTTAATAATGTATTGCAAATATTTAAATACATTAATTGTATTTGAAATGAATGCACCGAATTGAAAATTATACTGATTAAACACAAACTTAAAAAAAAGCTTAGTCATTAGACCTTGTATTGCCAAGTTTTTCCATTGGATTATAAGTTACAATGTGGACTCATCTGCGCACGAGATTACGAGGCTATTTTATTATTATATTATATGTTTATATTTATATATACTTTATTGTACACCACAAAAATACACAACAAAAAAACAAAGTACACTACAAAATGTACAACATACATACACACACATACAACACACACACATACACACACGACACGACACACACATACGACATATGTATTATTCTACTTTACCTGAGTACATAATATATACATCAATACTATCGATGAGGCACTACCTGTTAATTCTTTTGTCATCTATTAGATTTAGCTAAGGGAGTACCTACCGACACTAACAACGCAATACTTTTTAATAAAGTATCTGAAATAAAATAGACGAAAAGCCATTTTCAAATCGTATATTTTTCTCATCCTTAGTGCTTTTAAGTTAAGTGTCTTTTCACACGACGGACAATGGCGATGTCTGCCCCGGGCAGAACATTGAGGGTTCGGTGGGCAAGCCGGTGTGGGGGAGGGGGGATGAAAACCACTGACACTTAGGGTAAAAGAAAGCTTTTGTCATTGAAAAGGGTTTTCCAACATTGTTATTTTAACAAGTATTTTTCTGTTTATGGAAGGGAAGAAAGAAGGTTGATGCACTCACCAATAGGTACCTACACGTGACGTGAATGATGATACTTATGTAGGTCGCCATGAAACAGCATCCGAGTGTTTCAGTAGCAATCAATCAAGGAAAAATACATGTCATGCCAAGTAGGTTAATTTCCATGTAAATGTTTTGTACATCGGACCCCTCACTTTCGGGGTATTATAGAGTACCTAATAGATATAGGTGATAGGTAGAATATTACTCTACATTAGACTCTATTTGTGTGTACAATTTTTTTTCAAAGCTTGAAGAAAAATGAAAAGAAAGAGAATATATTTTTATAATATATTTTCTAAAATAAATAATACACATGAACACACACACACACACAACACACACCAAACATACACACATACACATATAAATGTATGTACACTTAAATAACAATAGAGGGAAAATAATCATAGAGCATCAATAAATTCGTCCGCATCGCTGTCAACAGGAAAACCAAAATAAATCATTTGAAAATTAAGCCAATTAAGGATTTTAATTGGCTTGACTTTCAAATTATTCGTGTTGGTATTTCTTTGTGAAAAATAAGTGAAAATTAAAGCGCGTTGGTGTAAACACGAACGCTTATAATAAAACGTAACAATTTAATGTTGTATTATTCCACATAATTCTTTATAGTACTTACTTTTCGCCAGGTCTGAGACCCCACACACAAATAGCGCTGTCGATCAACCAGGAGGCATGGAGCACGATCAGGTATCGAAGGAAGCCGATGACGAACACTGAGCTAAGAATAGTGTCATCCCAGTACTCAAGAGGAGCATTCAGAGGCAGCAGCAGAAACAGTACTGCGTACAGCCCCCAATACATTCTGAAATAAACACAGAATAACAAAAATTCAGTCTTATAATATGAATGATTCAACATGGTCTTGATAATACTCATATGTAACCATTGCTTATTCAGTAAATATGTCGGATCGGTGTAGCCTAGCCACTGAGAAGAAAATCCGTAACAAACTCTGGGGTAGGTAAGTTTATTTTCAACTTGAGACAAGTCTTTAAATAAAATAATATATGAAGTAGTCACGGCTTATTGGCTTGCGTTTGCGTGATTGTGTTAGGTATACCTAGCATGGCCATTATCACTACGCTTTATGTGGAGAGTGATAATTCCCGATTCCATACTGTATTGAATTCTCACCTCTTTTGGAACATAACCACAGAATCTTTTTCAATATCCGACATATCAATCGCATCCTTCAGTTTCTCCTGATGCGGGCTAAGTTTCCAGAGACGAGTCAAGAAGTGTGAGTGCACGAAGCCCTTGTTGTAGTCGTAAGGATCATCGTCTGTGGCAAAGTGAGCGTGGTGGAGTCTGTGGTACTTCACCCAGTCGTATATGGAACCCTGGGAAATATAACAATCGTTTTATTGACGTTTTGAAAGTACTAATACGGGAGTATTCTTAAGTATCGAGCGCACCGCATTGGTTTTAACACCTCCAAAAAAATTGTACTCCAGTATATGCCCGAGTATATGTCCACGGCCTGGTCAACAATCTGTTCTTGTGGATTTGCCCTATGGGCACTGAAGACGTTTATTCTATTTTATTAACGTTTTATTTTATTATTATTTATTATTTTAATAACGTTATTATTTTATTAACGTTTGAATAAACGTCCTCAGTGCGTCAATGAAGCGACCTTGGTGCTTTTGTCGGATTCAATCGGGCTATTCAAAACATCCGATCGATTTGCTTTCGCGCAGACTGTAAGTATTTTTTTTAAAGAAAGTTAATAGTAAAGTTATAATTTAATTGCACATAATACTCTAACCCTTTTACTAATAAACACGGAACAAAATTATATCAGGAACAACAAAGTAATATCCATACATTTTCATAGAGTTAAACTTGGAATAACTTTATTTTGTGTTTATTAGTAAGAGGGTAATAATAAAGCAAGTAATTTAATCAAATGATTTTACTTGAATCTACGTATAATGATTAATTAATATTATTGTAATGTCTTCATGTGCTTCAGTTGTGATGAAAACCGTTCTTTGTAAGGGTAGAAGACGCAGAGACGCAGTTATTTTTGATTAATCATTCATTAATATTTACAGAGGCAATCATTTGAAGTGGAATGGCGATAATGCCCTTTGTCTGTGGGACCAATGAGTGCCATTAGCTATATTTCAACGTCCATGTGTCGATTAATAAAATAGGTGATGGATACTTTGGCGGATATCAAAGGTTGAGCATGATGATCAGAATTGATAATAAGTGGATTAGTTAGTTGACCAATCCGATAGTTACTATGGAGAAGAACGGGCAAGAAACTATTTAATTAATGTAGTAGGTAAAGACGTCAGCAATACATTTCATGATTTACTGCTGGTCCATGTTTACCATATAACTGCTCTCGTAGACGTGTGAGGAAGAAGATCATGTTTGACAATGTATACAAAAAACTTTTAAAGAAAGCGTCATCGCTTTCTTTTTCTACTTTACCGTAGAATAGAAACCGCTTGTCTACATTTCTCGGTTCAAACCTGTCAACTTTCTACACGGAAACGTCACTTTTGTCTACTCTTTCGTCGACAAAACGCTTCTCTACGGGTCTCCTGCTAAGCCTGCAGGTGGAACAGTTGAAGTGGACATATGAACACAATAAACCTATAATGTTCCCACTGCTGGGACACAGGCCTCCTCTCTGGGAGTGGAAGTGGTGGCTCAGTGGTAACAGCCGCTACTAAAAGTTGTTCGAACCTTAGCGAAGCACTTTGTGAAAATTATTTCATCGCCACTGCTCTCAAAACGGTGAAGGAAAACATCGTGAGGAAACCATCATGTCATAGAACCAAAAATTTGAAGACATGTGACATCTACCAACCCGCACTCGGCCCGCGTGGTTGGTTACGGCCCGACTAGACATTTGCTTCTTACAAAATAACGATCATACTCTGATAAATGCACATGTAATGAGTTTGCCCGGTGTTAGTAGGTAGGTATATGTATATTCCCTACGGAATATACTCTGGAGTCATTGTAGGTAGCTGTATTTTGAATCCCGCCATTTAACGATTGTTGATTCGTCAGTCAGTAAAAGTACAGACGCCATCAAGCTACCCCAAACCGTCAAATTTTCCCAATTAAACATGAACCTTAAAAATATGTAATAAAGTTGAAAATCTATCAAAGGAATTTGACAGATTGGGTTAGCTTGATGTGCTGGCCTCTGTAACGTCGTTTCGAAAAGCGCGATATGCACAAAATCAAAATCAAAAGTCTTTTATTCAAAGTAGGCAGAGAGTCAGCACTTTTTGAATGTCAAAATTACATAAGACAGTCCCCCAAAACGGCCACCCTTCACCACTTCCTAGTGCTTTAGCTGGGAAGAAGAAGTGGCGCAACAAACTCCCCAGCAGAACAATACTTACAACTCCAGCTAAGGTCTGGAACAGCATTAGCACGACCCGCAGTCCTGTGCTAGCTTTATAAGCCCCGTGTGCCCACAACCGATGGGCTCCTGTGGTCATGCCCAGGATTCCCACTGACGTCAGAACTACAACTGGAAATTGGATGGTCATTAATTAATGGGTTACTTAGGTACATACGGCTACACATCAAGCTATACATTTCCAATACGCTGATCTCGCACTGTACGGAAACCCTATACAATGTGAGATCAGCTTATACTGGGAATGTATAGCTTGATATGTAGCCGTGTGTACCTACTCCGTGAATTATTTAAGGTGGAAGCTCCAGGGTAATTTGCAGGTCAGTCCAAGGTTGTATACCTGCCGTGGTAAACGATTTTATGTTGACTAAAATATGATTGATTAAAAATACAACCTTGCATTGAACTGCAAATTGAAAAAAGCGTAAGAAATTTTTTATTTCGCGAGCTACCCTGGAGCTACACAAGAGTTAGGTACAGTCACGAACACTTATATTTATGTATACGCCTGCCAACTTTTAAAAGTGATTTTCTCCTCTTGCACTGATTGTAATTTTATGTTACTATGTAAATAATATTTTGGAACCCACACTATAATTAATACCTAGGTTTTCTTAAGGTTGCAATCGCTATTTAAGAGAAAATCTCTTTCGAATTTGCCTATGTGTATACATGTTAATGCTCGTGACTGTACATATAGGGCGACTGTGATGTCTGTGATCCTCTGAAGGTCAAATTAGTTCGTTCGTCGTTCGTTCGTAGTAATTAGTTCGTTTAAAGAACAAACGAACTCAGAACCAGAGCAAGAGTACGAGCGTTGTTTTCTTAATCTTCTTGATATTTTAGTACTAGCTTTTGACCGCGGCTCCGCCCGCGTGGATGTCGGTTATTGCGTAAAAAAGTAGACAGTCAAAAATCCACGAATGACAAATAGGATAATTAATTCAATTTGGGACATGTATGATGACAATCCTCCAAGTAGGTTTCTTTACAGTTTTCAAGTAGGGTAGCATTCAAAATAAGTAGACGTTCGGAATTTTCCATAATGGCATGATGACATGCGAAGTTACACACGCTACTTGACGATGTATTTAATAACGAAACTCACCATGACACGGATGAGGGAGTAACGTGAAATGATAATAATGAACACTCCATCGAAACCTTTGATAAGAAGGCACTTTATGTTCTAAGTACTTATTATTTTATTTTACTTTATTGGTTTAATCTGTATAAATATTTAAACCTGACTTGGTTTTCGTATGTCATTATCGGGTTATCATTGAAAATCAGCGCTGTGCTGTGGGGCCCCCATAGAAAAGCATCATGCTGAATGAGTCTTTTTGTCTGTCAGGACGTGCGGCTGCCAGCTAGTTCTGTTCTGTGCTTGCGGAAAATTTAAAAAAATATATTTGCTTACTAGATTTTGCCAGCGGCTTCGCTCGCGTGGAGGTCTATAATTATCCCACGAGAATGTATTATCGGGATAAAAAGTATCCTGTGTTAATCCAGGTTACAAACTATCTGTTTGCCAAGTTTCATCCAAATCTGTTCAGCCAATTTTTGCGTTATTGGGTAACAAACATCCAAACATCTAAACATCCAATGATCTAAACGTGAAATAAATCGTCTCATAAATGTGAAAATTTGTAATTCTCACATTTATGATATTAGTAGATTATTTAGGTCGTAAAGTTATTTATCATGGGAATTGGAGCAGTTAATCTTTATTTATTAACACACCATTAACTTTAAATAATGTTCCTTAATTTATGTAACCTACGTACTTTAATGTAATGTCAGAAAAAAGTAATAGTCGACCTGATTGATTTATAAAATTTGCCTTTAATTTCATTTAAATTGAGCGTATAGATGAGGAGATAACTTGATATAATCAAAAACTGTTTTTTTTTAGAAAAACAAGCGATAAATATATTTGATCACGTCATGTATCATGTATTTCATCAAACTTACGTATTGTATTGTATAAAATATTGTTTTTTTTTAAGATTCTAATGATGTATAATTGTAATTTAGACGTTTCCGATCGATTGATCTTTGACTAATGATCGTTTATTACACATGCAAGCATTTTTTTTTTGTTTCTGGTTAAGGTGGTTAAGATAAGCAAGACAGATGTTTTTTTCAATGATGTATACAGGATACATTTTTAACCAGTGCGCAAACTGTAACCATGTATCCAGCATATCATTGTAGACCCCTAGACGAAATATTTTTGCGCTGGGGGTCTAGAATAACATACTGAATTCATGGTTACAGTTTGCGCAATGGTTAAAAATGTACCCTGTAATCAAATATGAACCCTTTTTTAACGAAACAAGCGTTTTTTAATTTTATTGTTTTGTTGTTTCCCGATTAAAATAAATTTGACGGTCGAACAAATGAGAAAAACAATTATCACTAGTTCGACGATCAAACAACTGAGAAAAGAAATTCTCACTAGTTCGACGATCGAACTAATGAATCGAAGTAGTGGGAACAAACCCCAAAAACAGCATGGTGCAATACTAGTATTGCACCATGCTGTTTTTGGGCCTCTTTTTCGTTATTGTTTCATGTTGTTTTTGGGATTCTTTCTTTTTCAAAGACATTTATATATATAATACAGAGCCATCTAGTTTAAGTTTTTAGAAGCTCTCATGAAGTGGTCGCCAACTTGGATTTTCAACTTCAAAAAACGTGAATATGACACTGAAGGACTTTTGACCATACATAAATAAAAGTTACTTTGTTGACATAGGTAGTAAGGTTTGAGAATTAAGAGGACCTGGGTTGCAAAAGCGAGTGAAGCGAGTCCAATAAATGTAGCGTACCAACTGGAATCAGTTTGGTTAGATTTCTTTTGACCAATCATACCTTTGAGCAGAATATTTTTCATGAGTTGAGGAAAGCTGTTTAAACTTTGGACGCGGGAGGCCTGTCAGACCGCACTATCTTTTTAGCGTTATAGGTTATCCCGAAATCCTCTCGCCAACTCTAGGCTGGTGCATTGTTGGTTTAGTAGACCTCTGTGTTTAAGTACGATCTGACTGCACTACCAACCTTAATAGTTACGCCACTGCTGCTGAAGATATACTAGGGCTCCCTGTGTATTAAAAGCGATATAACGAGCCATCGTCATGCTAAGATCATTGTTTTACTTGGTGTCTTATGCGCTCCACAACGCGCCTTCCGGGGTTCTACGTCCAGGCTGAGGGCAGGACATATGCATATTGCACGCTGTCCAAATAATGCACGCGCTCCAAATAGCGCTCTGCACGCGTGGCTGAACTACGCGCTACTGGCGTCCTGCGACCTGCTACCAACGCACGCTCTTTGCCGTTCTACGAAGGCCAGAATTATTCCTACGAGGTGTAGGAACGAGTCGGATTCCGAAAATATAGTTTTTAGAATTTTTGTCCGTTTGCCTGGATGTATGTTCCAGTTTGCGCTGAAACGGCTGAACGGATTTGGATGAAAGGTAAACAGATAGTTTATAACTTGGATTAATAAGAAAGGAACTTTTAATTCCGGTAGTACGTTCCCGTGGGATATTTTTCGATAGGTACACACGCGAGCGAAGCTGTCGACAAATGGTGCTATCTATACAAACTTTTCCTCCGCAAACATCTGAAAGAGAGTTCTAACGAATGTGAATAATCTTCTTTTTACTTACAGCACCTACGTATGTATTGGACAAACATATTGTATTGTTTACCTTCTTACTATCCATGTACCTACATACTTTATTTTATGAAAAATTTCCTAGAATTATAATCAAACTAAGTCTAATAAATAACCTCGTCTCTAGCAAAACATAAAATATCGTATAAATGAAAAAAAAAACAGTACACGTATTGAGTATTGAAATGACGAATTTCAACAACATAAATGCCATTGCCAACATAAGCATAAGATACTGCCGTTATTGTAAATACAATCAATTTTGCAATCAACATTGCGTCGACGTGGCGCCATCGTTAACACATGACATTTGCATGACAATACTTTGCGTTTTGCCGAGTGTTCGTTAAATTATCCTATTATTATTATAAATGTGAAAGTTTGTTTGCTTGGATGTTTAGATTTTTGTTACTTAATCACGCAAAAATGGGTGAACGAATTTGGATTAATTTTGGCATACATATAGTTTATAACCTGGATTATTTGGGATAATTGCCGACCTCCACACGAGCAAAACCGCTAGCAAAGGCTAGTGAATGATATATATTTCTGTGTTAAAAAAAAATGATTAAAAAAATACTAGTTTAAAAACTAAAAAAACACGCTTTAAAAACCAAACTAAAAAGTAGAAATAATTTAATTCTATTAAAAAGCGTGGGGTGCTTTTTGAGGTATTTTTATAATCAATTAATATCAAGCACCCCACGCTTTTTAATAGAATTAAATTATTTTCTACTTTTTAGTTTGGTTTTTAAAGCGTGTTTTTTAAACTATTATTTATTTTCTATTTTTTAGTTTTGCTAACTACAAAAGCGTGTTTTTTTTCTATTTTTGTTTTTAATTATTGAATTGTCATAGGTCCTCGATAAGTCTACAAAGTTTAAATGAAATCTGACCGTTTAAAAAGGGTCAAAATAGCGTCCAAAGGAGTCGGTTACATACAAACATACAAACAAACAAACATACAAGTGAAGCTAATATAAAGCGTGTAAAAAAACAGTGGCACTCCGGGAGTACTGACAAAAATGAAAACTTGAACAATTACGTGTGTATTTTGCTGTTGAAAATAGGTAAAATTTTTATTACATGTAATTTATACTGATTAAGCTCAACTAAAACTAACTTATAATATATACAGAGGTGTCGGTAACGGTGTTGCGAGTTCAATTGTTTTTTCTCATCTCATAAAATGCCCCACGCGCCTAAAGAAGTTTTCACTTCAAAAAACACTTTTACACGTCAAAATTAAATAGTTTTTAGGATATACCTATGAATTCGGTATTTTACTGTAGTTAACTGATTAAGATAAGATAAGTAATGTTTATTTTGACAAAAACACTCACAGTTTCTTTTAAAGTCCAGAAATAATCTTGGTAAGGCATTTTATGGGCCATGCAAATTTGCGTTTAAAATGATCTTTTGAGGAAGAACCATTGCATTATATAACATAAATTGTTAACAACTATACATAATTATTATAAATAGCCTTTTGTTCGGTCAAATATATACAACATTTTTAATTGACCGACACTGTGCCGAGCGAGGAGCCAACTGCAAACGCAAGGGGGTTGGGCACGCCGCGATTGCGGCGGTAAGTCCCCTCTTTGAGGAGTGGCTTGAGAGGCGGCATGGCGTCCTCACCTTCCGCCTGACACAGGTCCTCACCGGACATGGCTGTTTCGGGAGGTTCCTGTTTCGGATAGGGCGGGAGGAAACGCCCGGGTCTTTTCATTGCGAAGATCGCCCAGAGGACACGGTGGAGCATACGGTGGAGGTCTGCCCGGCTTGGGCGGAGCACCGCCGTGTCCTCGTGGAGGTGATTGGCGGAGGCGATCTCTCGCGTCCGACCCTGGTCCAGGCCATGGTACGGAGCGAGAGTGCATGGCTGGCAGTCGCCTCCTTCAGCGAAGCAGTTATGCTCGCAAAGAGGGAGACGGCGCACGTGAGGGAGAGGCAGTACATGCGCCCTCACAGCCGTGGCCTTCGCAGGAGACGCCCTGGGCGTCGGGAATCCCAGGCTGATTCCCGGCCACCGTAGGCACGGGCTTGCGGACGGCGAGTAATGGGTAGCTCGCTGTCCGGTAAGGACCAAGCCCGGGTCGACGGCGCGTTGTGTTCCACGCGCGCCTCAAAGAGATGTCAGCAGCAACTGATGGGGCCCGCAAGGGCCGATGCCTGCCAGGGGTGCGGGTTGTTCGAAAGAGATACCGCCGCCCCTGGCACACAGGCAAATGAGGGAACACGGGTGGGTTTTAGTCAGTAAAAGTCTGACACGCCCTCCCGCTCCACCCAGAGCGGGAGAAGTTATTTGATGATTTCCCACCCAGAAAAAAAAAAAAACGCAAGGGGGTTGCGATCGTGTTCTTCGTTTCTCTAATAATATTCATGCGCGTGATACTGGCTTTTTTGGTGAAATAAAGAATTATTTATTTATTTATTTATTATTGATTAAGTTTCAAATTAGAAATTTTCAGTAACAGCCTCGAGTCCGTGGTGCCCAGAATGGGACTTTTACATAGTAAATAAACTATTGTGAGAATTATTAAGTGAATTGAAGTATCGTAAATAATTTTTATTTGTATCAGTCGTTCTGATTTTCAATTAAGGTAGATGGATTATTTTAACAAGAAATACGCCTATTATATGCAAGGCAATGTTTATTTGAGGCAATCTACCTCAAATAAACGTTGCCTTTGCCATTGCCATTTTTATTTTTGCTGGGCGTGGTTGTTTAGGTAATATCCTATTATTCATCATCTGCCTAACCTTTTTCCAACTATGTTGGGGTCGGTTTTTTTTTGAGGGTGCGATATCACCAAATCGCTTCTTCCGCTCTGGGTACAGCAGGAGGGCGTGTCAGACTTTTACTGACTAAAACCCACCCGTGTTCCCTCAGTTGCCGGTGTGCCAGGGGCGACGGTATCTCATTCGAACAACCCGCACCCCTGGCAGGCATCGGCCCTTGGGGACATATCTTTGATCGGGCTTGGTCCTTACCGGACAGCGAGCTACCCATTACTCGCCGTCCGCAAACCCGCGCCTACGGTGGCCGGAAATCAGCCTGGGATTCCCGACGCCGCGAAGGCCACGGCTGTGAGGGCGCATGTACTGCATCTCCCTCACGTGCGCCGCCTCCCTCTTTGCGAGCATAACTGCTTCGCTGAAGGAGGCGACTGCCAGCCATACCATGCCGTACCATGGCCTGGACCAGGGTCGGACGCGAGAGATCCTCTGCGGCGATTAGGGCCGTGAGGGTGCATATACTGCCTCTCGCTCACGTGCGCCGCCTCCCTCTTCGAGAGCATTACTGCTTCGCAGAAGGAGGTGACCGCTACCCATGCACTCTCGCTTGGCACCATGGCCTGGACCAGCGCCAGACGCGAGAGATTGCCGTCGCGAATCGAAGGATCGCCTCCACGAAGACACGGCGGTGCTCCGCCCAAGCCGGGCATACCTCCACCGTATACTTCACCGTGTCCGCGGGGCGATCTTCGCAGTGGAAACACCCGGGTTTTTCTTCCCGCCTTATGCGAAACAGGAACCTCCCGAAACAGCAGTGTCCGGTGAGGACCTGCGTCAGGCGGAAGGTGAGGACGCCGCGGCACCTCTCAATCGATTCCTCAAAAAGAGGCCTTACCGCCGCAATCGTAGCGTGCCCAATGCTGGGGTCGGCTTCCAGTTTTACCGGGTGCAGCTGTGTACCATTTTACATGGAGCGACTGCCTATATGACCACCACAAACCAGTTACTATGTAAAACGATATCGCTTGCTAAGACTGATTGTCACTGTCAGACTTTCGGGCTTCTGACGACCCGTAACAACTGTCAGAGATCCACAAATGACAGCCTGGATCAAAGGTTTAACGTGCTTTCCGAGGCTCGGAGGGTTTTGGTAGGGTAAAGATGGTCACCCATCCACGGACCAACCGCGGCAAGCGTAGCTGAACCTGATCGATCGACCCGTGTGGCTGGTTATCATTTAGCCACAGGCCCCTTCATCCTATTATTATAATTTGATATTATAAAACTTACAGAGATTGAAGATGCTACGCTGGTCTGGTGGAGTTTCGAAAATGGATCACTTAAGAAACGAATATATCCGTGGTACTTTTAAAGTCGCTAAAATACACGAGAAACTTAGAAAAACCGCCTGCGCTGGTTCGGCCATGTGATGAGGCGAGATGATGACCAGATGACTAAAAGAGTCTTAAATATAGAAGTGGGGAAAAGAGGCCGTGGACGACCACAAATAACTTGGCTACGAACAATACAGAAAGACATGATAGCGAGCAACACTACAGAAGAGACAAATCACAACCGTACAATGTGGCGCAGAAGTACTAGGAGGGCTGACCCCAAATAAATTGGGATAATAGCCAGGAGAAAGAGAGAAATTAAAATACTTACAGAAAATAAGGGTCATCAGTTTTACTTCGTAGATCAACAACCAAGTTCCGTACAAAGAGAGGAGGTGGATGTGTATGAAGAACAGCACTGCTGGCCAGTTCGCCTCCCGACCCTTGCGGAGCTTGGGCTGCTCGGGCCCTGGGACGGCATCAGTCACTTCGACCATTGTTTCTGCAGATCTGAAACATAGGGATTATGTTTTTAAAGAGACAGTAAGAAATTGGAATGAATAGTAATTTTTTATTCTGTAACATTTAAATCATTATCACGCGTCTATTTTTAAGGTGCGCTTACACGAGCAACTAAAATTGCTCCATCTCGTTAACTATGTCGTCACGACTACATTCAGCAATTTACGGCAATGGCAACATGTAGCCACCTGTTGCCAGAGATACGGCCACTCAATAGAATAGAAATCGCTTGTCTACATTTCTAGGCGAAAAATTGTCAACAGTCTATACGTAAACGTCATTTTTGTCTACTCTTCCGACGACAAAACGCTGGTCTACGGTTCTCGTGCTAAGCCTGCTGGAGGAAAGGAAAACATCCCCCCGCGATTTTATTACGTCCGTGTGTGCGTCGACTTAGCGCACGTTCGCACTGACGTAATAAAATCGCGGCTGGATTTTTTTGCGCACTGGATCTTGAAGGCTCTGCTGAGAGTTGAAAATCAAACTGTAAATCACACTGTTCGATTTTCGACGCACTGAGATGCACTCTGTTGGATTCTCAATGCTCACTTCAACACCGAGAGTTGAAAATCCTGTGCGTGTATTAACCCCCCGCCGCGTTTTATTATGTCCGTGTGAACGTCGACTTAGACTCCTACACTATTTGTCAACATAATTATAGTAGGTATAGGATATTGATATTGTTAAGTAAACTATTGAAGAAGCCTAGTATTTTGTTGTGTGTATTGTGTTTATATAAATGCACATAAATCGAGTACCTACCTATAAACGAATGGTTTATGAAACGTTCTATTTTCACGACTACATACATAATTCAGGTATTCGTAGCGAGAATAAATAAGGAATGACGTAATTAACAATTTAGATTTCGTACCGATTGGAACACTGTACTTCCAGGTGGCTACAGTAAAAACAGGACATCCTTCACCACTCCAACCACGAGAGGATGAGCAGTTGCGTCCTTTTGTGTATTAATTAGATGAAATTTACCACAAAATAATGCATGTGTTCTGCGTGGTCATTAGTTTAGAACAGCTAATCTATTTTTTTATTTATAAGTATTAAACAGCTAACGTAAGCATTTATTTATATCAAGGTCCACTAGCTGAGGATGTCAGATATTATCCACAGTTACCGGGACATGATGCCAATGTTACTCCTTACAACATCAGCTATCTGCCTGTGACAGTCCTGTCAAAATCGGTCCAACCGTTACGGAGATTAGCCGGAACAAATGGACATAAACAAAAAAATAAAAGTTTTTTTGTCATAGAAAACCGTGTTGCTCCTTTTAGGGACGTATACACCTACAAGCACAACATTGATGAAGTTTATATTAAAAATTAAAAATGACTTGCCTTATTACATATGTATACCGATTCACAAAACGTGGGTAGAAGGAACAACAGGGTTTTTGTAACAATCCTACTTTCTGATGCGTTTACGTTTAGTAAAAATCCGTTATTACCAGACATTTTTTTTTAAATTTATAGATGTATAGATTTATGCACACACATAAAAAGATAAAAAGAAAGGAACATAAAAATAACCACACAGGTGATGTTTATTTCTAAAGAAATGTCTTCCAGCATAGGAAAGTAGACATTGTTCTTGGAATTTAAGACTTTAAAATAAGGTTCACGGTTCCGTTCAAGTTTTAGTGGTTCAAAACAGCTGAGTGTACCTACGTTTATATAAACAAACAATAATATTTTAGCTATTATCCCCATGCATATCTACAGCCAGCCAGCCAGTCGTAGTTTCAAAAGCGGCCCAGGAGTTTTCACCCAAGTTTGAAATCAAATTTGAATTTAGTACTTATACAGTTCAGCAGCTGCGAGTGCTGTAGCTACAGTACATAAGCGCGGGAAGAGGCGCCTACGGATTCCTTCGATTTTTGACGATCGACATGTGTATTAAGACAAAACCGAGTAACTAATGAATGTGGAAGCAACAGAAGATTGACATCTCATTTTTTGTCGATCGCCACTGTGGATCGGATTTGTCGAACAATAAATCGACAAGTGATGCTTAAGTTTGTTGATTAAGTTTCCAATTTAGGCCATCGTCCTCTGTATATTTTTAACCTGATGAATATTTATCAAGTAGTGGTTCAGTGGTAACGGTCGCGATTTAAGAGGTCGTAGGTTGGAGTCCTGACAGGCGTGCTTTAGTTTGTGTACCTATTATTTCATCACCACTGGTCTCAAAACGGTGAAGGAAAACATCGCGAAACCAGCATGTCCTTGAAAAATTCAAAGACATGTGACATCTACCAATCGGCATTGGGCATGCGTGGAGGATTACGGCCCACTCCCTTTCAACGGTGCCTGTGTCCCAGTAGTAGAAACGTAATAGGCTGATTATTATGATAAGTATTTATCGGTATCATTTGGTTAAAATACTTAGATAGCTAAAAATGAAAATGCAGAACCGAAGATACTAACTTCCGAAATGAAAGTTATTTTTCATTTTGAAGTGATTTTTTTGGAAGGCGATTTATTGAATATTTTTTCTGGTATAAGTAGCTGGTAATTTTGGTTTTGATAGGCCTACATTGTCCTTTCTTACCTCAACATGTTTTTTTTTTAAATATTGCATTTTAGGGAGAGTACCTAAGTAACCGAGGTCCGGTACCTAAGGAACCGGGTCACCCATCCATGGCCTAAGCGTAGCTTAACCTGATCGATTGGCCCGTGCAGCTGTTATAACTTAGCCACAAGCCGTTGCCTTACTTAACTATAACTTATAACAATAAGCGAGAATTTTATAAATTAAGAAGTATTGGTAAATTGAAAAGCTCGTATGTTCGTTTGCCAAAATTTCAAACTTGGCATTGATATAGAAGAAAGAAAGAAAGAAAAACGTTTATTTGCGGTAAACATGACGCAAAAACCTGGAACACACAAAAAATAATAAAAAAAAGGTTGAGGGAAACATGCGCCACATCCACACAAAACGGCTATCGCTCAGCATTTTGCTGCAACTCTATGCAAGACAGAGCCCCAGCGCTGGTTTTCAGCGACAACCGGCTTTGACGTAATGACGTCGCCCGGTGCATCAAACAATTAACATCGGACTTATAGAAAATTAATATAACTAATGTGAATGTGATAGAAATTATACAAGAATATAAAGAAAAAAAAAATATAAAAAGGAAATAGACAAAAGTGCTACTAGAATATCATCCTCAATAAACATTTTACTCTTTATGTAGTGGCAACATTTCGAAGCGTCATCCATAGACAAAATGTGCGTGTGCGACTTAAAAATGATGTAAGAAATTACAAAATGGCCAATGATCTAATGTGATAATATTATGTAATAGTCGTGTGTCAGTGCCGTAGGTCAGTGTTTTAAGTGTTTATGAGTGAATGTGAAAGATGAGATGGGCCCAATAAAAGACGAAACAAAACCATGGAATCTGCGGGGTGACCCGACATGCCAAGCACTATTTATATGGCGTATTTAAGAGGTCCGAGTTAGTGGGCCGCCGTACGGCAAACTGCGGCCAGGGGACGAAGCCCTGGTGCCACTCGCCTCGCCACCTGACGGGGGCGTCGCGACTTCCAACAACAATATCGTTACAGTTACTGAAACTCGTCACAGTTGACTAAACTTTTTTGTGTGGTACTAGAGCGTACGTTGCGTAGCTCTCTTTAAAAATGTATTGAAATAAAAACAATCTAAATTGCATTCCCGAGTTTTTCATTTTATGGTGATGATTTATACCTATCTATCCACCAGTGGCAAAAACACTATATAACACGATTCCTACCGGCTTCCCTTCGGGATTCGCATCCGCAACTCTATCGCTTTTAAAAAATGGCACGTCAATAGTGGCTACTTTTGTCAAAAAATATAGTTAGGCACACTACGGGTATTTGATTCACCATAACATTCAAACAACAAAAACCGTTATTTTTAGTTTTGTTTTTCAACAAAACAAAAAAAAAATCTACATTAACCCAGCGCCAAAACGTCATAAGCGAGAACTAAAAATTCATACAACAGCGATCGCGTAATTATGTTAGTTTAGGTCACGTGGTACCGCTTGATATGGACGAGAGCAAGCCGCTGTACAACGGGTTATGACAGAGACAGATATATAAAATGCGCTAGCAAGAACGACATGGACGAATATTGCACAAAGGTACCTATAATTTGGTTTTCAGCTGTTCAACTTTATTAAATGTAATTTTTTGCTTTCCTATATTAATTTTAGAATGATAGTAAGTATTCTTTATTGATAAGTCAGTAAGTTAAAGTCGATATGGCTTCGGCTTCTCTATTAGAAAAATTGACACCTCGCCTCTGCTACCCACTCTGTGTAATAAAGTCTTTGAAACCGCTCCGGAGTATAAATTTTATCGACATAAATGAATGTTTCAAGCATAGTGCAATTTATGTTTTGTTTAGTACCTTCGTCTTTTGTTGAGTGTACACAAATTCAAATGCATCAAAGAGTAGTTTGAACAGCGAAAAGTAACTAGGTACTTTAAAAGACAATACAAATAGTGTATGTCATTGAATGGTTATAACGTAAAAAACATATTACGTCGCTTCACCATTACTTATAGCAAAATTGAAAGTAACTAGGTACTTTAAAAGACAATACAAATAGTGTATGTCATTGAATGGTTATAACGTAAAAAACATATTACGTCGCTTCACCATTACTTATAGCAAAATTGAAGATATTCAACTACGTGACACAACATCACGCCTTGTTTCCCCGAAGGGTTCTGCAGAGGTGTACCTATAATATACCCACAATTCGCCAGCTTTGTTTAAGTCCCATGTCATAGGAGGCGACCCTATTGCTACCAATCGGGACTCCAGCAGCCTTAGCACGAGCACCGATTTGTTGACGGCAGAATAGACATGACTATTAAATAAATGATGTACAATAGAAGAATATAGCTATGTTTTTCTATTAATTATGACAGTTATGCGTTCTAAATGAATCATGATTTTGTAGATAACCGTATAACTTTGTGGCCGTTGAGTAGAAAGTTTGTTGTCGGCGTGATTTTGACACCTCGGGACGAAATATTTTCCTAAAATAGTCTATATTTACAAGCACCTAAACAAAGATCGTAAGAAACGAAACACAAAATGACAGATTGTAGAAGGATATCTACCTTGCGATGTCAAAAATGGAGAAACGAAATATCACTTTGTATTCAAAAAGCACTGTCTATTCTTCGTAGAAATAGAAAGCGTCATGCTAAGCCTGCAGGTTGCTACTGAGAAAGTCTAAATAGGAAAACCCAATATCACTTTGCCCGAAGAATTGAACCTAGGACCTCAAGCTCGGCAGTAACGCCTGTGACCACTATACCAACGAGGCATTCTTAAAACTTTATTGTAGTGAAAACTTCTTAAGGCGCGTTGGGCATTTTTGAGATGGGAAAAAAGAATTGAACTCGCGACACCGTTACCGACACCACCGACAACACGAACGTACGAACGAACAACGTTAAACGTACGTTGAACATTGAACGTTGTTTAATCTGACGATTCAACAAATACATACATAATTGTTCATGTTTTCACTTCTGTCGGCACTCACGGAATGCCACTATTTTTTTTTTTACAGATTGTGGCTGTTCCAACCATACTCAACTGCATTTTTAACCGACTTCAAAAAAAGGAGGAGGTTCTCAATTCGACTGTTTGTTTTTTTTATGTTTGTTACCTCATAACTTTCGACTGGGTGAACCGATTTGATTTTTTATTTGAAAGCTCGTGCTTCCCGTGCGGTCCCATTTCAATTTCATATAGATTTGATGATGCGTTTCAGAGAAAGGCAACGGAACTCTTCAAAAAATAACAGTAAATAAACCGCGATTTCTGCTATCGCATAAATATGCAATGTTTTGACCCCAAGGATGATGAAATTTCGAATTAGTGGGGTAGGTACTATAACTAAAAAGTGAAAAATAAAAACTTTTTCCAAAAAAAAAAACAACCGACTTCCGAAAAAACACAACAAACTGAAAAATTACTTTAATTTCGGGAGTCGGTGACTTTGGATATGTATTTAAATTTTTGTCACCGCACTCCGAAATTAAAGTTATTTTTCACTTTATAGTGTTTTTTCGGAAGTTGATTGTTGTAAAAAAGATACGCTTAGTACGCTAGGCGTCTTCAGAAAAGCGCCACGCGACAGAGCGACGCGATACTTGTAGAACAATTTACATGAAGTTTTGACAGAAATTGCTCTACGAGAGTGCGTGGGGCCTTTTTTGTGGGCGCCTTTATGCTACAGCCGTAGCAAGCGAGCGTGCGAAGTGTAGATCACTTTATCGCGAAAATGTAGCCACATTGTCGCAATAAAGTGATCTACACTTCGCACGCTCGCTGTCTACAGTGTAGTTCGCCTTCTCGCGACAATATGGCCGCAGCATAAGAGCAAAGGCAATAAATGTACCTACCTTTTATTTTATAGTATTTAAAAGATTGACATTCGTTTATTAGACAATCCTTTCAATGCTATGCTATTAACAAAGCAAGATCGTATCGAAACAAAGACAGTGTGTCGATGTTAAGGTCGACAGGGCAAACAAATCTATTGTATGTTAATAAAAGAATGAACTTTCAAAAACGCGTCATTTGAAATTAAAATAACATTTCAACAAGTTGCGACCATCGAACTTGCTGATAGTTATTTATATAGGATCAAATAATTACAAGAAAAAATACAAAGTTGCAATACCCACGTGTTGGGTATCGATAACGAAAACCAATGAAAAAAAAATGTTTTTTTCATCAGTCCAACTTTATTTGAAACTTTAAATGATACTGTGACATGTATTACAGACGCCAGCACATCAAGCTACACCTATCTGTCAAATTTCTTTGATAGATTTTCAACCTTATTACATAAAATTAAGGTTCATGTTCAATCCGAAAAATTTGACAGTATGGGGTAGCTTGATGTGCTAGCGGCGTCTGTGCATTAAGGCAACCAAACGACTGTTACGTTTAGGCTTTTCAAAATTCGTAAAAAATATCTAGGTACAGTCAGTCGGCGTCAATAATATCGGGACGAACAGACTGTTCAAAATGATCTAAACAACTATGAAAATTAAATATTAACTCAGTGATACAAGGAATGTTTCAGAATGAAGACAGTACACGACAACTGTCATTCTGACAAGAACTTTATCAAATTGAGAAAAAGTTTAATTTTCTTAGTTGTTTAGATCATTTTGAACAGTCTGTTCGCTCCGAAATGTTTGACGCTGACTGTTCTACGAAAAATTACAAATACAGCTGATCGATTACTGGCATTATTGACCTTTGCCCATTGAATGATGATTTTTTTTTTCTTTTTGTTCCTTTGATAAATGATTTTATTTCTGTAAGTAGGTACAAAACACACGGCTACACATCAAGCTATACATTTCCGGTAAAAGATGATCTAGCATTTTATAGGATTTCCGTACAGTGCGAGATCAGCGTAAACTATAAATGTATTGCTTGATGTGTAGCCGTGAGTACATACATCATAGAAAATGAAGTACTCTGAGTTGTTTCCTAACTAATAATTAATTGCTGAGGAACTCGTGCGTAAAATCTTCAAGAGATAAGTTTGAACTATCACTTGGGTGGAAGCCACAAGAATGGCCAAAGTTTGAAAACGGCTATTATAAAGCAACCGTTCCGGATTTCAAGTTTAATTAACAGTCTCTAATAACTATATTATTAAATGTCTAATGGATTGGTTAGAAAAGTTTTTGTTCCTACTTATTGATTTTGACTACCTATTGTAAAACTTTTAGAGTACCTATACTAACTAGGTTGTGGAGGTCAGATGGGCAGTCGCTCCATGTAAAGTATTTAGCTCCATTAAGTTAGACTGGAAGCCGACCCCGACATACTTAGTTAGGAAAAAGCTAGTCAGATTAATATATTGTAAAAAAAACTTTTTATTTTGATTAGGGCTTTTGGCTACCTTGTATTATTTTATGTAGAATGGGTCTTATTTGTGCAAAATAAACAAATTTGATTATTTATTTAATTTTTTCTTTTAGTTTTTACCGCGTTTTCTGTGTTTTTCAACACGTTTTACGAGCGAGTACCCAGCTGCTCGCTATTTGATTCTTGAATGTGCAGCCGCTGACGCGCTATTTGTGGAACTTATTGGTCTGATGCTAGCTATGAAAACATTTGGAAAATTCTTATATTATACAAAACACATGTTCTGTATAAAGCACCTAAATTCTATAGAACTTCAAATAAAAGTGAAAAAAAAAGTTTACAAATATTAGTCCAGTGTCTAATAAAAAAACGTGCGTTTATTCACCTAAATCATTCTTCGCATCCAAAATTTAAATACATTATCTACAAATATTTGTGATACATTAATTGTTTCGAATTTTCGTGTTACCCGTGACCCGCAGCGCCCGCAGCGTGTCGCTCAAAACCTCGACCACAACACCAATCGGGTGTCTACCACAAGCGACGAATCTTGTACACTCTCGTAACTCTTTGACTAAATGTTTAAAGTAAAATATACTTGTGTAAATTTGTACGCTTAAAACTGCTAAGCAAAAACATGTATGCTCTTGTTACTTTTTTTTTGTAAAATCTTTTTAGACCATGTTTTACAGAAAATAAATATTATTCTATTCTATTCACATTGAGAAATATAATTATAATGTCTGAAGGAATAGGTAATTTTCAGAGAGTATTTTTATTTGTTTCAACCTTATTGTTTATAGGGCCATGTAAAATGCTGGTATTCGGTTGCATCCGGTTAGACTCAAAGCTGACCCCAAAATAGCTGAGGGAAGGCTCGGCAAATAATGATGGTGGCATAAAATGGCCGACCAACGCGCAAGGGTCAACTCAGAATGCACATATTGCAGTGCTTCACGAAATATGAGCACATTCGCAGTTTTTGCTTCAAACAGCAAAAAGTATGATGGCAGAAATAAACTACGTCGTATTTAAATGAAAAATTGTGACAAAGAAAACTGGTCAAACGCGACACCAGGGTTAGCTCTTCGAAAATGTTTGTAGACATATTTCGTGGTAATCTATTAGCTATTTGTTACGTAATAGGTCCAGTCATATCCAAAATAGGTAGCATACGTGGCTTCTTTACGCAGTGTAGAATCGTAGTTATTTACATACAACATTACGAAGATAATATATTATGTGGTATCGACCCGACTTACAGGTTGTAGATCGTGAGTTCGAACCCAGACTTGCACTTTACTTTGTGTATTTAAATACATCACCACTGGTCTCAATATACGGTGACGGAAAACATTGTGAGGAAACCGGCATGTTTTAGAAACAAAAATTCGAAGACATGTGACATCCACAAACTGATTCGGTCCTTGTGGTGGATTATGGCCACTCCCGCTCGTAGAGAGTGAGGTGTGTATGTGTCCCAGCTATGTGGACATTATGGGCTGAGTATGTTACGTTACCTATTTTGTAAAGAATAGTTAGTACTATTTATTTAGCTCTAAAACGTGTAGCTGCAAAAATAATGACCGCAAATCATTAATACCCAGATTAAAAGAGTTGCACCAGCATAAATAACGTTGATTCAGAATCAACTCGGCTAACGATGAGTTCACTAATGAAAACACGCTGAAAAACCGATCAAGACGACATAAGCGTGTACCCTTCGTGAGCACAAGTTAATATTTCAATCCATTAATTTTTCAGTGCGTATTCAGTACTATCTGAGTCAGTCTTATCATTCATTTCCAATAGGCACGCAAGGTACTTTTGAGCGTCAAAATTTACAAAAAAAAGTCATTGGTTCTATTTGCCCCTTCAAAAAGTAGTTTTGTTGACGTAGTTAGTGTAGCTATATTTTTAATATGGGCCTTTGTCTATAATAATAATTTAAAAAATGTGTTCTACTCACCCCGGTGACAGGCAACTGTAATCGATGAACACAACACAGTGACAACGCACAACCGCTACTCACGTCATTATACATTCACAAGCTCTGGGGCAAGTTACATGGTTAATTACACACGATACCTACTACTTTACAATACATTGGATTACAATATAACTGTTTTATTGACCATTCATTTAACTCCCACAAAACGTAGGTATTATAACCTCTTCAACCTGTGCTGCGATTCGATTTTCTTGTAAATCTAATAACGATGGATCGAGTTTTTATCGAGACGTGTCGCAAAATTCAGTAAACTTATATTCAGCAAGTCATGCGCAAATTGATATTCAGCACCTTTCAGCTAGAGGTTATACCTATGTCAAATGACTACGTGTGAGCGTATTTTATCGACTTTCTTCAAGTTATGATATTAAATTGATTTTGTATTTGTTTTATACAACATGTAACATAATTAACTCAAAACCGTACACACCCCAATTACAGTATCGAGTTAAACGTATAATACACTGACGAAAATATTTTTTTTAAAGCTAACTATAATACTATCAAGAAAATAGTGTTGACACTAGTATTACTTCATGCAATTAAAATTGAGTCGTAATGCCTTGAGATGACAGTTAATGTTCTTTGACTCAATCAACGGTAAGACAAAATAAATATTTTATGAAAAAATCCCTACATTCAAAGTTACTGAATTAATTAAATAGTCAATTATACACAAACTTCTTTCAGGACTTGCGTTTATTCTATTACACCCTGTATATTCTAATATGTATTTCAAAAGTTCAAGTTGGATAAGAAAATAATATCAAATTGACTTTTCACAGCCTATTGTTAGTTAATTTATTAAAAATAAAGCAATTGTAATTACGAAGGAGTTTTAAAGGCTTTATTAATATCGTAGTACCTACGGTGTAGTGGGCAGACAGCTTAAGGCATTGTGCTCAAGACCTTTTCTTTGATCCCAACAAATTGTTAATTTTGGAGACCAAAGAGGCATTTCTAATTTTGTTAATAAAGTGGGCTTTATTAAAAAGACTAACTGGTAAGAAAACAAATTAAATTCTCACAAAGAAAAGGAAGCCATAATGTCTTTGGAAGTTTTATTCTTATCTCGGGGCCGAGATGTTAAACTATTCGCAGAAAGGTGCATCCCTGAGTAAATTTCCATAGCAAAGTTACCATTAATGAATTTTATTGTGAATAAAATACTATAGGAGGGCGCTAGAACCCTGTCAGCGAAGTATTTGGTTCTCAAAAAAAGAATTTACTTATGTGAAACGATTTTAATCCATATACAACGTGTAACGGAAAGGGTATATACATACCATGCACGGCTTCTTTGAATGATATCAAACGTTATTGGAGGGGTTTTTTAATCCTATCGCTACATGTTTGGAGAATTTTTAAAATATTGATACCAGAAACCAAATTGTCAAATTGAAATAAACACACCACTCGGAAGAGATTTATCCTGATACTGGCAAGTAACGTGGAACATTACTGACCTACGTAGTGCGGTGACACGTTTGGTATGATTTGAATATAAGAAACATATGAAACCGAAAATTTGGTATCAATTCTTAGAGTATTTAATTTTGAGCTGAAATTATGTATAGTGATTCTATACCAGCTGTTATCTTTAGTGCTTACGGATAGCAATAGGGTTTCTGTCATACCCCGTATAACTTTGTCGGATTAACATTTTTAGAGACCTACTAAAAACATTCTTAGAGACCTGAAAAGTACGACTTATTCCTACTGAAATAGTCATACAAGAAACCTACACGATACACGGAAGTATACCGTAATTACCTACATATTTTCGCATCGTGAATTTTTATATACTAGATTCGCTCGCCTGGGGTTCGCGAAAATTATCCCACAGGAACGTACTATCGGGAAGAAAAGTATCATACATAGATATGTGTTAATCTAGGTTATAAACTATATTTGTGCCATAATTAATCGAAATCCGTTGAGCCGTTTCTGAGTGATCGAGTAACAAACATCAAAACATCCAAACTTTCACATCCTACTATCCTACTTCCTGTTAATATTATAATTGTGAAAGTTTGTACCTATGCTTGTTACTTAATCATGCAAAAACTGCTGAACGGATTTCGATGAAATTTGGCACACAGAATAATATAATTTTCGACATCCACGCGGGCGAAGCCGTTGGCAAACGCCAGGTTATAATGTTATTAGTAGGATACTTACTTCAATTATTGGAAGTTAGTCTCGTAGATATCGTAGATAAATTCACAGTTTCATGATCATTTAGATAATTTAAGTGCGACTTAAAAGTAGACACTGAATTGCTAAGCTTTTCCTATTGTCACATACCTCAGTGCTACATTCCTGTAACTATAAATACATGGTATATCAGTGGTGAGGTGTCAATTTTTTTAAGAGTGAAGCCGAAGCGATGTCGGCTTTCATTTACTGACTTATCAATAAAGAATACTTAATATGATTCTAAAATTAATATAGGAATGTTAACAATTAAATACAATAAAATTAAACAGCTGAAAACTAAATAAAATGTGCAATATTCCTCCATTTCATTCTCGCTCACGCATTTTTTCTATATCTGTCACTGTCATAACCCGTTGTACAACGGCTTGCTCTCTTCAATATCAAGCGGTGTCACGTGAACTAAAGTGACATCATTACGGGCTGTATGAATTTTTAGTTTCCGATTATGACGTTTTGGTGCCGAGTTAATTTAGAACATTTTATTTTGTTGTACTTTAAAGCGAAAATAACCGTATAAGTTGTTTGAGTGTTATGGTGAAATATATACCCGTAGTGTAACTGTATTTTTTGAGAATATTAGCCACTATTGACGTGCCATTTTTTAAGAGCGATAGAGTTGCCGATGCAAATCCCCGAAGGGAAGCCGGTAGGAATCGTGTTACATGGTTCGCCACTGTGGTATATTAAGTAACAACATTAATAGCATAGATGTAATAGCATGGTTTGTCGGCACGGCACGTCAATTACCCAGCCTTAATTGTAGTCAATAAAGTAGCAACTACTTAGCGTGTTCTTCACAATATTAGTACCTGCTGTGATCTGCGCTTTGATACTGTTTAATCTAATACTAGCTTCGGCCTGCGACATCGTTCGCGTGCAAGTCGTAAGACATTTTAATATATACTCTAATAACAGCCACATTTTTATAAAACTACGTTTGTATTGGTCTAACAGCCAAAATATACATAGCCAGACCTGGTGACGTGAGAGCAAGTGACTTACAGTTGTCCGCATGAGAAGCAGCTCGTGCTGAGGTTGACAGCCGCAGCTTTCAGTGGCAATTTCCCATTGCTTGAGAAGCTTTTTGTTTTTTGTGAATTTATGAACGCGTTTCTGCATGTACACTACCTAATGGGACAACACTGATACACTGATTGCATTCTTACAGATTATTCCTGACGACCGGTTATTCTATGATTTAAGGTAATCACTAAAATAATCTAACGAAGATTGTACACAGAAGAGAGACTTCATGTTTTTCTGGGCACGTTTTACGAACTATCGTAATTAATCTGTGTAAAAAAGGTAACCGATTGTGCCGTCGCGGGACGCCTGGCTGATGAGAAATCGCGGAGGTATTTTGTATAGAAAATACGCTATAGATAGGTACATGAGCTCAGCGTGGTGAGGGAGAGGGGGCATCGCCGAGCCGAGCCGTGGGAACAGAGTCGCAGAGCTCGGCTGTTTTTCCAACAGAGTGCTATGCAGCAGATGAAAGCTAAGCTTCACTAGCACATCTCTGGTGGATAGGCAGCCTTATGAGTACGTTGAGTGGCGACTGGTTGCATGACGACATTAGATGTTTTTAAATAAAAATATCAATAGTTGGGAATCAAATTTACGTCCACAGGATTGTAAAGCAGTCGTCGAACCGCTATTCCTTGGCTGAAAATTAAGTAAAATAGCCGATATTGTATATATGTCATGATTGACTGTTAACCTCGATAAAGGTATAGCGTGATGACAAATAGCGTGTTTAAAAGGTAAAATCTGTACCTAACTCTGCATTAGTGTAACTTTTAGTTTTTTTGTTCACTTTGCCTGACACTACTCTATCTGAGTTCATAGGATTACTAAATTAATTATTTACTTATTTAAATAAAGTTGAAACTTTAATTTGATTTTAGTTTTATTGGTTTGTTTTGATTTTCGTTTTTTGTATCCGTCCGATTCGTCCGATCCGTCCGATCCGTCCGATCCGTCCAATCCGTCCGATCCGTCCGATCCGTCCGTCCGTCCGTCCGTCCGTCCGTCCAATCCGTCCGTCCGATCCGTCCGATCCGTCCGATCCGTCCGATCCGTCCGATCCCTCCGATCCGTCCGTCCGTCCGATCCGTCCGATCCGTCCGATCCGTCCGATCTGTCTGATCCGTCTGATTCGTCCGATCCGTCCGATGCGTCCGATCCGTCCGATCCGTCCGATCCGTCCGTCCGTCCGTCCGTCCGTCCGTCCGTCCGATGCGTCCGACCCGTCCAATCCGTCCGTCCGATCCGTCCGATCCGTCCGATCCGTCCGATCCGTCCGATCCCTCCGATCCGTCCGTCCGTCCGATCCGTCCGATCCGTCCGATCCGTCCGATCTGTCTGATCCGTCCGATTCGTCCGATCCGTCCGATCCGTCCGATCCGTCCGATCCGTCCGATTCGTCCGATCCGTCCGATCCGTCCGATCCGTCCGATCCACCCGATCCGTCCGTCCGTCCGTCCGTCCGTCCGTCCGTCCGATGCGTCCGACCCGTCCAATCCGTCCGTCCGTCCGTCCGATCCGTCCGATCCGTCCGATCCATCCAATCCGTCCGATCCGTCCGTCCGTCCGATCCACCCGATCCGTCCGTCCGTCCGTCCGTCCGTCCGTCCGATGCGTCCGACCCGTCCAATCCGTCCGTCCGTCCGTCCGATCCGTCCGATCCGTCCGATCCGTCCGATCCGTCCGATCCGTCCGATCTGTCTGATCCGTCCGATCCGTCCGATCCGTCCGATGCGTCCGACCCGTCCAATCCGTCCGTCCGTCCGTCCGTCCGTCCGTCCGATGCGTCCGACCCGTCCAATCCGTCCGTCCGTCCGTCCGATCCGTCCGATCCGTCCGATCCGTCCGATCCGTCCGATCCGTCCGTCCGTCCGATCCACCCGATCCGTCCGTCCGTCCGTCCATCCGTCCGTCCGATGCGTCCGACCCGTCCAATCCGTCCGTCCGTCCGTCCGATCCGTCCGATCCGTCCGGTCCGTCCAATCCGTCCGATCTGTCCGTCCGTCCGTCCGTCCGATCCGTCCGTCCGTCCGTCCGTCCGATCCGTCCATCCGTCCGTCCGTCCGAATCGTCCGTCCGTCCGTCTGTCCGTCCATACGTCCGTCCGTCCGTCCGTCCGTCCGTCCGACCGTCCGTCCGTCCGTCCGTCCATCCATCCATACATCCATCCATCCATCCATCCTAGAACGAACAACAGAAGAATTTATTGTAAATACTTGATAAGTTTGCCGGGATTCCAAACTGAGTGATTAGATCTTCCAATTGTATTTTTTTTGAATAGCGTTCATTGTGGGGTTTAAATTTAGTTTTTGAGTGGGTTTTTTTGTCTAAAATGTGACTCAGCATTGAAATAGTTTAAATTATTGTCCAATGTTTAAATACTCTTGTATGTTTACTTGCATTTATTTACTTAGTTATTAGCTTTAGCCCATTATGTACGCATTCATGATGTTTACCGCGGAACGGCTCAGGTTCGCTCGGGCGATTGTTTACCGCGCACTGGCTTTTCAACTCTCGGTATTGAGCCGAGCATTGAGAATCCAACAGAGCGCATCCCAGCGCGTCAAGAAAATACACGGTTGACTGTAACTCGTAATTGGGTTGGCGCGACCGATAACCCGCTCTTACAGCATACCAAAGTGAAGTACCAACATAATGTTGCTGCGCTTCAAATGATGAATGAGGGATCCGGAAGCCCAAGATTGATGGCAACACATCAGCCATAAACCTGAAGTTGTGGATGTCTATGAGTCGCGATGATTGCTCAACATCAGGTGAACCACATGTTCGTTTGCTCCCTTGATGGTAACAAAATAGCGCCTGGATGGCGTGTTGAATAGTAGAAAATCAATCTTAAACTCGAAACCTCAATATCTTATTTAGTGAAAACTTATATTTATATTTTAGACTCGTGAAACTTTTTTTTTCTGTAAGCTATATAGAATACAACACTTGCAAGAATAAAATAATATTTGCTGCACATTGATTTCGACACTTAGGCAGGATCCCACTGCTCATGGCCTTTATCCCACACGGGAGGGTCTCCTGAGGTGCATCAGCGTGATCAATTGCTCTATGTCAATCTATCAATCTCAATTTGCGTGTAACCTGATTTTAAACAATCGCCGCCGCCCATAGACATCGACAACTCCAGGTTTCCCGGTTTTTCACCCCAAACCTTGCCGAGCCAACCCAATTACGAGCTATTCTCAGCAATAGCTGACTATAGCTCACAATTGGGTTGGCTCGGGAAACTAAAAAATAAGACATATTATGTTATTTGAGTGATTACTGAATAATAAAACGATTAGGTATTTGAATGAATGAATTATTTTAATATTTTTATATTATAGTAAAACAATTTGCAGGAAAGACGGACAATATTAACAAATTATAATTAGACTGTGTGGGTAATCACTAACAAGCGATCTCGGTTTTGAATCTCGGGGAACTTATCAACTAATTACAATAAGTTCTTTTGTTGTTCATTTTAGACGTTTGTCTTAGCTGGAAACTGCAGCGAACTGACAAAAATCGCGAGAAATTTTATTCGCAGAACGTATTAGGTGTAATTCCGGTCACGGAATATAATCCACGAGAATAAAAATAGCGCGGTGAATAATCACGGTGCGCACAGGATCTTAGCTTTTACTGACATGATATTTCATATTTGAAAGGACAGTATTGTTTTATGCAGTAGCCGAAGTCTTACAAGTGACGTTTTCATTAACGTATGGAAACAGTGGGTAAACGAATAGCCTCCGTTTTCATAAACTATTTTCCTTAGGAAAATGGGACTTGATTATGAAGACCAAGGCTTTGAAACATTTATACAAACTATTCAATTATTCAAAATTAATTAGACTTCGGGTCAAATTTACGAAGGCACTTAAGAGTTATATTACAAATTGAAGTATTCAGTTTTAGGTAAATTTAACGGCGCGTGGTAGCTGATCGCGCGTGTGTGTCTAGTGAAGTACGCTACTCAGACATGCTAACCATTATGATTCGGACGCCCAGGAACAAACCGGCGCGGACTTAAGGGGAACCTAGTCGCGGGCTCGAACTCACTGATGGGCCTGGCTAAAAAGCACGCTGTCTCACCAGGCGTCATGTCTGACTGAGGTAATATCAGTGATAAGAAGTTAGAAGCTAGTCTACACGCACAACATTATTGAGTGAGATGCAGGATCATTTATAGTACAACAGGCGCGTAAAAAATTAAGAACAGTCCTTTGATTTATGCAGTGGTTTTATGAAAAAACCACTGCATAAATCAATGACCAATAAAGTTTATTGAACTTTTAGATACTTGAGCTTTGTCGGTACCGACTTGTTTTTTCAGATTTTACACTTCTTTTATTACTTAAATACGCTCAAAGTTAGGTTGAATTAGCAAGAAAAACGAATCTTTGTTGGCTCCTAACTTTTTAATGGCTAAAATTTAAAATAAAAATTTTAGTATTCTGTTTCCGTGAAGACAATATTAATAATAAGACAAAATCAGACCATGTTTAATTTTTGATGTACATAGTCGAACAGTGGAGTAATACACTCCCGAAGTTTGTATGGGAAAAATGTGGATTAAAGCCCGCGCGCACAGTGGAACGAATGTATGGGAGCGGTTGGACGTAGACATGTCCGAAAAAAAAGAGTAAAATTATGCCAAACTAATGATGCCATCTTATTCGATTACTTAATGCCTTCATAACTTGTGGTGATGAATTTCTTCATAACTCCCATATTTCGGGAGTAATTTGAGAAAATGTGAAATTTTACTATGAAAATGAGTGTATCGAGCTCTCTCCCTCCTGATTCCGGGCTTGTTTCAAGTAGCGGTCTCTAATATCATAATGCTAATACTAAGAGCTATATTTAATACTAAGACACATAGTGCGCCAAATGTGCACTTTCTGGGATAAAGAGTGATGTTTATTTTATAACACAATTTTTTTATTTTTTGTTTATTTTGTTGATTAAAACCGTTTTTCTAAAGGTTTACCTTATTACAATAACATTTCTGAGCAGCCAATTAGAGAAGATATAAGCTAATTAGGATATATAATTAGGGACTTAAGGTTTACATATAAAACTGATGCACTAATGATTACTGATAAGAACATTGCTATTATTTAATTACTAAATGGCTCTTAATACACTAATTTAGCATGCATCATTTACTAATTATCACAATAACTAATTACCTTGCAATATTTAACAAAGGATACCTGGGATACCTGGATTTTATATAAATAGGTCACTATTAGTAACTTTAAAATCAGTGTTGATTTACACCTCGTTGTATCCAAGCTAATCTCGCAATGTATTTTCCAAATTTTAATACAAATCTTGATATTCACGTTGCTTTATGCGCACGCGCACATAAAGATTTACGCGACTTTAACTATTTGTTCAGTGTTTTAAAAGATAACAGTTGTGTTCAGTTATGTGAAAGTGCTGAAACAAGTTTAAAAGACTGGTGTCGTCGATTTTGCTACCGCATTTATGCAAAATGGACACAGTCTGGAAGAAGCACAGATAAGTTTCGGAAGAAACATGAGATTTGGCTACAGGCTGCAATTCAATGGCCGGAATTACAGAATGAAAATATGGAACCTTCTACAGAAAATATAAGTGACGTCATCGAGCCCATAATTTCTCCTGCTAAATCTGATGCTTCAACTTGTACACATCCTAGTCCTCGTAAATCTTTTGAGGACCTTAGTAACCGGCAAAAAAGAAGACGCACTGAAGATAGTCTTTCATGCAGCAGTAGCAGCGCTGAAATTATGTTTTCGGCCGAAAGGGCGCTTCAAAAGGCAGGACAAAGCGATACAGCTTATGTTATGAAATACTTGACGAAGAATCCAGAAGAGGCCTCAAAAATCAAAGCCTTCATTGAAGGTAAATCAATTCAGGTACGGGAAATATCCCCTTTGAAGGCATTGGCTCTTTATGTATCGATGAACTTATCGAAATGGCGCTATAACACTCTTCGGGATTTCAACACTCAAGAAGGAGCTCTTCAATACCCGAGTTACTACATGTTGGTTAAAGAAAAAATTAAGTGCTATCCGGCCAAAGAAGATCTCACAGTTACAGAGAGCTCTGCAAAAATCAAATTACAAGCCTTGATGGATTTAACCTCAAGAAGACTTATTAGGTCGTTAGAAACCCCTGTTGATCCCAATCAACAGCTCGTATTGACCAGCAAATGGGGTTTTGACGGATCATCTAGCCAAAGCATTTATCATCAAAGGACGAGTGAAGATGAGCAAATCGATCTTGCTAGTAATTTTATGATTAGTCTTGTACCACTGCGGCTCGTCTCAAAAGGTGTAACAATTTGGGAAAACGAGCGACCATCTTCCACTTCATTTTGCCGGCCAATATTGTTTAAGTTTATAAAGGAAACCAAAGAAAATGTGCAGAGAGAGATGGCTGAAATCGAAGCAGAGATTGAAGCCTTAACTCCATCCACCATCACTGATGGAATTAGTGTCAAACACCAACTGCTGTTGACAATGATTGATGGTAAAATTCATTCCATTATATCCAATACAGCAGCTTCAGTGTGTGACATATGCAAGGCTTGTCCTAAAGAAATGAATAATTTAGAGTTAATCAAAGATAAACACGCAAACGAGGACATGTATAAATATAGCTTAAGCACCCTTCACGCTTGGATTCGCTCAATGGAATGCTTATTACACATTTCCTACAAATTAGACATAAAATCATGGCAAGTAAGGGGTGATATAGCAAAAAGGCAAGTTGATGACAGGAAGAAAAGAGTTCAAGAGGCTGTAAGAAGAGAAACGGGCTTACTTCTCGATGTTGTGAAACAAGGCAGTGGATCCACCAACAATGGCAACTCGGCAAGGAGATTTTTTGAAAACTACACTAAATCTGCTGAACTGACCGGAATAGATGCTATGCTTTTAAGAAAAATCTGTGTGATCTTGCAGTGTATTTCATCAGGAGAGAAGATCAACGTAACTAAATTCCGAGAGTTCTGCTTTGATACTGCTAAGCTTTACGTGGAGTTATACCCATGGTATTATATGCCTTCTTCACTTCATAAAATTTTAATGCATGGGCCAGACATAGTTCAGAACATGTCAATTGTGCCCATTGGTTTTCTATCCGAAGAGGCATCTGAGGCTAGAAATAAAGATTTTAGAAAATATAGAGAGGGGCATTCTCGAAAGCATAGCAGTATCTCATGCAATGAAGATATTATGCACAATCTTTTACTGTCTTCTGATCCACTTGTTACAAGTATCCGTCCAAAAGGAAATAAGTTTGTAAAAAAATCTTCTTTTAAGGAATTTTATGAGCTTACGGATTCTGAGAAAAGTGATATCGAATTTGTTAACATAAATGATTTAGCGGACATCGATTCTGAATTTGAATTAATTGATGATGATGATGATGACGAAGATAATTAAATGATGTTATTGTTTTAAAATGTGTAACTTAGTAAATTAGAGCTTACATCTTAATTATTTATTGTACTTTTAATGAAACTAGGTAATTTATTATCAACTTACTTAAAAGTCATACTCTCATCAGTTCTTGTGAATATTTTTGTTAATATATATTTCTGTATATATATATAATATATTTATAGACCTCTTAATAAGTCTGTCGGCGGTTTAAAGTAAATACAAATGGGGAAAAAACGTTTTTTTTTTTAAATTTTCATTTCCTTTTATCCCAGAAAGTGCACATTTGGCGCACTATGTGTCTTAGTATTAAATATAGCTCTTAGTAATAGCATTACGATATTAGAGACCGCTACTTGAAACAAGCCCGGAATCAGGAGGGAGAGAGCTCGATACACTCATTTTCATAGTAAAATTTCACATTTTCTCAAATTACTCCCGAAATATGGGAGTTATGAAGAAATTCATCACCACAATTTATGAAGGCATTAAGTAATCGAATAAGATGGCATCATTAGTTTGTCATAATTTTACTCTTATTTTTCGGACATGTCTACGTCCAACCGCTCCCATACATTCGTTCCACTGTGGCGCGTCCCGAGATTTATTACTGATTCATAGCGTTGCTTTCAACAATTGTTTTAAAATATTATTTTACTTTTAAATAAACTGTTTTTTTTTTCAAGCAAGTTGACTTAGTAATCTTAGTTATTAAATACTTTTTGTTAGAATTTCGGTTAAATATACATAGATCAAAAATATAATTTCAGACGAAAAATTATTATTAAATCTCTGTATTACGGAATTATTTTTGGTGTATTATTGTATGAAACATAAAAAAATGATTTAAGCATTCCAAATAACAAGGTACAATCCTATCACAGACATTTTTATTAATTACTAAACTATTATATGTTCCACGTAACAAAGCATCAAAAGATGCCCGAAAGTAAAATTTTATGAAACATCCTTTGCCGAGACTAAGTTTTTACTGACTTGTGTAAACAAATTTAAAAAATTTTTTAGACCGCTCCCTAGACAAATAATAAAATTTTCCAGTACACATAATTTTTTAATTTTTTTGGCTATATCTTAACCATAATCATTCATCAAATCTCGAGTCAAACGCTCAAATTCGAGAGAAAATGTGAAAGCGCACTTAAGTATGAACTAATGTAGAATATTCGTTTTATCGAGTTCCATTCAGCGGACGGATGAAGCTAAAAGAAGACGTAAGAATCATAGCAAATCGTGTTCTACGCGGATAGCGATTGGTGTTGGCGTCTCTACGTTTGGCCTTATGGAAAAAGGTGTGGGTTTATGGTAGGTATAATAATATTAGCCTATATTGTGCCCACTGTTGGGATACCGGCCTCTTCTCTGTGAGTGGTGTGAGAGGTAGGTATGTAAAGCAGTCGTCGAACCGCTATTCCTTGGCTGGAAATTAACTAAAATAGCCGATATTCTATATGACATCATTGACTGCTAACCTCCATAAAGGTATAGCGTGATGACAGATAGCGTGTTTAAAAGGTAAAATGTGTAACTCTGCAATATTGTAACTTTTAGTTTTTTTGGTAGGTCTGACGGGAACTGGATCTAAATGTTCGAGAGTCCTCGGTTTCCTATGAATTCTTTTTTTAATTTCTAGATTTTTCTTTTTCCTTTAATTAATGTTTTGTCCCACATGAATAGGCGACATCAGGACTTGTTACACTGCGACAGTACGAGAATTTAATAAAGCCATACAAGTGTAGCCCCGGATGTAATGAATACCTAATTGCATCACACCAGCATAATGCAGACGTTAATTGCAGCTTCCATTCAATGGTTTCACCCTTGCGACGATTTGGTATTCATATACTCCAGAATACGCTAATTATTTGATTAGACCGCATCTCTGTACTATAATCAAAAGAAGTTTTCAACTGGTTCGTTGAATCTGCGTAGACAAATTGTGAAGCTGGCAGCCCGTTTATGAAAATAATAATTCAATTGAGGTTTTATTTAGTTAATCAGTGCTATATATTTGCAACCAGCATTCTAATTGCGTAACTCACGATTAATCATAATCTGTTTCATTTTGACAGTTCAACAATATCCATTGCGTTATTTACGTTGTTGAGCCGACACATTTTTCGAACATATGAAGCAATGGTTTAACAATCTGTTTCAAAACGAAACAGATTATGACTACCCCCCCAGTGGGGTTCCCGCATTGTCGTTGCGGGGGGGCTCAGTAACCGTGGTCCCACCTCCCACGGTGAAGCGAAGAGGAACCCCAAGGTGGGGCCGCTCGTCAGGGCTTGTGCCTCCAAGCCGACGACGTAGCGGCCAAAAAGTAGGTTGCGATGAGGTGCATCGCAACTGAGGCGGGCCGCGATGTCTAATGGGAGGCATCGCGGCTGAGGGTTACAGGCTGCGGCGGAGGAGGAGTGCCGGTACTTCTGAGTAGCGCTCTTCCCTTCCGTAGCCTGGACGGGGCCGCCACCGTTTGATGGCGGACGCGGTGGGGCCGCAGGAGAAGAGGAGTGTCGGTATAGCGTTAGCCGCTCTCCCTATCCCCTGCGGCCGAAAAGTGGTTGGCGGCGGGGCCACTGTACTGACCCGTCGCAGGAGGACGTCAGCAGCAGCTGGTGGGGCCCGCAAGGGCCGATGCCTGCTAGGGGTGCGGGTTGTTCGAAAGAGATACCGCGGCCCCTGGCATACGGGCAGCTGAGGGAACATGGGTGGGTTTTAGTCAGTAAAAGTCTGACACGCCCTCCTGCTCCGACCAGAGCGGGAGAAGTCATTTGATGATTTCCCACCCATAAAAAAAAAAAAAAAAAAAAAAACAGATTATGACTAATCGTGAGTTAGATACGCAATTAATGTGCAGGGGCCGGGGGCTTAAGAAAACCTTGAGTTTGCTCATACTCTTGCCTATTTTTAGTTCTTTTTTGAATAGCCTACTTTAACTTTATAGTGAAAATCATCAAAATCCGTCCAGTAGAAGACATGCAAGGAAGATGTTGCATTTTTTTAATGTGGGAAAGACGGGTACAAATGGTATACCAAAATATAAAATGAAATTAAGTAAATACTTACTCCAAACCGCGTAAAACAACAAAACGAACCTTAAAAAGACTTATAGGATAAGTCTTTTTACGGTTCGTTTTGTTGTTTTACGCGGTTTTGGCACCAACTGCATCAGTGACGAACATAATGGTGTCAATGCCCGACAGAAACTGGTTTTTGCTGCTGAATCCGAATACAGTAGTGCATGGCTTTCTATAATAATCACACCGTGATAGCTGTCACTAGTGTCAATTCATTAGAATTACAGCTCTTTTCAAGGTCAATTCACCTAAGTTCTCACGGTGAAATTTTAACAGAAGATGTCGGCGGAACTGGGTCTGCGAGCGAGGCAAGCTCAAAAAATTTATCGCCTCGGATAGGTTAAGTTTTGTTGATCATTCATACAGAAAATATTTAGTAACTTGAAAATCTAGGATGCAAGATTAAGCAAAGTGAGCTCTAAAATATTATCAGACATCTTTGAAAGGTTATAAAGTTATAACGTAACTATCGTACTATCGTAGGTAAGTAGTAAACGTCTTGGCGCGCAGCGGGTTATTCAATTCAATTCAATTTATTTATATCAAAGAAAATTCCTTATATGATTATAAAATTAAAAAACAACATATACATCATAAAACATATGTCATAAAAATTATAAATATCATAAATCATAAAATTCATCAAAGAATAGTTAGTGCGTTAGTAACAGAAAAAAATAATTTAATAATATAACCTATACCTAACTGATGCCTATGGACGTCCTTATCCAATGATTTTGGAAAGGACAGTCAAAATGGGCAGCAACAACATTTAGGAGGCAGTTGCTGCTGCTTCGTAGACGGTGCTGCAGCGAGGTAGCTTTCTTGCGCATGATGGCTTGAAAGCTATTCGTACGCGCGTCAGCAAACATGCCAGATGCAGCGCCGCGGCAGCCCCAACAGCATTCTAAAAGCGTTGTGTACTGTGTGCGCAGGGCTTTGTAGGATCGCTGGGTAAGTTTCACCCATAGGCCACTCGAGTAGAGTGACTGGCAGAACGCCTTAAAAAGTGTAATTTTCACCTGTTTGGTGAAAATTAGTTAAAGGGAAATCGTTTAAAGCCGATTGTCTGATCAGTTGTCTATTTACCTCTCGTGGTGCTGGAGCCCCGAGCACCCACGGAGCATCCGCTCCTGACTGCAACTTTTCTCTTTCGATAAAACCCGCCACAGGTTACAGGGGAAGCTTATGTAAATCGTGTTGACAGTTCCCTTTAAATTGTATGGAAATAGAAATAAAAGACAGACAAACACTCAATAAGGTCTACCCTCTTTATTATTGTTTAAATCACACAATATAATCTTTTGACTTAATAGTTGCATATGTGCAGTACCGTTAAGTAATCACGAAAGAAGAATTCGTTGAAACAACATTTTACATTCATGGACACTTGTGTTGTCGTAACAAAACGTATACTTTTTCTTATATTTATAAAAAAAAATAACAAGACTTGATATTAGGTTTCAATTAAATGTTCTGTTCGTGTTTCAATCACCACAAGCCTTAGGTGGCATTTACACAAGTGCTCTTTGAAGCAATAAAAGCTGTATACACACAGTTTTGGGTCTCCTGTTTTTCGGAATTCAGTGTGTGGGGGTCCAATATTCGTATAAGTCAGGGCAGTGCAGTTGGAACTGCATTGATCACTGAGAGCTCGGACGATTCCTGGAACCCGAATATAGATCGCGTACTAATGATTGCATTTGTGGTAGATTGGGCCCCAGACCTGGCTCGGGCCGTAGCCTAAAATACCCTTTTCCTAGTAAGTGTGGACAAACTCAGTGCAGGTGAAAAAACGCTTGTATAAATTAGGTCTAAGTCTACACTTTCGGGGAAAATTTGGAAAATCGTTTGTTACTGAAAACTGATTGTTATAACTACTTTGTTTTCTTCATCGTCTGATAAAATATAAATATTTATGTAGGAATATGTGCTAATAGAAATCCGAAAATGTATGTACCATTGTATGACATGGCTCAATTCATTGGAGTTAGTGATTTACGATTTTCACACGAACAGAACATTTCAAATGCAATGAAGAACAAAAAAACGAATATTCTTCATTTAATGTAAGTATATAAATATTATAATACAATGTATATTTATGTATATCATGCTATTTACACATAGGGAGCACTGGTGGCCTAGTGCTAACGGCCTCGACTTATGAGTGGTTGGTGTAGGTGGTGGGCTCGAAACCCAGGCAGGCGCATTACTTTGTGTTAATAATTGTATCTGTCAAAACGGTGAAGGAGAACACTGAGAGGAAACCGGCATATCCTGGAACGAAAAATTTGGAGACCTGTGCCTTAATACCGCTCCCTCTTGAAGAGCGGAGGCCTGTGTACCAACGGTTGGGATATCTATGATTTCGCCTCTTTGCTTCAATAACGTGATAAGTCCGACAGTTCAGTTTTTTATTAGTTGATAATTGAAACCGCCGTGACCGACTTTATTTTTCCAAAAACCAAAAAAAAAAATGGTAAAATGTTTTAAAATAATAATAAAAAAATACTGTCGGATTTATCACGTTATTGAAACAAAGAGACTTGTCGGACTTACCACGTTATTGAAGCAAAGAAGCTATTTACACAAAAGTACTTAACCACCTACATATAGAGATGTGAATTATAACTATGTATAAAAAATCAATCACAAATAACTTCTTCACGTTAATTTTATTAAATCTCAGTCTTACATTTTGGACTCTCATCCAAGTCCTTCTCCCAAAAAGTTTAAAATTACATCCAAATACAATTACGATAAGTACACAATGCAATAAAAATAAGAAAATGATTTTTATTAATGATACAGGTCCAGTTTATCTGTGCCCCAAGGGACGCGGGCGTCCTTATTACTCGCAGATGATGATGCCGTCAAAGCATGTCGTACAGTCGAGAGTTGAAGTTCGTAATAATGCGGTCGACAACGTCTCGAGCATTGGTATACCGAGCATTCGTAAGTTACCCTTGAAAGGTCTTTTGAAATGGGTCAGACACAATTGTATAACTGTTATCGAAGTAAAATTTCAAGTTAGAAGATGGATCCATGTTCACGATTATCACTATCTATTGTTTAGAGAAGCTTAGAATGTCATAAACCTTTTTCAACAGAAGTTTTCAGCTTAGGACTCAGGGCATCTTCGAATTCACGATAAGACTCTTGACACACTTTTGTGAAATATGAAATATCGCACCTTTCTGTCGTTTCTGTCTTTTCGTCTGTTCAGTTCGAGAGAGCCGCTAGCAAAATAGGCCTCTGTAATTCTAAAGGTGCGATATTATGGATGTGAGTAGGTACTTACAATAACGTACTTCCATATGTTACAACGCGTAAGCTAGCAAGTAATATGTGATATAATTATAGAAAAATTGGAAATTTCATACATGCGCACATAATTTTAGAAATAATTGGTCTTGTAAACAATAGTCCTGCGCAGAAAAGCAAGTACCCTACCATTGACCGAATTTGTTATCATATTTATTCTCAAAATATTTTGTTTCAGGCCAAGATTCTTCAAATATTCATCAATGTACAATTCTAAGCAAAAGTTAATAAGCTATTCTTTATATTCTCACATACAAACATGTGTGAATCGAATCGCAAAAGGAAATCGTTCATTCGTTGTTAGTTGCTCAGGGGCAGATACTTTCTTGACTGAATTAGTTATAAATTTCATTGGTTAGTAATCTAGATTACTAAATCGTAGAAAGGCTTCGCAGCGGACTTATAAAAATAGCTAGGGAATATACAGTTGTTGAAAAAAAAAACCTAATTGTCACATCTTCAATTTACCTGTGTAAAATCGTATAGCGACCGTAGCTACCTTCTCATAGCTAGAGCGCTATGAGAGGGTAGAAGGTAGGTAAGTTAATTTTATAACCGGTAGGCAAAGAGACCATGACAAAGGAAGCAAACCTATAAGCATCGTTATGTCTCAAAAGCTGTAAAAAAAGTTGATCAGGGGGTCTAAAAAGGCCACTTTGGCAGAATCATAATATGATCATAATATGAATCATATTTAAAATCGTGAAATTGTCACAAACAGACAATTCATAAAGGCTTCTTCAAACAGCCGCGACGCGACAGCGCGACGCGACACTTGTAGAACACTTTCCATTAAGTTTTTATAGAAATTGTTCTACGAGTGTCGCGACGCGACCGTCGCGTCGCGCTAGTCTGCACGAGCCTTAATATTATCAGCGTTGACAGCACGCAATTCATCTATTTGACAGTTTTGTACGGAAATTCGTAAAATGGTCACCAAATTATTAATTGCTTTATTAAAGTAAAATGTCAAATAGCAGAATCATAGCGGAATTCAGGAAATGAATCACGTTTAGAGGAATTGTTTAATGTGGCCTTTTTAGACCCGCAGATCTACATATTATCTGCCAAAAGGATTCGATGTTTGGGATAAGTTAATTAGTAACAATCCTTATTCTTTTGTCATTAATCTAATTTATTTGGGGTCAGTGCAACATGACTTTCTCTTTCACACTTCTTCTCTATTAGTCGTCATTTTCGTAGTCACAATATTTTCTTAAAAAGTTTACAAATAATTGAAGTATTTTTTAGGGCATACTGACAAATATATTTAAAAAATACGAGTCGTAAAACGAACGATTATATTTCTTGAATACGCACCATATACCTAGGCACGTAGAATGCAAAGTTTATTAAAATCTATAACAACATGAAAAACTGTTTTAATACTACATCTAGTTTCGTGAATCTAGATAACATTAAACACTGAAAAAATATTGTACTTGACTCGTTATCTTGTACGCCATATACCTAGGTATCTTATTTACATTTCGACGTAAAGAAATTGACAAATTGTTCTCATTTCATTGACTATTTTAGAACTTTACAATATAATTTTTTGCCTATTTTAGAACTTTGCAATATAATTTTATCCGTATTCTTTCGCACGTTGTATAATTCTTAATTTGATCTCATTGAGGTATTTCTCGGGCTCGTCCGCCGAGTAATCTCTCTTTTCTTCTGAGATATTATTGAGTATGGCCTCGGGTGTCACTGTGATCGTTTCGGTGGGTGACGAGGGGTAGGTGCAGCATACCGGCGAACAAGGTCTTCGTTTTTCATTTGCTAATCGCATGGCCGTATCTAAGTACGAGTTTCTGTTGTTAATGTTTTCTTCTTTGAGGGATTGCTGGAACGAGTGCTTACTGCAGGTCCTGTAGTCGTGCACAGGGGGCGTGGCGATCGTCCTACCGTTGTGGCACACGTGCACTATGGGAATGCATCGGTCTTTGACGTCCTGGCCGTTCATTTTGTAGCGGTTGCTCGCCTCGTTTCGCAAAGAGTTTTTCAATGATTGACCTGCAAAACGTGAATAAAATTTACAATATTGTAGATACCCACAACAAAATATATTGATATGTATTAGATACGTCTACATCCTACGAACAACTCTCCACACCAGACCCTCAATTATTTATGTTAATTCTGTTACTTTAGTAGCGGGGTCGCAACGTAAATATTTTAGACTTAAAACCTTCGTTTAATAAACCAACTGCCCACAAATAATGTGATCATGAAATAGTGTCAGGGCGTCAGGTAAATAGCGTGGGATCAAAATGTTCTTCTGTTTTGTTGGTTGCTATGCCCATTTGAATACTCCTATTCATTTGAAAATTATTGATATCTGATGTCAAAAACGACTCAAGAAAAGTGATTTCAGTACCATTTATTTATTCTCCTAAATAGGAGAATGAGAAACCTAGGAAACCTAATGGTTTTGTTGGCGCTGCATCGATGAAACGGGGCGTGCGGACGAAAAGTGCACGCCCCGACAAGACCATTATATCAGAGCTATGAGAATGAGGGAAGTGTGAGTGTACCTGTGTCTGCGCACACACTTGTGCACTACAATATCTCCCACGCCGAAGGTCTCCTTTAAAATTGGCCGTCATGGCCGAAATACGGTCTGGAGGACGACGTAAATGTTATATCACAGCAGTGTTAGGACATTAAACGACTGCCGCAAAATGCGCACCCATTTAGAATTCACATTTTGTTCTTCTTGTTTATTGTATCGTTGTAAAATAAAAGTCAAGAACAAGTAAAGTACCTAATTATACATGTATCTTTGAAAAACTCATGAAAACCCAACAAGTTTTATAAGAAAACTAGGTTTTGCCCGTGGCTTCGTCCGCGTGAATGTCGGTTTACGGATATAAAAAGTATCCTATACTTACTCTATGTAAGAGAAACCCTATTGCTATCCTTAAGCACTAAAGATGGTATAGAATCATTATACATACTTTCAGCTCAAAATAAAATACTCTAAGAATTGATACCAAATTTTCGGTTTCATATGTTTCTTAAATTCAAATCATAACAAACGTGTCACCGCACTACGTAGGTCAATAACTTTCTACGTTACTTGCCAATATTACGATAAATCTCTCAAGAGTGATTGTGTTTACTTCAATTTGATTATTTGGTTTCTGGTATCAATGTATTAAAAATTCTCATAATATCCGAACATGTAGAGATAGGATTAAAAAAACCTTCCAATATCGATTGATATCATCCAAAGAAGCCGTGCCCTGGGTATGTATTATACCCTTTCCGTTACACGTTGTATATTAATCTAGGTTATAAATTATCTCAGTGCCAAATTTCATCCATATCCATTTAGCTATTTTAGCGTGATTGAGTAACAAACATTCAAACATCCTAGGATAGGGTAGGGTAGGATTCAAAAGTCCTGTGAAATGACCTGAGTTGGCAGTACCGCTAGAGGTGGGGTTCCGTTGGAAGGCCATGGCCGTGTAGGAGCAGCGCTTGGCGGCGGTTCTCTCGCTCGAGCGGCAGCACCACTGCACCATTGAGTTCTGAAACACAGTGTCTGCTAACTTTAATTTTCACGAAATTTACCAATTTTATTCGTGACGATATTGTAGGTACAGCTTGTACCAGAAAAGTGTGGTTTATTATTATAAACAAAAATACTTCTAGCTTTATTAGCTACTTAGTTCAATAAGATTGGAATAAATCAACTTGATGATAAACAAGAAACTAAAATAAATCTTCGGATTAAACATGAAATGAATTTCCTAATAATACATTTATGTTTATTTTAATTAAATTATTTTAGTTAAGCTAACTAAGTATTTATATCCGAGTTAAACATGCTTGCTTGTTAAGCATATAACTTAATTTACATAACATAACATCACGCCTTGTTTCCAGGGGTGGGTAGAGGGGTACCTATAGTGCACCAACATTTCGCCAGTTGTTTCAGTCCCAAGTAATAGGCGACCCCACCATGCCTAATTTAATTTAATAACAAACGAAATTCAATTAAGCATGAAGTTGATTGACAGTTACCTTAAAAGCGTCCCTAAACTTATTGGACATAATGTGGTAGAATATCGGATTGACGCATGTAGACATGTAGTAGAAAACTCCGGAGATGTAGGTGAGGAATGAGTACACGGAGAGAAGGAGTGGTGATCGAGCTTGATGGTTCTCATTGGTTCCGTAGATCGCGACCAGACGCTGGGCGTGGAATGGCGCCCAACAAATGAAGAACGCCACGACGACTGCCACTGTAACAATAATATCATCTAACTGAATTGGGATCCTGCCGTTTTGGCAAAATGATTTTGACAGAATTTCATTATTCAAACAAATTTTAGCAAACTTTTTTTATACCAATGCAATATTTGGAATGATTTTAGTACGCACATTTTCATTTGGTTAAATTTATACTCGGCAGAATATTACTAAGGATAATGTCATAAAGGCATTTGGTCATTAATCAAATGATTTATTACAGCAAACAATCTTTAGACAATAAACATTTAGTCAAATGATTTGTTATGATCAATTAGGTTAGGTTTTTTTTTTTTTTTGTCTTGTTTTTTGTTTCACTTTTTGGGTTTTGTTTTGTTGTAGGTTAAGTATGTTTGTGTTTTATTTTTAAACAGTGTCTGCGATTGGATACGGACACTGTCTTTTTGTTGAGGTTTATTCGCATAAAGGGGTTACCTTTCCTTGTTAGCCGCATAAGTTTTTGTACAGTTGTACAGTACGCGTGTCCGCCCCCCACGTAGCCAGGTGTTCAGCTTGGACGTAAGGTAGGATTTTAGGGGGCAATTAGGTTAGGTTAGGTTAGAACTGTGACGGGAATCGTGCGATCGATGGCCCTGTATGGGGCCCCGATCTGGGCGGCTGACCTGACGGCCGGCAGCATCGCTGTCCTGCGAAGGCCACAGCGAGCGATGGCCGTCAGAGTCATTAGGGGGTATCGCACGATCTCCTACGAGGCGGCTTCTGTACTGGCCGGATCCCCGCCCTGGGACCTCAAGGCGAAGGTACTCGCGTCACTGTACCGGTGGCGCGAGGACTCGAGGGCGCGGGGCGAGTGGCTGATGCAGCGACATTTGGAGTTGCGTCGGTCACAGCTTCGCGCAGCCCTAGTGGCGGAATGGCGGGACAGGCTTTCACGCCCTACCGCCGCACACTGGTCCCAAATTAAAAAAAAGTGGACATTGATAGTAGACCGCTGATATTTTTTTTTATTGTTGATATAATGATAACAGATAAGGCAAAAAAATATTATTGTCCTACTTCAAATACTTTTCTCTATAAAAAATATTTCTTTTTTTTTTGTATGGGAGTGATTACATTTTACTCAATTTCTCAAAAACCTTAAGCGATGTCGAGATGGCATTCACATATGTTAGAAAACTAATAGTTCTGAGTATTTGGCTCGAAGAAACTTATTGCTTATCTCTGCGTACTTTCGAGATAATAGTGACAGAAAATAACAATTTTTTTTAATGTTAATTGTTCGCTTTTTTTTAATCATAGCCTTACTCATATCGCAATAGGTCCGCTGGCCAGCAAAATGGAGCTTCGACGCGAGTTTGCCGGGATAACAAGATGGCCGCCTCTCATGACGTAACGTAATACGGTCACGAATCGCGCGCGTACACCTCACTCAGTGTACAACTAAATGTGGTTGCGATAAGACGTGTCCTTATTTTTTCTGTGCGCTTGAAGAAATGCTTGTTGTTTGTTTGTTTTGTTATTGTTGTATTTTGAATCTTTGGATTTTAAAATCAAATAATTTTTGTTTGTCTTTCTTTCGTCGAATTTGTTTTCGTATTTTTTTTTGTTAAAATCAAAGTCACTTTGTCTTTGATATCTTTGATTCTAATTTGTTTTCAATTTTCCTTAAAATTATAATATGTCCGCATTTGTCACCAACTTAGACTTATACGTTGTTCTTAAATCAGGAGGTGGTTTTAAAAATGTCGAATTTTTATTTAATGCCCTTATTGAACGTATTGGTGTTGAATTGTCTTCCGAAGATTTGAGTAATATTAAATTATTTTGTCGTAATTTTTCAAGTAATATCTCAAAAAGATGGTCTGCTTCCAGTAGAGCTCAAAAGACCTTTCTTAACAAAAATTCAGACTGGTTACAATCCCAAATAGTTTGGCCAAAATGTCAAAATATCGATTTAAGCAGCATTTTTAAAGTTGCCGAGGAAGTAATTCCAAATTTCGAAACGCAAGTGGATACTCATCAATTAAGTTATGGTACAAGTAAAAAACCATTTGTTGATATATCTGATAAACAGAAGAAAAGGCGTTCTCTAACACTTCTAGATCACACAGAGGAGGAATTAGTTTATGCTTTATGTGCCAAATTAAAAGAGTCTAAAAAAACAAAATTAGCAGCTATATTAAACGAACTCAGCCAAAACAAGGAAAAATGTGAGATGGTATATGATGTACTATTCGCTAAAAAGACTGACAAACCGTGTTTACCAGATGATAAAACGTTAGCGCTTTACACCTCAACAAATTTGTCAAAATGGCAATATCGAAATTTAAGAACTATTCTTGCTTCAGAGAAAATGTATGGTCTTCCATCCTATCAAAAGCTCCTGGAAGCTAAAAAAACTTGTTATCCTCCAGAGTCAGACATAACTGTAACTGAATCTGATGCTAAGATAAGACTTCAATCGCTTCTAGATTTGACAACTAATAGGATATTAAAAACAATTCAGCACAACTCTGCCGACAAAAAATCGCTAAAACTAATAAGCAAATGGGGTTTTGACGGGTCATCTTCTCAAAGTAATTATAAACAAAAGTCACACTCCGACACTAAAATTGACGATTCTTCAGTTTTCATGATTAGTTTGGTTCCGCTTCGTTTGGAAGAAGAGAGTGGTACTATCTTGTGGCAAAATCCTGCTCCCTCTTCAACAAACTATTGTCGTCCAATTGGCTTTATATTTGCAAAAGAAACAAATGAATTGATAAAGAAGGAAAGTGCATCCTTAGAGGAAGAAATTCGTAATCTTGTTCCCACAATTGTAGATAATTTTGATATTAAACATGATTTGTACATGACTATGATTGATGGGAAAATTTCTACTGTGATTTCCAATACTTCTTCTGCAGCTGTTTGTAATATTTGCAATACCCCACCTAGCAAAATGAATGACTTGGACTTTGTATCCAAAAGACTCATCAGAGAAGATATGTATAAATATGGTCTGTCTTCGCTTCATATGTGGATAAGATGTATGGAATGTATTTTACACATTTCGTACAACTTAGACTTCAAAAAGTGGGCTGCACGAAAAGAAGATAAATTGTTAAAAGAAATTAAAAAGAATTTGACACAAGAAGAATTCCGGGAAAGAACTGGTTTGTTAATTGACATAGTAAAACAGGGATTTGGTACAACCAATGACGGTAACACGGCAAGAAGGTTTTTTGAAAATTATGAAGTATCTGCTGAAATAACGGGTATCCACCCTGATTTAATCAAGAGATTTGCAGTCATTTTACAAACAATTTCATCTGGTCAACTTATTAATACCAACTTGTTTAGGGAATATTGTAAAGAAACAGCAATGCTATATGTAAACTTATATCCATGGTATTACATGCCTTCAAGTGTCCATAAATTGTTGATACACGGTGCTGATATTTGTGAAAATTTCTCCTTTATTCCGATAGGCATGCTTTCCGAAGAAGCTTCCGAAGCGAGGAATAAAGATTTCCGGAATGTTAGAATGGCACATACAAGAAAAATCGGTAGAGTTCAGACTAATTTAGACATTATCCACAGCTTTCTAATTAGCTCAGATCCTTACATCAGCCATATCAAACCAAAGTTTGCTCGTTTACATAAACAGTTGTTTCCAGAGGCTAGTGCTTTGATCTTGAACAATGAATTGCTTTCGTTGGAAAACGAGGAAATAGAGATTTCTCAAGAGAATATAGACCCAAATATTAATCTTTCACCATAATATTTTTTCAGAATCGTTTGTGAACATATTCAACTTTATGTTTGCAGCTTAATATGTCTTCATTTTGATTGTTTTTTAGAACTGATGAAAGTACTCCTTCAGAAAGGTCATAGCTTTTCAGTCATTAGTGAGCCCCCATAACCTCTTTTACAGAGAAGTCTCTTTTTACTTATTTGACATTACGCATACATTATAATTATGTGCTAAAGTAAGGCTATGATTAAAAAAAAGCAAAAAATTAACATTAAAAAAAAATGTTATTTTCTGTCACTATTATCTCGAAAGTACGCAGAGATAAGCAATAAGTTTCTTCGAGCCAAATACTCAGAATTATTAGTTTTCTAACATATGTGATTGCCATCTCGACATCGCTTAAAGTTTTTGAGAAATTGAGTAAAATGTAATCGCTCCCATACAAAAAAAAAAGAAATATTTTTTTTACAGAAAAGTATTTGAAGTAGGACAATAATATTTTTTTGCCTTATCTGTTATCATTGTATCAACAATAAAAAAAAATATCAGCGGTCTACTATCAATGTCCACTTTTTTTTAATTTGGGACCAGTGTGCGCCGGCCCCGCTACCATCGGGACGGTCCGGCCAGTAATCGAGCGCTGGCTCGGGAGGAGGCACGGCTCCCTGTCGTTTCGGGTGACACAGGTGCTCTCGGGGCATGGTTGCTTCGGGAAGTACCTGTGTCGCATAAACAGGGAGCCGGACGCTCGGTGTCACCACTGCGTCGACTGTCGGGAGGACACGGCGTGGCACACGCTGGCAGAGTGTGCCGCTTGGGAGGAGCCGCGCCGTGCCCTCATCTCAGGAGTCGGCAGTGACCTGTCGCTGCCGGCCGTTGTCGACTCGATGGTCGGCAGCGAGGAGTCCTGGGACGCGGTGGTATCCTTCTGCGAAACAGTCATGTCGCAGAAGGAGGCTGCGGAGAGGGAGCGGGAGATTGCTTCCGCTAACCCGATCCGCAGCAGACGCACCGGGCGTCGGCGGAGGGCGGACAACGCCCTCTTCCAGCCCCCCTAAATGGGTCCAGGGGCGACAGATCCGGGGAAATCTGTCGCTCTCTACTTGTTAGGACCCGAGATGGCGGCGCGTAGTGTTCCACGCGCGCCTCTCTATGACGTAAGGGGGGAGTTTAACACCTCACTCCCCCCTATCGCGTGGTGGCCCGCAGAGGCGGGCCGGCACTAGCCGGGGATCGCGGAAGTCACACTAGTTCCCGTGATCCCCGGTGCAAGTGAGAGACGGAACACCGGGGTGGTTTTAGTCAGTAAGAGTCTGACAGACCCCTCCGCCCTCCCCGGGGCGGAGGACATCCATGAGGATTTAACCCCGTAATCAAAAAAAAAAAAGGTTAGAACTGTGACCACACAACGCAAGAGCCGAGCGAGCGAAGCAAGCGTGTCGCGGCTTATATTTATTTTATGTAAAACTAGAAACTACTACCAAAATCTTAATATTATTATTTTTATTACCTATTTAGAATTTTTCGCAAGTGAGAAAAACACCCTTGTAATACGTTGAGAAACGTCGTCATTAACTGAATAGAAATGGTAACTTGAAAACTAACGGTAGATACTTGAGTACATTTTTACATCGTTCTCACATTGATAATTTCAACATAATTATGTACCCAACTTTTTGTAACAATACCATGATTTTAAAAGAGTGTCCATGGAGTGTCTTGCCCGTTCTTCTCCATAGGTACCTACACTTTGGAATGGGTAAATAGCTTCATCGTTCTAACTGACCGACCTTGACAATTCAAAAGTGCATGTAATTGGTTTATTTGAAATAAATGCTTTGAGTTTGAGTTGCAGTATAGGCTGAACAAAAAATAATGCGTCATCATCATCATTATCGTCATCATCCTGCATTATGGCAGGCTCGAATCAATCAATTTAATAACTAGATACCTAGGAACTCTAAACTGTGAAGCAAGCACCTTACAGTCTATCTTCTATACATACATACATATAAATAAATTTGGAGTGTCTGTTTGTAATATTAAAATAACCGCTTTTAATTAAATGCATATGGATGTATACACGGTATATAAACCAAAATTACATTTTTTACAAGTTTTGTCTGTCTGTCTGCTTGTCCTGGCTAATCTCTGATTCGGCTGGAATGATTTTGACGGGACTTTCACTGGCAGATAGCTGATGTAATAAGGAGTAACTTAGCTTTTATTTTATAAATTTTATTTATTTTTTATAATATATGTGTATTTATTTTATTTTATTTACATATACTTTATTGTACACCACAAAAATACACAACGAAAAACAAAGTACACTACAAAATATACAATGGGCGGCCTTATCGCTTTCCGCGATCTCTTCCAGGCAACCTTGGCATGGACAGTGATTGGTCTGGACATAAAATGGGGATGTTGTTGGCGCAAATAATAAAAATACAATATATTAAAATAGATACACAGATATATACATATCCTATATAATAGATACATAAATACACATGTATATAATATAAATAATTTAAAAATAAAAATTTCGCTCGGACGAAGTAAGTTTGTAATTTGACATAAATATTATAGGTACTAATGACAATTTCTGTACAAATGAATTTTGTATGTCTCAATGGCGGACCATAGCAGACTTACCAGTAACATAACATCTTATAAAACTATGATCCACAATAAATGTTAAGAATTTGATCATTCGATGTATTAGGTGTTGGCGTAGCACAAGTTTTTCTTACATCAATGTGTAAGCAAAGAAATAAATGATTTCGTATCTTTTTATATAGTGAAACTCATTGAAGAACGCACGCTAGCATCAATTTAAAATCAAAATTAGGTCTTCACCATACGAAACTACCATTTGAAAAATTAATAGATTCTACAATTTTTTTTTTTTTTTGGCAATTTTGACGTTCAGAAATTTTTGGTTTGTTTCCTTCGATTTTGAACTTGGCGGAGTAATCGTCACGCACACTATAAAATGTGCCTATTTGGATTAAAAGATTTGTCTTTGACTTCGGCTTTCTTTTTTCTTCTTTTTCTTTTTTTTCTGAGACCCTTGTACTCGTACTCGCATCTTTATCATATTGAAAGTTTATAATGTAGTCTACATTAAAACACTGCACGAACAACTCAGGGACTTAGCATCAAATAATGTCTTACTTAATACTTACGGGCACGAGTAGATAATACGGACATTGAATTAATGACCTGTAAATATGAAGTTTATTTTAATATAACTCGCAATTCGGCATTGACGAGTACTTCCTGTTTTATTTTTTCAGAATACTTACTAACTACTTAAGTTAGGGATTGAGCTTGGGTCGAGCTGTTCCTATGTTTACTAAAAATTATGTTTATTTTGCAATTTTTTAAATAGGTAGGTACTCTATAGATTTGATGATTACTTTGAACAATATGCCATGAATAACCATCCAATAGTAAAATTGATACTGGCATGTCCTAGAACCAAAAAAATCGAAAACATCATGTACATTTATTGTGGATCATAGTTTTATAAGATGTTATGTTACTGGTAAGTCTGCTATGGTCCGCCATTGAGACATACAAAATTCATTTGTACAGAAATTGTCATTAGTACCTATAATATTTATGTCAAATTACAAACTTACTTCGTCCGAGCGAAATTTTTATTTTTAAATTATTTATATTATATACATGTGTATTTATGTATCTATTATATAGGATATGTATATATCTGTGTATCTATTTTAATATATTGTATTTTTATTATTTGCGCCAACAACATCCCCATTTTATGTCCAGACCAATCACTGTCCATGCCAAGGTTGCCTGGAAGAGATCGCGGAAAGCGATAAGGCCGCCCATTGTATATTTTGTAGTGTACTTTGTTTTTCGTTGTGTATTTTTGTGGTGTACAATAAAGTATATGTAAATAAAATAAAATAAATACACATATATTATAAAAAATAAATAAAATTTATAAAATAAAAGCTAAGTTACTCCTTATTACATCAGCTATCTGCCAGTGAAAGTCCCGTCAAAATCATTCCAGCCGAATCAGAGATTAGCCAGGACAAGCAGACAGACAGACAAAACTTGTAAAAAATGTAATTTTGGTTTATATACCGTGTATACATCCATATGCATTTAATTAAAAGCGGTTATTTTAATATTACAAACAGACACTCCAAATTTATTTATATGTATGTATGTATAGAAGATAGACTGTAAGGTGCTTGCTTCACAGTTTAGAGTTCCTAGGTATCTAGTTATTAAATTGATTGATTCGAGCCTGCCATAATGCAGGATGATGACGATAATGATGATGATGACGCATTATTTTTTGTTCAGCCTATACTGCAACTCAAACTCAAAGCATTTATTTCAAATAAACCAATTACATGCACTTTTGAATTGTCAAGGTCGGTCAGTTAGAACGATGAAGCTATTTGCCCATTCCAAAGTGTAGGTACCTATGGAGAAGAACGGGCAAGACACTCCATGGACACTCTTTTAAAATCATGGTATTGTTACAAAAAGTTGGGTACATAATTATGTTGAAATTATCAATGTGAGAACGATGTAAAAATGTACTCAAGTATCTACCGTTAGTTTTCAAGTTACCATTTCTATTCAGTTAATGACGACGTTTCTCAACGTATTACAAGGGTGTTTTTCTCACTTGCGAAAAATTCTAAATAGGTAATAAAAATAATAATATTAAGATTTTGGTAGTAGTTTCTAGTTTTACATAAAATAAATATAAGCCGCGACACGCTTGCTTCGCTCGCTCGGCTCTTGCGTTGTGTGGTCACAGTTCTAACCTTTTTTTTTTTTGATTACGGGGTTAAATCCTCATGGATGTCCTCCGCCCCGGGGAGGGCGGAGGGGTCTGTCAGACTCTTACTGACTAAAACCACCCCGGTGTTCCGTCTCTCACTTGCACCGGGGATCACGGGAACTAGTGTGACTTCCGCGATCCCCGGCTAGTGCCGGCCCGCCTCTGCGGGCCACCACGCGATAGGGGGGAGTGAGGTGTTAAACTCCCCCCTTACGTCATAGAGAGGCGCGCGTGGAACACTACGCGCCGCCATCTCGGGTCCTAACAAGTAGAGGGCGACAGATTTCCCCGGATCTGTCGCCCCTGGACCCATTTAGGGGGGCTGGAAGAGGGCGTTGTCCGCCCTCCGCCGACGCCCGGTGCGACTGCTGCGGATCGGGTTAGCGGAAGCAATCTCCCGCTCCCTCTCCGCAGCCTCCTTCTGCGACATGACTGTTTCGCAGAAGGATACCACCGCGTCCCAGGACGCCGGCAGGACAAAACTTCAAGGCAAACACCCGGGCGTTTCCTCCCGCCCTATCCGAAACAGGAACCTCCCGAAACAGCCATGTCCGGTGAGGACCTGTGTCAGGCGGAAGGTGAGGACGCCATGCCGCCGCTGAAGCCACTCCTTAAAGAGGGGACTTACCGCCGCCGATGCCAATCGTGGCGTGTCCAAGACAATGATAGTTCAGAGTCCGAAGTTCTAATTAATAGGATGGTAGGCAGTTTTTCAATTTATTTTCTGCTTGTTTCATCGACTAGGTACTCGTTTGACTAATTTACCATTCGTCTCTAAAATATTTTGTAAAAGTCACTCTTATAATATAATATATTTTGTTAATAATACAATCTATCTAATGACATTATTTTACATTCCTTTGGAATATTAATGACAGTATTTGTTCTAATATTCATAAAAGTAAAAGATAGTGAAAAAGATGATTTAACATTTTGCGCTAAGGAACCTTAAACTAACTGCAATGGCGCTCCTAGAAGTCGTAAAATGGAAACCTCATTTCTATTTCTCGGCTAAAAGCAGAGTGAATGCCTTGTTCATGAAAATTGTATGGCATAATATTATGCCATGCAATTTTAATTTGCCATATGGCAAAACACTTTAATTTGTTTTAACTTATTGTCACAAAACAACAGCAACGCGCTATCGTTTTTAAGTTAAATGAAACGGTGTAAGAGTGCTTCTTGGTTGCATTCTTACGACCAAAGAGTCGAGTGATTGCAACCGCACTGCTATATTATTATAAATAAGTCGAATAAAAGATGTTCTACCGACTTGGGAAAAGCTATTGAGTGGAATAATGGCATACTGATGTCTATTATCGTACCCTTAACATTCCAGTTGCGATTACTCTATATTGTTTTGACTATTTGGCTACTCAGACGATAATCTTACGATATTTACATCACTTAAAGCAGAGATGAAGTCCGCCCAAATCGCGTTGAGAGAACGTGCACAGATCAATCACTCGAAAATTGGAGGATCCATCTCACCACCAATAGCTGAAATAGTTTTTTTTTTTTTTTTTTTTTTTTTTGGGTATGGCATCTCGCAGTTGACCTTGAGAGGCCGTGACTGCTTAACCGGGCTTTCCTGCGGTGACTTTTAGTTTTTAAGCTAAGAGCCTCCAGCCAGGGCTTACAAACTAATTACTAAACCTACAGCAACTGCGCACTGAGGGCACCCCCTGCGGGGTACGAGCCTCGGCTCAGGGAGTCACTTTTAGGGAGGACAGCAAGTGGGGACAGGCTGGATCAAATAATTTTTCTTATTATTAGATCATGGGGGTTTTAACTTTACTTGCACAGCTTCGGCGCGGGCTGGCACTTTTGCGGGCAAGGGACGGTTGGGGGGGGTTTCATTTACTCGGGGTCTTCGCGGGACGCGAGGACCTCGGCGGCGAGGTCGGAAGGACGCTGAAATAGTAACGTGCTGCTGACTTTTATACGAAATTTTTTGCTAGTTGGGGTGCTACTAATGTTTGGTTTTGTATGATTATTTATGTTAGTCTCAAACTAGCTAAACTAGTAGCTTGTAGAGTGAGCAAGCTGAAGTGGCAGTGGACTGGCCATGTTTGTCGAAGGACCGATGGACGGTGGAGCAGACGAGTTTTGGAGTGGAGACCGCGTATCGGCAAACGTAGTGTGGGACGCCCCCCAGCTAGATGGACCGACGACCTTAAAAAGGTGGCTGGGACAGACTGGATGCGGAAAGCGGAGGATAGAGTGTTGTGGCGCTCTCTGGGAGAGGCCTATGGCCAGCAGTGGACTGCGATAGGCTGAGTTGATGTTAGTCTATCAGGTATTAATGTTATGGGTCTATGTTGCCTGAATTAAATGACATATTACATTATTATTTCCTTCATTTCACTAAATAGACAAATAAATTACATTTTTAAATATGAACATAAAAGTATAGAAACATTTAAAAATATAAAAAATAGTAGCCCACCGGTATCGGGAGCAGGGTCCCAGCTACCAGTGGTTAAGGCTCCAGAGAAAGGAACCTCCTAACAATGCGAGCAGTGTCAAGAAGTACCGCTTTCTGAGTCAGGTCTTGATCCAGCTGCCCAACGAGAGCCTCCTGAGGTGTTGGCCGAGGCTCTTGGCTATCAAGCCATTGGCTGTAACGACTATCGGCACAATGATCGCTGGGTCCACATCTCAGATGTCGACAACCTCGCGAGCCAAGTCTAGATACTTGATTTGTTTATCTTTCTCGGCCTTCACGAGGTTCCCGCCATGCGGGACCGTTATGTCAACGATCACTGCGCGCCGCGCTAGTCGATCCACTACCACTATATCAGGCTTATTGGCTACAATAGTCCTGTCAGTGATGATGGATCGATTTCAGTATAGTGTGATATGACCATTTTCGAGAACTGGGTCGGGCACATGGCTATATTACGGCACTTCCGATTCCACAAGGCTGCATTTTAGAGCAGTTGCTGGTGGATAATCCTGGCTACAAGGTTGTGCCTATGCAAATACTCTTCGTTAGCTAGACGAAAACATGGAGATAATGTGTCTGATGGATTCTCTTGGACGGTGGCATGCTCGACAGATGCAAACCGTGCCGTCTTTCACAATAAATCTCCGGTAATTGTTCGTCATCATAACTTCGTCCATAATTGCACAGACAAAACCTTCGGTATCCCCAAAGAGGTCACCGAAACGCAGTCAGGCTACGGACGCTAATAGATCTACATCGGGTCCATGTAGGGCCCGGAAAGAGCGTCCGTGAAGCTCCTTATTCTGCTATACCTCCATGCGATCATTAGTGTCAAGCACTATAGGCTTGCGCCAGTTTTAGCCAAGGAGAGCGGGGTGAGGCCCTTGTCCACCCCAACCACATCTCGATGCATCTCCACGTCGGTTCCAATGTAAAGGTATATTTTACAATGACTCTTATGGACAATTCAAGGGGATTACGAAGAATTTGTTAAATTGAGGAAGTCGTTATATTGAGGTACATTATATTAAAGTTGCACTGTATGACAAAATGTCGACAAGATCTGCTGCGCGAAATGCACGCCCACCACCTCCAGACTCGTCGCTCAGATCCGCCTCGCTGCCGCCGACCCCCAGCCCCACTGCGGGCGCTGTAATGACACCGGCCGCAGTAGTTGCGTCGAGCTCGAGCAACGAGTATTTCTCTCCGCTCACGACGCCAACACCTGCTTGTCGACGAGGAGGACGCCAGCCGCCGGCCGGCTTAGGACCTCGAGACCCACCGGCCTCTGATAGGGTCCCAGCTCCTGGCGGAAGTGTGCAGCGCATGAGATGGACACGATCCATCAACGAAAACGTCATGCGCTCATACTATGGGGCTACAGAAGGAGGAAACAATCTGAAAGCGTACCGTGTTCGGATGCTCTCTCTTTTTTAGGTGCTAGAATCAGCTGTCAACGTTTCGACACAACGACTATCGGATCAGGTGCGGGTGGGTCATCCAGCGTAATGATATGTTGGATGACACTGTACTTGATCGCCTGCGAAATGAAATGCAGAGTAGCCATGTCATCATCCTATCAGAGGCCGGTGGGCCTCGAGGTCCTAAGCCATATTATTAATAATATTATGATAGAGAATTATGGAAGAAAAGACGTGTTGCTGACCCAAAATAAATTGGGATAGGTACGGGTAAGGCAATGATGATGATCTATTTTTAGTTATTTGGCAAGTATGAGACTCGATAGGTCTGAATCTTGAATCTGAATTTTGAAGTCACAATGCATCCTGGTGCAAAAACTTGAATCAACAAGAATGTGATGAAAAGATTATCGACGGAAGTCTCTATAATAACAGTAGGCGACTATTAATATTGCAGATATTCTAATTACAGTCGCATCTGTTGCAATCATAACAATTTGTGTCCATGGAGGAAATGAAAATATGATTTAGGTATTTCTAGAGTTAGGGTGCGTCACTGTCGTGGAAAGTAATATCTCAAAGTAAATACTCATTATTTTATATACTAGTAGAAGTGCCAAGGAGTATTAGAGAAACGGCACGAGGAATCGATGGTTTGATTTCCATAATTATACAACGATCGTTATGATAAAACAAATCAAGGCAACGATTGTTATATAATACTACTACTATGACTTTTTTCACATATTCTAAAACAACCTTATCGATGGTCGGAATGGTTGGATTGAATTTGCACTTTAAAGCTTAATAATTCGCAAACGGATCCTTAATCGAAAAAAATGTTTGAACAAATCTGCAATATTTATGAACTTAATAACCAACGGCACCCCACATCATGGGGTAAATGAGAAAAAAAAACACTACATCACATGTACAGGAACGACCCTATTTTTTACCACTTTGTCGTTGTGATTAATAAAATTAATTAGTTAAAATTAATTTTAGCCATACTAAATTACAGCTTTTTAATACTAGCCTCTGAGCTAAACTGCGAGACGGACGGACGGACATGGCGAAACTATAAGGGTTCCTTGTTGACTCCGGAACCATTAAAATGGTAAAACCTTCAGGTAGAGTTTTAGAAAGACTTTTATCGGATCTGGGCTTCTAATAAGAAGCCCAGATCCGATAAAAGCAACTTCCTCTTCAACCAAATAAAAACAATACAACGACGCTCCAACGTCTTTGCCGTTGCCTTTCGTTTTCAACCGTATACATATACACCGTGAAATTTAAATGGTTGTTTTCCCGCGGCAGAACAACTTGCCATAAGGAGTACTTTCGAAGCATAGAGTAAAAGTAAAAAAAAATACAACTTTTTGTTTTAAAATAATTAAAAAATATTCATCAACTCGATAAAACATTACTCAATAGTAACACTAGCGGTAACTTGTGGGTACCTACTACTCGAATCGCACGCACCGCCGACAAAGGGAACAGAGATGCATAAATGTTCAAAGCAAAATAAACTGTCGCACATGGTGATTTTTCACAGTGGTTAATCTGCCATTTTTTGTTTCTAAAATTTTATTTGTTTATAAAACTATTGTATTACCAAGACAAAACCATTTCGCTTTCAATGTTTTTCGCAAAATTTTGGTCTGGTCTAGGACTTATCTAAGTTATGGGTATTTTGTACTGATGCTTTTATTTTAGTATACACTGGAAACTTGTAAATTACCCTTTTTTAAAGTACAGTATAGTATATAAGTTAGCTAAAAGTCTCCCGAATAAAATTAACAAATGACTTGTTAATTTGCCATGATTATGAGGCATTATTTTTGTAAAAGTATGTGTTTTTCTAAGTCCTGAACTAAGGAGTTTGTATCGATTTAATTTCCTATTACTTTTATCAACAAAACGCGAACTCAAGATACGCTATGCGTACCTACACTTTGAAAAATGTTTAGTCATTCTGTATTTTGTACGGATAGGAAGTTTATACAGCGTTTATTAAAATGGGGATGGGGTCAAGGTCGCGACGTGTAGATATTACCTAAGTTTTGCATAATAATTTCTATTTAACCTTTGTTGTGGTTTTACAATTTAATTCAATTTTTCTCGCGAGCAACGGCCCGCTATGAGGGATATATTCAAATGCATTTGGCATTCACAATATTTATACTCATCTACCTAAATTCTCTATTAAGTAAACCATTGAAACATTGTTTAAATCATTCATGTCGCTATTGTATGTAGATGCTGGCAACAGGCACTTCGCACTTCGCATTTAATACAAACGAATTGACCCTAATTACGATTTTAATACGGATTAAAAAAACAATGTTTATTGATTCTTACCCAACATCTTGACGACTCTCCTCGTGGACTGGCTGTGTTTCCGTCTGATCTTGTGCGTGTATCTCATTGTTGTGTCAAAGTCATGTAGATTCTTTTCTTTGCTTAGGTTCGTGTCTCTCAGTTTCAGGCCTATTAGTGAGTACAGCACCGTGATTAGCACCATCGGTGCGAAAAAGAAGAAGAATGTCGATATCTCAAACGAGTGTTCTATGATGACTCTTGTCTGCAGGCACATGGACACGCCGCTGTGCTCACGGATCCCGAACTGCAGCGCCTGGGGCAGGGCTAGCCCCACCGCCGCCACCCACAGGAACACCACGTGTTTCGTCGCCCGCGATAGTTTCGACATCTTGTGCGAAACAAACGGGTGACAAATTGCTAAATATCTCTCCACCGTAAATAATGTTATTGTTAAAACACTCGCATTCGTCGAAGCCTCAGCCGCTAATCCTCTTATCACACAAAAACTGTGTCCAAATACATACGGCCATTTTGACCATATTGAATACATCTCTTGAGGCATACCACTTATCAGTAACAGCAGATCTGAGATCGCTAAACTAAATAAATAATAATTTGTGGCTGTATGCATACTTTTGTTCCTAACTATCACTAAACATGTAAATATATTACCCAGTACCCCCGTAAAGAATATAACTGAATATATGACAGTAATAGGTAGCACGATGAAGAGAGAGTCCCTTTGAGGTCCGAAAATGACCGTGGGGTCCACGGGCACCGAGGTGTTGTCGGTCCCGTTGACGATCTCACTAATGGAGCTCATGGTGGTCATTTTATCGACTTCAAGTTTGTCGATAGCAATAGCAGGCTGCTTTAGTCTCTTGGTTTATTCATCTGAAACAAAGAAAAAAAGTGTAAGTATTCTATGTGTAGTGGTACAGGTATATTGCATGTCCATATTGTGGTTGAACTGGACCGCGGTGTCTAGCATAGTAGGTGGTGGTCCTCCATAGGAATCGTAGGAATAACAACATAAGACAATCTACCCCAAACCTATTAATTTAGCGGATCTTTTCTTCGGGTACTTAACACGTCTACGAAGCAGGGCAAGAAGAATTTAAGTTTTTTTTTTTGGGTGGGAAATTATCAAATAACTTCTCCCGGGCGGAGCGAACATTGACTGACTATTAGAGTATGTGTTACCTTTTATACAGCACAATGGCTGATTAATAGAGTCCTTATTACCTATTTTTCAGCACAAAGTACACACCAGGATATTTTTAACGCTTCTTTGGAGTTGAAAATTCACTAGTGACAAAATTGTGAACAAAATTTTACCCTACTCCTTTATAATTATGATTTTGATATGTTGTTTGTGAGAACCATTTTGTGACGCGACGTTTTTGGTGAAATAGGCAAATATTGTTATCGGGAAGAAAACGTTGGTTTTTCGTCCATGTGTGTAAGTAAAATTCTAATGGGAAAGAGAGTTTATTGTCAAATACTATATTAATATAAGCGAAAATTTTCATGCGCTCGCAAAATATCACTGTTTACCTGAAAATTATAGATAGATAGATAGATAGATAGATAGATAGATAAATCGTTTATTTGGTGCATAAAAAAAGACATAACACAACAAACAAAGCACGATGAGATTAAAACTAATTACATGAAAATGGTAATGGTATAGTTTATAATAGGTTGATGATAGATTAGGAGAAAAGAAATCTTCTTATTTTTCATTTGTAATTTAACAATAAGCTGTTTACGTATAAAATCATTAGATTTTCTATTCAAATGCAGTTGTTATTTTCGTAGATTAAATAAAGACAAATTGTTAATATATTATATTACATAGGTTTTTTGTTTCTGGGTGGGAAATCATCAAATAACTTCTCCCGCTCTGGGTGGAGCGGGAGGGCGTGTCAGACTTTTACTGACTAAAACCCACCCGTGTTCCCTCACTTGCCTGTATGCCAGGGGCCGCGGTATCTCTTTCGAACAACCCGCACCCCTGGCAGATATTACATAGGTTAGAAGCTAAAAAGTGGCAGACAAACAATGTGCACTATATTAATCACAATTAAATGGTGTGCGCTGTTTAAGTACCCTTTCGTGGTACATAAATCAGTAACGAGCTGATACGAGTAGTCCTTGTGTGAAACAAGTCAGCCACAGATTCATGTAAAGCTTGATAATGGGTAACATGTACGCAAATATTGTGGGTAATCATCAGTGGACCACTAAACTCTCTGCATAAGTTTTAGGGATCCGTGAATTTATTTTACACAATTAAACGTCTGGTGTGTCTACCCGTTTTTGATGTTTGGTTACCTACATCATCCCGAGAACCACTCATCATATTTTCGTAGTTTTTTTTTTGGATGAGCGTACTATGACACAGTAAGTATCAAAGTTTTCACGACCAAAGTAGAAATGATTATAAACTTTGTAACTTTTTAAGAGCTCGGGCTTTTAAACAGTGTCATCATGGCGAAATCAAAAACTTAGGTACCTACACCTACAGTACGTTCGCGATTACGATAATGATAACTGTAGCATAAATACCCTCCCGAAGCAATGTTTCAGTGTCATTACTACACGATACGTAACCACTATCTTTTAACATTCGATGTATACTAGTAGAGTTTTGTCCATCGAAATCTGCACGTCTTGCAGATTTAGATGGACTACACCAACATTTCCAGATACGGAACCCACCCGTTCTAAAATTTCATTCGCTCTTGAACTATTATTCCCAAAAAGTGTAACTTGTTGTGTCATTGGTGTCTCTGTTTAAATTCTCAAAAATTCTAACATTAACTTTTCGGCGTATGCCGCCAGTTCTTCGTTTATATTTCCACATAGGGCAAAATCGTAATGCTGGCGGCGATTAACTGATAATACCTAAGGGGCGCTGAAAAATGAGTCTTCAAGATCTTTTATAACTACATTAGTAGATGAATTGCCGACGCTAGTACAAGGTATTCAGCACTAACCGGGATCATGGGTTACATGTGAACTAAGTTATAGCAGTTTGCTGTAATTTAGCATCATATAAGTTCGGCTGTAGTGATCATGTGGGCCATATAAGTTCTATTACAAGATTGCGTATAACAAGCTGATTAACACTATTAAATTTCATCTGTGTGCAGCAAGACGCATTATATCATTGTTAATTGAAGTCACAGAATAACTGATTGGATTATAGTAGCTCACATCTTCTTTCTTAAAATGCAAGCGATCTAAGGGTACACTTGTGGCCTTCAATTCAGAAAATAGCTTAGTTTAAGTTCATAAATATGCATCATTCATAAATATGTTGCAGCTTACAGTACTATTTGATTGCTAAAAACCGTATAATACTGAACTGTTTACCTATATTAATGCTTGCAACACTACAGTGTTGCCTCTGTGACGCATAATAGCGTTATTATACAGACGAAAGCGTAATTTTCAGCTATTGCAGTTCGAGTGTACTATAATAAGTCTTCCTAAATGCTAAAGTTACCGATGTTACCTTTTGTGATATCCTATAATGCAGTTTTGTGCTTATTGGGACGGCCGTGAGAACGCATGTACTGCCTCTCCCTCACGTGCGCCGCCTCCCTCTTTGCGAGCACCACTGCTGCGCTGAAGGAGGTGACGGCTAACAATGCACTCTCGCTCCGTACCATGGCCTAGATCAGGGCCGGACGCGAGAGATCGCCGCCGCTCATCGACTCCACGAGGACACGGTGGTGCTCCGCCCAAGCCGAGCAGAACACCGTATGCTCCACCGTGTCCTCAGGCCGATCTTCGCAGTGGAAACACCCGGGGTTTTTCCTCCCGCCTTATGCGAAACAGGAACCTCCCGAAACAGCCGTGTCCGGTGAGGACCTTTATCAGGCGGAAGGTGAGGACGCCATGTCGCCTCTCTAGCCACTCCTCAAGGAGAGGGACTTACCGCCGCAATCGTGGAAGAATTTAAGGTAAGATAGTATTTATTTGTTAAAACATGTGTAAAAAGTAACAAAGAAAAAATATTGGTCACTCCGTGCATTCTAGTACTGTACAAAACATTTATCTAATAAACAATAAATATCTATCAAAGATAATTACTTGTTATCCCATCATCTGTGCTGGCAAATCTATATGATATGATGTTTGAATGATATATAGCAGAAATTTTAGGGATGGATTTCAGGATTATTAGGAAATAAAACGAACGAAACTAGTTTAATAGCTCATATTATTACGAAAAGATGTAGCACAAACACCATTATTTAGATCGAATTATGTTTTGCTTATGGGAAAGTATGGAATAAAAGCCGTAATGCAACAACAATTTGTAGGTATAGTAAGTACTACTGAAACTGGGATTGCGAACAATGTCGACACATACGTAATTATAATTGCAAATGTAGTAGAATCCGAATGAAACAAACAGGATAAGATACCTCAGAGAAGCTGCGTTAGAGATTCTAACGCAGCTTCTCTGAGGTATCTTATCCTGTTCACAAAATGTATTCTAACTTAGAATACATTTTGTGTGTATTTTGTCCGTAATTGGATTGGCTGTTCTGTACTCATCTCATAACGCGCTCGTTGGAATAAAATGGATGATGTTTTCCGATTCAATTTGGTTGTTTGTCAATACAATACCTATAAATCGTTCGTTTTGTGTTTGTTAAGAGAAAACCTTCGAAAGATAATAGCTGTGGATTTACATATTTATTCATGTTTTAATATGTGTAGGCGCGTGTTATTCTCGGTACGGCTTAAGGCTTAGATTCTAATTGGATTGGTAGATTTCCCTATAGAAAACTTTGATTAAAAACTTGTTGAATCTGTGAAGTGAGCTCTAGAAAATTTGCACAATTTTTCTTTTCAAGCTCTCCTGAAGCATGCAATTACCTGCAGCATCTTTCAGGGAGCGTACGTGGTTTAGGGCTTTTGTTTTTAATTAATTTGCGTCGTGGCTCGCGGGTCTCCCGTGAGAAAAAGTTGTAGGTATGTGAGTAAAAATATAACTATTTTCCTGTAAAAACCGTCCGAAGCAGGGGCGGGTCGCTAGTAGGTACTACCTACCTACACAATTCGTAACATATTTAACGCAAGAACTCAAACACGCCAACTAGAGTATTGCGTTAAAAGCATGACACCGTTGTGATTGTCCGACCAGTTTGACCGTAACTTAATTTTTTCAAGCAAACAGCTAAAGCATTACTTAATGCATATAAAATTGATTCATAATGCCTTAATTTTCTTTGGCTTAACCAGCGGTTAGTATGGTAAAATACGTAATTTTTTAAACAATACCTTTATTAATATTCACTTAAATTGATTCAGTAGTAAATGATGAGCAAACTACTATTAGGACTTGAGTTTATTCTGTTACACCGTTTAAATTAATTTAAAAAAATAATCGAACAAAAAAGTTTCCCAAACTGTTATTTTTTTAGATTTTCGTGTGTTTACTTATGTACCATAAATAAAGAAATGTTTAAACCTCACATTTGCTCAGTTAATGTGCGCTGATTGGAATTAATTAAGCGTAACCTCAGGGACAAGTCTACTAATTAAGTTCCGACCCGATATTACTCAGAAACACTGTGATTACAATACGGTTGTATCGTGTTTCAGGTACAGTCGAGTTCAATAATATATTGGCACTGTTTGAGGATTCAAACTAATGTGAGCGTTGTATAGCTCAATATATTCTATAGAACATTTAGATCAAAAATATGTCTTCATGTGTACGGTTCAATAATATATGCTGTGCATTAGGCAGTAATATGAAAAATTATGAGAGAAGGCAGTCACATATTAATGAATCTAAATCTTGACCACAATTTAATGATGCTTATAGTTGTCACAATATTACGAACTTTTTTGATGTTCATATATTTTTGAAGCATGAAAGGGCCAATATATCAATGAACTCGACTGTACACCTGTATTGTGGCGGTTCACGCTCACTTCTCACCACATATCTCTCGATGTTGGTCAGTTCTGAGAATTTGCCAGCACGATTAAAAGGTTAAGGCTTAGGTTTATCTATCTATATCTATGGCTTAGGTAGAAACACTCCCGGATTCTTAAATCGAGCCACCGAGTATGTTTGATGTTAATAGGAATAAAACATCAAAATGTTTAGTCAGAGAAAAAGTTTTTATTTAGTTTGAAGCTGGCCATAATTTCCGTATCATTGTTGTACATTTGAATGCACGAAATTGAAAAAAAAAATGAAAATCGGAGTTTGGTCGCTCTTAAAGATGCTACAAAGTTAAATTAGAGCATCTATAAAGGTTCCCACAGACTGGCGCGACGTCATGGCGCTACACGATTCCGGTAGAAAAAATACCATGAAGTTTTATTAAAAATTGTTCTATGTACTAGAATCACGTCACGCTGTCGCGTCGCACCTGTCTGTGGGAGCAATCATAAGCATAAGTCAATATTTATTTCACTAATTGTTATGTTTTGTAATTAAAAACTTTTTCCAAAAAAAAAAAAAACAACCGACTTCCGAAAAACACTACAAAGTGAAAAATAACTTTAATTTCTGTACATATCCAAAGACACCGACTTCAGAAATTAAAGTAATTTTTCACGTTGTAGTGTTTTTTCGGAAATCGGTTGATTCTCTTTTTCACTTTTTGTTAAAGTACCTACCGCATACCAATTCGAAATTTCATCATCCTTGGGGTATTCTCAGAATCAATCAAATCAAAACAATGCTTAGTTATGCCACGGCAGCAATCGCGGTTGATTTGCTGTAATTTTTTGAAAATTTCCGTTGTCTGTCTCCGAAACTCATCATCAAGCTATATGAAATTGATAACCTCCTCCTTTTTGAAGTCGGTTAAAAAAGCGTATAGAAATTGTTTATCCATATTTTGTAATCTATTCTGACGTTCAAATTATGGATCTTGCACCTGAAGTAGTCGCGTTAGCTGTGGTTCTTCATCAGGCTTGGCTTTGTTAACGACGTAAGTGCACAACTTTATGTCAGTCGTTTTGCCGTTCAAACAGTTATCGATTGATACCTCTGACTCTGGTGGCTTCATGCGCCGTCCAGGAGGACCATGAAACCGGGTCACTACAGCATGTAATTGTCACCTGACCTCAGTACAGGTCCAAGAATAGCTTCGAGACTTTCATGAACGGACTGTATGCGCTCGAACTGTTAAAAGGAGACTCAACTTCAATGGTGGAGGGTTCTTATTACGGATAAAACAAAGATTATACTGTGGCAATGATGCAATGATGAAAGTTTACTGAAGACAGGGAGAACGTTTTCAGCAATGTTGCGGTGAAGAGAAGATACCCGAAGAAAAAAACAGGCGTTGAGTTGGGACGGGACCACGGTTGTCACCACTAAATAGCGGCCGATACATTCGTCAATGCCTAGAGGCTTATGTGATGATGCTGACATATGCTGAGTATGTGAGCCAGGATTTCGTTTTTTGTGCATGATAGTGTAAGGACACACACAGCAAGAATTGTCCAGAGAATACCTGCATGACGATAGTATTGCAGTAATGAATGAACCTGCAAAACGCTCCAACCGCTCCGAATCCAATAGAGCACTTATGGGATGAGCTAAAGAGGCGTGTTCGGATTAACCACTCAGCTCGAAGAGCAGCTGCAGGATCTGAAGACTGCCATCTTGGAAACAAGGGAGAACATTCCACAACACGTCATAATGGTATTAATTAATTCCATGCCGAACCGAATGACGGTCGTCGTAAAAGCTCTTGAAGTAACACAATTAAAAAAATAAACGCTCTCTGTATGTAAATCATGGTTTTTTTCAAATATTCCAGGATACTTTGCCTGATAGATGTGAAAAGACAATAATTGCAATTTAACTGTTTTTTTTTTGTATTCTGATTTCGAATTTCGATCATGACATGACAAACGAAATGATAGTGAGTGACTGGCTTAACTGGCAAACCACATATTTTAAGTTTTTTCTATAAATATTTATAGAGACCTTTTGGAGTGGTTCGATATAGGTGTCCGGTAGTGTATATTAGAAGTCAAGAAGAAATATAAAAAACGGTAATTTAAAAAACTAAAAAACCCGACTGCTTTTCTGAGTATTCATGGAAAAGCGCTAAAACAAGAAAGTCGTTGTACCCGATTGCACTTAAGTTAAGAATCGCCAGTTGCTAAGGCGATGCTTATAAGCAGATAAATTGTAGCAGTCGGGACCCATTCTAGAAAGTCAGCCGTCTAGTTAGTAGATTGGAGTAATCTGCAATGTAATATAGGTATGTGCTCTCAATTCACTAAGCCTCCATTTCTTCCTATTTCCATGAATATTCAGAAAAGCAGTCAGGTTTTTTAGTTTTTTAAATTACCGTTTTTTTTAAATTACGATATCACTTTGACAGTAATTACAAATCTAACGACACCTTGCATACTAAAATCCATCGAGCCGTTCAGGCCGCAGAGCGTGCCAAACATTTGAATTTGGCGCCAAAAATCCGCCATTTTGTTTTTATTTTTATTTTGATATACCCAGTGTCACTCTCACAGTAAATACGAATCTAATGACACCTCTCAAGCTAAAATCCATCGAGCCGTTCAGGCTGCAGAGCGTGCCAAACAATTATACATACATACATACTCTCGAAAAACATAAACCTCCTTCTAGCGCAGTCGGTTAAAAAAAATACCTCTCGGTTTCCGTCAGAGGTTATAAATAAAATGTTTGCTTAAATATTTAGGAAGCCGCTTTCGTTTAATCTTTACCACAAAGAGGGCTTACGCTTGAGGCAAAACTTTTACCAAGGGGCCCATAACAAAAGCCTAAGCCTATTAGTTTCATAACTAAAGCCAACTTAACGGCAAAGCACCAGACTTAATGGAAGGAACTTATTTTTGACTTAGATAAGTATTGTGTTTATTATTTTATTTCAACTTATCCCGCTTGAAATAATCCCACAGGAACTTACAACCACGGGATGAAAACGTAAAAATTATACTACATATATGGTCTACTTGTGTGCCGAATTTCAACGAAAAGGTAACAGACAGATAGTCAGACAGAGTTTCTTTCGTATTTATATTATACTAGCGACCCGCTCCGCCTTCGCACGGGTGCAATGTAGATACTAATGCGTCAGTGTGGAGTTAATGAGGATGAATAATTTTTATTTTTCGGTCGTTTTTAATAGTTTCCGTTGTGTTGTATAATAATGATACAATATATTTATACAGTTATATCAAGATTTTGTAGTACATGAGGGACTTACAAAGTATGCATATATTTTGATTTTTTGATTTTATAGGGGTGAAACACTGCTCCCCTAGCTAGATCACTAAGGAATCAGTAGTATAGGATATTTTTATTATGATTAGACTATACTACAGAATTTCTTTATGAACGCGCCCGCCGCGCCGCCCGTCCTGACGATCGGTCTGGCCCCGTATTTGAAATCTCTGATACCTCCTAAGATATTCATTTTAATTATATGCTGTTAAGGGCAATTAGATGTACATTAAATGCGCGACGTATCTAATGTATTTAAAGAATAATACTGTATTGTTTAAAATGCTTAGTAAATAACCAATTTTTTTATATGTTTACTGTGGTTATCGTTAGGAGAATATAATATCGTCGTGATATGCCATCACGGACTTTTTGTAGATTTGTTTAAGGTATACAATTCCGTGGAACATTATTTTGGTATATCTCGTAAGGTATAGCCAGCATAAGCGTTTGCAATATAAGCGCACAAAAAGATGTTTTTACGACATCACGTTACAAATCTTTGAAATTCTCGCCTTTTCTCTCCTATAATATGCATGTATTATACACATACACCTTCCTCTTGAACCAGTCTGTTTATTGACGAAAACTGCATTAAAATCCGTTGCGTAGTTTAAAAGATCTAAGCGTACAGACACGTAAAGCGACTTTGTTTATACTATGTAGAGAAGTATGGAGTATGTTAAATATTGTTGGATGAGCTTAGTAGCTTCCAGTCTTCGTGAACTCGGAATCTTAATTAACAAACTAGTTGCAAACTAGACGCAATGTCTGAGTTTTGGCGTGAGGTGCAGCGGTACTCCTCGTTTAACTTTACTTATGAATGCACAGTAGTATAACGAGCACCGCTACACTACATTAATTATTACTCATTACATTGTCACCTTATTATTGCACATTATAAAAGTACTTTGTTCAGAATCGTCTACTGATCCGATTTGTGATTTTTATTATATGTAATTTTTTATCCCAAAAATAATTAAAAAATACGTAAAGTACAGTCACACTTCCGTTGTTCAGAACCTAATAAAAATAAAATGAACGTAGTACCTACTACTCTAGACCATTATACGAGTGCGTTTGTGCGTGTGCGTAGATTTGTAATGAGAACACAATTTTCTGCCACAAGGAGTTGTTACTAGTGTGTTAGTGATTGAATACTTCAATATATATTCAATGTTTTTCTTTCTTTTAGGAAATCAAATTTTATTAATATCTCAAATAGATTGCAAACTATAGTTTTATATAATTTAGAAGCATTTTTTTTAATTTTGAAAATGTGAGTACCATGCATCCGTTAACTGTGTTGTTATGATGTACGTTGACTTGAAAAAGCATGGCGCTTGAGAGTATGTCATGCTCACTTAAATGTCTCACTGATGGTGGCGCGTGTGTTGGATCATTCGGTTCCTACAAAAAGGTTGAGCTGGATGGTGCTGATCCACGTGTCAAGTTCGTGAACGGGTCTGTCGGTCGGTTGAGACTGGTCATCTCCTAACTTCCAGGGCTTATTTTTATCTTGTATTTAGAATTGTATATATGTTTTTTTTTTACATTGTTCTCACATACAGAAGCAACAAGAAGAATGTTCCCAAGATTTTGAAATATTCAACTTCATTTTAAAAGAGTGTCCGTGGAGTTTCTTGCCCGTTCTTCTCCATAGAGATCTACGTTTTGGAATGGGCAACTAGCTTCAACTTTCCAACTGATCGACTTTTGGACAATTCAAAAGTGCCTGAAAATGGTTTAATTGAAATAAATTTGACTAATTTAATAAATAACATTTTTTACATGTAAATAAAGTAAAAAATCAGTAAGAAGAATAAGAATAATAATTTATTTAATAAAAATAATAAAAACGAATACAAAAAGAGTACCTACATTTAGCCAAGTAAATTAACCCAATATAGTGCCTAAAATAAACTACATCTAAAATATTTTTATTATAAATGCAAGTGATGATGTTTCGGAATTAGAATGTTAGGTAGTGTACGTATAATGATCATAACACCATATTCCGATTGGGGTGTTTGGTGTAGAGATGAGAATATTGGTTGAAATTGTTAATGGTTAAAAAATATCGATAAATTTATTGGTTGAAAATATTAGTTAATATTTTTATTCAAGTAGTGAACTGCAACATGGTTAGTGGTTGAATATTCTACTAATGCATGTTGAAATTGTTAAGTTAAACTCAATGAACTTTCCTTCATACTTGAACAGGCTTAGGACTGACTAGCATTTATTTTGGTTAGATATTCGAATATTTTTAACACTTGAGAATATCATTATTTCAAGTATCATTATTTCGTCTCGGCATTTGTTAAAACAGCTTCACAATCTTCACATTAATCGAAAACAATACAACGCGACGACACGGCTTTTTCATTCGAATAACAAAACAAAACTAACCTATTCGATCAATGAACTATTAACCGACCGAAATATTTGTTAAAAATATCACTTGCGTTTCTTTAGAATAAAATATCATCAACAGTAAATGTGTTTTATCGTAAGAGAGATGGAGCATACAATTGAATGCACGTAACGGAATGAATATTTTTAAGAAGTTGAAATGATATTTTTATTCGATAATGTTAATTTTGTTGATCGAATATCATAGTTAATTTGAAATATTAGTTAATTTTAATTGTTGATGGTTATATTCAACATCTCTAGTTTGGCGGTATGCGTTCATTCGGGGACATGTTGCATAACGCTACAAGGTTTTGGCACTTGGCCAAAATCAGAACTTACGCCGCCATTTTGTTTTTGGCATACATTTCACAAAGCAATTGACAAGTTTGCATGCTCCATGTGCCTGGACGAAATAATAAACTGTTTCCTAAAAATGTATTTGGTAACATAATATCATATACCATCACGCCTTGCTTCCCCTAAGGTGTGAGCAGACGTGTACCTATAGTACACCTACATTTCGCTAGTTTTTTGTACGGCGAACAAAGTTTATTATAATAAACTACTAGATTGTTTTAAGACTCCACTTTAGAACATTTAAATGTAAATTATTAAAATACCCATTATGTAAATGCTACTATTTGACTAATCATTTTATGGTTGAAAAATTACTTAAATGTTAGGAAATTACAACTTTATTATCCTCTTTTAATTATCTCTGACTTAATTTAATCTTTTTGACATTTCTATAACTAATTAATATTTGACTAATTTTTTAGTTTGAATGTAATCCTAATATTAATTTTAATTCAATGATATATCTGAGAAACGAATCAATACCTGAAAGCGTACATATGTGTACGCCAGAAAAGACAGAATATGATGAACTTTAAGAACTCTGTAGCCATATTTTGACAAATAAATGGACAATTACTATTCATCATGATCATCTGCCTAGCCTTTTTCCAAATATGTTGGGGTCGGCTTCCAGTCTAACCGGATGCACCTGAATACCAGTATTTTACATGTAGCGACTGCCTATCTACTGACCTCCACAACCTAGTTATTTGGTAATCCCATACCTTTTGGTAAGACTGGTTGTTAGACTTTAGGGACCCGGAATGATCGTCAAAGATCTACAAATGACAGCTGGTGCCAATGGTTTCCGAAGCACGGAGTCAACTCAGCCTATCGTAGTCCATTACTGGACATAGCCCTCTCCCAGGCTGCGCCACAACACTCTATCCTCCGCCTTCCGTATCCAGTCTGTCCCAGCCACCTTTTTAAGGTCGTCGATCCATTTAGCTGGGGGGCGTCCCACACTACGTTTGTCGATACGCGGTCTCCACTCCAGGATTGCTCCACCGTCCATCGGTCCTTCGACAAACATGGCCAGCCCACTGCCCCTTCAGCTTGCTCACTCTACAAGCTAAGTCGGTAACTCCGGTTCTTTTCCGGATACATTCATAGAAGCTCGAAGTGTTGGTATGTAAAGATGGTCACCCTTCCACGGACCACCCGCCGCACACGTAGCTTAACCAGATCGATTGAACCGTGAGGCTGATTACTTGGCCATTAATATTACTAATACCAACCGCCCCCCCCCCCACAGCACCATATAGGAGTGTGTGTAAGGACAGACGCGTTCTTTGCTATTCAAGACAGCATCAACAAAAATTGAGAGAACTATCTGCTTTTCTTCTTCAGTAGTCATTTGGAACTAAACATTTTAATTCTGACTGATTTAAATGGGAACACCTATTTCTTGTGATTATTTGCTAGAAGCTACAAAGTACAGTCGACTGTATGTTAGTGGTAACACTTTGTTTTGAATTAGCCTAGCGTAGTACACACGGCTACACATCAAGCTATACATCTCCAGTATAAGCTGATCTCGCATTGTATAAGATTTCCGTACAGTGCGAGATCAGCGTAAACTGGAAATGTACAGATTGATGTGTACAGAGTTAATCCTACTTCCTACTAATATTGTAAATGTCAAAGTTTGTATGTTTAGATGTTTGGATGTTTGTTACTCAATCACGCAAAAATGGCTGAACGGGTTTGGATGAAACTAGGCACACAGATAGTTTGTCACCTCGAATAACACATAGGATACTTTTTATCCCGATATTACGTTCCATTGGACAATTTTCGTATACAAAATAAGAAGCAATTTTGGTTTTGCTACCATTGACGTGTCGCCTACTGCACATAAAATATATTTTCACGCTAACCAAGTAGTCTTTTTGATAATGAAGGTGAAGATATTGACCTATGTAGATGTATTACCAGAAAATGTAAAGGAGTTAAAATATTTAAAAACATAGAACCCGTTGATATGTTCCTGAAGTTTTTTATTACTAAAACTTAATTTGAAAGTATAATTTAGATATTTTAAACTGCTAATTTATTTAATTTTTAGAGGTACCTACTCTCTTTGCACTTGATTTATGTTAAAGTTTTTTAAATTATTAATATGTAGGTATATAGGGTACATAAAAACTATACTAAGAGAAATACGTAATTTAAATAATTTCAGAGCTCCAAGATAGACAGTTTAACATTAAATTGGATAGTTTTACATTAAATAGAAAGTCGTCGACAATCTTTTATCGGAAAACATGTCATCAAGATGTCAAGGTGACGTCTGGACGTCGCGCCATTATATAATTTCCGCTTTAAAACGACTTGAGTTTTGTGAACTAATGTAGGGGCGGGTTAGGCGGGCTTTACCCATCCCATCCACCCACGACAAGGGTGGGTAGAGGACCCAAGAACGGATGATAAATTATATGCGAGAGTGTTGATGACTTGACTAACGAAGCATGCGCCCTTTTGACTTCACCTGTCTGTGTATGCATATTTGTAACCAACTCCTTCGGATTTGATTTTGACCCACTTCAAACGTTCAGATTTCATTTAAACTTTGTAGAGTTATCGAGGACCGACGACAATTCAATAATTTCATAAATTTGTTCCAAAATGTTAAAAAAAGTCACGCTTTTGTAGTTAGCAGAACTAAAAAAATTTAAATAAATAATAGATAAAAACTGAAAGTAAACTGTGAAACTAATTCTATATTAAGTAAAGATTTTCATTTCAATCACCGTGTTTTACATTTTGAAGCCATTAATACGAGTAATACCGGGCCGACTTGTCGGCGGTTTTAGCCTACTAGTCGCCGACTACAAATATGGCCGACTAGTCGGTACATCACTACAATATGTATACACCGAGAAATTTTAACGTTTGTTTTCCCGCAGCGAAATGGTTTTGTCTTGGTAATACAATCGTTTTATAAACAAATAAAATATTAAAAACAAAAATAGCATATTAACCATTGTAAAAAGTTTATGCCGTATCACTACGTGCGAGAGTTTATTTTGCTTTGAACATTAAATGCATCTTTGTTCCCTTTGTCAGAGGCGCTTGCGGCTCGATTAGTACCTACAAGTTACCTCTAGTGTTACCTACTATTGATTCTCACGTTTTCGAGTTGATGAATATTTGTTTTTAATTATTTTATAACAAAAACATCTTTGTTTTCTTCCTTTTACTCTATGCTTCGAAAGTGCTCCATACGGCAAGTTGTTCTGCCGCGGGAAAACAACCATTAAAATTTCTCGGTGTATAGGTAGGTACTATTATATGAACATCCCCACTACAATAAACCGGGTAAAAATAGCATTCCATTCAAATACAGTCCTTTTGTTAAGGGTGAAAATAAATTCTCGATGTTGTTAAAAACATTCAAAACCTCGTCGTCGGCGCGCGGCGGCGCACACTGGTCCCAAATTAAAAAAAAGTGGACATTGATAGTAGACCGCTGATATTTTTTTTATTGTTGATATAATGATAACAGATAAGGCAAAAAAATATTATTGTCCTACTTCAAATACTTTTCTCTATAAAAAATATTTCTTTTTTTTTTGTATGGGAGTGATTACATTTTACTCAATTTCTCAAAAACCTTAAGCGATGTCGAGATGGCATTCACATATGTTAGAAAACTAATAATTCTGAGTATTTGGCTCGAAGAAACTTATTGCTTATCTCTGCGTACTTTCGAGATAATAGTGACAGAAAATAACAATTTTTTTTAATGTTAATTGTTCGCTTTTTTTTAATCATAGCCTTACTCATATCGCAATAGGTCCGCTGGCCAGCAAAATGGAGCTTCGACGCGAGTTTGCCGGGATAACAAGATGGCCGCCTCTCATGACGTAACGTAATACGGTCACGAATCGCGCGCGTACACCTCACTCAGTGTACAACTAAATGTGGTTGCGTTAAGACGTGTCCTTATTTTTTCTGTGCGCCTGAAGAAATGCTTGTTGTTTGTTTGTTTTGTTATTGTTGTATTTTGAATCTTTGGATTTTAAAATCAAATAATTTTTGTTTGTCTTTCTTTCGTCGAATTTGTTTTCGTAATTTTTTTTGTTAAAATCAAAGTCACTTTGTCTTTGATATCTTTGATTCTAATTTGTTTTCAATTTTCCTTAAAATTATAATATGTCCGCATTTGTCACCAACTTAGACTTATACGTTGTTCTTAAATCAGGAGGTGGTTTTAAAAATGTCGAATTTTTATTTAATGCCCTTATTGAACGTATTGGTGTTGAATTGTCTTCCAAAGATTTGAGTAATATTAAATTATTTTGTCGTAATTTTTCAAGTAATATCTCAAAAAGATGGTCTGCTTCCAGTAGAGCTCAAAAGACCTTTCTTAACAAAAATTCAGACTGGTTACAATCCCAAATAGTTTGGCCAAAATGTCAAAATATCGATTTAAGCAGCATTTTTAAAGTTGCCGAGGAAGTAATTCCAAATTTCGAAACGCAAGTGGATACTCATCAATTAAGTTATGGTACAAGTAAAAAACCATTTGTTGATATATCTGATAAACAGAAGAAAAGGCGTTCTCTAACACTTCTAGATCACATAGAGGAGGAATTCGTTTATGCTTTATGTGCCAAATTAAAAGAGTCTAAAAAAACAAAATTAGCAGCTATATTAAACGAACTCAGCCAAAACAAGGAAAAATGTGAGATGGTACATGATGTACTATTCGCTAAAAAGACTGACAAACCGTGTTTACCAGATGATAAAACGTTAGCGCTTTACACCTCAACAAATTTGTCAAAATGGCAATATCGAAATTTAAGAACTATTCTTGCTTCAGAGAAAATGTATGGTCTTCCATCCTATCAAAAGCTCCTGGAAGCTAAAAAAACTTGTTATCCTCCAGAGTCAGACATAACTGTAACTGAATCTGATGCTAAGATAAGACTTCAATCGCTTCTAGATTTGACAACTAATAGGATATTAAAAACAATTCAGCACAACTCTGCCGACAAAAAATCGCTAAAACTAATAAGCAAATGGGGTTTTGACGGGTCATCTTCTCAAAGTAATTATAAACAAAAGTCACACTCCGACACTAAAATTGACGATTCTTCAGTTTTCATGATTAGTTTGGTTCCGCTTCGTTTGGAAGAAGAGAGTGGTACTATCTTGTGGCAAAATCCTGCTCCCTCTTCAACAAACTATTGTCGTCCAATTGGCTTTATATTTGCAAAAGAAACAAATGAATTGATAAAGAAGGAAAGTGCATCCTTAGAGGAAGAAATTCGTAATCTTGTTCCCACAATTGTAGATAATTTTGATATTAAACATGATTTGTACATGACTATGATTGATGGGAAAATTTCTACTGTGATTTCCAATACTTCTTCTGCAGCTGTTTGTAATATTTGCAATACCCCACCTAGCAAAATGAATGACTTGGACTTTGTATCCAAAAGACTCATCAGAGAAGATATGTATAAATATGGTCTGTCTTCGCTTCATATGTGGATAAGATGTATGGAATGTATTTTACACATTTCGTACAACTTAGACTTCAAAAAGTGGGCTGCACGAAAAGAAGATAAATTGTTAAAAGAAATTAAAAAGAATTTGACACAAGAAGAATTCCGGGAAAGAACTGGTTTGTTAATTGACATAGTAAAACAGGGATTTGGTACAACCAATGACGGTAACACGGCAAGAAGGTTTTTTGAAAATTATGAAGTATCTGCTGAAATAACGGGTATCCACCCTGATTTAATCAAGAGATTTGCAGTCATTTTACAAACAATTTCATCTGGTCAACTTATTAATACCAACTTGTTTAGGGAATATTGTAAAGAAACAGCAATGCTATATGTAAACTTATATCCATGGTATTACATGCCTTCAAGTGTCCATAAATTGTTGATACACGGTGCTGATATTTGTGAAAATTTCTCCTTTATTCCGATAGGCATGCTTTCCGAAGAAGCTTCCGAAGCGAGGAATAAAGATTTCCGGAATGTTAGAATGGCACATACAAGAAAAATCGGTAGAGTTCAGACTAATTTAGACATTATCCACAGCTTTCTAATTAGCTCAGATCCTTACATCAGCCATATCAAACCAAAGTTTGCTCGTTTACATAAACAGTTGTTTCCAGAGGCTAGTGCTTTGATCTTGAACAATGAATTGCTTTCGTTGGAAAACGAGGAAATAGAGATTTCTCAAGAGAATATAGACCCAAATATTAATCTTTCACCATAATATTTTTTCAGAATCGTTTGTGAACATATTCAACTTTATGTTTGCAGCTTAATATGTCTTCATTTTGATTGTTTTTTAGAACTGATGAAAGTACTCCTTCAGAAAGGTCATAGCTTTTCAGTCATTAGTGAGCCCCCATAACCTCTTTTACAGAGAAGTCTCTTTTTACTTATTTGACATTACGCATACATTATAATTATGTGCTAAAGTAAGGCTATGATTAAAAAAAAGCAAAAAATTTACATTAAAAAAAAATGTTATTTTCTGTCACTATTATCTCGAAAGTACGCAGAGATAAGCAATAAGTTTCTTCGAGCCAAATACTCAGAATTATTAGTTTTCTAACATATGTGATTGCCATCTCGACATCGCTTAAAGTTTTTGAGAAATTGAGTAAAATGTAATCGCTCCCATACAAAAAAAAAAGAAATATTTTTTTTACAGAAAAGTATTTGAAGTAGGACAATAGTATTTTTTTGCCTTATCTGTTATCATTGTATCAACAATAAAAAAAATATCAGCGGTCTACTATCAATGTCCACTTTTTTTTAATTTGGGACCAGTGTGCGGCGCCATTTTACTATCCTCTACGGTTTCGCATACTTACGCGAGCGACGAACTTTTTTCTAGACTTGATTTATTATACATTACATCATAATTTTATGCAATAACGCATAAAATTATGATGTAAGATAAAAACTAAAACATACCTGTGTAGTTTTTATTTTTATATTTTGACCCATGTTCCATGCAGAAAGTTGTTCGATTTCACGGTTACTATCCATCCTGAAAAATTTAAACGGTGACTAAAAATTCACCTTCTATATTATAGTCATCAAGCGTGAAGTGAAGCTACTAATTTTATTTATGAAATTTATCTTGTTACGACAGTAATATTTATTTCTGTTACACAAATGGTTTATAGGTATATCTCCTGTAATTACTTATACATTAAAAACAGTGGCATCGAGTTCTATAAAAAAACTATACATGAACAACTAAATACTTACGAACTAAGTAGGAATTGTCGGTATTTGGTATTATTAAATCTTTTATTCCTACATGAAACAGGCCAGGATTTGCAAATCATCGCCATTGGAAATAGGGCCGTGAACACAGTGTTAAAAGTCTTAGTCGGCCCACGAGAGTCACTTCAGAAGTTCAGTTTGGTTGATATCCCGACCAGTCCTACTCCTAGTCCTCCTCCACAGTTCCACATTCAAAGTGTGTTATAACTTATAACTGTTATAACACACTTTGTATGTGGAACTGTGGAGGAGAAGCGCTGAGTAGATAACAATTTTAATAATAGTAATATGGAATATAGTTAACTCGTTATTAACCTTTAGTTGAAGGATCATTACGTTTTCAGCAGTCTTTTTTTAATGCTGTATGGGCCTGCTCTTGACCTCGATCACGCCTGATAGAAACCGATGGATGTGGTAAATAATGGGACGAGCGTGCTTAGAAGATGCTCGTTCACTCTTGCTTTGAAGACAGACAGACGGGTTATTTGTGGAAGGAAACACGGGCGCTGGCCGCCCGTGTTAACTTTAACCGTTATTAACGAAACACGGGCGCCCGTGTTTCCTTAATAACGGTTAAAGGTTAAAGGTTAATAACGGGTTAACTATATTCCATATTACATTGAAAATTGTTATCATTTAAAGTTTACACATTTCGCTATGTAGGTTAGGAATAACATGCTGGTAATAGGGAGTGAGGCTATGGCCAGTGATCGAGAGCATTCAAGCATACAGATATCCTGACAGAGAAATTTCTGATAGACATGCGATGCACTTTAACCGTCTTAGAATTTAACGCAGAACCCCATTGCTTAGCTAGTTGTGCTTACAGTCATCATCATCATACATATAGGCCTATAATTAATGCTGTTATAGCAGGCGCGGTCGCAGTCAAAACTTTGGGGGGGGGGTCACAGAAAAAGGCTACCTACATATTAATAAGAAAGTATATTATATTTTTTTCGATCTAACAAATTACTATTTTAAGCTTTACGTTTACGGCTTTGGGGGGGTCATGACCCCTAGGACTCCCCCCTCGGACCGCACCTGTGCTATAATATGCTTGTGTGACAGGGAGTGGGCCGTAATCCACCAACTCGGTCCGTACCACTGAGCCACCACTTCTTACAATCACGAAACCTAAATGGCAGTCAGCAAAACTTTTACTTACAGCTGATTAAGTCAAAGTAAGTGCATTCATCAAAGGAGATAAGTAACTAGAGTCGTTGAACTGCGTTGAACTTTAGTAAGAAACCGATGGATGTTTTCTAAATAAATTGTGTGATAAATGAACTGTTTGTTTCTATTAATTCATTTTATTCGCCAACAAGCGGTTGCGGTTTCTTAGTTATCTTATACTAGGTATATCTGAAAGATCCTGGTTACTTATCGCTTTTGGTGACCTTAAATTTGCTAAGCCCATAAGTTAGACACCGCAGCTTGCTCATAACGACTTAATATTAAACCACGTCGTAACTTATAATTACAATCGCGACATTTAATTTAATTACCATCTTTCGAGTTGGGAGCTTATTGATGAGCGAAGGTTGACGTTTGGGAAAACTTGGGAATGGCTGTGATGGGAATAATATTTGCACTCGTAACTCGTTAACGATAATAATGTTACGAGCTTGGGATTCGTGACAATTAAAAACTGCCAATATAAATGACCAAAAATGACACTTACATTAAACACACAAATTACAAAACACAATTTCACTACTGATCACACTAAATCGCACTTGAAGATCGCTTTCGATGTTCTCGCCTGTATCGCTTGACCAATATACTCCCCGGGTCGCGATCCGTTCCGGCCTTTTATAGGGTCCTTTGAAAGTTCGCGAACCTTCTACTATAGAAGCATCTAGAATGTTCGAGTAGATACCGGCCTCGACTGAACAGATGTCGATCGTGGCTTTATTGTACGCCACAAATATATATATATAACAAAATACAAGGTACACTACAAAATATACAATAGGCGGCACTGGCATGGACAGTGATTAGTCTGGACATAAAATGGGGATGTCGTTGGTGCAAAATAATAAATATACAATATATCAAAATAGATACACAGACAGATAGATACATATCCTAAGTAATAGATACATAAATACATACATATTAAACATTGAAACGAAAATATATGAAGACTTTACATAGAAAATTACAGTTAGGTATGAGAACCAGATCACAACGACAGGGAACCTTTACGATTCTTTTAAACACATGTAACGACTGCGCGGGCTTAATTTCAACTGGATGAATGCATTCCACAAAGGAGCGGCCTAGACAGTAAAGGAATAGTCGAGGAAAGTTGTGGAATGCATTGTTTCAAGTTATCTGATGACCTTAAGAATTTCGTGTGGGAGTCACAAAGAAACTGAAAACGATTTTTGAGCTACGAGAGGGGTGGAAGGGGAAAAGAGCACATTATAGAAAAGGGAAAGAATGTAAGCATTTCGGCGAAGGCGAATTGTTAACCACTTGAGCTTCACACGATATTTGCGTAAACCGAATATAAATAAACCTTACACAAAAATTTTGAAGGCGCTCAAGTGGGCGTCTTATCTGTATGAGAAGAGGACATGACCCTGCAGAGGGCCAATAATTTACTGGTATTACTGGCTATTGCTCCGGAATCTTAAAAGGTGATGAATGGTAGTCTTAGACACACATCTTAAAAAGCTTTGAAGCCAAGCTGAATTTTAATACGATTTCCACTATCATTGAGATTTTTTGCGAGGTAGGATTACCACCACATAAAGTATAATAAATTCATATCCAACTGTTATTATGTGGCCGAATCTGTGTGATTACGACTAAGATTTTATTTGTGAAAATTTATTGTACTCTCATAATATTGATATACAAAATATCCAAGATACGCAATCAGCGTCTATCTCAAAAATGTCCTCATAAATGGGCGCAATGTGCGCTGGTGTCAATAGTATCGTCAGGCAGTCTTTTTGGACATTGCTTTGTAAAAACCACTTTAAGTCGTGCGTGTAAGGTTGAATTTGCAGAAAACGAGTTTCATCGTGAATCGAGTTTTAATGTGACGTGTAATTGGGGACAGTTCTGAGTGTTACTTTTGTTCGAGACTGCATCTTGGGGTTTTGTATATCAATGTCTCATAAATGTTGTTTTTCCTTTGGATTTAATTAAATACGTACTAGGTAAACAGGTGCTTGGTATAAAGTTTTATTAACGTTATATAACGTATGGATTGTAAGTATAAATATTAAATAGGTACTTTATGCAGTAATAAATTGTGAGTAAAAACATAATTGGTTTTATATTAAAACTGTTTACGGGCATGGGAGTCTGCTCCCTAAACACGAGATACTGCATTTGTTAGGTCAGTTACAGATCTTAGCGTTGGAAGGTTCAAAATCCACATAAAACGTGTATTTCATCCTGTGACACACTATAAATTAGAATCAGAACCATTTTGAAAGGTTATATGTTATCCTTTAGCTGATCTCCTATCTATAGCTGATCCGTTATTTCGTATGTTCGAAAAATCTGCTTAGCAAATTATAGTAGTGCCAATTATGTGTTGACTCTATTAGACATTACTTAGTTATTATGAAATTATATATTCTGACATTACATACTTATTGATTTGAATTTATGACATTGTATATGGTATTGTTTTGAGTTAATGAAACTGTATAACGTATTGATGTGAATTTATGAAATAGCATCATTTTAATGGTATAAGTTTAATAATAATTTTGCATGCCTGAATTGGTGCAACACGGTGGACTGCGCATTCACTTGATATCTAGAAATGTATGATTGATTATGTAATGTGTTGAGCAATAAATATTTGAATTTGAATTTGAACGTAATCAACTCCGTGAATGTTGTGGAACTGTCAGAATTAAAGATTCCTATTGATAGTGTATTACGCTTTTCACCCTCTGATCAAAACACCATATTGTGAGTTGAAATACTACGTTGAAGACAAGGAAGTGTGGCAATAATTCCTTCTGCGCTTGTCGCTTGGTTCCTCATTGGCGGCATAACTATGTAAATGTCTATTAATTGCTCCCAAAATTTTCACGTTATTTTTTTATTTTTAAGTACTTCTTTTCATTATTTGACGTTAAATCCCTACAATTCTAATTTCAACTCTTTATTAGTGGTTGTAATAGCAATCATGTCATTTGGTTTAAATAGGTTTTTTTATATTTTATTTATCTTTATATAATTATGAAGATTCTTTTATATTTTGTGAATATGAGAACGTTGTAAGTAAAAATCTATTGTCGTGTTTCTGGATGCTCGAACACTTCAAAGAAAACCCAAAATAAATTAAATGGAGTGAAAATTCTATTACTTTCCCACGAATATTACTTACTTTCCTTGGTTACGTGGTAAACGACAAAAGTCGAGAAATGCAATAAAACAAAATGTTTAACTATGAGTTTCAAAACATTTAGAAACCTCTCAATAATGTTATTTGTAAAAATACCTGAGTTTTGTGTGTAGTAGTACTATTCAATACAAACAAATCTAAGTAAACATAACCTCAAATAATTTTTGTTAGTTTTCGTTAGAGCACTATCTGGAGAATTTTTAAAGTAAATTAAAGCACAGATGTGCCTACATTTTTCAGATACGCCTGCCTTACGCTAAGCTGAAAAGCTGAAAAGAAGGCGACATGAACATAAATAATAACATAGACAAATGTTTACGTGAAAAATGAGTTCAGAAAATACTTTTCAGTTATTTTGACATCATAAATGTTAGAAATCGTCGTTTGAGGTATAATTTTGCTAGTTATTACTGCATTTTCAGGATTCGTAACTGTTTCTTCTACATCTAAGACATGCCCGGACTAGGAAGAGTTTTTGACCTTTGGATATATTTTGACCACGCTAGCGATCATTATTAATCGGCCGGAACCAATATTTTATCATTTGAATCATTACAAACGATATAAATATAATGTAAACATACATTGGCGCCAACACGATGACAGGTAGGACTAAACAGTTTCTTTTTTTGACCACACCGTGGCCCTCGTGTCGATTTGTGCTGCCATCTATAGTTCGTGCACGTTCCCTATACATTAGACCAGTTGTGGAAAGACAAAGTTATGTTTTTATTCGGTACATTTATTGAAGTTGAGGTAGAGTTTATTTGAGTATTACTGTTAAGTAAAGTTTCAGAACCTTGGGTCTACTGAGGACCATTTTGGATCGTGAAAGTTGGTGAAGGTGGTGCTTGAGGCAGCGGGCTAGGTGAATAGTGTTTTGATGTGGAAGGATGTGATGACAAAGGTGTCCAAGGATCAGTTATCAATGATGTTTTTAGTTTGATGTAGACACCAATGCGGCAGCTTATTTTATCCTTATTTTGTATAGTATTGTCAATGTAGCCCTCTGCTACTACATCCGATTTCCAGCCACCGTGTCTTTTAATCTGGGTCATGTCTGCTCCTGAATCCGCCAATAGAGTAGCCGATGTTCTCTTGAAACAATGGCCCTGTAGAGCTCGGCATTTATCAGTTTCAGGTATTTCGCAATTTCTTTCGGCAGGCTGTTGATCTTATTTTTTCCAATGACTTGCTTGGTGCACTTGCCATTATTATAAGCTACGAAAAATCTGTTAGTGTTTATATTAGAGGGGCGTAGAGCTTGGTACTTTTCGATAATTCTTTCGTATTCTGTACGGACTACGAGTGACCGTTCTTTCTTTGATTTTGTATTTGGCAAATTTACCAGTAACAAATCTGAATGTTTTTCGTTTTCTTCGATTTTAATGTTTACGAGTTCATTTCCACGACAACTGCCATTCACCCCAAAAAACAATGCCACTTGTAACAAAAATAGGTAGGTAGGTTAGTATTTCAGTAGGATGGTAACTTACGTAATATATTAATTTTTACGTATTACATGTTATAAACTTTCTTAGATTTGACTGACACACTCCTGTGCCTGTCAGTCAAATCTAAGAAAATTAATTATTTTTTATAATAACACATAAACCTTACGAAGTTTTACAATCATAATTATTATATACCTTAGAGTCGAAACATCACATCAGTAGATCGCACACAAGCGATCGATTCATGAGCGGGTAGCTAGTACTTATACTTACCTGTATAGTAAGTATGTAGCTATTTTAGTTACTAAAAATTGAATCAATAGGTAGGTACATACTTTTGTGGCGAGAAAGCTGTGGTCAGGGGCTTCATTTAGAAACGTTTCCACATTTTGAGCTGTGAAAACTTTTGATTTCGATGTCCTTCTGATTTCCTTTTTAAAAATGCCAGTAATTTGGTGTATGTATTAATTTGTATATTATTTTTGATGCTTATTGTTGACCTGAACATCGGATAGATGCACTATAGGCTACTTGGCTTTTTTGTACATGATAAATGCTGGAAGTAGACTTAGCACTGATTCAGATACAGACGCCCTTTGTAATTTCCCAATTGTAAAAATCAAATCAAAATATTTTATTTCACATAAATCTGCAAGGGCACTTATGAAACGTCAGAAGCTAGGTGCACGGTTCCAATTTGTCGCTTCCTATGGAGAAGAGCCGGAAAGAAACTCCACGGTTACTCTTTAAAAAATAATTGGCTTTTACAATGTTTTCAAATTATAGTGATATTAGGTATGGGAGGACAGTGCAGGTCTGTCAATAAGTAACAGGTACTTAGAGGAATGAAAATAAAGAATAGAAAATCGTCGAATCGACGCACGTCTGTAGGCCTACAACGTTCTCTCATTTACAATATGTTAAAGAATCTACATAAGTAAAATCAACCTATTAAACCAGGTGACATGATTTCCATGAGAATCACTAATAAATACTCGATATTACAAGTGTTGTATAATGTCAAACAATTACGAGAATAAGTCAGAAAGTGTAAAAAATAAAAATAATAAAATTAACATTGTGATTTGGGAGCAGTTAATAGACTCTCACACAGTTATGCTGTTAATGAGGTCCACCGGGGAAGCCACATATGCAGAAGGAATTAATGCCAAATTTCCTTGTCTTCAACGTAGTCTTTTATCTTATAATATGCTTTTTTGATAAGGACACGTTTGATGTGAGTTTTAAACTTGCCATCGCTAAATTCTGTAACCGACTTTGGCAACTTGTTATAGAAGCGGATACTGTTTATTAGAAATGACTTGCTAGTTTTAGTTAGTCTAAATTTTGGAATCACAATTTCATCTTTACTACGTGTATTTAGGTTATGGAAGTCGCATCTTTTTTTGAAAAGCCCTAAGTTTTTGCGAACATACAAGATATTTTCTAGGATATAAAGAGAAGGCAGAGTTAGTATATCAACTTCGTTGAATTTGTTTCTAAGAGACTCGCGAGGCCCCATTTTATAGATTGCGCGGATTGCCCTCTTTTGTAGAATGAAAACTGAATCTACGTCAGCTGCCGATCCCCACAGCAGAACGCCATAAGACATAACACTGTGAAAATAAGCAAAGTATACTAACTTAGCTGTGGCTACATGAGTCAACTGCAAAAATCGTCGTAGGCTTTCATGTACGATTCCTTGGACTTGTCTGGGAGTAGATTGTTGGCAATGCCAATGGCTTCGGATTTAATGTACTGCGGAGTCAAATTACTATCGTCACTCGACATTTTTGTGAAAATTTGTAGTTAAGTAATTTGTTGTAACCAAGCAAAGCAATTTTCAGTATTCGCGCCTCTTTTTAATTTGTGTTCTATTTTTCTTTTATCGTGGTGGCCAGTTCGATTTTTGAACAATTTATTTTGTAGTGCAGATCTTAATGGTGAATGCATGGAATTAGTATGTACCTACTACCTATCGTAAATGTTCGTATGCGATTTCTACTTTGTGTTCCAAATTCAAATCACATTAATGACTAGCGGGTCATAATGAAATTCAGTACAATATTATTGCCCTGCTAGACCTTAGGTCATAAATGACTTACTTTAGGTTAGGTTTGCATGACTTATAATTTGACATGGCAGATGGTGTGGAAATATAATTTACTAATGGGAAATCCCACCAGGCGCTCCGCGTACATTCGCGTGTAAAAAATAAAAACAACTGCTAGTGATACACGATAGGTAATGTCGAGACAATATGAGGAAATGATTAACTTACTGCAACTATACGTTACCCATAATTATGTACCTTCTTGCTGTCTTATAATACGTTTAGGCCCTAACTATTATATTATATGACATTCATTAGACAATTAGTGCTATAACGCTATCATTATTTTGATAAAGCTACTTATAATTGTGTAGGTATATAATTACGGTACGTTATTTTACGATAAATACAAACGAATGTAATCTAGTGCCATTGACAAAAAAAATGAACTTTAAAATGCAGTCATTTTAACTACTTTAATATTATGTACTGTCGTTATTTCACCTTGATTTGTCTAATGCTTTAACTATAAATAAAAGTAATGTCTAATACTATATGAAGGACATAAAAGTGACCTAATTGGTGATGTTCTTCAGAATCTGTCAAAAATACCTCGAGTTGCCATACATTTTTGACATTTCATTTAGAATTTTTCATTAGATAATCCCCTCAATTTGGTTCTTTCATGTGCCGCACCGCGCGCGGCTGTCATTGTTTAGATAATCCCCTCAATTTGCATGCGCAAAAAAATCTTAAAATTGAACTATGTTATCATTTCGAGCACATAAAGTAATTTTTTTAGCAAAAATTTTGTTTAAAAAATTAGTCTGCCTAAAATTTCAAATTTCTCACTCAAATTGGTTTTTAGGTCCTAATTTCAATACTTTGTAAGATATCCGCGTAAATCATACTTTAAAAGAAAGAGCGACTATCAAGCATGCTTTCAAAAAGGTTTTAACAAAAAAAGCAGCCTCCGTTTTTGTTTTACAAATGTATTTATGATTTTTGAAATTTATGAACTTTAAATGTCTGCAAAAAAAAAAATGTCTAACAACATAGAGGCCTGAAACATGTTTTGCTAGATTGCTTACACATTCGTGTCTTATCTGAGTGGGAATTATTGTATATCGGATAATGCCTTTCTTTTATTCATCCTACGCATTGTAGCGATCACTTTTGAATAGGTACCACACATAATATTTTCTGAATGAAAGGTAAAAATTACATTATTGGTATCAGAAAATACTTTAACGAAACGGTACAATTGCTACAATATCAACAACGATGATATTCTTTTACACTGGTGGTGAAACTTCGTTTTAATAATTTGAAGCAGGTTAGTTAATATTAAAATTAAAATAAATACATGGTTTACCTACCTAACTACTACTTTAACAAACTATTTAAGCATACATATTCAATTAAAAATATAGATCCTTATTAACGAATAAAATTAATATATTAAGTATCTCGACTTAACAGACGAGGTTCTTCACATGAGGAATGTTGACTCGGCTGTCATTGTGCCAATTGTCGTATCAGCCAACGGGCTGGTGGCCGAAAACCTCGATCAACATCTCTCGAGGCTCTCGTTAGGCGGGTGGATCAAGGGCCTGATTGAAAAGGTTAAAATTTTTTTTTTTATAAAAATATTTAAAAGTAGTTGCCTATCATTATAACAGTAAAGGCTTCTTCAAACAGGCGCGACGCGACAGCGCGGCGCGACACTCGTAGAACAATTTCCATGAAGTTTTCACAGAAATTGTTCTACGAGTGTCGCGGCGCGACCGTCGCGTCGCGCTAGTCTGCACGAGCCTTGATTGCAGTTATGTGTTCACAGACATGTGCAAAACTGGGCATATTGTTTACGTTGTTAGTGCAATAAAGTGCCTGCATCGTATAAATTGCACGGTAATTATCAATCCAGTGGTAATTGCATAACGACTGCGGCATTGGAACGAGTTCCTTCGCAAAAGGTAATTGAACAAGATTGTCATCAGAATGTAAGAAACTATATAAATCATGAACTGGGTAATCCCGAGTTAACACGTGTATGTTATTATATTAGTAATCACGTAATAAAACTAAAACGCTGCATCGTAAGTGGGATTTGAGCGCAAGATCGATGGGGCAGTGTTATATATCCTTTTGTTTGAGTATTTTGTCAGTACCAACCCGCACTGTGCCTGCGAAGTGGGTTACATCCTACTTCTTGCATCCCAGCAGTGGGAACATTTTAGGCTGACTATACTTATTTTCTTAATAGCAGCCCGGAACTGGAGTCTGAATTTGTCCCCGATTAATACCAGGGTCGCCGATTATATACCTACGAAATGTGGACGCTCTAGCTCCACGGGCTACCCCTTCGGGCAATAAAGGTGTGATGTTCTGACCATATTAACACTCAACATAAACATAACATCACACTGTATTTCCCGAAGGTTTGGGCAAGGTTATACTTTTACTACACTCACATTTTACCATCTATGTTTAAGTCTTCATCATTTCAGCCAAGTACACTGTTGGACATAGGCCTCCCCCAACCAGTTTCGGGAGGGTTTGCCATAATCGCCACGCTTGGCAGGCGGATTGGTGATCGTATTAGGTGGTAAAATGCATGGAAAACGCTGCTGCCCATTCTTTAGTAAGTTAAGTAGCTCAAGTCTTACTCCCATGTAATAAAGGGCAGCATTTAGGCTGAGTTTGAAGAAAACTGTTGCTGTCTTTGTATGAAGGTGTTGGAAATATGTCAAAATCATTGGAGGCATATAAAAGGCAGTGAAACAATAAAATCTATGGATACAATTATTTATTAATTAAGGTTCGAAATATCTTTATCCCATAAGAATTACAGTTCACTTACATGTGAAATATTAAACTTAAATATATAAAATTTCATTACAGCAGCGCACAGTAACAGTCAATATAAAAAAAAACACTATTAAGGCTTCTTCAAACAGCCGCGACGCGACAGCGCGACGCGACACTTGTAGAACAATTTCCATTCAGTTTTCGTAGAAATCGTTGTGTACGAGTGTCGCGACGTCACCGTCGCGTCGCGCTAGTCTGCACGAGCCTTTAGTGTTGGGTAAGCAAAAATAATTCATCCCAGCTGAATTTAAGCGTAAACTTTTACGCGCAGCTGAAACTGGCATAAACAGGGTGGCAGGGACATCGACGCATGAATTGCCATGAATTCAGCATATAAGTCTTGATCCCTTGGCGTTGAAATGTTTCGGCGGTTTTCAGAAAAAAAATCTGCTGTTAGAAAAGTGCAATAGAACAAATTTAATGGGAACTACAGAACTGAGATGCAGGGGGCATCCCTGTTGACCTCTTCATCAGTATTCATCCCTTTACATGGGTATTAAAAGGGGGTAGGGGGTGGGGAGGGAGGGCTTACGGCTAAGTACTATCAGCCGCATGGGTCGATCGATTAGGTTAAGCTACGCTTGCCGCGGTTGGGTCGTGGATAGGTTACCATCTTTATATACTAAGACCCCTCCGTGCCTCGGAAAGCACGTTAAGTCGTTGGTCCCGGCTGTCATTCGTGGATCTTTGCCATTAGTAACGGGTCATCAGAAGTCAGAAAGTCTGACAACCAGTCTTACCAAGGGGTATCGTGTTACCCAGTAACTGGGTTGCGATAGACAGTTGTTCCATTTAAAATACTGGTATTCAGCTGCATCCGTTCTATTTATTTTGATTAAAAAGATGGAATTTTGAGTAAGTAGATATTTTTTAAATGTTGGCATGGATTTTGCTTTTTACATTTTGAATGCGATTTATCATAATATGCAGGACTTTCGTGGATTATTATTTAATTCCATAGGTAGTGCGTGGTGTATTGCAAACCTTTGTCAAAAATGACGAAGGTTGGCTAAGCTGATCTATCATAATCAATCATAGTCTTTAACCTTAGAACGAACCACGAATGTGTGAATGAACTACCAACAAAGCCTTTTCTTTTGGAAGAAGCTTGCTGAGCTAGCTGTCACGCTTGTCACAGTCTCTATAGAATAGTTATAGATGATACTATGATGTAAATGTTCGTGGTTACGTTTTTACATTTTAAACGTTCTTTTATAAAAGTAATATTTTAAAGCTATGATCGTTTTATTCGTTTAAACAATTGTTTTTTTCAAAATCTAGATTTTTCTGAATTGTTTTCGAGCACATTTTCCACCTTTTATTTTTTACCGTTGTCTACCCTTTGGGGTTGCTTGATACAGGCGTGATGTTATGTTATAGGCGAGGGGGGTAGTGGCTGATCTTTGCGTTATGCTCGTGTACGGGTGCTGCTTGTGGGGACTGGTCGTCTTGCTGACCATGATTTTGTTATTGTTAATTATATAAACTTTGTGTTAACTTTGTATTAACTTTGTGTTAACTTTGTATTAACTTTGTTTTAACTTTTTATGAATTTTATTCCAAAGGTCCTAGTTTAACTTTTGTTGCTTCAATATAGCTATACATACATAATGCAGAATTGCATATGTAAACGGGCACGCTCTTTATTTTTTTATTAACTATCATTTATTTCTACTTGAGTACCTATAGTTTTCAATGTTTTGTTGGTATATTGGCATGTGCTAGCTGACATATGGCTAATTTAATGTTTTTGTGTTTCGTAGTGTTAATTACCTACTATTCTATAGAATCAAGTTCTTCTAACTTAACAGACAGCTGTGTTGCTGGAGAGTTTGTGGCGCCACTTCTTCCCAGCTAAAGCACTGGGAAGTGGTGAAGGGCGGGCGTTTTGGGGAGACTGCCTTATGTAATTTTGACGTTCAAGAAGAGCTGACTCTCAGCCTAGTTAGATTGAATATGTGAGTTCTGTAAATCTCTTTCAATCTGCCTGGCCTTATCCCAACTTTTTTTTCAAACTGAACTACTTAATGCATTGATCGCGACATGTGACAATAATTAACGATAACAATAAAAATCATGAGCTCTGTTAGCCGACATCGGCGTGTGTGTCGGTGGCGGCGCGGCGGCAGCGGCTCGCGCTGTAAGCATAGTTATTCTTTCCGTCCTTTTAAATGAGCTCTAAGACTCTATCGACCTACTAGATCTCTAATCAAATTTTTAAAACGACCGCTATCCTGCCGAGAAACTGTCACGCAGTTTGGCACTTCGGGGACTTCGGTGTCGTAAAAAAATATTAAATTATTGCGTTCATTAATTTAGAAAAGTGTCCATCATTAGAAGATTAATATTTTTTTTTAGAGGATCAGTTAAATATTTCCCCAAAACAAAACAAACGTTTAGTTGTTGCTTATAATAATAACCCAACTGGCACGCTTCATTCCGTAACACAGTATCAGTCACAACTCACAATCTAAATCGTTTTGAAGGATATTGCTAAGTTATTGCTTCATATGTTCGAAGAATTTGTCTACTCAGCAACGTAAATAACGCAATGAATGTTGTTAAACTGTGAAAATGAAAGCGATTGCTACTAATAGTGTGTTACGCAAATACCCCGCGGTAATATTTAGTCATCGTGACTGCAACAAAAATTAAAAAAACATTGTGTTTTGATGTAGTATAGTCGCGACTTGTAACACAAACTCTGATCATCATCATCTTCATCATTTCAGCCAAAAAAAGTCCACTGCTGGACATAGGCCTCACCGAAGCTCCGCCACTTCGACCAGTTCTGTGCTTCCCGCATCCAGCGGACTCCTGCGGCCCTCACAAGGTCATCGGTCCACCTTGTAGGAGGCTTTCCAACTTCATGTTTTCCGGTACGCGGTCGCCACTCCAGAACTTTTCAGCCCCCTCGGACATCTGTTCTACGAGCAATGTGCCCTGCCCACTTCCACTTAAGTTTGGCAATTCTTCGGGCTATGTCGGTTGCCTTGGTTCTTCTGCGGATCTCGTCATTCCTGATTCGATCACGCAGGCATATAGCCCTCTCCATAGCCCTTTGGGTGACGTTAAGCCTTCTTATGAGGCCCATTGTGAACGACCACGTTTCAGTCCAACTCAGATACACAATACTAATATTACGAGCATATTACTGCCCCACTGCTGGGCAAAGGCATCTTCTCATTCACAGAAGGCACGAGCACTTAGAATATTTAAATCATACTTCATGACCGCCCACATGTTTTAGTCATAGAATATTTCCAGCTGGCTTAGCACGAGCACCGATTTGGCACCGGAAGAATAGGATATACAATAGGAGAAGATAGCTGTGTTTTTCTATTAGTTATCACAGTTATGCGTTCTAAACGAATCATGATTTTGTAAATAATCGTATTTTTGTGGCCGTCGAGTAGAAAGTTTGTTGTCAGAGTAATTTTGACAGTTTGGGAAGAAATATTCTTCTGAACTAGTCAACGTATAAAAGAACCTAGACAAAGATCGTTAGAAACAAAAGACAAAATGACAGATTGTTGAAGGATATCTACGGTGCGGTGTCAAAAATGGAGAAACGAAATGTGACTTTGTATAGAAAAAGCAATGTCTATTCTTCGTAGAAATAGAAAGCGTCATGCTAAGCCTGCAGACCACAGAAAATTGTAGATAAATGTAACGTGGCAGGAAAATTTACTGAATAGGTATTTAGGTAAATAAAAAAGAGTCTCGAGAGGCTACAAATAGCTTCGAGATAGTGATGGTACGGTAGGCCGCACGTGAGTGATAACGAATCTAGTTTGAAAGAAAGAAAAAAATATATTTTATTTGAGTTTAATGAGGAAACGCTAAGGCTGCTCGCGAAATTAAAATTTTTCCTACGTTTTTGTAATGTCCCTGGCCATCAGTGTTAGGTCGTATGTTATTAAAATATGATGATCTGAAAAAATATATACTTAATTCCAATTAATGAATTTTCCATGAAATAGTCAGTCAATGGGATTATATGTACTTACACTTCATAGGTTTAGGTAGTTAAATAAAGGTAAACAAATCGTAAAAAGGGTTTTTTTATAGTTGACACTTCCATACATTTTGAGTTTTATTGTGTAGTTATTGCACTTTTCTATGAAACAGCTGATTTTTTTTTGTAAAACCGACGTTTTTCTGCGTCTAGAATAATATGCTGAATTCATGGTTACGGTTTGCGCACTGGATAAAAACTTACCCCGTATAATTTAGTGAGTTACACTGTGTGGTGTAGAACTTGAGTCAAAATGATTATAAAAAGAAGATATTTGCTTTTTGTTTGCTTGTATGTTATGGTTTCATGCTAAAACGGCTGATTGAATTTGAATGAAACATTAAGCACATGGGTAGACCATGACCGGGATTAGGACATAGAAAATGATTTTTATCTCGATTTTTTTGCCGTGAGACTTATGCGGGTGAAACCGCGTGGCGATGTTTAGTCTATACGATGAAATAGTTTCACTGTAGCCCAGTTGAATCACAATATTTTAAATGTGTCAAGGAGACAATCCTCGAAACGGCTCGAGTCTTCACTTTTACGTAAAAGCGACGCTTCTTCGAACGAGCAAAAAACAGACATTTAGCATGAATGGGTGTTTACAGGATGTAAGACAATGTAAGAGAAACGCTTCCGAAAACGAAGACTGGTGATAGGGCTCTCGGGGGATTCTCGATACGGTACCATCAAAAAATCTAGATTTTTTTTTTACAATTTTTACCAAATTATTTTTAGTATTTTTTGTATTTTAATTAACCATTATTTTAGATGAAACACATTTAAAAGCATTTTTTTTTTACAACTCTAGCAAGCAATGTATTCAAAAATAAAAATCTGCTGATAAGCTCACGCATACATAACCAAGCTCGCCGAGAACCGCGCGGTCGACGACCTTGGTCCAGGCGGCGACCGCCAAATTAAAAAAGTAAAAACATTACAGAAGCATCAATCATTTTAAATTGATGCAAAATAACCAATTTAAGGTGAAAAGTTATTGGTATCCGTTTGCATTTAGGTTGTGTATGTCACCGTATGATTGTGAACACCGTTAGTTTATAATCTATCTCGCGAGATTATAAACTGTCGATAAATTGTGAACTGCACCATACTGCTTACCGACCGAATAGGTTAGGTTAGATTAGAATTACGACCAACCGCGCCCGAGCCGAGCGAGCGAAGCGAGCGGTGCTGCGGTAGCGGCCGGTGAGCGCTACTTCCAAGTTAGTGGCAGTTACTTGACTATTTAGTAATAGCGCAAGGTACTATCCGTCTTGATACCAGTTCACAATATGACAGTTTCACTTCGATAGAATATAATCTACCGACAAATAATGCGTTAAATTGTAAGCAGTATGTTACGGTTCACAATCTGTCGACAGTTGACAATCTCGCGAAATAGATTATAATCCAACGGTATTTACAATTTTACGGTGACAGATAGGTATAAACTACGTTCTAGCTTCGGAAGCGTTCCCCTTACGGTATAGGCAGGGTGGTACTACAACCACCGTGCCTATACCGTAAGGGGAACGCTTAAGGGGAAACCCTACGGTTTATTGAACATATTATTATTCAATGTTCAACACTTTTAAAGAAAATAATATTGATAAAACCTTGAACAGGCAATGATGTGGAAAAAGGTCTATGTTTGGTATGTGTGTACCTATGTTCATCGAAGTCCTTACATAAATAATCCACTGACAAAAACTGCTTCAAAGTGGGCTTCTTTTGTTTTTCCTCTTGTTTATTGCTTTTTGCTTTTCCAATGAAGTCGACAAGCTTAACAGCCCAGTCGAGCTTATGCTCGACTGGGCTGTTAAGCTTGTCGACGTGCAAATTTGCCTTTCGTTAAAATGCCGCCAAAATATCTAGTTTCTGAAGTATGTAACTTTAGTTTAGGTTTTAAAGTTTTACAGCAGAAGAAATCTTTAACATTTTTTTTTCAAATCACATTTGACTTTTAAAATACGACTTAGGTGTAGTGATTTATTATTGGCGTTTTACACAAAATCACATTCACATCAGGAAGAGTACCACCATTTTTCGAAATAATTACGGAGATAATACTTTTAAATCCTAAATAATAAATAATAATACACCGTGAAATTTTAATGGTTGTTTTCCCGCAGCGAAATGGTTTTGTCTTGGTAATACAATCGTTTTATAAACAAATAAAATATTAGAAACAAAAAATGGTAGATTAACCATTGTGAAAAATCACCACGTGCGAGAGTTTATTTTGCAACATTTATGCATCGCTGTTCCCTTTGTCGAAGGTTCGTGCGATTCGAGTAGTACCTACAAGTTACCTCTAGTGTTACTATTGAGTGGTGTTTTATTGAGTTGATGAATATTTTTTTAATTATTTTAAAACAAAAAAATCTTAATTTTGTTACTTTTACTCTATGCTTCGAAAGTACTCCTTATGGCAAGTTGTTCTGCCGCGGGAAAACAACCATTTAAATTTCACGGTGTATATGGGACGGGAAACGATAGCGGTCAGAAGCTTGCCTTGTTGGTTTCCAGTCAATGGTTAAAGTAAAATGTCGTTGTAATTTAAGTTACGCAATTCGAGAAATAGAATAGAATATAAAATTGCCTAGGGTTAGGAGAACCCTTGTCGTTTATTGCTGCGAGCCTCATAGACGATTCAAATAACAGAAAGATCTACCCTTATCATCACTTTTATTGTGCTTTCGTGGTTGGTAAAAGAGACTTATAAACATAACATCACGCCTGTATTCCCCGAAGGGTTGGGCAGAAGTGTACCTATAGTTAGTACATCGCCTATTTATATTTCGCTTGTTATGTTCGAGTCCCATGTAATAGGCTCACTATTGCCATTAATGTAATCTTACCAAAATAAATTTATTCTTTTTTTTTTAACGGGCACAGAACCACTCTAGGCTAAGCCACTCTGCTATTGAGTAATTCCAGACGGTAAACTCAATAACACGAAAGAAAAGAAAAACAAATCTGTCTCTGGTCACTACAACGACTGACGCCTCTACACAATTAGAGCAATTTCTCCAAAGCCAGCTTTGTCTTGTCAGCCATTAAGTTGAATATTCAGAACAACTGCATAGGTACCAGTCAGACACAGTTTGATACAAGTTTGAAAATTAAAAAAAAAATGTATTTGCTTCTCTAAACTAACCCCATATAAAAAAAAATCGTTACGCGTCCGTGTTTACAGAAATTCATGTGTACCAAACGTCAACTTACCCGGTCCTCAGATTCGCAGAAAATTGGCTGTGACAGACGGACAGGCACACGAGTGATCCTATAAGGGTTTCGTTTTTCCATTCGGACGTACGGAACCCTAAAAAATCCCACACACAGAAGACCAGTAATAAAATTATAATTAATCTTATATTTTCACAGTAGGTAACATAAATAAATTACTTTATTGCACAGTTTATGTTAGTACATTACAGTTTGCAGCGAAAATAGCCGCAAATGGCCTTTCCCGTTTCACTTAGCTCTGCCAAGCACAGACAGTACAGATGGCGGTCCACAGAAGCACGAGCCATCATTAAAGTTTTACTTGAAATCTTGTTGAAAGTTTGTAATACGTACAACTACAGTCGTATGTATGACACATTTGCTTGAGTAGCGCTAAATATATGCGTACCCGGTTCAGAACACCTTGCAGTTATTCGAGAACATTTCACGCCGCGCCATGTTGGAAAAATCGCCCAGAAAGCAAGATTATAGTGATGTGCCGAATCGTTATTTACTTAGGTATATAAGTAGTTCATTGCAAAGATTTAGCGAACCTTTGTGCTTTTCTAGAGCTTTCTAAAGGTTAATAATAACAAAATGGGTAGGTGCTATTCTTTACGTCCGGCACCACATGGAACAAAGTTTTCTTTGTAAGGTCGGAACCCTAAAAATTTGCCGTATTCAGAAATAAAGTTTGGTTCGAGCGGTATGGTTTAGCTGCAGTGACGAAGTTTGGAAAATTGAATTTGTACCAAAGAAAATATTCAAATTACTTTTGAACCAATGCTATGGGAAGGTTGTTGCATACCAGCAAAGGGCTTATGCATATTTAGATCGTTGTTGAGTTCACCCTTCACTTAGGTATACCTACGTCCGATGACTCACCGCTCGTAGTCTATCGGGAAAAAAACAATAGCAACCAGAAGAGAAGTTTTCATGTTCTACTATCCTACTAATCTAATATATAAAATTCTCGTGTCACAGTTTTCGTTGCCATACTCCTCCGAAACGGCTTGACCGATTTTGATGAAATTTTTTGTGCTTATCCGGTATCTATGAGAATCGGCCAACATCTATTTTTCATCCCCCTAAATGTTAGGGGTAGTCCACCCCTAAATAATTTATAAGGCAAAACAACGTTTGCTGGGTCAGCTAGTAATATTATATGTGAAAGCTTGTATGTTTGTACGTTTGTCGGAACACGGAAAAATGGCTGAACCGATTTGGATGAAATTTCGCACACAGATTTACACAATATTTTCAACCAGGTAGTACGTTCACGTGGGATAAGTTTCGTCGGCGGATAAGCCGCTAGCAAAAGCTAGTAATTTTCATAATTTAGGGTTATTCGTCGGAAAAACATTTATTTTAATTTATCATACGTATTTGGTACATACATACAGTGATGGAGTGTCTCTACTAGGGAAAATATATCCAGCTCGATGTACCAAGCTTGAAAAAGAAGTCAACAAAACGGTACAGTCGGGTCGGGCAGCGTTTGGAAAATTCGTCAAGTCTTCTCGTCGCCTATCCCGCAATGTTTGGAGACTAAGGTCTTCAACTAGTGCGTCTTGCCCATTACAACATACAGTGCTGAAACGTGGGCAATGATAGTCAGGTTGATCTTCAAATTCAAGGTCTCAATGCGCTATGGAGTGGGCTATGCTTGGAGTTTCTTTTAAGGATAAAATTAGAAATAAAATTATCCGGAGAAGTAGGTAAGCAAACTAAAGTAGTAGTGGGCTGAACATGTTTGTCGAAGGACCGATGGCCATTGGAGCAGGCGAGTTCTGGAGTGGAGACCACGTTTCGGTAAGCGTAGCGTGGGAAGCCCCCTGGCTAGATGGGCTGACGACCTGAAGAAGGTGGCTGGGATAAATTGGATGTGGAAGGCGGAGGACAGGGTATTGTGGCGCAACCTAGGAGAGGTCTACGTCTAGCAGTGACCTGCGATAGGCTGAGTTGATGTGGTACATATTTAAAAAAAATATGAAAACGGTCAGACAACTTGAATAGACCAATTTTGGTTGTAGAGCGCCCCTTGTTTACCGATTCTTCGTTATTTATTAATTTACTACTTTGTTGTTCATCAATAACTAACAGTTATTTAACCCACTCTTGTCTTTTCAATTGCCTATAGTCGTCTTTATTTGGGCCAAGGTCGCACCTCGACTGAATAGCCTTCTTAGTTGATCCGAGCGAGGATTCAAATAATAATTTTGAGGAAACAGTAAACATACATTTTTGTATAATCCGACCCGTTCAGAATTCTATTAAATTCCTTCTATTATGTTATATGTGTACTGAGAACTGAAATTTAACGGGGTAAAGAGTACCTTTCCACGAAATTGATTCAATTCCCTTTTTTGTTGGTGTGTTTCATATGCCTTTCAGCTTGAGGACACCGGTTCTAGCACGAAGTTCATTATATTTACTTCGTTTTAGGGCTTTATTCATATTTATGGGTACTAACAATTTGACCTGTCGGAAAAATTTAAAGCGAAATACTATAGTTGTATTTTTTGATTCAATAATCGTTCGAATTTACGTTACCGTTCGTTCTAAGGCCTCGGAATCTACGGCAGTGTCAATTTTCCCTTGCGACGTCAAAATCTCGCTTAGGGACAGGTAGGGACAGGGGGACAGGCTGCTGTACACTGAACGTGTTACACTTTCAAAATTACATAATAGATTTATCAATTCTAATGCGAGGATTTTAATAAATTGTTTCTAACAGTGTAAACTTAAGTACTTCACATATAATTTAGTTTTATGTTTAGTTAATTTGATTTATGTACCTATTCAGTTGTTCAAAAAACGTTATTTGCGATGGCCTTTTGTTTTTAACAAACGTGGGAATATACAGCCGCGCTAAGATGGAATTGCAAAACTATGAGTTGTAGGTATTGATACACAGCGTAAGTTTTATCCAGTGCGCAAACTGTAACCACGAATTCAGCATATCATTCTAGACCCCCCAGCGTAGAAATTGTTCGTCGGTTATACAAAAAAAAATCAGCTGTTTCATAGAAAAGTGCAATACCTATGCGGTCAAAATGTATGGAACAGCTATTTTTTCCTCCTCCTTTATAAAAAACCTAAGATGTACAATCTCGACCAAAAGTAACACTCAAAACCTAACCCTAATTATACGTAAGTGGTTCTAGTTATGATAAAACACATATTTTTTAACCAACTTCAAAAAAAGGAGGAGGTTATCAATTCGACTGTATGTTTTTTTTATGTTTGTTACCTCATAACTTTCGACTGGGTGAACCGATTTTGATAATTCTTTTTTTATTTGAAAGCTCGTGTTTTCCGTGTGGTCCCATCATTTCAATTTCATATATATCTGATGATGCGTTTCGGAGACAGACAACAGAACTCTTCAAAAAATAACAGTAAATAAACCGCGATTGCTGCTATCGCATGAATATGCATTGTTTTGACCCCAAGGATGATGAAATTTCGAATTAGTGCGGTAGGTACTATAACTAAAAAGTGAAAAATAAAAACTATATCCAAAAAAAAACGACCGACTTCCGAAAAAACACTACAAAGTGAAAAATAACTTTAATTTCGGGAGGCGATGACAAAAAATTTAAAAACATGTCCAAAGTCACCGCCTTCCGAAATTAAAGTTATTTTTCACTTTGTAGTGTTTTTTCGGAAGTCGGTTGTTTTTTTTGGAAAAAGTTTTTATTTTTTTCAAATTCAACCTTACACGCATGACTTAAAAAGGTGTTTTTTACAAAGCAATGTCCATTAGAACTGACTGAAAGATGACTGACGATACTATTTGACGCCTGCGCGCATTGCGCGACTTCCAAAAGGAGGAGGTTCTCAATTCGTCGGAACCTTTTTGAATATCAATGGAAGTAGGTATATCATTATCATATATTTGTTGTGATGCTGTATAAGGTGACGTTATCTGTATATACAGGTGATGTTATCTGAGGAGTGGTTAACACCACTCAGACAATTTGCACTCAAAAACATAGAGGTCCCAGTTAGAATGTTGGTTAGAGTTTGTTTCGTACAAAAGAACAATTAGCCTGCATAGTGCCAGGTTTAATGAATAACTGCCGTTTATATTTATTTTACCGTTTATGTATACACACACGGCTACACATCAAGCTATACATTTCCTGTTTACGCTGATCTCGCACTGTACGGAAATCCTAAGCAATGTGAGATAAGCTTATACTGAAATGTCTAGCTTGATGTGTAGCCGTGTGTACACACATATTTATACAGACAAGAAGAAACGAACAGGTAAAAAGTAAGTAGGTACCAAAGTTGACACTCATTTCTAAAGAAATCTCATCCAGCTTACCATCGATAGGACAGTAAATAAAGAGATGTAGACAGCGTGTGTAAAAGAGTGAAAGAAAATAAAATACATAAAATAAAATAAAAAATCACTTAATAAAAATAGAATAGGTATACTTACACACAAATACTTACATATTTAGAAAATATATGTCACTAAAATATAAATAATTATAATGTAATTAAAATAATAAATAGATGCACAACTATGACGAAGTGAAAAGATAGTGTTCTTTAATTAATTTCCCGGTCCTTTCGGTGCCGGGATTTCCCGGTCCTTTCGGTGCCGGGATTTCCCGGGACTATTGACTAGTCATCACTCATAATTCATATTAAACGAGCGCGTAGTTACTAGGTACAACGCAGTTGCGTTTTGGAGGTCAGCTGCCGTCTGCTATCCGGTTAGACTGGAAGCCGACCCCAACACAGTTGGGACAAGGCTAGGCAGATAATGTTGAAGTTTTAGAAACGGTTTGTGTTTTTGGCTTCTATCTCTTGGAAGAGAAATGTGTATATGAATAAGTAAGTATGCCGTACAAGTGGCTGAGTCAAGAGGTTTATTTTCCAGTGAACCCAGATATATCGTGTGACAACGCGTGGTACACATTTCGTATGTTTTATTGATTAAACGTAACGGATTCTTCCCGGTCATTCGTTTTGTTATGACAACGATATATTAGCTTTATGAGACATTTTGTTATTGCTTTTTCCGTAAAAAAATTCAGGTTTTGTTACAATTTCTCTTTACTTCTACTTTGACATTTTAATTGTCTTCATATCAGATACTTTAAATGTTCTACCAATCAATATAGGCTAGGTTACTAGAGCGAAAACCTACTCTTCGCTAAACGAATTCCAGGCATTGTTTTATCGATACGTGAACACGGTACTGTAAAGGTTCTGTGCAAAAGACGATCTTACGTTGTACAGGGTGGTTATAAATAACTTTAATGACATTGGATCAGTAGAACTAATATAGAGATAGAATAGCAGAAAATTTAGTAGGCGAGAGATCGGGCTGACAAGCCGTAGGAAGAAGTTAAAAATAAGATTCGTAGAACGATTTCTAAGAATAACTAACTACAAAACACGACAAAGGTTTTTCATTACTCGATTTCAGTATACAGAAAACCTCAGATTCTCACAGTACCTACTAAAATTAAGCGTGTATTCTTCGACGCGACACTCAACACTGATCACATTGACGGGTTCAACTTCAAACATTTTACAACTGCTCTCTTCGAATATTTCTCGTTGCAGAATGTCCCACCATTAAATAGTATGCATCCATCACTTCATAAAAATATCTTGTTATTCGATCAAAAATGTTGTTACTGTAATCATTTCGTGTTATTCAACATGGCGTTGGTAATTAACTAATGATGTTTGTGCACATAATAAGTGAATAGGTTACTATGTTCTTAGCCTAAAATGCGGAATTCACAGAATTAATGGTTTTTGCATTACTTGATGTTGTATATTAAATTGCTATTCTGCATTGTTAAACTTTAGAAGGTACGATAAATAATTAATCTTTTAGTTTCTTTATATGCATTAGAGATTCTAGTTACATTTTTTAATGTAAGTAGCAACATACTGTAGTAAAAAAATGTTTTTTTTTGTTTTCAAAATCACTTTCAAAAGTCTTTTATTCAGATTTCATTTGTCTGAGAATCAGCACTTTTCAAACAACAAAATAACATAAGGCAGTCCTCCAAAACGCCCGTTCATCACTTCGTAGTACTTTAACTGGGAAGAAAAAATAGTGCAACAAACTCCTCAACCGCACAGTTGACTAGGAAGGGCTCCCAGGCTCCTCAGACACGCGCGACGCGACGATCCGACGCGATTCTGGTAGAACAGATTCCCCGACGTTTTCATTAAAATTGTTCTAAAAGGCTCACCATGGACAAACTTGATTCTGTACAATAGTAGGGTATGCAAAGTAATTAACATTACGAAACACAGAACATTAAATTAAATCATTTTCCATTTGAACTTTAAATTTAGTCAATTCATTATAGCATTTAGGTAACCTGATTTTTGGGACGAAAAACGTAGAAATTTTGCTCTTTTGTGACTGGTTGATCTAATTCCGCTGTAATATTCCGCTCGCAGCTCGCACTGAGCGCACGTCAGGTTGCCTTGGCTTGTCTTGCCTTAAAACTTTATGCCATAATCTATGAAGTTTTGCAGTTTTTTGAGCCGTGGTGGCAGGCAGGCGCTTTACTTTGTGTAAATTGTTTCATTACCACTGCTAACAAAACGGTGCAGGAAAACATCATGAGGAAAACGGCATGTCATAGAACAAGAACTTCAAAGACATGTGACATCTACCAACCCGCACTGGGCCCGCGTGGAGTACGGCCCACTCCCTCTCGTCGAGAGGAGGCCTGTGTCACAGCAGTGGAAATGATCTAGGCTGATTAAGCTTTTGCTATAAAATTTTAAGTCAAGATAGACGGCTTCTCTCTCTCGTCTCCCATTCCTTCTTGCACAATTAAACGTGCGGAATTGTAAAAAAAACAAAAGACGCGAGTATTATTGCGACGATTCTTTGTCGCCTTACTTCAGATGTCGAGACACAATTTAGTTGGCATTCATTAGCAGCTACACAGCTAAATAGTGCCTTTAGTTAGAACGTTATCATCCGTATGTTTTTTTATTAAGGACCTCCAAAACGAAACAAGGTCAAATTAGATTAGCTAGTTAGCTAGGTTTATTAGTGCGTAACTATCTACGTTATCCACATGTTACATCGATAACTAAACATGATGAAACAAAAACATAATTATTTTGATGATTTTTTATGTGGTCATCGATCGCAATAAGTGCAGTCACTGGAAATATCAGTTAATCTTTCTTTCTCTAAAATCTTTATATTTTGTTGTATTTTTTTTTTTTTAGGGAAAACTGCAAAGTTTTATGATCTATCGTAAGTTTTTTAACTTACAGATAATTGAATTGGAATTCTAAAGTTAAACTAAATGATTTAAGCTTTACATTGGTTCCAACGTTTTAAGTATATTCAGAAAGGGCACCCAATGAGCCTTCTTCCTTTCTTCTACATTGCAGTGCCACAGCAGGGCCCATGATCATGACTCTGTTAAACTTACCGTCTACGTTTACATTTTGGAATAATTAATTAATTAGCAGTAAGTAAATAACAATACGGCCTAGTAAATATCAACCCAATAAAGTATTTCAGCTAGATACTGCAACTGTTACTAATTAAAACAGTGATTTCAGAAAATTTTGCCATGATTTCCGAAACAGGAATTTAAAGGTTCATTTCTTTGTGCTGTGTGCAAAATCTGAGCACAAAGAAATACAGTCAATAATGGCTGATTTACACTTGCATTAGTTGAGTAACGCAGTAAGTTAGTAATAACAGCCGAACGGGTCGATCAAAGCTTACGCTACGCTTGTTTCCATTAAAACGTTGTTGTTTGAGGTTTTATGCGATGGGTTGGCAAACAGACGGATTGGCTGTAGTTCTACACGAGGGAAAATAGGAACCATCGCCTGTAGATAGCCAACACAGGCGCTAAACCTTAACGAAGTTAGAATATCAGAACCAATTTTTAGTTACATTAAAAGTAGATTACTTCAGTTTCTCCAACCTATAGTTGTATTTAGAGTTGACGAAATGCGCGGCATTAAGTCGTGATATTGAGGGACCTTGTGTTTAGCTACATCCATTTTATGGACTATAAAACATAATGGCTTTTAGAATGGCGACTTGCGACGCCTTGGGTCAGTTTTAGGATATTTTTCGCGAGGAAAATTTAACTAACACTTCCTTACTTGGCGGTATATTACCTCGCCCCTTCGTGGAAATTATTAGGGTCAGTAAACAACTGTTATTTCTTTCATACGACACTTAATCAACTTTTCAGGACCTATTACTTCTGGGTCTGCCAGGTGTGCGGGTCTACCAGGGGTGCGGGTCTGCCAGGGGTGCGGGTACTGCCAACGGTCACTGACATGTGACATCTGCCAACCGCACAGGGCCCGAATGGTGGATTACTGCCCACTCCCTTTCCCTGTCCCAACAGTGGGAATATTATGGGCTGATTACTTATGTAACGTTCGCACGATAGCTATGAAGCATGTGATACCTACTCTTGTCTACATCTGGTAATGGTTACCTACTTCGGTTACGAAGATCTTGGAAAATAAATCACGTCTGTACTTACAATATATTTAAAAAAATAATGTTCAGGCATTAAGCGTAATCAGTATTTTATAGCTTTTCATGATGAGTTAATTTTCAACAGTTTATTATAGGAACCATTAAGTGTGATATTGATATTATGCATTTATTATTATTAGCCATTAATGTCACACTGTTGGGCAAAGGCCTCCATTCTCTCTTTCCATCTCACTCTGCTTAGAGCTGCCAAAGACCAATCTTTATTAAAGGAGTCCTGTTTATCCCGCCATTTCCGTCCGGGCGTGCTGCGATGTAGCTTGCCATGAAGTGGGACCCACTGGGTCGTGAGTTTGGTCCATTGATTGTCTGACATACGGCGGATGCGTCCAGCTTAATTCCAATTAAGCGTAGTAGTTTTCCGAATATGAATATTGATTTGAAATATTTGACCATTCATTATTTCAAAAGAACATTTAAAATCTCTTGTTATTTTCGAAATGATTACTCTTTAAATCATTTACGTAAGTAACTTTGAACATAGAACCTAAATATTTATTTTATTTTATAGAAGACTTTCTGCTAAGTACCGGCCATATCAAAAGCCAGATAATTCCAAGTTTTCACGAGAAAAGATATAAAACATATTGAAAAAAAAAAAAAATAGCTAAAAGTAATCTTCTGGAAAGATCTTCGCCTTAAAGCGATGTCACACTGTTACAGCTTGACGGTAACGATATTGCCCAAAGACTGGGATGTTAAGATCAAATCACTCATTAAAAGTTTATTAGGACGCTGCGCGCGCTGTCGCCGGAATCACACTGACAATTAAGAAGGATTTTGATTTAGGTACTCGCAAGCTTGGCATTAAATGATTAACGATATTGATTTCGCTGTACTGCTTCTAATCAAACAGTCATTTGACAGTTTCGCGTGATGGTCAATTATTTGTTGGTTCAATAAAAGTAATCCCTACTAATAATATAATGCTAAAGTTACTCGTTCTGTCTGTCTAAACCGCTTAACCTATCATCATGAAATTTGGCAGAGATATAGCCCGGGATATGGAGAAGGATATAGACTTCTTTTTACGCGATAACCGACATACACTCGGGCGCAGTCGCGGGCATAAGCTACTACAGAAAAAAAAATCACCAGAAAGGACAAATATTATATTTTAAAAGTAAAGTAAATCATCTAACTATGCATTGCAGTAACATGTTAAGTCATACCAATAACTGCATGGTTATGCAATTTTATTTTAGAGGCTATATGTTATTTAGAAGAAATAAATTCATATAATTTAGTTGGTAAAAAAAATCGTAGTTGTACTGTACCGATAAATTCTATATTTATCGGTACAGTACAACTACGATTTTTTTTACATTTAGTGGGTTCGATTCCCCGTTCAGACTGGCGATTTCTTAAAATTGTTTGAGTGCAGTTCGTATTGTTTTTAAAATAAAACTTAAGTCTCTATTCAGCATTTTTTTCTTTGAGTACAGTACTACTTAAGGTACTTTCCCTCCATGTGGCAAAGTCGTGGTACACCCTGTATAATATCTCTGAAATGTGCAAATTAATTTGACACCCAACATGGATGGCATCATTAAAAAAAATGTTCATGACTTTATGTCCTCTAGAGGGCGCCACATTCAATTTAATGTGACGTCACACAGTTTTTAACCAGCGAACGATCAAGACGCTACCAACGACATCAAATCATTATCACCATTTTTCAAATTATCATAAGTAGTTTAGAAGAACAAAGAAACCAAGATGACTGTCAAAAGAAAACTATATAACACCTGCATACTACCAGTGTTAACATATGGTTGCCAGATTTGGGCCCTCACTAAAGCGCAATACAAGAAACTGGAAACATGCCAGACAGCAATGGAAAGAAGCATGCTGAATATAAGGAAGTCTGACAGGGTTAAGAACAAAACTATCAGAAGACGCACGAAAATTGAAGACGTAACAAAGAGAATAAAGAAACGAAAGCGGAAATGGACTGGGCACATAATAAGAGGCATTGAAAAGTAGAACAAAAGCATAGTATTTTGGTACCCAAGAAATAGGAAAAGGAATCGAGGTAGACAGTTTCTAAGAGGAGAAGACGAAATAAAGATCACAGCAGGGAAAACATGGACTAGGAGAGCGCAAAATAGATCAGAGTGGAAAGAGATAGATTAGCTTATAGATTTGCCAAAGTTGGGCAAACAGACCGGGTTGTCGGTGTAACCGACTCGCCAGAGGCGTTAGGTTAAGATTCAAACTATGTAAAAATTCTGTGTCTGAATAAAGGCTTATATTATTATTATTTACCTTTATTACATTAAATACACATATACAGTATGTTAGGTTAAACGAGGGAGGGACATACTTTAAGAGGGTGTGTGTAGTACTTATGAAAATATACAACTTTTATTATGGAGTTGACACCAAAATATAAAGAAAAATCCAGCTGTTTCCTACATTTTGTCTAGTTATGCGAACACAAATATATAGAGCGACTGGTTTTATTTTCGCGATTTCAGTGTTGGTCCCTTAGTAAAAGTTTGTCATTTTCATGAGTACTACAGCACTTTAAAGTATGCCCCTCGTTTGACATAACTCACTGTATACATACCCACATACACATACATACCGGTCAAAATTAAAACTCTCCTTTTTGCTTTTGCTTAGCCGGGGTCGGGGAAATATTATTTCGAACAATAAAACTCATTTAGCTGTAACTATTAATAATTATAAGTATGGCTTTATTCGGACCAGGTATCATAAATAGATGAAGCCGTATCGCAAGAACTGCTCAATTAATCGCGATGTTTTATCTTACTTAGTTCACGTAACTGCACTCTGTAGCCGTACAAGTCACAACGCAATCAAATATATTGGAATTGGAATTCTTTTGGGGACAATGACCGAGTGCATTTCTCGAGTAGAATCAGAATTAAATATGTCTGTGTAATGCAATGTTTTTTGTACAGTAAACATGACCGTTTTAGTATCGACCCATCTCCGTAAGGATAATCCACATGTTTGAAAAAGCTTGTCTAAATATGGAAGTTCTAGTCGTTCAAACCAATTTAGAAGTTATCAGAACTGTGTATGTATAAACTTACCGTAGATCAAATAATACACATTTATGATTACCTCCGTAGTTTCTGGTTGGCTCTCTATCATGTAGCCAAGAGGTTACACCAACATGTCCTTCGTAGCAGTGTGAGCTACGCCGTAGCAGCGCTAAGAAAGCTCGGTGTCTACGTTTTTCAGACAGCGTCATTATTTTAGATTGGGTTACAGTCTCACAGTCATTATTTTAGATTGATTTACAGTCTCACAGTTATTATTTTAGATTGGGTTACAGTCTCACAGTCATTATTTTAGATTGGGTTACAGTCTCACAGATAGTTGAGTGTGTGTCATAAATAAAGGCAATAGAATAATATTACAGGGTTTACTCTGACTAAGTTTTTTACTACAAAGTATTTTTTGGCATATATCTTGTTAGTTTAAATTTTTGGGGAATGTTGGTTAGTTATGGTTAGAAGAACCAACGGTACAAACGAAATAAGTTTATTTTTCATTCTTACGTAAATGCAACAAAACCCTTTTAGAAAGGTTAACTTAAAAGTACGGTAACAGAACATCGATAACATTCAAATCGGTACAATTCCGTTCATAATTGTTAATCAATGAATGTAATTGATTGACGTAAACGATGGTATTTTAGTATGTGATGTTGTTTCTATATACTTCATTAGCACGTGATAATGACGTTCAATGGGTTGCCATCCTGTGTAAAGAGTGCCTAGTTATTTATTAATATTTTAATATTATTTAAAGTAGAGACAACAATCCTACTGAATCCAAAAGTGTGAAATTTTGTATGTTTGGATGTTTGTTACTCAAACACGTAACAACGGCAGAACGGATGTGCATGAAATTTGGCACACAGATAAATTATAACCTGGATAATTTTAGAATAGAATAGAATAGAATAATATTCATTGCTGTAAAACATGGTATAAAAAAAGGTAGAAAAAACAAAATAACAAGAGCATACATGTTTTTGCTTAACAATTATAAGCGTACAAATTTACACAAGCATATTTTACATTTAAGATTTTCAGTCAAAGAGTTCTTTGACACTATAAACATTATGAATACACAACCATTAACACATAGGATACTTTAATCCCGGTAATACGTTTCTGTGGGATTTTAATTAATTATTCCAAAATGTGAACGTAGGCGGTAAGTTTAACAGAGTCATGATCATGGGCCCTGCTGTGGCACTGCAATGTAGGAGAAAGTAAGAAGGCTCATCGGGTGCCCTTTCTGAACATACTTAAAACGTTGGAAGGAATGTAAAGCTTAAATCATATAGTTTAACTTTAGAATTCGAATTCAATGGTCTGTAATTAAAAAAAAAAAACTTACGGTAGATCATAAAACTTTACCGTTTTTACAAAAAAAAAATACAACAAAATATAAAGATTTTAGAGAAAGAAAGATTAACTGATATTTCCAGTGACTGCACTTATTGCGATCGATGACCACATAAAAAATCATCAAAATAGTTATGTTTTTGTTTCATCATGTTTAGATATCGATGTAACATGTGGATAACGTAGTTAGTTACGCACTAATAAACCTAGATTATAAGCTGTTGTTAACCATGTATAGTGTGTAATTGTTGGTTTCCCTAATAAATAAAATAAAATAAAAAATACCCATCATATTGCGGCGTTTCGCTAGCTAATCTAAAAGGACCTTGTTTCGTTTTTGGAGGTCATTAATTCAAAAAAAACGGAATACTCTACAAATAGACATTGTAAATATACGAATGATAACGTACTAACTAAAGGCACTATTTAGCTGTGTAGCTGCTAATGAATGCCAACTGAATTGTGTCTCGACATCTGAAGTAAGGCGACAAAGAATCGAAGAAAGAGAGAAGCCGTCTATCTTGACTTAAAACTTTATAGCGAAAGCATAATCAGCCTAGATCATTTCCACTGCTGGGACACAGGCCTCCTCTCGACGAGAGGGAGTGGGCCGTAATCCACCACGCGGGCCCAGTGCGTGTACCAACGCGCACTGGACCGCCTGTGCATCTACCAAGATGTCACATGTCTTTGAAGTTCTTGTTCTATGACATGCCGAAAGCGCCTGCCTGCCACCACTGCTCGAAAAACTGCAAAACTTTATAGATTATGGCATAAAGTTTTAAGGCAAGACAAGCCAAGGCAACCTGACGTGCGCTCAGTGCGAGCTGCGAGCGGAATATTACAGCGAAATTAGACCAACCAGTCACAAAAGAGCAAGATATCTACGTTTTTCGCCCCAAAAATCAGATTACCTAAATGCTATAATGAATTGACTAAATTTAACGTTCAAATGGAAAATGATTTAATTTAATGTTCTGTGTTTCGTAATGTTAATTACTTTGCATACCTACTATTGTACAGAATCAAGTTTATCTGTGGTGAGCCTTTTAGAACAATTTTAATGAAAACTTCGGGGAATCTGTTCTACCAGAATCGCATCGGATCGTCGCGTTTCGCGTTTCTGAGGAGCCTGGGAGCCCTTACTAGTCAACTGTGCGATTGAGGAGTTTGTTGCACTATTTTTTCTTCCCAGCTAAGGCACTAGGAAGTGGTGAACGGGCGTTTTGGAGGACTGCCTTATGTTATTTTGTTGTTTGAAAAGTGCTGATTTTCAGACAAATCTGAATAAAAGACTTTGAAAGTGGTTTTTGAAAACAAAAAATATTTTTTTACTACAGCATGTTGCTAGTTACATTAAAAAATATAACTAGAATCTCTATGGCATAAAAAGAAAATAAAAGATTAATTAATTATCATAATTTTTTACCTATACGCGGGCAAAACGCTGGCTAAAGCTAGTACGAAAATAATATACTGACAATTATAATAGCTAGGTATAGTTGACTATTAACTATTCGACATATTTGACTAAATTTGTTTATGCCAATTGGGAAGTGGGATTATGTTATTAGTCTATACGTCGTTTCGCCGTCCCAATATTGTAGATTCCGTCTCTGCTGAATCAATTGGTAGACATTTAATTCATGTTTGTTTTTGTTTTGTAAGGTCGCTGCACACAGCGGGTGCGGCGCGGCGGGACGAGACGGCGACGCGACGCTGAGCAGTTGTAATGTACTAGATATTACGGACGACCCACACAGAGCCATCCTGGCCGACGCGACGCGACGCGACGGCTCTGTGTGGCGTCGTCCGTAATATCTCATGTAACCTGTCAGTAGTTAAGCTAATTCTGGTGAAAGAACACAAACGTTGTCAACAATTCTTATCGTTTAAGTAGTCGTTGATAGAATAGTATTAGAACAAAGATTTGATTTTACTTTAGCTTTACACGCATCAAAATGTAACTCTAGCAAAGAAGAGGGAAGCTTGTTATAAATGTTTATACCAAGCCCAACAAATGATTTATGAACTTTATGAAGCCGATAGTAAACGGAGCACGTAGTTAGTCCTAATTTCTAGTACTAATATTATGAATATTACTGTTTTTAGTGTATAAGTGTATATTTTGCCTAATATATAAGATGTTAGCGAAGATGAATTGCGATGCCTAATCAAACGCATCGACCGCGTTCGGCACTCCGATCAGTCCGTCACCAAACCAGGGCCATTTGGAGCACTGAACGCGTTCAACGCGTTAGATCAAGATGGCTAGAAGAAACTCACACTAGGGCCACAGTATGTAATGAAAAACAAAAACAAAATAAAAGCCGGGTGAAAGGCGCCGGGAGCGACGGTGGTGTGTGGACAAGATCAAACGTCTTTTGTGGCACATCAGCCTTCGCACCGAACTACTCGAAACTTCGGAGGCCCAGATGACAGCGGCGCTTGGGTGTCGGACTTGCGGTGAACGCGAGGCCATGGTAAAGTATGTATCACTGTTTCAGCGCTGTCATCTCGTTCTCAGTGACGTCCCGGTGATGGCTGCGGTGGACCAACGCATTAAGTGTTATTTTCTTTTTGTTTTTATTTGTACAGTAAGTTTGTTAGTAATTTGATGTAGTACCTAGTGTAATAGTTAGTTGTGTTATGTACAAGCTTATTTTGTGACTCGAATTTGAATAAACTTGTTTAAATAATATCATCATTTAAAGGATAAACAAAAGTGAATGCTCAGCGCCTCCCTTTTCTTTTCCAAACTGTAGAATTCATTAGACTTAACGGTTTAACGGAACAGGTACAGTGGCGCCTTCACTTCCTCAAGACACCGCCATCTTGCCACTCATTACTTTGTAAACTTGAGAGTTTAGGTGGCGACAGCGGCTGGTTCTGCATTAATCGCATTAATCAATCAACAGATTTTCATTAAGCCCTTGTCATGCTCTGATGCGCTCAACAGAACTTATACATTTAAATCTCAATGCTGGTCCTGCTCAACTAATTCATTTACATTTAAAAATACTGCTGGAGCTGCTGAAGAATGTAAGATTATCTTTACATTGTTGAAACCCAATCTCCTTTGCGTTGTATGTCTATCATTGACTTGAATGTACCCTGGCAACTGAGAGTATGTCATGCTCACTCAAATGTCTCGCTGGTGGTGGTGCGTGTCTTGGGTCATTTAGCCCTCTTCAAAATGGTTGAGCTGGATGGTGCTGATCCATGCGTCATGTTCGTGAATGTGCGCCGTCAGTTGGAAGTCGTCATCACGGCTTATTTCAATGATTTTATTTTTGAATTATTTTATTGTTTCCATTTGCCTGACTCTGAACGCTTTTAAAACGTGTTCGTAATTTTTACATAGTTCTTCCATAATTATAATTACAAAGAAGAAGTAGCAAAAATGCCCCACTTCCGACTGCAAAGATAAGTATTTAAAAAAATCGTGAAAAAAAATGTATAAAAAAATTATATACTTCCGACGATCATCCTTACTGGCTAGCACATTAAAAATTGCTTTCAATATTCATTCAGGGGCAGAATACTTGAAATATACTAATTTCTGATTTTAGTTTTAAAATAGGATTAAAAAGCAATTAACTGTAAACAGCACTGTAATAACTTATTTGCAATTGTTTGATAATAGTTATTATACTAGGTTAATAATAACATATTTAAAAAGTATTATTTAAAGTAACGCTTACTGATTATATAATCTATTTACTTTGTAAAATAATTACAGGTATTACACAGGGACGGCTATTTAACAATGGCCCGGCCTTACTCAGGTGGTTCAAAACCGTATAATGGTCCACGAACCAAACAGGTTAATATTGTTGTTTCGCTCACTAACATGAGAACAAAAGAGGTGTGCCTGCGCGCGTGCTCCTAAATCGCTGCGCTCGCGTTAAGGCCCTGGCTTCCACTCTACTTTTCCACTTTCACTTCCACTTTTTATGATCATTAGAGTAGTAGGTATTGCATGATTGAAAGTGAAATATTTTTAAGATAAGTAATGCTGCGCCTGAAAGATGCAATATTTGGAGCAATTTCTAAATATGATAGCCAGTAAGGACGACAATCGGAGGTATGCAATTTATGATTATTCATTTTTATCTATTTTTTTTTAGATTTTTTCTCAGCTGTTGGACGTGGGGTAATTTTCTATGGAAGTTGCAACTTCTCCTTAAATAGTAACTAATATTTTATTAGAATATAGTTTAAAAAAGCTCACCTACTAAGCTTTGGAATGGGCAACTAACTAGCTTAATATTTGACAGACGATCATAATCATCATCAGCCTATATAGAAATACCTATCTGTGTTGTTATCTATCATGTTTTATTTTTTTAATGTTATGTCATCTTTTTATGTGCACGTGTTTCTGTGACAAATAAATATATTTATCTTTCTTTTCTTTCTATCATTTCACCCGAAAGACGTCGACCACTGGCCATAGCGCCCCCCAAACACCTTCACTTCGCCCGGTTCCGTGCTTCTCGCATCCACCAGATTCCTGCGTCCACCGTGTGGGTGGCCTTCCAACGCTACGTCTTCTAGTACGCGGTCGCCACTCCAGAACCTGACCAACTGCTTGAAAATTCATAAGTGCCGGTTAATGATTTAATAAAAAAAATGCTTTGTGTTTAAACAATTGCAAGAGGTATTCCACTTACAGAACCGGCACTTGACCGACGTTCGTGGTTTAATCAGTGTACAAAACAATTCGCTTTAGTTGTATAAAGTTTACCGTCGCAAATAACCCAATTAATTCTAAACCTCGCTCATATATTATAAGAATAAAAGCCTACTGAAATTTCGCCGGGAGAACCGTAATAACAAAAGTTTGTTTTTTCTGAACGAGACTTCTTAATTCTGAATATAACATTCTTATAAATAATAACAAACATTTTCTGAGGAAATAAGCTGAAAGATATTCAAAACATTTTACTGAAACTGCAAATAGCGAAGAGAAAAGGGGTTCAACGTCCCGGTAATGACGTGAAGTGTTTTATTTTGCAGAAAAAGGCACTCGACCTAGTATGCTGGTCTGTTGTTCTCGTGAGATTGTGTAGTGTAGAAATAACGAGGCGTGTTCCCGGCCACCGTAGGCACGGGCTTGCGGACGGCGAGTAATGGGTAGCTCGCTGTCCGTTAAGAACCAGGCTCGGGTCGACGGCGCGTTGTGTTCCACGCGCGCCTCAAAGACCAACTGGTGGGGCAGGTCAGCACCATCTGGTGGGGTCCGCACGGGGTGCGGGTTGTTCGAAAAAGATACCGTCGCCCCAGGCACACAAGCAACTGAGGGAACATGGGTGGGTTTAGTCAGTAAAAATCTGATACTCCCTCCTGCTCCACCGAGAGCGGGACAAGTTATTTGATGATTTCCCACCCAACCACCCCTAAAAAACAAAAACATAACGTCCTTAAGTCATGTTTAGCATGGCTTCGGCTGTATTCTTCAGGCTTCAGAACATTATACGACTCTGGAACTTATATGAACAGCGTTTTTATACAAAGAAGCTTTTACTCCACGAATATATGCTTTTATATCGTGGTTATAGAAAACACAATTTCCTTAATGTACGATCACTCAAAACATGTGGTACATATGGTCCGCCTTAATAACGTGTTAACCAGTGTTAACGTCACTTTTAAACCAATTATCTCCTCAATTTTCCATAGACTAAATTCATAATTTATGTTGTTTTTTTATACTTGTTTCAGAATAAGATGAAAGTTGAATTCTATTATAATATGAAATAAAGTACTTTTATCTTCACTGTATTTGTTTTGAGCAACCTTCGCTCCGTGGGTTATTCATTCATTTTCAATAATTAGCAAACTTATACTATACATATATACCTAACTGCTCTTTCAGATTACCAATTAAATTGGCTAAATAATCGTGTTTTCTCGAAGAAACTTGAGGGTGAGATAAAATCTGGAAATGATTGACCAATTACTTCCAATCAATTAAGTAGTTTCAGGGCCTTAGTTCTGATTAGTTTAAGATTCTGCTGAAAAAGTTAAAACATATATCGGATATCTGTTTTAACTTTATCACAAGTAAATAACAAACATTACGAGTATAAGTAAACCATTTTATAACTTAGCTTAACTTTTAGCTTTTGTCCGCGGCATTGCCCGCGTAGAGGTCAAAAATTATCCTACGGAAACTTACTAAATTTAACTCTTAATTACTCGCATGGGATCACTATCAAGTGACGAAAAAAGTGTTTGCATTAGTTGAAATGTTCTGGCGCTTTTAGTAGGTTTACAGTACGCCTCTAAGATTGATTGTCCTTTAGCATCGATGAGGCTGCTACAGCTGCATTTTGCGTCGCTGCTCGCATGACTTGTGATCCCATGCGAGTAATTTCGTAACTTTTTTGCAAGGTAAGGTACTCATACGAACTTTTCAATGAATTTACCTACCAACTTATAGTAATTTCACATGCTTTAAAAATGTAATTTAATAAGTATTAACTTTTTACAAATAATTTGAGGATAGGCGCATTATGTGTAATGGTAAATATATTGGAAATTAGTAAATCGCCAAGCCAGGCAGACAAAATATACTTCCCTGGTAAGAGCAAACATTCTTATAAAGTTAACGAACTGTTTTTTTCCGAATTATAAATTCTATTGGTTGTTTTGAGATTTTGTTTTGCATGTTATGTTTGCATGATTTTTATAATTACCAATTGCAGAGTAAAGTAGCGAAACATAGCAAACAGTCAAACTTTGAAAGCTAAAATTATTATATTGTTCTGTTAACCTCCACTATTACCATTAATATCGGTACTTTTGCTATCATATAATAGCGAAATCTGTCGTGTAATAAGTTCTTCATTTATTCAGTGGTATCATACGCAGTTCGCTCGGTCGCGCAGTTTGTTACAAGATCGTTTGTCGGCCCGATTGGACGGCATAATTTATCCTAGCACGCAACTCGATCGCATCTACTGATGACTTCCATTTTCCTCTGTCATAGTTTTCAGGTCATTCTAAAATTTCCTAGTTTATTAATGGGTGCCATTACGTGACGATGGTCGTTAGGACAAGTCAAACAGTGGGGCTTGATGGCTTATGCTTGATAGCGTATGGGCCAGGGTTGTGTAAATGTTCCGCCATGCAATCGGAAGATTTATGCAATCGCGTTAATTTAATGACGTAATTTAAAGGGTGCCCATTGTTTCCGCTGTTTGCATTCCATTTATATCGCACCTTTGTAATTACTTCAGTGGACAGGTGGACTGTATTATTTATTTAAACTTTTCGCACACAAAAAAAAGGTACAAAGGCGGACTATATTATCTGAGGGCACGGTAGTGCCCCCGCCACGACGAGCTAATCGGAGCGCAAGGGAACTACCTACCTTTTATCGAAGCGCTTCATCGTTTTATTTACCCTTATAACTTGGGTTTGAATTATATCAGACTAGCTTTTGCCAGCGGCTTCGCCCGCGTGGAGTTCGGTGTATTATACATATAAACCTTCCTCTTGAATCACTCTATCTATTAAAAAAAACCCTCATCAAAATTCGTTGCGTAGTTTTAAAGATTTAAGCATACATAGGGATATATAGGGACAGAGAAAGCGACTTTGTTTTATACTATGTAGTGATAAACAAAATTCTCGGCATATGTTGTCAATAGCGGACTTATTAAACTTATAAAGTTTTAATTGCGTAACTATTATACTTTAGTTTTTATTGATTTCTAAAAAATTCTGATTTCTTCACTGACTCACTGATGCTCATCAAAATTCTTAGGGTACTTCCTAATGTCCTAGAAAGCTGAAATTTGGTATGTAAGCTAGTATTAGTACAGCAACAACAAAAAAAATTATAAAACTTGGAACTTTTATCCCCCAACCCCTTAAACTAGGGGATGGAAGTTTGTATGAGACTTCCGCAATTTTGACGCTAGAGGTCTGAAGATTGATATAGGGACTCCTTGTCAAGCCTTGCCTTGAAAAACCTTGAAAAGCCAAGCCACATATTTTGCCTAAGGTGTAGAGTTTGTGAAGTTACCTTGTTGAGTTAGAAGCTTGGCTTTACATGAAATCTGACAACTTTTTAGCAGTGCGAGTCACATGGTCTCGTCTTGGCAACATTTTACATGAAAATGTTTTTGTTGGGATCTTATACTATCCATTATGATTTTATTGTTAGCAACTACGTTGCTTAAAGTAACAAATTATTACGTCCGTTTTGTCTTCTTGACTCTTCATGACATTGAAATATTTAATTGGGTTTTTATTATCATGATTTGTTACTTAAATGTCTGTAATGTTACGATGCGGTCTTACAAAAGAAATGATTACTGAGTAAGTAGGCAACTATTTCGTTGACTGAGTTCAACAGTGGGACAAGTCAAAATGAAGGTTAGGACTGGATTCTAGTTCTAAATCGCGCCCTTGTTATTTTTTATACTCATCAAACTATGCGCTTCCAGTTTACGCTGATCTCGTACTGTACGGAAATCCTATACAATGCGAGATCAGTTTATACTGGAAATGTATAGCTTGATGTATAGCCGTGTGTACGACACCACTATTGTATTCAGACAGTGATTTTTAAACTAATGTATGAAATTACCTAGTTGTGGTAAGAAATACTTTTCTTAAAACTTTCTAAGATTTTCCTAACGTTTTACTATGGTATTAGGTACTATTACTATATAAAGCATTTCACCCATTGTGCGTGAGAACGTCGGGACTTTTACTGCGTTCTTGTTTGTAGTTTAGCTAGGTCATGTTTTATGGAGCACACTTCCATGGCCTATGAAGCCATGACGCATACAGATTGACAGTCTGATTACTCTGCCGGGGCGTTTAGTAGGTCATCATTCAAGGATTACATCGGAGACAGCTGATTGATTTCAGAGATTCTCACGCTGTCGCCATGAAGGGTAGGCAGAAACTATTTAATAAAAATTCTAGTAAAAGAAAGCGAAAAGAAACTGAAAAATAATAGTTTTTTTTTAAACACGCTTTAAAAACTAAACTAAAAAGCAGAAAATAATTTCAGAAAAGCGAGGGGTGCTTTTTGACGTATTTTTATAATCAATTAATATCAAACACCCCACGCTTTTTAATAGAATTAAATTATTTTCTACTTTTTTAGTTTGGTTTTTAAAGCGTGTTTTTTAAACTATTATTTAGTTCTGCTAACTACAAAAGCGTGATTTTTAAGATTTTTAATTTTTTTTTTGAATTTTTTGAATTGTCATCGGTCCTCGATAAGTCTACAAAGTTTAAATGAAATCTGACCGTTTGAAGTGGATCGAAATCTCCGAGTGGATCGAAAATCCAAAGGAGTCTGTTAAAAACAAACATGCAGGTGAAGCTAATAAAAGCGTGTTAAAAAGGGATCAATTTACAACCTGACACTGACCAAATTGCAGAAAACCTTAGGAAGGCGTCTGGCAAAGTACCCTGACGTTTCCACCTAGATTAAAAAAATAGAACCTCCCTTAACTTTGGTTTTTTTTCTTCATTTTCACGTTGCAATTTTATGGATTATTATAGTGATGGTAAGAGTGATTTGTAATGAAAAATATGTGGATATTGCCGCAATATTTTTTATTATTATTTGAAACTGTCTAGTAGAACAATCACAGTATTTTGGCTCGCTATTGGCGATTACATTTCGAAATATGATTTCAAGAAGTTGATGATACATTAGTACATTGTATTCAAATGACTTGTTGCTACATGTAACTCATTGTTATTCCGTTTTTGGAGGACAGGTTTTACTGCGAAAAGAACATTTCGTTGTCATCAAATTATCGTAGAGTAACTAAAATACTTCTAAATACAATGCTTAAGATATAATTGTCATTGTGTGTTTAGTGTTTAAACTGTTGTAACAAATAGGAAGGTGTATAGGTGTTCCGTGTAGTGCCGGACGTAAAAGAATAGCACCATTCCATTTCTTCCCGTGGATGTCGTAGAAGGCGACTAAGAGGCTTTCCAGAGAATGGGCAGCAGCGTTCTCTATGTATTTTACCACCATACTGCGATCGCCAACCCGTCTGCCAACCGTGGCGATTATGGCAATCCTTTCCCTGTTTGGAGGAGGCCTATTTCCAGCAGTGGACTTCTTTCGTCTGAAATGATGGTGATGATAGGTGCTGTACGGGTTGCAGTATTTAACTCCGTATACTGATTTGTCGTGAAGGTTTTTAAGTTAAAGTTAGATAGAGAAATATGTTCCACTAAGATGCACTAAGTAGTTAAGTTTATTTAAGTTAAGAGTAAGTAACAATAGTACAATGGAAGGCGATTATTTCTCTCATTTATTGATAGCTACACAGTTTTAAGTACACTATATTAAATTTAGATTCGTAAGTCAAGTTATTTTATAATGCTAAATTAAGGTAGGTTACCGAGTAAGCAGAAAAATGTACGGCGATGAGACCGTACAGCAGCACCTATTTTTCTTAACCAGAAACACGAAAAATTGCACTACAGCATTTTTTCATATTTCTGAGTTGGTCCCTTAGTGGAAGTTGTTTATGATTATACTATTCCCTTTGGTAAGAGTGGTTGGCAGTCTTTCGGGCTTGTGAGGATCAGTAATGATTGCCAAAGATCCACGATTGACAGCCGGGACCAACCGTGTAACGTGATTTCTCAGGCATGAAAGGGTCTTGGTATGTAAAGATGGTCACCCAGTGACGGACCAACCGCGCCAAGCGTGGCCTAACCCTGATCGATCGACCCGTCTAGCTATTGTTACTTAGCCACCAGCCCCTCCTGCTTCCAGTTATTATAATGCAGCATAACGTTAACAGTTTAAAGTCGGAAAACGATTGTTCATATTACGTGGAACGTGACGACCAAGTAACTTTATAATGTTAAGTATACGAATTAAATTAATTCATGTTAAAACGATTGGAATATTTTAAACTAAATTTTAAAATGCGGCCGCCGTACAGTCTCCAAAACAAGTAACCAGGGTCGTCGAATATAAATGAAGTTTAGTAAGAAACCGATGGATGTTTATGAATCAAATTTAATTTGGCGAGATACAGGTTTACTACCTAGTTGGGATGCAGATATTACAAACTTCAAGCCATTACTTAGTGTATATTGTCATTGTTCAATTTTGTAATACGTGTTCTTATTTCGGTGTGTAAATTTATTTATTATTATAAATGAACTGTTGGTTTTCTCTTAATTAAATTACGCTCTAATCGAAAACATTCATCGGTTTATTACTAAACTTCAACTATGTTGGACGACCCGGTTACTTATATATTTTGGTGACCGTACCTGGCTATTCGGTGTCACAGTTTCACGGACGTTATATGTATGTCGCAGCCATCTGGTTAAATTAGCTAGCTAATTGGGCGCCTAGGCGGTTCATTAAACGCAACGGCATCCAATTAAATAGCTGAAGGACAACTAGCCAAGTCATTGAACGCAATGGCTAACCAGATGACTGAATGTCGTGTAGTCATTTAGTTAAATTGGATATTGATGAATTTGTGATGTTTGGTTTGGGTGACTATGAGTTCACTAACTAGTAATAGTAAAATGTTGGTTCACAACAAAGTCATCATCTGCCTAGCCTTTTCCCAACTATGTTGAGGTCGGCTTCCAGTCTAACGGTATTAGAGGGGATCTCCTGCGTTAGTTTGTCTCTTACATAACCAATAGGACCCAAAAGGTTGTGATCAATGGCTTCGAGTCTAGCTGTATTCAAGTTACATCAGGAGTCCCTCAAGGCTCAATTTTGGGACCTTTATTGTTTATACTATTCATAAATGACATAAAATATTGCTTTCAAAAATTCAAAATTTCTCTTATACGCTGACGATTTAAAAGTTTTTAAACAAATTTCAAATGAAAAAGACTGTATTGAGTTCCAACGTGATCTTGATCGTTTTTCGGACTACTGCTCTTATAATAAACTATACCTTTGCTTGCCTAAGTGTCATAGTATAACGTTCACTAAAAAGAAAAATATCATAAATTTCAATTATCAACTTGCTAATAGTGTTATTAATAAAGTTAGCAATCTTCGAGATCTTGGTGTGCATCTGGACTCGAAACTTCATCTTGATATTGATGTAGAAAACATTGTCAATAAAGCGTATCAGATGTTTGGCTTTGTAATGAGAGCATCTAGAGGTTTCCATCGTCCCTCCACCTTCTTGCACCTGTATAAGTCCTTAGAATACGCAGTTCCGATCTGGAATCCTTACTATGCGAAATATATGGAAATTATAGAATTAGTCCAACGCAAGTACCTTCGTGCTATGCAATTTAGATGTTTTCGAAAGAAAACATCATACCAATCGCTTCTTAGAGAATACGACCTGCTTACATTACAGTCAAGACGCGTCCTCCTTGAGACAATGACGTTATTCAGTGTATGCCGAAACAAGTTTGATTGCCCTGACTTGGTGACTGGTTTGTGTTACCTGGTTCCTCGAACAGTACATGGACGGGAGGTACGTACCAGGCGACTCTTCGCTACCAGCTTTTGTAGATCCAATGCTGGTATGCGTTCGCCGCTATACCGCTTAGTCGACACATACAATACGCGTTTTGGTACAATAGACATATTACTCCTAAGCAGATATAAATTTAAAAAGGATATAATTAAAATTCTAAAGGAACGGCAGTAGGCTCCATAGGTTTTACGCAATGTAGGTATGACTATTAATTGGCTAGGATCTTGTATGTAATTGCGTGATGTATCATCACGGAATTCACGCATGATTTCTTGATTTCTTTTGTGGTTGTCACATCTAGAATACTGTTTATGTTTTTTGTTTTTTTTTTCTCTTTTAATTTCTTTTGCATTAAGTTAGCCCTGCTACAGTTAACGTTTTCTAACAGCTTGTTTTTATTATATTATAGTAATCTGTGGAAAATGTTGTGGGTAGTGTATTTGTTAAGTTTAATTTTAAGATTTTTCTGTTTATGCTTAATATACTACTGTTTGTTTTCCCAAATGTAATAAATAAATAAATAAATAACCGGATGCAGCTGAATACCAGTATTTTACATGGAGCGACTGCCTATCTGACCTCCACAACCCAGTTACTGGGTAATACGATACCCCTTGGAAAGACCACTCTTTCTTTTGGTTGTCAGACTCTCGGGCTTCTGACGACCCGTAACGACTGCCAAAGATCTACAAATGACAGCCGGGACCAACTGCTTAACGTGCTTTCCGATGCACGGAGAGGTCTTGGTATGTTAAGACGGTCACCCATCCACGGAACAACCGCGGCGAGCGTAGCTTAACCTGATCGATCGATCCGAGCGGCTTATATTACTTAGCCACAAGCCCCTCTCAACGCCCCCTCACAACAAAGTGTAACACGAATATTACTCAATAATAATTACGTCAGTCAGTAAGTTCAGTTAGTTTAGACTCAAATATTTTGCAGTTTTCGCAGAAGACGTAGTATTTGGCACCTCCATGTTGTCATACTATTTTGATAATATCACACTTTGATTTCACTTAAAATTGCACACAAGAACGAGAAATAACATTCACGGTTTGCGCTATTGACGCCATATTTGTTTTGGTGACTAGTAGCACCCCAGTGGAAAAATAACTGAATTAAATTTGAATCATTTGGCTGAGTCTTGGTCAGTCATCTTCAGAGGGCTGACTTTCAATACGTCAAGTTGTTGAACGTTGAATGATTCTAGTTCAATTAACTATCGGCCTAGGCATCCAAGAATGGCTTTATTTTTATTATTTCACAGTTTTTAGTTAATATAATTATTTTTGATGTTAATGAGACCTATTTATGAAACCCTTTATTTTTATACCCCATTCAATAGGTTTGAGGAAAAATATATTTTTTTAAAGACACAATATGGCGCCAAAAATCGGACATTTTCATTTTTTTAATTTTGATCTACCCAGTGTCACTCTCGCAATTACGACGAATCTATCGGCACCTCTGAAGCTGAAATCGATCAAGCCGTTTAGGCTACAGAGCTTGCCAAAGAAACATATATAGATACATACATACATACACTTGAAAAATATAACCCTCCTTCTGGCCCAGTGGGGTAAAAACAAAGACACTTTAATGTATGCTTAATTATTGCAAGAAAATCAATTTTCGCTTACCTTGATATAGGAGTATGGAACACTTGTTTAATGCTACGTAAATAACACCAATTCACCATAAAAACATTTTAGTTTATTTTTTGTGGAGCTTGCACCAACGCCACTGAATCGTTGTTGATAAACTTTGTAGAATGACCAGCTGCAGCGGGCAAATGCGCTTGCTTTGAAACATGTAAGAGAATAAACTTTTTTTCCAGGTTTACTCCCATACCCTAGTTATCATTGTTTAGACTGATCTCCTCCACCTACAGTATAATGTATACCTACCCCTGGACTAGGTAGGTATACCTACATCATAACGTATGCCTACCTCACTGGAGTGGGTATACCTTCCCACTCGTGTCCAGGAGTCCAGGTCGGTGTATCGTCACCGTTAAATTTTACATTGTACTGTAGGTACGTATGGCGTACTTGCATCATAATGTATACCTGGAATAGGTAGGTAGGTGTCATCATCATATCAGCCAAAAGACGTCCACTGCTGGACATAAGCCTCCCCCAAAAGGGGGGATTTGCCATAAGTAATCGCCACGCTTGGCAGGCGGGTTGGCGATCGCAGTATGGTGGTCAAATGCATAGAGAATGCTGCTGCCCATTCTCTAGTAAGTCCCTTAGTCGTCTTCTACGACACCCATGGGAAGAAATGGGATGGTTCTATTCTTTTATGTCCGGCACCACACGGAACCTACCTCATGCCTACATACCTACATCACAATGTACGTCTACCTCACTGGACTGGGTAGGTATACCTGCATCAAAATGAATACCTATTGGTAATAGGTCGGTGTACCTTCACCGTATTCTTTTAAATTTTACGTTGTAGCTTTGGTGGTGTCAATTATTCGTTTTTATTTCCGAAGACAAGATCGGAATTATTAAATTATCAAGCAGCTTTAAATGCGTTCATATTTTGGCTCCACCAGAGTTTACATTGTCAGTACATTTAAAGGATATTAAACAAGGTATTGAATAAGAAAAGAAAAACCAAATGAGTACATTAAAACAATCACTGTTGCAATTTAACCTAGAGATAAATTGTTAAGAATATTACACAAATACATTGTTTACGACAAGGATCTTTAAAATTATTTCTTTTTTTTTTTTGGAAAACACATTGTGATATTGTGGGAGAATCGTCAAAAATTATTATCATTTTATATATCTCTACATTCTGAGCAACTGGTTTTATGTTCATACCTATTTAAATAGAACTGGTATTAATTTAGCTTATTTTTATAGTCTGTCTATGAATATGATTTAAAGAAAATAAAAAGATACCTATTTGAATATAAAAAGTAACCAAACGTTTTATGTTGCGCAAACCGCTTATTAATTAACTCGCTAGAATCGTCACTTTTAAATAATAATATCTGGATGACCGAGCTTTGCTCGTTTTTTGACGTTTTCTAAAAATTCAACCTAGCTAGATCGATTTATCGCCCCCGAAACCCCCTGCATACTAAATTTCATGAAAATTATTGGAGCCGTTTCCGATATTCAGATTATATATACAAGAACTGCTCGTTTAAAGGTATTAGATAATATTTTCCATAGGCGAAAATTAATCTATCTGTAGGTGAATTGACAATTCCCAAAATTCGTATTAGACACGTTTTGAATTAAACGATAAGGAAACAACGAAAAGCTTCGAAAAAGTACACTAATTTTATTACATAAAATGTAAAACGTACCAGTGTCTAATGTCCAATGGTCGGAGTAGGTAGATTGATTTAAGGTCGTTGACGGCAAACGTAGAGGATAATATGGATATCCTCCAAAATACCGGAACTTCATATTTATTGTGATATTTGTTCCGGAATTTTGAAATAAGCACGAATTTGTGTTTAAGGTGAAAAACGTATTAATATCAATCTACGCTACCAGTGTTAGCTAATGGTGAAAGAAATCAGTATTTTATTTTATACAAAAATACTTTGGAATAGTTACACCGTATTTTGACCCTTACTGTTGAATTAGAAATGACGCTTGACAGTATGAGACAAAACTTAGACAGAGTCTTTTGTTTCTTTATCTCATGTTCATCTATGTTCACAACGCATTGACCGCACGCATTAAAAATTATGATTATTTATTTTAATTGTATTAACGTTGAAAGCCAAAATATGGAAATTGTATCCGATGAGGATTAAAAATAATTTATTTATGTTTTTGTTTAATTAAAAATAATTGTTCATTGAATTCAATCAATCATTCATATAATAAACTATTTTGTTAGCCTATCTGTATGTTTTTTATTTTATTTTATTCCATAATTCCAATTCCAGAACTTTTTCCGATACTTCCCGCACATTATGGATAAAATGGCATGTCCATATTATAATATCTTGACGCAAGTATATAAAATCAATCTACCTACTCCGACCTCTGCTAATGTCGCAGCCATCTGGTTAAATTAGCCAGCGAATTGGACGCCTAGGCCGTTCATTAAACGCCGGTATCCGATTGATCCATCCGATCCGATTGGTCCGGTTAATTCAACTAGAATCATTCAACGTTTAACAACTTGGCGTATTGAAAGTCAGCCATTTAAAAATGACTAACCAAGACTCAGCCAAGTGATTCAAATTTCAGTTTTTTTTCCATTGCGGCGCTAGTAGTTACCAAAACAAATATGGCGTCGATAGCGCTAACCGTATGTGTTATTTATCGTTTTTGTTTGCAATTTTAAGTGAAATTATTTATTTATTTAAAACCATTTCTTTATTACTACTTACTTGTGGTAGCTATTGGTAAACAGTCGTCGTACATAATTTGTGAACTCATATTCACCCTGACCAAACATCACAAATTCACAAATATCCAATTTAACTAAATGACTACCCGACATTCAGCCATCTGGTTAAACCTTGCGCTCAATGACTTGGCTAGTTATCCTTCAGATTTTTAATTGGATATATGCATTGGATATATTGCGTATAATGAACGGCCTAGACGTCCAATTTGCTGGTTAATTTAACCAGATGGCTGCGACATGTATGTGTGCATTATTTAAAAGTCACGATTCGCCAGATTCGGGCGAGTTAATGCGTGCGAGCCGACTAATACCTAAGCCTGCGTAACACCATATGTACACAGGATACATCAAGCTACACAATTCCACTTTATGCTGATCTCGCACTGTATGAAAATCCTATACAATGCGAGATCAGCTTATACTGGAAATATATAGCTTGATGTGCAGCCGTGTGAACGAACAGTTCCTACTAGATTGGAAACACCACAATATTTCGATTTAAAGTAAAAAAATCCAATGGATACAGGATAGGTACTCACTTATTTTTTACTTTACCATAAGCAAAATGGAGCCATTTCAATAATACCTTAACCTTTGCGTCTTTATTTTACCTGTCACAGACAATGTGAAATCTGCATAACTATCTCATTTCAATGAGGTACCTACCTATGTAACTACACATTTAGATGGATGACACAGCTCTTGTGATTAACGGTAAAAATGGTCTGATACTGTCTGTAAAGCGGCGATGGCTCTCATTATCGTCATGAAATGGTTAAATACAAACCTTCTCACGCTCAACATCAGCAAGACGAATTTTATGTCCCAGTGTATTAATTTGTATCAAATTGCGCAGAAAAAAAAGTAATTTGATTAGAATTCAGTGTAACAAAAGGCAATTGCCCACTTTTAGCCAAGTGTGCTAATAGCTTCATCTTGCTTACTGACAATTGACAATTTAAAAATAAATTTTATTTAAAAGTGCCTGTCATTGGTTTATTTGAAATAAATGCTCATGTTTGACTTTGTAAAAAATTACCCAACTGTTTATTGATAAAGTGTTTAGCGGACACGTTTACTGAAAACTATCTCGTGTGGTAGAAGTCTAGCTTGTTAGATTTAGATTAGTAGTTTACAGTTGTTAATTCCATTTTGAGGTCCATACTTACTATGTTTGAGTAGCTGAATAGCTGAAATAGTATCGTACTTATACACCGTGACATTTTAGTCGTCTTACAACGGCAACCCACTTCATGTAACCAATGACTGCTATCTACTACCATTCATTAAAAAAATTTTTTTTGAACATTTGCATAATCAAAAACATGAAAATATCACTAAGACGTATGACGTAGTTTGAAACACCCTGTTATGGAGATGGAATTAATGGTGGAATGTAATGGTAGGTAGGTAGATTACTTCTACCGTTTGATACGTAAACATTATTAACAGGGAGGGTGTTTCATAATTCTGAAGCATTCATTACTTTTCTTTGTATCTATTATCTTAATTAATGGTAACAATGTTTTAATCGCGCCTAGAGGTATGTTATGACGGATACATTGAGTGGACCATCTTTGTAAGACGACTAAAATGTCACGGTGTATTATAACTGTGAAATTTTGTATCTTTCGATGTTTGTTACTCAATCACGCAAAAACGGCTGAACGAATTTGGATGAAATTTGGCACACAGACAGTTTGTAACCTGGCATAATACATAGGACTATTAGGCAAAACCTAAATTAAAAAGAAATATTAACACTCGCTTTCCTCAAAGTTTCCTTGAAAATCAACTACATACATACTTAGATGAGTAGCTTAGTATTAGTAATATTTCAGTTTGGTGACTTTTTCATAATATACTAACAGTCTTGAAGTGCTATCATAATTTTAAGACTTAGCTTATACAATTATTACTGATGTAACTACTTACGCTCGCTAGTCTTCACTATTGAAAACAGAGCGTGGCTGATAATTTAAATTACATGATTGGCAACGTAGGAGGTAGATTTATTATACTAGGAGCGGTTAACTTTGACCCCTATACTTATTTAAAAACGTTGCTTAAAATTAAGTAATGATCAGCGACTGTTTATCGAAACAGTTGTGATGTTTAAACATCTCTTAAATTTAATTAACGTTTATAAATAAACCCCTTAATGCATAAATAATAATATGCCTTCTAGCAAGCGCTAAGGTACCCCGCTAAATTCAATTTTTAATAATCATATTAAATATTTATTTGTAAATATATTTACATAGTTTAAAAACGACTGGTGTTCGGGCGCCTCCGACCACTCGGCAATCTTCGGCGGCCGTCGCGAGACAGCGGAAGGCGGCGGGCGGCGGCGAGAAGAGCGGTGTGCAGGGTGCGGGCCGTCGAGCCACTTCGCTACCGATCTCCAACGACGGCACGCGCGCGCACTCCATAAGTTTACCAACTCAAATTCTGTACCTATCTGGATTATATATCTTAAATTACAGTTAACCTGCCTTTGAGTTTAGTCCCTAATTAGGTCCCTAACAACTGGTCTTAAAATAATAATTATGTACAAGTATACAAGGTGTTTTTTTATATCCCATAACTCTAGGGTATGAATGAGACCATATCAAAGAACCAACTGGCATATGAATTATTTATCTTTATCAGTCTTTTTTGTTTTAATTTTTCGTACAAATTCATTCGACAAAGACACGATTATTAATGTAAAACAAGTAAAATATGTCAACGTTGCATTTTTTTAGCTTTAAATATGAACGATCGGTTTGAATGAAAATAGATTACTCGTATTTATCAATAAAACTTAGATACCTACACACATGGACAGTCTGTTAGTATTTTGTACGGTAATTTGGCAACGTCGCAAATGTAAAGATTCGTCATACGGGTGACAATTGTTGACCTAAATTAATTATGATTGATTATATCTTCGAAACTGTAAAGTGGACATTACAGCTTTCGATTTAAGGTAAATTCTTTTATTTTGTTGATATTTGCCAACTTTCAAATCACGTTTTGTAAACAGTGACGTTACGAGAATTACCCCGTTTATGTTGTACAGGGTGGCGATAAAGTAACTTTGGTTACTTTATCTCATTCCAGCATTTTTAGAATAAGCTGTCAAATTAATTAGAATAGGTTGTGTTTTTTTAAAGACAGAGGATTATAGCAGGCGCGTTGCTGTAAAAACGAAAGCGTGGAATAAACCTACTAAATAACCTAAAAAAATAAAATCGATTTCAAATCGAGGTTCGACATCCATTTAGTCATGACTTTATAACTTAATCATACTGTATTTGTGGGCATACTAGGTGTTAAGAAGTTTGAATACATAATAGATACATATGTAGATAGATACATATGTAGGTACCTAATAGCAGAGCTACTGAGTCGACATCCATGGATGAAATAAAATCCCGACGAGATTATTTTGGCCACTGGATTTTCAAGTTTCGATTTCTAACCGAGCAACACTCTGTTGAATTCTCAATTCAACAGAGTGTTGTTGTTGTGTTGTTACGATTTTCGATGTCAGTACATCGAAAATCGAACAGTGTGTTTTCCTGATTTTCAATTCTCTGCGCTAAACAGTTCCTTGAATTCGCGTCTGTGTGAATGTCGACTAAGTATTTTCAACATTATTTTTATCGTTATATCCGTCATATATATCGTTTTAGCAGTTATATCCGTCAAATAAGAGAACCGAGACCAAAACGGAATGTTCACGTTTTGTTTTTAACACGCTTCTATTAGCTTGGTATGTATCAAATTATTTATGTAACGGAATCTGAACGTGATTTTAACCCCAAGGGGATCGGAAAACGTCGGATTGTTTTGGAACTTAGCACACTTATCAAGGACCGAAGACAATTTAATAATTTCATCAAAGAGCGTTTACTTATTTAGCGTTACCTACACGACAATATTGTATTGTTGAATACAAATGTTTTATTTGATTATTATAATAGAATTCTGTATATAGGTAAATAAAAAAAAACAAATGTAACTTAATTAAACCTATAACTAACTAACTAACTTAATTAAACCTATTCACAACTTAAAAAATGGCGTCAAAAAATTAATCCGCATCGCTGTCGACTGGTAATGTTTACAAGAGACTGGCAGCATTACCACGTAGTATAGTAATGCTTAGCCGCTGGCCAAGGTACAAACCAGCCCTTGGGTCACGGGAAGTTGCAACCAGCCTTTTCGAGATTTCATTAAAGAGACCATGAGCACTCGGACCCCACGGCCCGAGGGTTTCAACCCCAAACGGCTCGAAAATATAATTACCAATTAGGTTGTTATACTTTGGCCGCTTGAGGTTTTCCGCAGCCGCAGCGGAAGCGCCAGCACAGCACACCGAGCCAGGAAGATGGGATGGCGCAAGAGTATCGACCCATGTTGCATCCCATACTAAAGGCCTACCCGACTTCCATGGAAATAAAGACATTCCGTCCGGTTCTTGCCATCGTCGCGGGCCAAGCCATTGGGGTCTAATACAGCCGACGGTGACAAGAGCTCGTCGGATGATGTCGTTAATGTTTGCATGCCGCGCTAAGCGGCCCGCGCTTCGGCTGCAAGACAGGCCGTGGTATCCTAGACCTTTGACAACTTCACCGCAGTGACAGCGATGAAGAGAACAACAAGGGTCACCCAGTCGTAGAGAAGCAGCGAGTCCCTATTAACTGAATTAAAGGCATTCTTTATGTCAACCTTCAGGATAACCTCTCCTTTGCCGGAATTTAGGTAGGTGGACAAGGCGCGTACGGAAGCCTCACAGCCCCCTTTGGAACCGTAACCTAGCTGAAGGGGCTGAAATTTTTCCGAAATCACCTCACCATAAATTTTGCAACAAATTTTGGCTGCCATACGTCGGTAGGTAGTTCCCACGGCAATAGGACGAATGCCGCCATCCTTGTTACGCAGGGCGCATAGATTGGCCCCGTACATAGCGTTGATGACGGACTCGTTCACCTTGCCGGAGAGCATTAGGTTAATCAGAGCTGTGAGCTCCTTCAAGAACAACTCACCAGCTTCCCCGGCGCCTGAACAGATAAGATGCTTTAGGTGCTGAGGACTCAGACCGTCGAGGCCGCCAGCGGAGCCGCTCCGGAAGGAACAGACGGCTGTGACTAACTCGTGACCTGAAATGTTGAGGGAGTGATTATCCGGTTCAGGGGAAAAGAAAGGCCATCCGCTGGGCAGGGTGTTTGCTCTCCAAAGCTGCGAGCGTTTCTGAAGAACACGGTGCCACCACATCACTACTGAAAAGAATCCTGGCTGCTCCGCTAATGTCACCTTCCAGACTCTACAAGATGGGATATACCTACCTCTTGAAGAGGTATATCGCTGTGTCGGTAATTTTAAATCCAAATTATGAGCCGAAACATTACAGTTTTCTTTAATTTGTGCAGTTAATGTCTTTTTGGTTGCCAAATTCTTTTGTACATATAGGATTCAGTAGGGGAAGTTGAGAAGCTGTTCCCAAGCAATTTGTGAGTTCTCCCGGGTGGCAAGACGAACGCAGCCTGCTAGGTGTTGTGCCACAAGAGATCTATCTAGCCCCCCGTGGAACTCGCTTTAAAACAGGAACAGAGTTTTTGAATTTTGAGAGGGTCCACAGTTTGATTCCAAAGCGGGTCAACAGTGGATGTAGCTGGTGTTGTGGGACTAGAAGTTAAGACAGGGTCCGAAGTGAGAGCATTTTGTGGTCTGTGTACTTTTCCAATATGCACATTCAGACCCCACTTACCTTTGAAAAAGCGGGTCTGGGTACACAGCGGACATCTCTCCAGGATCGTCAGCAATGTTGAAGGTTGACAAGCACTATTATCCACACGTCGCTGCTGCCACTAAGCATTTAGATTGTACTTAAATATTATACCTTAATAAAAATAATGTAAAAAACAAACTAAACGAATAAAAACACTAAAAGTGCACTAAAATGTCTATGTGAACCGGTTGACGGAAACGTCGCAGTCGCGCTGGCGGCATAGGGCGCTGCGCCACCGATGCATTTTGGCACAGCCCTGGCAACAGTTGCCGGGAGACACATGAACTGGCGTCGCGTCCTGGGCGTAGCGTCTCAGTCTCAATTTTCGCTTCCTATGACTTACAAAAAAAATTGGGGTTGAGTTTCTCAACCGTCTTTCTGGCTTTCTCTTGGATTACATTAATTTCAGTCAATGAAAGATTTGAACAGTTAAATGATTACTCGGAATCTTGGTATTTTTTGTACATTATAAAATAGTTTTGGAATCGATTATCGTAGGTTTTTTCTTGGTTTCAGATTTTATTTAGGGTGACGTGAGATTTCTCGATTTAAATCACGTAATTCTTTGTGTTGATGGACTTGTAACAATCAAATTATTTTCTAAATAAATATTTTAGCTCAAACACCATCTATGGCAGATGACAACGTTCGAGAATCTCTCTAAAATTAGGCACAGAAGCGAATCGCTCTCCAAGTCAATAGACAAAGTAAAAGTATTTATTTCAAACAGGCACATAAAAGGCATTTTTGGTCGTCGAAATTTACATTAAAATAGTTTTGTGTCTAGTCTCTAGTTTCTGAAACTTAGAAGGCGCTCCCACAGTTCAATTTTGGTTGACTGAACTGTTAAATTGCATACGATTTGAACCATCTTAGAGACTTAAAATCAAATTGAAGCAACAAAAATCGATTCAATGAAAGTTTGTCACCTTTATAATTTTGTTCATTCAAGTAATTTTTTGAAAGCGATTCGACGCGTTTGAACCTATCACGGTCGAGTCGACTGCAATAGAAGATTATTCACTAACTAAGGGGATAAAGCAATGTCTTAGTTCAGGGGCTTTATTTTGAATCCCTTAGTAACGAAGGAGTCTAGAGCACCCGAGCGTAGCAATGGCGTTAAGACTTTTTTTTCTGGGTGGGTAATCATCAAATGACTTCTCCCTCTCTGGGTGGAGCAGGAGGGCGTGTCAAACTTTTACTGACTAAAACCCACCCGTGTTCCCTCAGTTGCCTATGTGCCAGGGGCCGCGGTATCTCTTTCGAACAACCTGCACCCCCCCTGGCAGGCATCGGCCCTTGCGGGCCCCATCAGTTGTTGCTGATATCTCTTTGAGGCGCGCGTGGAACACAACGCGCCGTCGACCCGGGCTTGGTCCTTACCGAACAGCGAGCTACCCATTACTGGCGTTTGATGAGGGTGTTGAGGGTGTGGAGCGGCATTGAGGGCGCATGTACTGCATCTCCCTCACGTGCGCCGCCTCCCTCTTTGCGAGCATCACTACTTTTCTGAAGGAAGCGACTGCTAGTCATGCATTCTGGCTCCGTACCATGGCCTGGACCAGGACCGGACGCGAGAAATCGCCGCTGCTGATCGACTCCATGAGGGCACGGCGGTGTTCCGCCCAAGCTGGACAGACCTCCACCGTATGCTCCACCGTGACCTCAGGGCGATCTTCGCAATGGAAACACCCGGGCGTTTCCTCCCGCCTTATGCGAAATAGGAACCTCCCGAAACAGTCGTGTCCGGTGAGGACCTGTGTCAGGCGGAAGGTGAGGACGCCATGCCGCCTCTCAAGCCACTCCTCAAAGAATGATGATGACTCACAATTTTTTCCGAGGTCTTCCAATTCTACGTCTTCCGATACGCGGTCGCCACTCCAGAACCTCCCGGCCCCCTCGGCCATCTGTTCTGTGAGAAATGAGCTCTGCCCACTGCCACTTAAATTTGGCAAATCTTCGAGTTATGTCGTTTACATTGGTTCTTCTGCGGATCTCTTCATTCCTGATTCGGTAACGTAGGGAAACTTCAAGCATAGCCCACTCTATTCCCTTTGGGTAACTTTAGCATTCTTCTAATATGATAAATACTCGGAATTCTTTTATTCTGACTTCGATGTAATACTACGGAGCAAACTCTGACTCTTGCAAACTTAAAGCTAAGAAAAGTACATCGGCTTCTTAGTTCAAAAACGGAATCACTTATGATTCCAGGTGCTGCCTCGTTGGTCGGCGCTCAAGGGCTACCGCTGAGCATCTGAGAGCTGAGATGAGATCCTGCAGTCCATCCCAGTTGAGCAAAGTATTATTGGTTTTTACATCTGGAATTTCTTAGTAGCAGCCTGGTCCCTGGAGTTGTGCCCTGTGGATGGCAATTGGCTTGCCCCCTATATTAACTGACTTTATGTGGGTGTACTATAGGCACACCTCTGCCTAAACCTTCGGGGAAACAAGGCGTGATGTTGATGATATGATGTCCAGGTGCTGTCACGCAAAGCTTTTATAAATCGTTTCTGGAATCGTTATTACTTAATTTTTTGATCAATTCGACGAAGTAATCGACCTTTATAATGAAGCTTAATTTTCACTTTCATTTCATAAATTGCGAGCTCGTGCTCTTCCGTGAAATAACTAATTTATTTATCAGAGAAATAAATGTCGAATTTTAAGCTAACACCCATTTTGCATACGAATTACCTATTGAGGCGCGTCCACGGCGCAGCTAGCATTACTGGTTTCAATAGTTCGTTTGCAATTTAATTAAAGGCCAGTAGTACCTACTTGTTAGAAATTACTCACTTTCGAGTTTTACAATAGTTCAAGGTTCCCAGTGTATAGAAATTCATGCTCGAAATTTAAAAGTGCCTTCATTTATAAACTGTAGTTACGCCATGCCGTGACGTGGACGTCCACGTCCATAAAATGAATGGAAACACGTGTACGGTACGGGGGGGGGGTACGGGGTATTTTGCCATGGGCGGACAGATATTAATATAAAGCATCTCCATTTTCCATACATTTTGGTTCCCCGTGTTAACGTGATGCCAAAGCACAAAAGCGCGTATTGAAATGGTCGTCGCTGAATGCTGATAGCGCGCGACTGCCAGTGGTGTGGCCACACCTTTACTATTAAATGCGGTCATGCAATAGATGAACCGGTACCTACTGCTGAGTTCACGTGCTCTTACGAAATTCGTGATAAAAAGGTACCTAACAATGATTAAAGTCTATTATACTTAATCATAATGAAGTATAAACACAAATTCTATTCTAGTACCAGAAGTGAATCGCGCATGGCTTCGTGAAATAAAAACACTATACCAACTTATTAAGGCCCTGGTAACTTTAAATATTGTCGTTATGAGCGATAACAGTTCTTATTGCAATCTGTTACGGGTTAAAATCTGTTGTATTAAATTCGAATAACAAATAAGCAAGCGTATGTCGTAAAAATGCAAATAAAATCGTATAAAATTAGAAATTAACTATTTAATAATAAATAATCCATCACTGGATGCAGTTTAGCATTTGAAATTTTATGGTATATTTTTAATTATGTTTATAACTGTTATTGAAGGGAAAAAACGATTTTAAAGATAATTAAGAGGTGACTTAGATGATTTTTTTGATGCATTAAAGTATGTGTAATTATGTTTTGAGTTCCATCACTGTATGCAAAAAGACTTGAATATATCATATATTGTTTTGCTTTCAAAATTATTTACGGTTAAAGAGATACACAGCTTTAAAAAACCCTTTTGAGCGTTTTCCAGAAATCTCCGCCTTAAATGCAGCCAAACTCATTTGTGCCTGCTATATAAACAAGCAATTGATAACCCTACATAAGTATTACGTACAATGTTTTGAATAATTTAAATACCTAAAGATAAGTTACTCTTTAGGGTGCCAGTGGACATCGACGCGCAAACTGAAACCACGAATTCAGCACATTCTAGATTCTAGACTAGGGGTCTAGAATCATGTTCACTTTACTTTGATTGCTCTCAAAACAGTGAAGGAAAACATCGTGAAGAAACCGCATGTCGCAGGTCCTAAAACCGGATATTCGAAGACATTGTGACATCCACCAACCTGGGCCTGCAAGGTGAATTATGGCCTACTCCCTCTCCTACAGAAGAGTCCTGTGCGTAGTAGTGGGAACATTAAATCTAATCATTTATTGGTTTGCAAATATGGGTAATTAGTACATATAGATGTTTTATTTTACGAGTCCTCCATGTTCTACCGACACATGCGCATACAAATCTAATATATTATTAATAAATTTAAACAAATTTAAAGATGAATTTGGGCTTGATTATGTTGTCCGTGTGTGTGTAATTTTTCGTAAAGCCGTGCACAATGCAGATGTCGGAGCTAGGGCGAAAACACGTTATAAATTCTGAGTTTCTTTTTTAATCTAAAAGATATAATAGATTCTTAAGTAGACTAGTCTTCATGTAACAAAGAATACACTTGCTCAATTATGAGGGAATTTCCCGTGTCTGACCTTCACGATAAAAAACAATATAATGATATATATAAATAACAATAATATGCTTATAAACAAGTTATGATTACGCATTTAATCTGCTCGTGGTTAATCACCGGTACTGCAACCCGCAGTTATAAAGCTACCTATAGTTTATCTAGATAGTACTAGAGTACCTAGTACTAGATTCTAGCACGTATTGATTTGATGGGCACTTACTGGACGAGGTAACCCATTAATAACGTTCGTTCAGTCGGTTTGCCTATTCTATCACCCTGTTTTTGGTTTTATTCCCGAAGAACGTTGACTACGGTTCAGTTCACGAAACTAAACTAACCCTTATAAACACTTGACATTTGGTTTCGAAATTCTGCCTGTCCTCGACATTTTGATGGCAATAAAGTGGTAGGTATAGCCACGGAGTAATAGCAGATTGTAATTGTAAACAAAACATAACACTAGAGGGGCAATTCTCGTAATTTTAAGACCGTTCACAGTTTGATCTGTCTCCAATTTGTCAAAAATACCTCAACTTTCCATACATTTTTGACAAGTTTTTGACATTTGATTGTCGCCGAGATGAGACTGCGACTAGATTTTGAACGTTTTTAATTACGAGAATTGGCCTTCTGGTTTCCCCGAATGGTTAGGCAGAGGTGTACTTGGAGTATACCCACATTTCACCGATTACGTTTAGGTTCCATTGAACATGGTGCGAGCCTGTTGCCATCAACCGGGAACAAATCTAGATTCCAGGCTGCTACTGAGACATTCCAGGTGGAAAAATCCAATAACACTCTGCTCGACCTGGGAATGGAACCCAGACCCTCATTGCGACCACCAGACCAACGAGAAATTAAAATATGAAAAGGACGTTGATGATGGTTCAGAAGGAAAAGTAGGTACTTGGTTATATATTCTTTTGTCCAAAGGACAAGAGATTACGGCTCGGTTTCCGAAAAAAACAAATTTTAATTTGAGTACCTGTCCGTGTTTGAAAATCTTCCTAGGCGGTAAGATTTTTTTTTAAATTTTACGGACTATATCGTAGAAATCGCCTTTTACCTCGCCTTTTAAGTTTTACCTTTAAACTCTTCATGTCAGAAACCGGGTACAAGAGCTGTGAAGTTAGCTTTAGCGTGTCTTTAGGCGGTTTTAAAATGTTGGTCATATTTATATTATAATCCTATCTACCTAAACTTGTATGGAATTTTAAGTACAACCTTATGATTAAACTGTCTCTTTTTATTTTACCTAAGTATGATACGGTAATTTTGTATTTTAATTTAGTCCAAGCACAGCAGTGGTGGCCGAGAGGTAATAGCCGCGACTTACGAGTTGTGGGTTGCAGGTTCGTACCCAGACAGGCGCTTTTCTTTGTTTAAATTATTTCAGCACCTCTGCTCTCAAAACGACGAAGAAAAAAAATCGTGAGGAAACCAGCATGTCCTAGAACCAAAAAAAAGTCGAAGACATGCGACATCTACCGCACTGAGCCCGCATGGTTCCTCTATGCGGCCCACTTTCTCTCACCGAGAGGAGGCCTCTGTCCCAGCAGTGGGAACTTTATAGGCTGATTATGTATGTATGTATGTACAGCAGGCTTTGAATTATTGTTGAAATCAGTTTCTCAATATTTTCTTATAAGTAAAAATTTTGTACGTGTCTGGATCCCAATTCAAAACAGTTTTAGTTGAAAAACAATATAATGACGATGTACCGTCTGCGACACACTGTCATAGCTTTCATGGGTAACTTAAATCATCTCTCTGATAATGTACCTAAATCTGATGTTATTCTCACTACAGACGTTATTATTAGTTAACCCAAATTACAACTTGTACCTAGTTGTTTAATGGTTTAGTGTCTGAATAACCAATCAGACGGGCAATTCCCGTGTTTTAAAAACGTTGCATTTGCATTCTGTTCTCAGTATTATATCAGCCTGTCAAAATTCACCGTAATTTTTGACAAGTCTTTGACATTGCTGTCGCTGACACAAGATTGCTGCACCTACTTGATTTTGAACGGTTCTAAATATGGGAATTGGTCTTCAGAAACCAGAGGGTAGGATTATTTTAGTTGACTCTGAGCAAAAATGAAACCTGTTGATCTATAAAAAAACTCAGAAAACAGAGTAATTTAGAAACAAATCAAGCACATAATTTGATTAATAACGCAATATTGTTAGTAGGTGTCAAGTAATAACTTCAAGGAAGTAATACTAACAAGTAATACGATCGTAAACACTATGTTATGTCAGTAATTGTATGAATTACCATTCTTGTCAGATTGTGTGACGGTCGCTTTTAACGTTACTTATGTTTTGAAATGACATTTTTCATGATAATGTCGTATAAATTGTTATTTATAATCTTGACTGTTTCTAAATCACCTCTAACTATTTAGCTGCTGCTGGACTGAATGCAAAAGGCAGACGAGGATGACTATTATTATGTATATTTAAGTGTTATTTTAAAAGTTGATAAGGTAATAAAGTCCAAGTACCACGATTTACCCGCAAACACGGGTTGCCTTTGCTGACGCGTCCAATTCAATGCTACAAGGAGACATACCTGCCAAATATATGTGTTATTTCTTGTTCGTTGTTATTATATCTTTGAGATCTTGTATTGATCTTATTAAGCGTTGTACTAGCACAAATATGCGTGCTTTTAAAGTCCGAATCGCAGCACATTGTAGGTAATTGGGTGTTGCTTTTCAGGATTCTAAAACTAGCCCGAATTCAGCAAATATTTCTTCTATCCTACTAATATTATAAATGTGTAAGTTTGTGAGTATGTATGGATGTATGGATGTATGTTACTCTTTCACGCAAAAACTACTGAATGGATTTTAATGAACCTTTACAATAATATAGCTTATACATCAGAATAACACATCTATACTTATATTATCTATATCTATACTTATAAATTATATAGGTGACTATACTTATTATTATAAAGTTGAAAAGTTTGTTTGTTTGTTTGCTTGAACGCGCTAATCTCAGGAACTACTGGTCCGATTTGAAAAACTTTTTCAGTTTTAGATAGCCCATTTATCGAGAATATAGGCTATGCATCATCAAGCTAAAACCAAAAAAAGCGGAGCACTAATGAAGAATGTTTCAAAATCGGGTGGTTTTTTTCCCTTCCACTGCTTGCGCTGCGTAAACGGTTAAAGTTTCGCAAAAAGTATGTATGACAGAATTATCCCCCTTTAGAAGTTCAAAAAAAAAATCCGCAACAGCATATGTCTATCTTTTAAGGTTGGTTTACTATAACCTTTTTTATGCTAACCAAATTTGTTTTAAAATAATGCATTATTTGCGAAGGTGTTTTAAAAGCATGATATTAATCCTTATCCAAATAAATACGTTATTCATCACAAGTATTTAATTTAAAACAAAATTGCCCTGTACATCATTCGATTTCAATGAATATCTTAGGAGATATCGCAGTTTTAAAATAACATCGCAGCAAAATAATGTGATATTGTAAAGCTGAAGAGTTTGTTTGCTTGTTTGGGTGAACGCGCTAATCTCAGTAACTACTGGTTCGAATTGGAATATTCTTTTAGTGTTGGATAGCCTAGAGGCTAATAACATCACGCTAAGACCCTTAGGAGCCCCGAGCAAAGAGCAAAAAGTCACGAATACAAAGTACTCGCATGGCCTGGCGAGGCTAGCGACGTGGTGGGTCGGAGAGCAAGAAATTTGACGCGAATGAAGTCGCGGGCAGAAGCTAGTAGGCTATAATTATGGAAATGTTTGTCTTAAATAGTCCTACAAAAAAGCCCGCGACAGCATATATCTTTCTTGTGTAAGCCATTATCGCCAAAATAGTGAACCATAAATACAATAAAAATATATAATTTATTTCTAATGATAGCTATACGATAGATAGGACCTTGGAGAAGAAAATAAGCTACTCGAAGTACTAATCCTGCGCAGAGGAAGTCGCGGGCACCAGCTAGTTACCTATATTTGGAACGTACCCCTTCGCAGAATATACGCGAGTAAAATATTGTACGTTGTTTTATTGGTTATAAAAGTGACCCGCTTTGTAAGGACATTCCGATTCGAGGCCGTTTAAAGATATAGGTATGTAGGTATTTTTATTAATATTGACATAATATGTTTTGAAATGTATTAAGACAATAGTTTTTGTCTGCAAAACAATGTTGCCATTGCTTTTTTATTTACTAATCGTTAAATAATAGATATTTAAACAGCTGTTTATCCAATTGATAAATAAGCACGTCGACGTCTAAACACAAATAAACAGAACCTTCAGACCAAAGATACAAGCAGAATCTTTGATAAAGCGAGCGACAACAGTAGATACGATAAGGAGAAACTGACTGACGAAATAGGGTAAAACCAGGATAGTTGCCCTAAGGGTATAGTTGCCCCGATTTTAATTACTTTAGTTTAGCGGATGGCTTGCATGCTATTTTGTTAATCTATCGAAAGACTCTCCAACTACCACTAAGTTGACCATGTCGCATGGCTCTATGTGATTGCGTGGGAAGGCAAAATGCGATCAAAGTTTTTGCGGGATATGTGTCCTGTTTCTCGGCGGGGCTTCTATCCGAAACGTAATTTATATGGATTAGGCAGCTATCCCCTATGTGGGATAGATGTCCCAAAATAAAGAGGTCCGCAAAAATCGTTAATACTCTAGAAATATTAAAGATTTTTGTTTTTACTTTTCATAAATTTGTAGCCAAAAAACCAAAGTATCGGCCAGTTTTTCAAGTGAAGTACTTTGGTTTTTGTTCTGAGAGATATAGAGTGATTTTGAAAAGTGTGGCAACTATCCGGCTTTTACCCTGTATACGTACCAATTTTCTTAGAAGAAAACTGTTGCTATACATATTTAGCTCTCTATAGCTGGGAGAACTTTCTATAGCCGGAATGTGCTAATAGAATGCTTCGTATAACGAAATGCACAACAAAATTTATTTGTAGTAGTTCCAAATACCTAAAATCCTGCCACCATGGTTGGCTACCAAACCCGCAGTGAGGGAATTATCAGAAAAAAGACATACATTTCTTCCAGAATCGAAGTTTAAAAATTCAACCATAAATTGAGGCAAGATTTTTCAAAATGGTTGGAATAGAAATCAAAAAGGTTTAGCCGTAGCTTAGAGCTACTAGGTAGGTACCTAAGCTTTCAATACAACATCCGAACACAAAGGGGAATGAGTGAAATCGAAAATCTATTCAAATCACGCTTCAAATTTAAAATTTCCGCTTCACATTTTGTGTTCGGTCGTAAATATAGTTTAACTAGCTGCTGCCCGCGACTTCGTTCGCGTCAAATTTCTTGCTCCCCGACCCACACCGCCCCTCCTCGCCTGACCGTGCGAGTACTTCGTATTCGTGACTTTTTTCTCTTTGCTCCTAAGGGTCTTAGCGCGATGTTATTCTTCTTCATTAGTGCTCCGCTTTTTTTGGTTTTAGCTTGATGATGCATGCGATAAATGGGCTATCTAACACTGAAATAATTTTTCAAATCGGACCTGTAGTTCCTGAGATTAGCGCGTTCAAGCAAACAAGCAAACAAACGAATAGACTCTTCAGCTTTATTATTAGTATTAATTAATATAAGTATAGATATAACATCGCCAGCGCCATCTAGTACTTGTAGTGTTTACTTATTCAGGTAACACTAAAGTGTATGTATTCACGAAGAAAGCTGGTGGGTAATGTGCTACCGTTTGTCGGCGCTGACAACCGCTGGTAGTCAAGGCTGTAAGGCTTAACACGGGCACCGATTTGTCGACGGAAGAATAGACATGACTATTAACTAAATGATGTACAACAGGAGAAGATAACTGTTTATCAATTAAAACTAAATGTTTATCTATTAATTATTACAGTTATGCGTTCTAAACTAATCATGATTTTGTAGATAATCGTATTTACTTTGTGGCCGTCGAGTAGAAAATTTGTAGTCGGTGTGATTTTGACAGTTTGGGAAAAAAAAATATTCTGAAATAGTCTACATTTATATTGATCTAGACAAAGATCGTTAGAAACAAAAGACAAAGTGACAGATTGTAAAAGGATATCCACGGTGCGATGTCAAAAATGGAGAAACGAAATGTCACTTTGTATGGAAAACGAACTGTAAAATCTTCGTAGAAATAGTAAACGTCATGCTAAGCGTGCTGGTCACGTCGGCGTAGGCAGTTTTCTTACTTTTTCCGAAATTAGCGCGAACCATTGCCAACCGGCGCGGCGCTGACTAACACAGACACGAACTTGTCGGCGCTTGTCGGCGTCGCGCCACGCCGCGTCCATAAACGTTGGTATATCAGCTCGTCGCGACGACGTCCACATGGATGTAATAAAATCGTGGTGGGATTTTCTCGCGTACAGGATCTTCAACGGGCTTCTTAGCGCCGCAAGTTTAAAATCGAACAGTGTTTATTTTAGACGCGGTGAGATACACCCTGCACCCAGTGCGTTGAAAATTCAGTACGGGACGATCCCGTCGCGATTTTATTACGTCCGTTTAGATGTCTACTTAGTTTTTTTAGAAATACGAGTACACCCTTTGATCCAACATCCAACGTCCACAGATCCAAGATCCACCCGGTAATGTTGCTGAAAACAAAGCAAAACAGTCATTTTCCTTCTGATTTAGCATCATTGTCAAAATCAAAGTGAACTTTATTTTCGTTGCAATAAGGTTGCTGCTTAGATGCTGCTAGGGTTGCTGTCTGAAGTAAAATTTCCGTGAAAGTTGACAGGACTGAGCGGTCGTTAGCGGAGGATAGAGTTCCCAAGAGCACGATGATTAATTTATATTTCCAAGGTGGCTTTTTGTAGTAGTGATATAATCTTAATGAAAGAGTTCCTAAATCACATTTAAAGTATGTAAGTTCCTACCTAATTAACTGCTAAAAACTAAGCGTCTGTTGGCGCTATCACAAATCTATCAAATAACTTCCTCATCATCTGCCAAGCCTTTTCCCATATACTTTGGGGTCAGCTTCCAGTCAAACCGGATACAGCTGAATACCAGTAATTTACATAGAGCAACTGCCTATCTGACCTCCAGAACCCAGTTACTGGGTAATACGATACCCCTTGGTAAGACTGGCTGTCAGACTTTCGGGCTTCTGTACGACCCGTAACGTGTGTCAAAGTTGCGTGTGCCGGGACCAACCGCTTAGCGTGCTTTCCGAGGCACGGAGTGGTCTTGATATGTAAAGATGGTCACCCATCTACGAACCAATCTATCAAATAACTTATCATATCAAAATGCTTTATCACAATCACAAGGAAAGCTACGATAGATGCAAACCAATCCATAAAACCGTCAGATGGCAGATTACAGATTGGTTTATGGGAGTTGCGAGGTAATTGCATAACGCACTAACAATATTATTGTATATTATATATAATATTTCAACAATATTCATTGCGTTATTTACGTTGTTGAGCAGTTTTCGGCTATACAATAAATTACCTAAAAAATTTAGAGAGTGTACAAGCATACCAACATTTAAAAGAGGTCTAAAGAATAGGGTATTACACTCATTTTTGAAAAGTGTCTTAATTAGATTCTAGAGTGCTAATAAACGACTAAAAAAACGCAACATTTTTTTTAAATCGATTAGTACCATAAAAATGCATTTCAATTTTACATTTTAAAGTTTCGCGCATAATTCGACAAAAACGCTGGACGCAGTGGACGCCATATTGCTCTGTGGGTATGACGTCAGTTTGCTGTATAAACAAATGCGCTAATATTTTGTAAGAAAATTGTTTACAGTTAAAAAAAAAAAGTTATTTTTCTGCTTATCGTTGGTTTGCTGTTCCTGAATGTGTAATGTTATTTAAATAAAAATTACTTTGGTTACGAAAATAATAAAAATGCAAAGTTGCTCAGTTGACATGCCAGCATCCTAGTATGGGGAGTGGCCAGCAAAAGTAATATAATGTGCCTTCAAAGAGCTCAAAATGCCATTTTGAGGAATATCGTCATTGCACCATGGTGCACACGGAATGAAGAAATCCATGATTATCTCAACACTCCTACTATCCTTGAGGAAATGACTATTAATAAAACACGATATGCTGATCGTCTGGCCATCCACCCAAATCCTCTGCCTGTTAAATTGCTAGACAACAGTGAATCTGTCAACCGACTTAAGAGAGGTCAAGTGATATAAAGAGGTACCAGTGGCGATGGCCCCTGTGCCTGAAACGGCAACTAAGTATATTCACGCCTCGGTTAAACCGATAGTAGTCCAGAAAGGACTGATGGCAGTTACCGAAAAGAAAAAAAAGTCGACATACCGTATGACGTAATAACATGGCAGCTACTATTTCATGGTGTTCAAAAACAGATTGAAAAACTGAAATCTTTAAATTGTATTTTATTATTTTATTTTGATGTTTCATGAACTAAAACTAACATTTTCCGACTTTTTCTCATATCGAGTAAAATACCCTATTGTATAGTAGACACATAAGTTTAGTTATTTTTATATTACAGACTGTTTATCTAGCTTGAACTGTTTTGTATTTTATTTAGAGTTAAGTACATACCTGCTATATTTTAATAATGAAACTGGTGTTCCTTATCTTGGATAGCTTGAACGTCGTCATGTAAACTACAACCTATTTAGTTAACTTTCTCTTTAAGCGAACTGTTATCTGTTCTTTGAAAATGATTCTCATTCAGATTGATAATGTTGTTACGCAATTAGGGGACTGAATCACAAAATACAGAGAGTACAGAAGTCAATCTACATACAAAGAGCGCTCGAGCAAGGCACAGATAGACACCGCTCACGGACACGATATCTCGGGCGGGTTGGGACCAGTGCGAGCGCGAGTGCCATCCCCTGAGAGACACGCGTCTGTGAAGTGCAAAATGGAGCAACAAAAAAAGTTATTATAACATTAAACTGAATTGTCGTTTTATAAGCTACCAGTTGTTTCAGAGAGATATGTACCTACCTAGGTATTTGCTTGTTTCGATGGTTCGTTTTAACGTAACAAAGAATAGTTAGTTGTAGGTAAGCGAACATGACTATGTGGCCTTGTTATATTTTTACAATTTATATTAGGTGTTTATTGTAGTACCTATAAACTAAAAAATACGCTCATCTTCCTCATTATAAATAGTTAATATTGAACTGCTCGGCAATCGTGACATTAAAATAAACATATTTTAGATAATTAGTTTATATTTCCTAACTTGCTTATAAATCAAACACCTAGATACGAGTGCCAGTACCAAGATAGCTTTTTGTGCATAAGCCAAAGTTAACAACCCTTTCTTTTTTTTTTTTGATTACGGGGGAAATCCTCATAGATGTCCTCCGCCCCGGGGAGGGCGGAGGGGTCTGTCAGACTCTTACTCACTAAAACCACCCCGGTGTTCCGTCTCTCACTTGCACCGTGATCCCCTCACGGGAATTAGTGTGACTTCCGCGATCCCCGGTTAGCCGGCCCGCCTCTGCGGGCCACCTCGCGATAGGGGGGAGTGAGGTGTTGAACTCCCCCTTACGTCTTAGAGAGGCGCGCGTGGAACACTACGCGCCGCCATCTCGGGTCCTAAGAAGTAGGGGGTGACAATTTTCCCCAGATCTGTCGCCCCTGGACCCATTTAGGGGGGCTGGAAGAGGGCGTTATCCGCCCTCCGCCGACGCCCGGTGCGTTTGCTGCGGATCGGGTTAGCGGAGGAAGCAATCTCCCGTTCCTTCTCCGCAGCCTCCTTCTGCGACATGACTGTTTCGCAGAAGGATACCACCGCGTCCCAAGACTCCTCGCTGCCGACCATCGAGTCGTCAACGGCCGGCAGCGACAGGTCACTGCCGACTCCTGAGATGAGGGCACGGCGCGGCTCCTCCCAAGCGGCACACTCTGCCAGCGTGTGCCACGCCGTAAAGTTAACAACCCTAGCGCGACCGCCGAGCGTAGGTATGAAAAGTGAAGTACATACATGTGATTGACTTCTGTACTCTCTGTATTTTGTGACTTAATGGTCGATTCACACAAACTTACTTGCGAATCACCACTTTTAAATAATGTATTATTTTCGATAGGTACTTAAGCGACTCGCACAAAGTAAATTTTGATGCAATAAAGTTATGAGAAAAGATCACTGCAAGTAGGTACATCCAGTAAAATGCATAAAATTCAAGACGTGCCAATTGCCTAATACGTATAACTGGAGTTGTCGATACGCACCACAAATAAATTCACTACCTACGTGAGAGTCGCCTATTGAAAATAATAATACATTAACTGACAGTGACAATTGGACAGATTCGGGCGAGACAGTTCATCCGAATCGACTAATAAGCCAATTAGGATGCTGGTTGCCGACACCTATTCACAATGCCCAAGTTATATTTAGAGGCTAACCACACACACTACACACATAGCACTATGTACCTTATACGTATCATAAGGACACCCTAAAGTATAATATAGCAAAGTAGGACGAAATATAATGGTGAAGGGCGGGCGTTTTGGGTTACTGGCGATGTAATATTGTCTTTCACATTAGTTGTAGTACTTGCCCCACACCAATGTGTAGGTATTGCCATGTCAACAATAGTGACAGGAAGTAGTAGAATGTCATCAACATACACAAAGTTGATTAAAAATACGTATTATCGAGGCAAACGCAAAAAAATACTCAAGAAAAGTTAATCAAATTTACGAGACCACCTCTGTATAGGGTTGCCAGATGTGTTCAAAGAAAAAACCGGACAAGTTTTTATTTTTTTTATTTCTTAAATTTAATAGATAAATGTACTTTGTGTACTGGAAACTTACTAAACGCCATTCTACTTTATTATATATTTAGAACTCGACCCGACTGCTTTTAATAAAGTCTTATTGCCTGAGATGGCATCTTTGAATTCTGTGCAACTAACATTTATATTAAAGAAAACGCACAATTCACTTTTTACAGTTTGAACGGCGAGACGATTTCTTTCATCGATCCATACATTTCCCATGACACTGAAGATTCTTTCCACAAAAGCATTAGATATGGGAATACTACATACATACTGTACGATTTTCAATAAATTTGGAGCTGCTTCGTTGTTAAAAAATTTGCACAACATATAAGCGAGCTGTTCGCTAGAAATAATGAACGATTATTATATTACCGGACATTCTATTGTCCGGTTTACCAAGAATTTTGTGACCAGACAAGCATAAAGAAAACCGGATTGTCCGGTCGAAAACCGGACATCTGGCATCCCTACCTCTGTAGCATACCCTATTCACTAAATAAGAATTTTTGAAATCGCTCCACAATTGCTGCAGTTATCGAGGACCATATATATAAAAAAAAAACAATTGAGAGGTGTCAAGGGACACCCGGGTCGAACGAAGTTCCTTTCGATTAATTAGTGAAGTCTGTGTCTCTGTCTGCAGAGAAACACGCGCATGCCGCACGGTTTACAACAATGTAGCAAAAAGTGTCGTTACAACTTTTGGTCTTAATTTTTTCCGTCTAGCCCCCTTTCGCAACGCGCGATAAGGAACTTCGTTCCAAAAAAAATACATACAAATTGAGAACCTCCTCCTTTTTGAAGTCGGTTAAAAATAAATGACTTGATTTCGTTAAGACCATTCATTCCACGCGGGCTGGCAACAGCGCATTTATACGATATACGAAAACGCGGTTTTTCGTGATTATTTCATTAAATACAAACAAAAGTACAATTTTTTTTTCATCCAAGCTCTTCGGTATTATAATTATTTTTAACATTTACTCTTTAATAAAATATTGAATCGTATGTCGATTTTTGTAAGTATATACCAAAATAACTGTAAAAAAATACTATACAAACTTGAAAATACCAACGATCTAGTGCATGGCTGAAACAAATGTTTACTTTTGTTTGTATTTAATGAAATAATCACGAAAAACCGCTATAAATGCGCCGTTGCCAGCCCGTATGGGATGAACGCTCTTAAGTCCGAGTGGTAGCGGCTCTGGCTTACGAGTTTTAGGTTCGAACTCAGACAGACGATTTACTTTATGTAAATTATCACCACTGCCCCCGAAACGGTTTTTTTTTGTGGGAAATCATCAGGATGACATCGTGAGGAAACCGCCATATCCTAGAAGCAACAATTCGAAGACATGTGACATCTACGAACTCGAACTGGGCGCGCTTGGTGGATTCACACGGAGACCCCTCTCACCGAGAGGAGGCCCGTGTCCCAACAGTGGGAACTTTATAAGGTGATTATGTAGTTCCTAGAATTGATATTATTATTGACATTATATAGATAGCTTAGCTATTAGCAAAACTTATCACATGAAGTTCTTATTACATTTAACATGAAATACGATAACCGTTGTTCAATAGGCTATTAAAAAAATGGTACGCTTGCACAAAATGAGCCGGTTTCCCACAGACAGCAAAGTACCTACTTAGTCAGTAATAATAATCGCTTATGCAAAGTTCTAGTAAACTATGGACTAATCGATGTGGCGTTTATAATTCATGATGTTAATCGCTATACAATATGTAACAAAAACCCTGTTGTTCCTTTTAGGGACGTATACACTTACCTACAAGCACAACATTTACGAAGTTATAATTTAAAAAATAAGCATTGGCTAGTCGAGAGTTCAACATCAAATAACTATTAAAATCGACATATTCAAAAAAAAATGTTAACGGTATCTGATTTTACAAGTATCCTTATTTCGCACAATAGACTACGAGCTTGGCGGCTTTCTTTGATCTAATCAAAATCAGTTAAATATTACAAATATTCATAATTAAATATTTATTTTAATTATTTTTGTTAAACAGTTTTTATAAATGACATGCTTTATTACGTATGTATACCCATTCTGAAAACGTGGGTAGAAGGAACAACAGGGTTTTTGTTACATATTGTATACCTAGGTACTATAATTAATTACGTTTAGTATTTACCTATTTACCTCATGTCGGCTGCCGACGACAAATGGGCTAAAAGGCCACCGATTTGGCCGCACTAAACGCACGACGCCATCGCGGCAGGCCGAGACCAAAATGGCGGGACGAGCTTGACTCCTTCCGACAGGACTGGCCAACATTAACGAAAGACAAAATTGTATAGAAAAGGGAGAGGGAGGCCTCTTTTTTTAAACGTTGCCCCAAACTAGGAATTGCTCCTGTATTGTGGGTGCGTTTACAAACATTTAAACTCACAAACACGATCTGTTTTTGTTTAATGGGCCAGCTGTTGACCTCGATCAGGCCTGATGGAAAGCTATTGATGAGGTCTATGATGGATCGAGCGTGCCCAGAAAATGCCTGTTCACTCTTGCTTTGAAGGTAGATGGGTTAAATGTGGAAGGGAACACAGACGCAGGCAGCGAGTTCCACACTTTGGCTATGCGCATAATCAATGTGGAGGAGTAGCGCTGAGTACGACTGGTGGGGATATCAACTAAATGCGGATGGTACCCTGCAGTGTGTCTGGTAGTACGGTAGTAAAAGGGTGATGGTGGGATCAGGTCGTGGAGCTCTTGCGCACACTCTCCGAAGTACAGTCTATGGAAGACCGACAGGCAAGCAACATTACGCCGATCAGTTAAGTTTTGAAGCTTAGCAACCAACTTTTCGTCGCCTATGAGACTTTTTGCTCTGCGTTCCACCGAGTCAAGGGCAGCAAGCTGGTATTTTGCTGAGCCATCCCCTATGTGGCTGCAATACTCCACACAAGAACGCACTTTATACAGCTTTATACGGGCTCAAAAGCTGCCTAGGTGTGAAGTATCGCCTCACCTTATTTAGGATGCCCAGCTTCTTGGCTGCAGTCTGAGCTTTTGACTCGATGGCTGAGCCAAAGTTGAGATCGAACGTCAACTCCATGCCCAAAAGCGTTAGGCGGTCGGTAACGGGTACAATGCACCTCGGAAAGTTGGGGATAACCGGAACTGGCTCCTTTTGTCAGTAAACAGACACACCTGTGTTTACTGAGCATTGAATTAAATTATCGTCACCCCACTGGGAATCAAGATCTAAGGTCAAATTCAATCGGTCCACAATGGCCTCTCTAAGAGCAGTTATTTCATACCTGTTGGCTCTTGCACTGCACAGGTATCTATCTAAAACTGTGCTGTCATCTGCGTACCCGATAGCACCAAACTGTAGCAGGTCGTTATTATGCAGCAGAAATAGAGTCGCAGAAAGAACAGACCCCTGAGGAACACCGGCATCAATAGCCTTATGATTCGATGAGCAACCATCTATGACCACTCTGATAGATCGATTACTCAGGAAGTCGGAAATCCAGTTGCAAAAGCCAGCAGGGATGCCGAATGCGGGAAGCTTACTCAACAGACTAGCATGCCAGACCCTGTTAAAGGCCTTTGAGATATCAAGCGTCACAGCAAGGGCTTCGCCGTGTTTCTCAATGGCCTCGCCCCAGCAATGCGTGACATACACAAGAAGGCTTACTAGCTTTTTGACAGCGGCTTCGCCCACGTGAAGCATGAAAATTGTCCCACGGGAACCTACTATTGGGATTAAAAGTATCCTATGTGTTAATCCAGGTCACCTACTTATCTGTTTATTTTAAAATGAAATTGATAGGTACACGAACCACGTTCAATAGAGTCTAGTTAATATTTAATATGCTTTAATTAAATACAGTTTTAACATTGTATATTCTAAAAATACTCGTGAAGTCATATCAACTCTTACAATAAGCATATTATATCCTAAATACCATCTTATTTCTAAAACTGGCAACATAAAGATCTTCCCGAATTCTTGAATTAAAATGAAAACATAGGCCTGATTAATACTAAATTGAAATATTTCCTGCTCACTTTTGCCGAGTAACGAAAGCTGTGGTGGGATGTCACAAATATTGACAGTTATTTTTTTAAATAGAATTAACCTTATGTCTTTGCTAGGCCATTATTTATCCATGTCCTTCGGCACAGGTATAAAGTGCGGTAGTCCAATTCAAGACCTGAAGGTTGTTTCCGTAATGTTGAGGCAAGAGGAAAACAGAATACTTATTCATTTCAGGAAACAAGGTCATCGTGTTGGATGTCATGATTGTAATATCACGGTATTCAATCAGATAAATTAATTGTTTATCAAATTTAAACACTGTGGCCCAATGGTAACGGGCCCGACTTATGAGTTGTAGGTCGTGGCTTCGAACTCAGTCAGATGCTTTAATATGTGTAAATATTTTCACCACCACTACCCTCGAAACGGTGCACGGTGAAGGAAAACATCGTGAGGAAACCGGCATGTGAATTAGAAGTTCGAAGACATGTGACATCTACCAACCCACGCACCCGCGAGGAAAATAACAGCCCACTCGCTCTCGACGAAGGTAGGCCTATGTTCCAGCAGTGAGAACATATCGCACACCTAGATCTAAAGGGAGCTAAGTCAAAAATTGGGAGTTTTGACTAATGCTTATCATTGAATTCCTTAATTCACCTATATACCAATAAAACAGATTTAAAAATATTTTTCTAGTAGAACTTGCAAAGCAAATATGCATACAGGTAACTTCTCCAGTGCACAGGAACACGGTTAACAGTTTTAGACCTTTTCTGAAAATGTGCTTTTTTGAGTTAACTCTCTTTAGATCTAGATGTGCGATATAGTCTGCTTTGAAAAACACTACGTGAATTTACCAAACAACTGAAGCAAGTCGTGATTTTAATATAATAAGCTCAATTCAAATTTGTAGTCAAGTTGTGAGTCTTCATTTTCAATGGTGTCCGTTACACACGCACAATAGGCACATTCTTGATCCCGTCTATCGCTACTCAACATAATTATTCCTACATTTACAAGTTAGCTCCATTCAATACCTTTTCATACATACCTTTAGTTGCCCAAAATTCCGATCTATAAGCTAAAGGTTACCCCAGATCTATAATTATGTTATGTAGGTACTAGCTAGGGCGGGACACAAATATAACAGGTTTTTTTTTTGTTATTTCCTTAAACAATTTGTTTGAACCTACTGAAGTCTACTGCACTATAATTACTAAGTGTGAATTCGTTTTTTGCAAACCCACAAAACATGGTTTTTATTGTAATGTGATTAACATGATATCGTTAATTAATAGGTAGCACCTGTACGCTATACTAAGTGACATATCGACGCACAGCCTGTTCAACCATCAATTCAGTACAAGATTCTGGACCGAAGATTTCATCATGTATGAACTGTACTGAGTGCATGGTAACAGTTTGCGTTGAGTTTGCGCGACGATGTCCTCCTACCGAACTGTATGGTTGAATTATTTGAGCCGCGATTCAAGATAAAAATTTATTTAAGACCATGTACAGGAACTTACGAAAAGGCGGAACAGCCGATCTATTCTGTTAAAATCTCGCCGTGAGAACTTAGGTGAAGTGAGCTGTCATTCCATCTGGCACTAGGGATTGATACTAATGACAGCTCACTTTAAGCTCACTTCATTCAAATTATCACGTTGAGATTTTTACAGAATAGCACTGCAGGTATTGTGATACTTTTGTGGCGGCCATCTACAATGCCACATACGAAACTTCTAATCAACAAATGTGGAAAACACAAAAAGTGAAGTGGCGTCATCTACACCGCGATATGCAAACTACTCAAGACTTGACGTCACACCGCAGCTACATCACGCAAGCAGAGTTTACCCCGCAATCTACATATATACAATACAAGATCCCAACATCAATCGTCGGGCAGTTGCCCACCAGACACAGCACCCGTCTGGTCGGAGGATCCTCCATTACCAATAGAGTATGAGTGATCTTTACACCCTGTTCCTCATACCTCTATACTTTTTTCGGTCGTACACTGATCTATGTGGAAGTGTGACATCCCTCGTCCCAACTATTATGGTACCTAGGTACTTACTCCACTAGAGAGCTCACTTTTTCGGGATATGTTTGAAGTATTCCAGATTTGTCGACTAATGATTAGTTGACAGATACACTTATCACCAAGCGGAAATCCACTGCTTCCCTTATGTCAAGTAGGTTGGTATTTTTTTTTTCAAAGTGCCAAAGAACATCAAAAAACATCTACTTACCGTCTTAATGAATTAAATAAATAAATAGAGGTTGGTAAACTTACTAAGAAAAATGAAGCTTCTCGGCTTCTATTTTTCAAAAGAAATCGAAAGAAAGGACGTAAATTTGTTGTTTCTGAAAAACTTACTGAAACCTAGCTGCTCCTGTGGTTTCTGACAAATTAATTAGATCTATTAAAAAAAAACGTTTTGTAAAACGTTTACTTAATTAATTATCAGGAATTCATTAATAAAATAATGTCAACCACTTTGTAGCTTTGGAGATATGCGAGTTTGTACCTATGCGTAGTGATTCACTACGACTACGACAATTTTATGCAAATTATGTTCGAATAAAGTAGGTGCTGCATACATGCACTAAACAAATGAAACAACTGTTCCTCTGTTTTTATTTTAGTACTTAATTAAATTTAAAAAAAAGAAAAATCAAATTGTGTTGTGTTATAATAAGTACTTATTAGTATCAGAAACATAGATAGGTATTATAATTTTTATTAGTTTATCGGAATCTAGAAACTGGATTTTCTTTAGTAATGATCAACGTGATAAAAAATAAGAATTTTTAGTTTTATTATCCTATCGCTTAGTCAGGTTTAAAGATTTTTTGTTTTGGTCGAAAACACCGGCAGAAACTTTAAAATAAAAACAAAATAGTTTTTTAAAGTTGCGCACTTTGCAGTCTGATCCAAAATTGTAGTTTGGTCCATACCAATAGTCAAATGGATTGTTTGTTTCGGAATGTTCCGTACCTACATAGGTATTTGGTTGTTGTATGTAAACAACTGTCATGATATCTGAATAATAATAAGATTTGTAGTGTTTTTAAATACAATCGAAAGCTTATCTGATTTGTCTCAAATGATTTTGTAACAGTGTAGTCATGACCTTTAAAAAGTATCTCATTTGACAGTTACCGTAAATTTTAATGAAACGGAGGTGGAAAATATTGTGTTTCTGATCTTTGAGCATCGAAATTACCTAAAAGGTTGTCTTCAAGAAGTCTATATTCATATGGATTATCTTGAGTACTTATTGAAATGTCTTATAAATATTGCCATATACCAGGTTTGTATGTGGGCAAGAATTTAAATACTGATATATTTATACTGGAAAAGGTGTGTTCATTTCACAAATTTATATGTGAAGTTATTGGTTTAGATACCTCACTAAGTAACCAAAAATCCATGAAAACCTCACCAGCTCATCTCATCAAATTTGAGAAGGGCAATTCCCGTAATTTTAAGAATTTTCACAATCTGATTTCAGTTTCAATCTATCAAAACGAAAAATAATTTTCCCAATGATATATTACCCTTAGATTCGTTACTGGCGCAATAGGCAAGATAAATGACAGGTAATTGCCTGTCGTGTTATTAGTCACGTACCATCCAGTGACGCGGCGCAACGCTAGTTACGTAACTAAATAAATATTTATCTGTTTCTAACAACAGGAATCGGTATGGGTCTGTTCTGTTCTTCGCGCACTACATGGTTGTATGTACTAGTAGGTAGCTACATTCATGGTTTACGCAGTTTTTGAGTGCTCTAATGTGCGCGTATGACGCGTCTTTTGAATTTTCCTTGAAGTTTCTTACATTTTTGACAATGTTGTATGATTATGACTAGATTTTGAACGTTTTTAATTACGGAAATTGATCTTCACATCTACACTATTAAAGTACTATCTGTTTCCTATCCCTCAATCTTTGAGCCACACTGAATACGGATTCAATTCCTTTTCATGTAATTGGTACCAGAAAACCAGCGGACCAGTGTACCAGAAAAATGTGATAGCGTCCTTAATTGAAATTCCTACTGCACGGATTACAAAATAAATTCTGCCTGTACGCGGACTTGGAATGAGAGATTGGAAAAAGCTTAGTTTGCGAGACATTTTGCAGTGTGTAACTAATTTTAAGCTGCCTTAAGGTGCTCTTACACGGGCAATTTTTTAGGCAATTATTGCTCGGCAACACTAATGGATCAATCTGGATCAATTAAGTGGAGCAATCTGGAGCAACAACAATAAAATGCGGAAATTGTTTAGGGATTATTGCTACTGATTGCTCCATATATTTCACATTTATCAATGTCGCCAATATGAGTGGGAACTAATAATTGACTATAAATTTCCAAACCTGTGGGGGTAATGCCTAGTTTTATAAGTTGCTCCATATTACATGGAATTGTGTGGCCGTATCTTTGGCAACAGATTGCTACATGTTGTCATTGCCCTAAATTGCTGGATGTAGTCGTGACATCATAGTTGACGAGAATTGACCAGGATTGAGCAATTTTAATTGCTCGTGTTACCGCACCTTTACAGCTCTGAGCAGTCTATAGTACCAGTCTATACTAAGTAACTAATATAAAACGTAACTACCTACCCTCTGTTTCTAAAATCCCATCCAATCGGATTAATTTAAATATCATCGGATGATTGGAGTGTTATAATACCAAAGACCAAGGCAGCTAGCGGCTTCGCCCGCTTGTAGGTCGAAAATAATACCACGGGAACACACTGTCGAGATAAAAAGTATCCTATGTGTTATTCCAGGTACTAAACTATCTGAGTGCCAAATTTCATCCAAATCCGTTCTGCCGTTTTGACGTGATTGAGTTACAAACATCTAAACGTACAAACTTTCACATTTATAAATTAATAATATTATAAATGTGCAAGTTTGTTTGTTTAGATGTTACGATGTTGTTTGCTACTAATGTAGGATTCCATAAATAATCACAGTACTCAGAAATTACAGCGGATTTAATGAGTAAGGGTTAATGAATTCGGGCGTAATGAAATCCACAGATATCTGTCACTAGCATACATTTTAAACAGTGTTGAATATTGACAAAATATTTTTGCTAGCTACAGCTTTTAGGCCGCGGTCACACCAAGCGGGCTCACTAATAGCGTATTAGCTATTAGAAAATAAATATATGTTATGTTATGTAGCTAGTAATAGCGTATTGTAGGTTCGGTGTGAACAAAACATTGATTAAGCATGAAAAAGTAGCACACTCCGTAACGCGCGCTCATAGTCAGCGGTCGACAATTAGTCTGGTGTGAACGCGGGCTTATCGTTTTTGCCAAGTTGTCATTCATTGCTCCGTCGTATTTTACACTTCATATAAAAAGGACGTTTTAAAAAGTAGGTAACACTAATACTACTACTATTGTAAATAAGGTTTTTTTTAAAGGTTGTTTGGCTAATCTCTGGAACTAGCAGTCGGATTTGAAAAGGTTAGGCTAATTAACATAACGCTACGACCCGTAGGTGTGAGCAAAAAGTCAGGAAGAGCGCTAAGCGAAAACGAAGTAAAACCTGGTGATGGGTTGCGGCGCAGTAGGTCAGGGCACGAAAGTTCTAAGTCGTGAGCAAAAGTGAGCAGATTCCAGAGCATGCAGTCCCCTAGGCAGAAGGCTTGCTTAGAAGCTTCTAGATGTTATTTTTAAATGAGTTTGTGGCGCCATCTATAACGCCACATGCGAGCTACGCATCAAAAAGACTTGAAACACAAAAAGTGATGTGGCGCCATCTACAATGCCAAATGCGAACTACGCAAGACTTGACGTTTCACTACTCCTACATCGCGCAATCTGAGTTTACCGCGCGACTTGTATATATACAACATCCCGACATCAACCGAGTCCACCAGACACAACACCCATCTGGTCGGTGGATCCTCCCTTTTCGATAGGGTATGAGTGAACTTTACCCCGGGTGAGCCCGAGAATGAACGTCGTCCTCATACCTCAATAAGTTACTTAAAGAATAGTAATTCTTTATTATTCTTCTTTCAAACTTATTCGCTGAGTGAGTACCTACTAATGAGTTTTACTTTGCTAAGTGCCTGCATAAAGCTAACTAGAAAGAGCTTTCAAATTGAACTGGCTTTGTTTGAATATTCTATCTGACATAGGCAAAGGAACATAATAACAATGCCTTTAGGGTACATAAAAAATATCTTTAATATAAACTTAACAAAATTTGGTAAGTCGGAAGGCTGTTCTCAGCGTAATTAGGACATGGGTATTGCAGCATGTTCTTCAGTAGGTACCTACCTATTGTTTGCTTTTGTGCGTTTGCTTCGTGACCTCTGGATTTACGTGAATTAACTTTTTTTTGGTAGGTCTATTTTTCACTTTTGGCAATTATTTACGGTTCAAAGTATCTAACTGTCACATAGACAAATAGACCTTGTCCTTTTATGACATGTGACAATCAGCCTTTGTGTGGTAAATCCATCACGAAGTCGACTATACCTAACTAGCATGGATTTGTGTTATTTCGTTCATACACCCACAAAAGTCCACCCTCAGGTGGATACAAGACATGCCTAGGGTGGATTCTTATTCACCCTAGGCCTATAAATTCCGTTTATTCAACTAGGCCTAGTGTGAACTCGCGGATATTCGTTTCCGCGAATTCACCTGTAGGGTTTTTTGGGGAGGATTAACGGAATAACCCATCACAGTTGTTCCAATTTTTTGTAAAAAATATAAACGAGTAGGTTATCTGTCAAATGAAATGGTTTGTTACGTATTTATTTTTCAGTAATCGATTGTGTATAAAGTAGTTTTCACCGAACTACTTTTTTGTTCGAACAAATCCATTGTTTAGGTTTGTTTAAGAGTGTTTTTACCGAAGCGTAGTCTTCCAATTCGTATTCCTAAATCGTCTGATCCCATCCCGATAGAAAGTTGATTTCAAGTTGTTTGAAAGATCAGGGATTTGTCAGTTACACACTGTCATCTAACATAAAATATTAATTCTCTTTGTTAGAGCCTAAATCTATTTATTTTTGTAATTAGACTAGCTGCTGCCCGCGTTTTCGTCCGCGTGGTTATCAGAAATTACGTTCTCATGGGGATGTGCTAGCTGCAGGCTTAGCACGAGAACCGTAGAGATTCGTTTTGTCGACGGAAGAGTAGGCAAAAATGACGTTTCAGTGTAGACAGTTGACAGTTTCGTACCGAGAAATGAAGGCAAGCGATTTCTATTCTACGGTAGACTAGAAATAGAAACCGTCATACTAAGCCTACAGGACAAAGTAGCCTAAGATAGGTACTCCTTATAACATCAACTATCTGCCAGTGAAATTCCCGCCTTTATGTTATGATGAGTTTATGTATGTATGAATTTCTGTCTGTCTGTTTGTTCCGGCTAATCCGAAACGGCTGGACCGATTTTGACGGGACGTCCAGTGGTAGATACCTAATGTTATAATGAGTAAGATAGGGCACGCACGGGTAGCACGTTTAGAGGTAGCACGTTCCTGTGGGATAATTTCCGACATCCAAGCGTGCTTAAATTAAATTAAACTTTGTTTCAGACTAAGGACCATATATTTTGTTAGTATTTTGGTGTTAGCAACAAAAGTGCTTAGAATGATAGATAAAAGCCGAGCACAGCTAGTTTTAAAATAAAACCTACCTGTGCTAATATCTACATAGTAAAACATCACTTACTAAGCCATAAGTATCTGTAACTTACAACTTAGTAACACCGGAAGGGACAGTTAATTAGATTTTCATCCAAAAACAATAAATTCCATAAACGACCGAAGAACGACTAAACTTTAACGAACGTTCTCATAAGTTATGCAGAGACTTCAACACTTATTTAAGCCCCTTTCACACAAACGCTCCGCCGATGAAATTTCACACGTTCCGGCATAATTTTCAGCACCGGTTTGCTACGACAGGGGCCTCAAGTTTACTCTTCTTTGTAGAGGTTAGCCCCTGTCAATATTTGACAGTAACGTTCTAAGCTGACCGAGAATTCCAGCGCTGGGACCGCATTTTACTGGAATCGCGGTCCTAGTCCCCGGATCCATTTTATAACTATTTTTCTTTCGGCGACTGGGACCACCCATGAATGATTAAAAAAGTTTATTGTTCAAGCCAAAAACAGTACAGTCAAATGAAAAGATGTTTTGAATTTTGAATTTTTTCCTAAATTTTGTTATTCAATTACAGGTGGTCCTAGTCGTCAGACGAAAATGTTAAAATTAAATGGATCCAGCGACTGTGACCGCGGTTTGAGTAAATTGTGGTTCCAGTCGCCGGAATCCTCGCTGACCGCTATTACTTATCAACTTAAAGTTACTAAGTAAATGTTAAAGATTGCTCTTGCTTTTCAAATTTATACGGGAAAGTCCTAACTTTATGAAACACGTCAAACTGTCAGTCATATTTATTCTTAAACGATCGATCAGGTTAAGCTACGCCTGCGGCAGTCGTTCCGTGGATGGGTGACCATCTTTACATACCAAGACCCCTCCGTGCCTCGGAAAGCACATTAAGCACATTAAGCCGTTGGTCTTGGCTGTCATTCTTGGATCTTTGACAGTCGTTACGGGTCGTCAGAAGCCCGAAAGTCCGACGATACCCGTTGGTAAGACTGGTTGTCTTACCAACGGGTATCGTGTTACCCAGTAACTGGGTTATTGATATCAGAAAAGCTGTTAAACCACTATTTTTACATTTTAGATAAAACTATCCTTATTTGAGGCCCTTACAGGGCCTGAATTCACTATGACCACTTAACGATTCCTTACTCGTAACCACGTCAATCACACACCAATTCTGCTAATATCGTATTAATAATATCGACAAATTGTCTTGGAACATACAGAATATGACATTTCGATTCCTTACCGTTTCATCGGTTTCTAAAAAAACGATATTTACAGGAAGTTCGGAAAAGGACTTCCGGAAAAACACTATAAAGTGAAAAACAACTTTAATTTCAGAAGTCGGTGACTTTGGATATGTATTTTAATTTTTCGTCACCGCCTTCCGAAATTAAAGTTATTTTTCACTTTGTAGTGTTTTTCCGGAAGTCAGTGGTTTTTTGTTTAGTTTTTTTCACTTTTTAGTTATTCAAACTCAAACTCAAAGCATTTATTTCAATTAAACCATTTACAGGCACTTTTGAATTGTCAAAAAGTCGATCAGTTGAAAAAATGAAGCTAGTTGCCCATTCCAAAACGTAGATCTCAATGGAGAAGAACGGGCAAGAAACTCCACTGACACTCTTTTAAAATCAAGTTGGATATTACAAAATCTTGGGAATAATATTCTTGTTGGTTCTGTATGTGAGAACAATGTAAAAAAATATACACAATTCTAAATACAAGATTAAAAATAAGCCCTGGAAATTAGGAGATGACCAGTCTCAACCGACAGCGGCCGTTCACGAACTTGACACATGGGTCAGCACCATCCAGCTCAACCATTTTGTAGGGAACTGAATGATCCAACACACGTGCCACCATCAGTGAGACATTCAAGCGAACATGACATACTCTTAACTGCAATGCTTTTTCAAGTCAACGTACATACATTAAAACAACACTAGAAACGGATGCAAGGTACTCACATTTACAAAAATTAAATAAAATGCTTCTAAATTATACAAAACTATAGTTTGCAATCTATTTGAGATATTAATAAAATTTGATTTCCTAAAAGAAAGAAAAACACACATTTATGCGATAGTAGCAGTCGCGGTTGATTTGCTGACATTTTTTGAAGAGGTCCGTTGTCTATCTCCGAAACACATCATCAGATCTTTATGAAATTTAAATGGGACCATTTTGGAATAAACCCTTTTCGAACAAAAAAAGAATTTTGCAAATCCGTCTATATATGTATAACGGAGTTATGCCCGAACATACATAAAAAAAATATATCAACATGTCGAATTGATAACCTCCTTCTTTTTGAAGTCGGTTAAATAATTTTTGACATGGATCCACAATTGCCGGAGATATCGCTGAACAAAAATAAAAAAAAAACAACAGACGAAGTTTATTAATTATTATTTAAAAAACCGAAGAAGTCGTCTAACATGACACGTTGCCGATAGCTAGCTACTTTTTAACTTTTTTCCTGGTCATATACATTTTTTTTAAATGCAAGCACTATTTTAGTCATATGACGTAACTTACGCAAGTTTTTGCACCGTGGCCTTTAATTTTATACCAAGTTATTTTATTGCAGTAATACGAGTACATGTATGAAAATGTAAATTTCAAATCATTAAGTAAAGTAAAGATACCTACATCTTTAAATTACTAAAGTGTCTGTGTGTTATATAAAATGATAAATGACAATATTTTACTGTTCAGCTTTTCTACGGAAACGTAAACATAGACATTCGATCATCATTAAAATTACATTAATTTCAAATTGTCAACTAGCAACTGATTTATTGTCAACACTCTGCAATTAATAAGTAATTAAATATACTTAGGTATACCTAATCAGCTCATTTTGTTTTACTTGTGACAACATAGGTAATTAGTTATCGATTCTTGAAACTTTTACTATTGGAGAGTTCTTTGCGCCACTTCTTCTTCCCAGCTAAAGCACTAGGAAGTGGTGAAGGGCGGGCGTTTTGGGAGACTGTCTTGTTTAATTTTGTCGTTCGAAAAGTGCTGATTTGAGAATCAGCACTTTTCGAAGACTAATTTGAACAAATGACCTATTATTAAAATTTTAAGTTAGAACGTTATTATAAAATATTAGGTTTCTGCAGTCCTTTTCCATATAAACTTTAACTGTGCCAAATTTCATACTCCTCCGTCCGCGTAATTTTCGTAAAAAGGGGCATAAAATATTAGGTGCTTTACGTTTAAAGGTAAATAAACGTATTTTCTTTCTTTCTTTTCTTTCTTTCCTTAAATTATATAAACCTTCAAGTGTCAAGTAATTAACCTATTTACTTTTCTATTGTTTCAGACTCAATGAGTCTGCCTAACAGTCGAGGGGATGTGTGTAAAATGTTGTTTTTGATAACAAAAACAACATTAATCTAATATAATAAATATTATAAAGAGGTAAAGTTTGTGAGTTTGTTGTTTATTGAACCGATTTTGAAAATTCTTTTACTAAAGCCACGTTATTTGTGATTAGGGTTGCCACCCGTACTTTATAATAAAGTACTGTACGTTATTTCAGGTAATTGTACTCCTTCATGAGAACAATAAAGTACACGAAAATACTTGTTATTCTTTTTTCACAAATATGAAAAATTTTGTACCAGATTTGATTAAAGGCAATGCAAATATCCTACTAATCACTACATAGTATAAAACAAAGTCCCTTTCTCTGTTCATATATCCCTATGTATGCTTAAATCTTTAAAACTATGCAACGGATTTTGATGCGGGTTTTTTTAATAGATAGAGTGATTCAAGAGGAAGGTTTATATGTATAATACACCGACCTCCACGCGGGCGAAGCCGCTGGCAAAAGCTAGTAATATTATAAATGTGAAAGTTTGTGAGTATGGATGTATGTATGGATGTTTGTTACTCTTTCACGTAAAATCGGCGGAACGGATCTGAATGAAATTTGGCACACAGGTAGTTTGTAGCTTGGAATAACACATAGAATACTTTTCATCCCGATACTACGTTCCCTTGGGATAGTTTTCGACCTCCACGCGGGCTACATGACATAGAAAATGTGATTTAAAAAAATTATGGTCATTTTTTACATTCTGCTGTATGAAATTTGTAGCATCAGTAGATGGAGACTTGCATGAAATAAAACGTCATTTGGGAACAAGATGGCTCTCTCTGTTGCCATGCCAACTACATTATTATTAAATTGGTCACTTAGTAGACGCTACTTTTTAAGTTTTGACCACTGTCCAATGGTTTTATAAAATTTATTGATGCTCAATGAAACTGACAATGACATGATTGTAATTTATTTGCATTTTTGTAGTCACTTATTAAATTTATTTAATAAAGCTGTTAAATGTCTAGAAGCCAACTGCATAACAGTTTTAGATATTTATGGGATTATGGTTAGTCTTAGAGATGGATTAACACAAAGAAAACAAGATCTCTTTCTGGCTATGAAACAGACAAAAAAAATTAACTGTTATCTTCACCGGAACTGACTAGGAAAATTCAGGGGATTTTTTATTATTTATTGACGAAGCCCTAGAGCATCTGAATAAATGGTTTGATTTCAATAACATAAACTGGTTATTTACATTTGGTGATATAAATATAAAGAGCAATATAGAATTTGGTAATATTGTTAACATAGTTGAAAACTTAAATATGCAAAAACTTAATGTAATATGGATGATCTTTATTGAGAAATCGCTTTATTAAACCAACTTTATAATCAGATATGTACTTCTAAGGGTTTAGCAGAACTATCAACTGCACAAAAATGGCAGCAAGTATTTAATATGAGTGATGATCATTTTTTTTAACTTGTATAAAGTAATTTCATTTTTATTGGCTATTCCCGCCACGTCAGCATTCACAGAAAGAGTTTTTTCTGTGATGAATGCAGATGAATGTAGCAAATTGCGAGACGAAAGAAACAAAGCGTCTCTGAATTTGATGAAAAATGAATGACTTATTTACTTTAATGTAAATATAAACTGAAAAGATGCTGTGCAATTGTTTAGTAGAGATACTTATTTTATACAAACTGCAAAAAACAATAAAAAATATGTTTTTAAACATAATAATAAAAATAAATAATCTGGATGTGGCCCGTGCAGTCCATCCGTTGCCTAACTGGAAATCTCCACGACAGAACGGACTGCACAATTTGTGGATTAAATGGCTACAAAGGTCACACGCTTGCTTAGCTTCACAATTCCAGTCATATTTAGTGACTGGGTCGCTATCACTGTTCTTTACGACAGATATTACCCACCTGCTCCATAAATCGGGTAGTACTGCGGAACCTAAAAATTATAGACCAATTATATGTTTACCGACGGTGTATAAAGTTCTTACATCCATTCTTAGAGCAAAAATTTCACAGCATATTGAAAGCAACGCGATTATGTCGGTGTCTCAGAATGGATGTAAGAATGGGTCCTGCGGTACTAAGGAGCTACTCCTTATAGACATGGCCATAAGACAACAGGTTCGTAGACCCCGAAAGGATCTGTCGATATGTTGGATAGATTATAAGAAGGCCTATGACTCGGTGCCACATACATGGCTCATGAGGGTGCTGGAGTTGTACAAAATATACACGACTCTACGCAACTTCTTGATGTCGTGTATGAGCATTGGAGGACGGTCCTTCTGTATATAGGATGTCGACAGATCCGGGGACCGATGAACCGATTAGGATTGAGCGTGGAATATTTCAGGGCGATAGTTTGAGTCCGCTTTGGTAATCGATACAGTAAATGGCCTAATAGCGAAGAACCTCGACCAACACCTCAGGAGGCTCTCATTGCGCGGCTGGATCAACAAGCCAGGGTTTCATTCAAAACCAGTACCTACTCCTAGACACGGCACGCATAGTCAGGAGGTTCCTTTCTCTAGAGCCCTGACCACTGACATCTTGGACCCTGCTCCTGTTGCCGATGGGCCACTATTTTTATATTTTTAAACGTTTTTGTACGATTTTTGTAAAGACATTTAAAAATATACTTAATATGTTTAAAGAAAATAAACGAAAAGAAAAATATATTATACTTAATGTTCATACTATGTACTTTTTTTTTACCTATAACCTAACTGCAAAAAAGGTGGCAGCCCTATTTTTAAGTGTCGTAGGCTATATATTAACACGAAAAATGAAAAGACTTTTTCGTGGTAGTCGGATTTGCAAAGTACTTAAGTCAGAGAAAAAACGGTCGAACGAAAACGTTTCTTACGAACGTTGCCTTAACTAATAGAGATATATGATTGAGTTTTAGAGAAAGGTTGTAAAACTTGATAATGCCTACAAAAAGTCAGCGACAGCATATGTCTAAATTTTATATTTAAGCCACAAAAAGTAGCTTTTTATATTTAAAAAATAATTTAAATCGTTAAGTCATGTTTATTGGTCATATATTCAACAATCATGATTTTTTATGAAAATAAGTAAATTTATCGTCTCAAGTGTTTAAAACAAAAGACTTTTCTCTTTTACTGTTTAAAATTTGGACGATTGGTTAGAGATCATTGAACGACATTGGTATGAAACCGCGACCGTGTCGTAATCTATTGAATAGCACTCAGTACTAACAGAACCACATTCATAATTTCAACACAAGTAAAAATGTTTATCGCCCAACGAAGTGGGCACTGGTTAGCTAGTTATAAATAAAATAGATAGAGCATAGTAACTTATAGATCTCAGTGGGTCGCAGTGACTAGCGGTTTCCCAAGGATGGATGTCCGGAAGGACGCACAGATAGCTTTCAGATATCACTTTGGTACTCTCTTTTGTAAACCCACTCTTCACATCAAATGATCGCAAAATTATGGTATCAACATAGATTTCCGATTATCGTTTATTTTAATTTTAGTTACGTTCCGACCCATGTCTAGACTGAGATTTTATTTATATCAGAAAGGTCATTTAGATTTAAATGGACTGCTTAGTGACTTAAAAATTGGTCAAATTTATAAACTCGAAGTAGTTATTTTTATTAATAACTAGCGTATGCCCGCCCCCGAGTGGAGGTCGGAAACTATTCCACAAAATGAGTCCTATATGTTAATGCAAGTCATAAACTATCTGTGTGCCAAATTTTAACCAAATCCGTTCAGCCGATTTTACGTGACTGAGTAACAAACATCTAAGCATACAAACTTTCACATTTATAATATATATATCGTCTTATATATAAAATTTCCATGTCACAATGTTAGTTACCGTACTCCTCCGAAACGGCTTTACCGATTTTTACCAAATTTTATATGCGTATTTAGTAGGTCTGAGAATCGGCTACTATCTATTTTCCATGCCCCTAAGTGATAAGGGTTGTTCACCCTAAATAATTTATAAGGCAAAACAACGTTTGCTGGGTCAGCTAGTATATATAAATAAATATATCCTACTAGATAGCAGGATTATTCAAAAATATAAGCCATCTTTGTTAAACATTCTCTTATTTTCATTCAATTCAAATAGGAAACATTTAAGTTCAAGGGAATCGTGTGTGCGCGAATCGTGAATTTAATAAGTAGTAGGTAATTCATTATTTTTAACAATAAAACCAACACGACGCGTCATAAAAACTTACTTTAAGACTAACACGTCGTCATTAAACGAATTAAACAATTAGCGTGAGCTTCATCACGTTGCTGTCAATAACCCTTTATTGACATGATAACGGATAATTGCAATTAGATAATTGAGAGTGACACGCGAGGTCAAAAGGTTTGAATTGTAATTATTTTCAAACAATATGTATCACAGAAAGATTTAAAAGTTTACAATTAAATACTTAGCTGGAATCAAAAAAAGTTAAAAAGTAAAACTTTTAAAACTCACCAAAGTATAATCAAAAGTTGTAACTTCAACACAAATTCAAGACACAATTGTTGGGAACCAAAACCATGTACTGTGTATCACAACGTTGCATTTTTGTATTATTGTTAAAACTTCACATTACAACTTCGCAAACTGCAGGTGCGGGCCGCGTCGCGTGCGTCTGAACCGCGCCGTTCTACCCATTCGACTGAACAAGAACCGACCAAAACTCCGTCGCTCCGCCGAACACTGAAACGCTCGCGAAAACAGGCATTATTTACAAGTTTTCCCATGACATCGCGGAAAACTGTCCATGGTTTGTTTTGAAACGTTCATAGGCAAGTGTACTATAGGCAGTGACTGTGGCGTAGCTAGTCCTAGAGGGGCCCTGTATCAAGATTTTAAGGGTCCTTTTTACCCGATTGCGGCTAAGTTCACAACTACGATATTGTTTTTTTTTTTTTACAAAACAGAAAACAGCATCCCTGGGTCGTCAGGTTAAAGCTTGCTGCTACTGTGGTCTAAGACAATTCAAGTGCGAATGAAATTGCTCTTGAAAATTGGGACATCCTAACTCGGATAGGTTAGTTTTTCCATTTGATTTGACTTAATTAATGCAAGAGCTTATAAATAATTATTGTCCTGCTCCTTTAGATTGTAAGACATAAGCAAATTACGTTAATTGTCATGTTTTCATCAATAAGTATTTGATGTGGTGAATAATATTTTTTTTAAATGCTTTATTATTTATCAGGGCTCGAGTGGGCCCTGTAGCTTGGGGCCCCGTATTATTAATATGGCTGATACAGCGGTAATAGCTACGCCCCTGAATGTTACTAATTTATTTTTATAATTTATGATTTTTATGGCATATATTTTACATTCTGTGATTACTTTCACTCACACAGTATATTATTACCTACCTATTAAAATATTAGGAAAATCATCTACCTTTACAATATTTGTAAATACATGATGTGAGCACCATGTTTCTATTAAATAATTCTTTACCTGTCATTACTTTATTTAATTTAATTGGCTTACCTATTGTGGTATTTTTTTTTTATTCTAGGTGCATCGTCTTCACATTATAATGCTATAATTATTGTCAACAAAGTAATAGGCCTCATTAGAAAGCTTAAAGTCACCCAAAGGGCAATGGAGAGGGCTATGCTTGGAGTTTCCCTACGTGATATTTTATTTTTCTGGGTGGGAAATCATCAAATGACTTCTCCCGCTCTGGGTGGAGCAGGAGGGCGTGTCAGACTTTTACTGACTAAAACCCACCCATGTTCCCTCAGTTGCTGCTGACATCTCTTTGAGGCGCGCGTGGAACACAACGCGCCGTCGACCCGGGCTTGGTCCTTACCGGACAGCGAGCTACCCATTACTCGCCGTCCGCAAGCCCGTGCTTACGGTGGCCGGGAATCAGCAGGTGTTCAGGGTGGCAGGGATTCACGACGCCCAGGGCGTCTCCTGCGAAAGCCACGGCCGTGAGGGCGCATGTACTGCCTCTCCCTCACGTGCGCCGCCTCCCTCTTTCGTCACTCAAAGGGCAATAGAGAGGGCTATGCATTGAGTTTCCCTACGTGATCGAAACAGGAATGAAGAGATCCGTAGGAGAACCAAGGTAACCGACATAGCCCGAAGAATTGCCAAACTTAAGTGGCATTGGGCAAGGCGGGCACATTGCTTGCAGAACAGATGACCGATGGGGCCGGAAGGTTCTGGAGTGGTGACCGCGTCCCGGAACACGTAAAGTTGGAAGACCTTCCATAAGGTGGACTGATGATTTTGTGAGGGCGGCAGGAGTCCGCTGGATGCGGGAGGCACAGTACCGGTCGAAGAGGCGGAGCTCAGGGGAGGCTTACGTCAGGAAGTGGACGTTTTTCGGCTGAAATGATGATGATGTTGATGAACAAAGTATTGCGAAACATTTTAAAAGAGTTACGGTAGAGTTTCTTGCCCTTTCGTGTCCATACGAAACTACCTGACATCACACCTGGTTTCCCCGAAGGATTGCGCAGTGGTGCCTAAGTACACCCACATTTCGCCAGACTCCGGGCTGCTACTCAGAAACTCCACATACAAAAACCCAATAACACTTTGCCCAAATAAATTATGTAAAAATATGATTATTAAGTATAAAAGGCATAATTTACCAAATTTAACCTTTCTTCCTAGTATTTATTGTTAAAATAGAAAATATTATAATGAAAAGGCACATTCGGCAACTGATCTATTCGATCAGTTGTGCCTGTTAATAATAATAAATACTTCGCAAAGAGCCTCGACCAACACCTAAAGAGGCTCTCGTTGGGCAGCTGGATCAAGGGCTTGCTCCAGAAAGCGGTACTCCTGGACACGGCTCGCACTGTTAGGAGGTTCCTCTCTCTGGAGCCTACCCTGTTTCCTTTGGGCTACAATTTTTAAATGTTTTTATATATTTTATATTCTAATATTTAAAAATATAATTAATATGTATATATTGTCAGAAAACCAGAAAATACTTCAATAGTGCAATTAATGCGTTTTAATTTACTTATGAATTAAATTCTTCAATAATTATTATTTGGTTTAAATACAAAATAATTAAGGGAAAATTAATTTTATTTTTAAACAACATCCTGGAAGGATAAGGACAAATACATTTTATTTGAAGAAATTCCCACGGCATACATAACATAAATAATACACACACACACCCACACATTTATTATTTTGCTTTGCAGAATATTTAGTTTTTTTTTTTTTTTCTTTCTTTGCTATCTTTCGGGTCATCATTATCATCATTTCAGCCGAAAGATGTCTACTGCTGGATATAGGCCTCCCCTAGAACGGGGGTGTTGCCATAATCGCCACGCTTGGGAGGCGGGTTGGCAATCGCAACTTTCGGGTATTCAAACTAAAATCATATTTTTTTCGCTTCCTTATATTCTGTGTCAGTTAAATATTTGTATCTTTATCAGATTCATCCGATGATTCCAAAATTGTTTTTCCCAGAATCTGTTGAAATGATGATAATGATTAATCATGGCCAACACAACACTTGGGCCATGGGGTCTGAGTGCCTACTTGGTTTTTCGAGACATCGCCAAGCGGTTAGTCGACTCTTCACGTGACCAGAGGGCTGGCCTATTCTTTGGTCGAAGAAACAGCATCGCGGCAACATACAACGTGGCAATGCTGCCAGCCTTTTGGGCACTTTTCCTATTGACAGCGATGCAGACGACTTTTTGATGCCCCATGATTATTTTTCTCTGATTTTATTATATGGGTAAATGTACTATTAATATTATTTTATATCTAGTAAATGCATAAATGTCTCTACCTTCTAACCATGGAAAAGAATGTTATATTCAAATAGAAGAAGCAACTCCCTCATTATGCTACGCACGGGTACAGTCTCCTGTTGTGAAGACATGTGCAAAAGTAAAAAAAAAAATACACACAAAAGACAAAACACAAAAGTTACAAAAAAATACACACATAAGTCACAAAAGTCAGTAAGTAGCACACATATAATACTACACTACACACAAAAAACCGGCCAAGTGTGTATATTTATCCCAATCACAAACTTAACAATGTAGTTCAAAACAATGTGCTCCCATACATTCCAACTGGAAATGCAAGTTGATTGACTATTACTCATTAAGTTGTAAAGTCGACTTAGCTGTGATAGTTTTCCTTTTAACTTCGAGAAATATATACTACTGCCGTGACTTGTTTTATATATTTATTCCAAAAGAACCATGTCGGGGGGACACTTGACTCTAAAAAAAATTAGCACTTCCCAATCCTTGAATCGAATTATGGCTTTTATACCCTTTAATATTCTTAAACAGCATATCCAACGACACCCCACACTATGGGACAGACGACAAAAAAAAAACATTCCCTACTTGGAGGTGTACCCTCAAAAAAATTATCACTTTGTCGGCGTAATTAATATGTTTACCGTTGCCAAATCACAGCTTTCTAGTAGTCTATGAATCAAAATTAAAATCAAAAGTAATTTATTCAAACTAGGCTGGTGTCAGCACTTTTTGAACGTCAAAATTACATAAGACAGTTCCCCAAAACGCCCGCTCTTCCCCGCTTCCTAGTGCTTTAGCTGGGAAGAAGAGTCTGAGCTAAGCTACAGACAGACAAACGGACGGACATGGTGAAAATATGAGGATCCTTTGTTGACTACAGAACTCTTTAAGGCTCGTGCAGACTAGCACGACGCGACGGTCGAGTCGCGCTCGCGACACTCGTAGAACTCTATGAAAACTTCATGGAAATTGTTCTACAAGAGGCGCGGTGTGCCTGTTTGAAGAAGCTTTAAAACTTCCGGAACAAATGCTCAAAATGATGGCGAAAATCGCAACCGAAAATCTATTATTATGTACGGTTCGTTTTGAAACCCTGACGCTAATTGGACAGGTAAAATGTCAAACTCAACAGGCTGATTTTTCAATAGTCAGATAACTAATTATCGGAAGAATAATAAAAAAAAAATATTTGTACACTTCGAAGAACATGCATAAGTACTAAGATTAGGGAAATATTGTACAATAGAGTCAGACTGACTATTTTAAAAATCAGTCCTTGATTTTTTCACAATATTAAGGGGTGTGACAACCATAATTAGATTCAGGGATTGGAAAGTGCTAATTTTTTTTAGAGTCAAGTGTCCCCCCGACATGGTTCTCTTGGGATAAGTATATGAAACAAGTCACGGCAGTAGTATATTTCTCGAAGTTAAAAGGAAAACTATCACAGCTAAGTTAATTTTACAACTTAATGAGTAATGTCAACCAACTTACATTTCCAGTTGGAATGTATGGGAGCACATTGTTTTCAACTACAATGTTAAGTTTGTGATTGGGATAAATACACGCATTTGGCCGGTTTTTTGTGTGTGGTGTGGTTCCGTGTGGTGTCGGACGTAAAAGAATAGCACTATTCCATTTCTTCCCATGGGTGTCGTAGAAGGCGACTAAGGAACTTACTAGAGAAAGGTAGCAGCGTTCTCTAAGCATTTGACCACCATACTGCGATCGCCAACCCGCCTGCCAAGCGTGGCGATTATGGCAAATCCCCCCTTTTGGGGGAGGCTTATGTCCAGCAGTGGACGTCATTCGGCTGATATGATGATGATGACTACAATATTATAAATATGGAGAGTTTGTATGTTTAGATGTTTGTGACTCAATCGTGCAAAAACAGCAGAATGGATTTGAATGAAATTTGAAATTCTGGATTAACACTAGCCCTGGCCACAGCTTCTGGCATTGCGGTGCGCGGTGCGACAGGTAGGAGGCGCGGCGGGCGGTGCGATTTGCGGTGGTATGCCGCTGCTCGAATAGTTCTGCCGTGTCACGCACATCTCTGCTATCTTAAAATAATAGAGTTTCGCCTAACCATGCAAAATAATTTTATACACCATAACTATCGTCAATACTAAAACAGAATTTCAAAAATTGTAGTTGGTTTCCTAGATATTTGTAATGGCAAACTCGTTCAACTTTATTTTTTAATGATTGAATCATGCCTAACTCTAACTCAAGTTAGAATAGTTGTGCATTACTCGCGGTAGCTGTCGCAGCGTCTCTCAATTTCTTTTAGATATTATAGAAGAGTTGCGCGTGACCGAGGTCATCGCACTCGCCATTATACTTAAAATAGTATGTTAATTTTTAAAATAATCAATTAAACTATTTAAGAAATCAATAAAACAGTATCAACATAATTATTTTAGTCTGTTGTAATAAAATAAACTAAACAAACCTCCTAACAAAAACTTTATATCACTTAGCATTTTTTTTGCAGACATTGGTAACGGTTCTTTTTTTTTCTGGGTGGGAAATCATTAAATGACTTCTCCCGCTCTGGGTGGAGCAGGAGGGCGTGTCATACTTTTACTGACTAAAACCCACCCGTGTTCCCTTAGTTGCCTGTGTACTAGGGGCCACGGTATCTCTTTCGAATAACCCGCACTCCTGGCAGGCATCAGCCCTTGCGGGCCCCATCAGTTGTTACTGACATCTCTTTGAGGCGCGCGTGGAACACAACGCGCCGTCGACCCGGGCTTGGTCCTTACCGGACAGTGAGCTACCCATTACTCGCCGTCCGCAAGCCCGTGCCTACGGTGGCCAGGAATCAGCCTGGGATTCCCGACGCCCAGGGCGACTCCTGCGAAGGCCACGGCCGTGAGGGCGCATGTACTGCATCTCCATGCGCCGCCTCATTCTTTGCGACCATCACTGCTTCGCTGAAGGAAGCGACTGCTAGCCATGCACTCTCGCTCCGTACCATGGCCTGGACCAGGGCCGGACGCGAGAGATCGCCGCCGCCGATCGGTGGCCAGGGGGTTAGGATACTTTTTATAAAAAAAAAACAAACAAAAAAAACACAAAATATACAAACTTTATTTTTTCTGCTGATGTTAGTGACGGTAAATGAGATGGAACAGTTGTAGAATAAAGATAATCTATCTTCTATCTTTTGACCAAAAATTAATATAAAGTAACCATATGTTAATGTTATTGTGTACTGTACTGTAATTTAATTTGTGTCCTATTTTTTATTTGAATAAATGGTAAATTTCATAGATTATCTTTATTCTACAACTGTTCCATCTCATTCCATATAAGGTGAGGGCCTATAACTATCTATCTTGACAGACAGTCTTTAAATTTGGTGGTTCACTATGTCTATGACAATTTAAGCTCAAAATGTAAATGTACCTACTCTGTTACGTTGTTCTAAGACCGAATGTAACGTCTTTAATAAATAGCAATAGGCTAATAGGTAATTGCAAGACTTGCTCTTGTGGTCAAGCTCTTGCTGCAAGACCGTGACCAAGACCAAGACTGAGAGCGCAAGACCAAGACCAGGTGTATTGGAGCAAAACCAAGACCAAGACTGGCTAAGTCTCGTCTTGGTCTTGCATTTGGGTAACACTAAATATAATGTTAGGACTTTAAAAGAGACCTTTGAGTTTGTTTCGGCATTTCTTCTCAGGGATCAAGGAAATGCCGGGTGCCATCTAGTTTTTAAAATATTGACGTGTAAAAGTGTCTTACAAGATCTACTTACATAAATAAATATTTCATTTCATTTCAACGTCAGTAGCTGTGTCTCTGTCTGTGGCATCGCATCGTTATCAACTTCTAAAACTCGTATTTAATTAGCACAAATGTACTGTTTGAGTTTTAAAATTTTCTATTTGTTGTGTGTCTGTGTACCTCTTGTCATACCTTTTTTATATTTATTCGCTGCTTTTAAATATCATAAGTATTGCATAACCTATGACTCTTCACATTATTTAATATTTATTTTATTCTGTGGGTACACATACAACTTGATTTCTGTTGCAATTTGAAGGCTGATCTTACAAAAAAAAAAAAACTATAATGTCACCCGGGTGACATTCAAGCAAGTTTAAATGTTGACAAAAGTCAGGCAAAGTATGAAATAAGAAAGAAAGAAAGAAAAAGTATTTATTAGACTCGCACAGGAATAACACAAACTTAACTAAATAACATACTTAATAAAATATAAATTAAAATTAGAGAAAAACAAAAAGTAAAAATAAAAACAAAGTCCCGTACGAGGCCAAAAGGCCCCTATCTTAGCATGATGCTGCGACATTTAAAAAAAAAAATTATATTCCAGGTCCAGTTGAAAACCAGGCACTAGTTTCAGGCATTTTTGCTACCTTTTATTTTATTTATCCGGGAAAACAAACAATTACACAGTAAGAATTACAAAGAGAGAATTACAAAAATGATACAAATATGAAATCAACCAATTGAATGAATGAATGTGGTTGATTTCTCAAACACAACACAACTACAAGACAAACACAATACAACAGACAAAGACAATATAACACAAGAGACAATACACAAAACACACGGACAGACAACAGACAGACAGATAGTCAGACAACTTGGTAAATTTTAAGCCTAACAATTGTAACAATAAAAAAAGAGGAAATCGCAGCCGTGAGCCACAGTTTCCTACTAATTCCTTACATCGCTCTTTACTCTTTTTATTTATTTCTTTGTTTGCTGTATAATGATTGCCTTTTAGTCTGTGCTAAATAAATGTATTTTCTTTCTTTCCATTATATTTTGACAACAAAAACTATTAATAGATCATAAATCTCTCATAAAAGATAGACCTTTTGGTAGTAGTGGGTAGAAATATCGGCCGGCCGAACTTGGACTAACTTAAGTATATACGTAGGTAGTTCAGACAAAGTCATTTGACTATATTTAGATCTAAGTCTCTGTCAGATATTCGGTTGTAAGTTTGTACCCGTTTAGCCGACTCGTGCTTACATTACATTTTACATTCCAGACTTGACTACGAAATAACAGAAACTTTGAAGTTCATCAAACAAATAGTAAGTCATTAATAATAATGAAGGAGAGAAACGAAACCAGTATGATCCAGTGGTAACGGCTAAGACTTACGAGTTGTAGGTCGTGGGTTCGAACCAAGACTTGCTCTTAATTTTGTGTAAATGATTTATTCACCACTGCTCTCAAAAAAGTGAAGGAAAACATCGTGAGGAAAGGGGGTCCATTCATTACGTGAGGCCATTTTGGCGATTTTTCGACACCTACCCCGCTCTAGTGAGATGTCGTGAGATATTTCAAAATGCGTATTTTTAGTGTAAAAACGTTAATCTGTGCTTATTTGCGTTGGATTTGTGCATTGCGTTTGGCTGGCTTGGCTGGCCAGTAGTGGTTTAAAAAATTGAAGACCTATTGTGCTACTTTGTGGTGTTCGCATAACACCGATAAATATGATTTTGGGTGAGAGTTTTATTTCTCAGGAACTATCCAACTGATCAAGTGTGTTTTTTTTTATTGAGGTACTCTTTAGGTACAACTTTTTGGTGTAATTATATTTGATGAGTAATGGCTAAATAATAAAATATTATAGAACACCCGCCATCTTGATGTCAATATGGCGGGTGTACCTTAAATTTCGAAATAATTTCGTTCTGAAGGTGGTACAGATTTTTTAGAGTTAGGTACAAAACAGTATGTTTTAGGTAAATTTTTTTGTTAATTGGTATAATTTGATTCGCTATGGTACATTCGCCATTTTGACTCTCACAATTTTGTAGTATTTGGCCATATTGGCGGAAAACACGATTTACTTAATTTAACCCAGTTTTGTCGCAATTTTACATTGTTTCTTTGCAAAAAAAATATTAAAAATTACGTGATATTTGCCGAGACCTCTATCATGTGAGATTGGGTGAGATTCGCCTCAAACCCCTCCCACCCCCTAAACGCCTCACGTAATTAATGGACGCCCCCAAACCGGTATGTCCTAGAAAATTTGAAGATTTGTGACATCTACCAACACGCACTGGGCCCGTGTCGTTGCCATTACAGTCCACTCCTTCTCACAAAGAGGAGGCCTGTGTCCCAGCAGTAGGAACATTATAGGCTGATTATGATAAATAAGTTTATCATTGCTCCATTCGTAGTTGTAGCTCGCTTCAAGTTCGAAAACATTTATTTCCCATAATTCCACGAAAAATCAATGTCTAAGGCGGATCACACAGTGAAAATAAACAAGCGCGGGAGCGCTTGTTTATTTTCATACAAATGTAATAAAAACGCTGGAAAAGCATTGGGAATTTGGCTCGTTTCGCGCACCCCGGAGCGTGTTACGTAGCACTGTGTGATCCGCCTTAGACATTGATTTTTCGTGGAATTATGGGAAATAAATGTTTTCGAACTTGAAGCGAGCTACAACTACTATCTGCGCCCGTCGCGTGGTGCGTCTGAGTGTGTGAATCGCTTTAGTCATGAATACTAAAAGGTCAAACAAATTCATGATTTCTATGCAGAAACTACCGGAAATCATTGAATTCCAAGTCACCCTGTCTACAAAAATTATAAATATGATAACGATGTTCATAAAAAACTATTTGCGCCTACCTGTTTTGAAAGAGCAATGCGTTTAAGTGTATGTCTAGCTGAGTAAATATTTCTTTCTTTCTTTTACACTGAATAATAAATTGCAGTACAGTAAGCTGCACGTCGGTGGTAACACTTTGACCTTGACTTTAACAATTTGGTTCTTGGCCTGTTGCCCGGTTATTATAATGTTTTTTTGTTAAACCATTAATTTTGTTACATTTCTTTAATCGAGTTCCCAAGTCCTTTTTTATATCACCTAAGGTCATTGATACCCAGACTAATCAATAGACACGGTTAGGACGCTTCTACGGAATAAAGAATCCCGCATACAAAGATACATACATAGATACGCATGAAAAACATAACCATCCGTCGATTCCATACCTCGCCAGCATCAGCCCTCGTGCTCTTTAAGAAAAAAATATCATATTTACTACCCATGGCAAAACATAACGATCAGGGGTCCAAAGTCTATAATTATAATGTATAGATCATAATGGTATTGAAATTTTGGTCAAATTACTATTAGCTGACTCTAGTCATAGGGTACTAGAATAGATTTTGTTATTTCCCTAGAGATAGTCGTGATTTAGATCAAATCCCTACCCGACTAGTTTACCATTATAATCAAGTGAGATGTTCTCGCCATCAAATCTGACAAAGTTTTTTGACTTTTTAAATTGCATTTTTGCCTAATATATATGACAACATTAGCGACTCAAAATCATTATGGCAGAATCTAAAAAGCATGTGCTTTCAGTGTGTAAGGACAACCATGTTCTCTTTTTAGCGTTCCTAATGTCCCGGGCGACCCTAATGTAAACACCTCACAACAATCCTTCTTTGAATCGAACCGGTTCTGGACCACAAAATTCACCATGACGCCAAAAGATCCGAAGACGGTTTTACATATTTAAAAAATATATGTGAAAAATACGTAAGGGATTGACGGTATATCGATGAAAATGTTAAGACTTACACTCCCGCAATCATCAACGGCTATAACTGAGATAGTAAATCGATCCATTATCTCGAATGTATTTCCTGATCTGCGGCGTAATGCAATTGTGCGGCTTATTCCAAATATCTTGCTCAATAAGCATATTGCCATATTTGTTTTAAGGGTGTCAATAAGCGCGACCTTTGACGCGTAGTCCTCCCTCAGGCTGATCCATTTGTCACGGTATCTTGTGTATCTAGCGCGCAGGACACTGAGAACTGTATGCAGGAATCTAATCAGTTTTAACAGTTCTCCAGATCGAACTTCGGCTATGACGACCAATCGACAAATCATCAACGGCGAAATCAGAACATGATTATTAACCAAATTAATTAATTTAAAAAAAAATGCTGTTCCTTCCATTTTTACCGTGTATGTGTGTAAATATTGTACTTTTTTATGAAACATCAGTAATTTTTTTGGATTTGCGTCCAAGAGAGCGTTGAGTGCAGAGAGTGTGCGAGGGACCGGAGACTACCTCAAGCTACGGTTCATATTATTCAGTAAGTGGATTGTGGGATAGGCATTGTCAGATAGGCAATCGCTCCTATCTCCTTCTATAAAAAAACAGCACATTTTTTTATCCATTACTACAAGTTTCTGCGGTATGGCGTCTGGAATCATGTGCTGAATTTATGGTTTCAGTTTGCGCGTCAATGTCCCTGCTACCCTATATGATGTACGAGACAACAAAAGCGCACTTTAGAGCAAAATTCTAAGCCATATACCAATTAAAATACTTAAGTAAATAAAAAAGTTGTTGATATATTTCTTACAAAAAAAAACTACAAAAATAAATAATTAACTTTCTAAATAAACTACATTTTCTTAAATGCGAAGGGGTTAAACTTATTATTATATATTATAAACTGCGTTAGTAAGAACCTCTCATTTAATTGAAGGTCTCTCTTGAGATTTCCATTCCTTCGCTATTTAAAGATCTTTAGATTACATTATGAGTTTTTAATGTACCAATTAAAAGTTTACAATGTAATCTTTAAATAGCAGACATTCAAACTAAGCTTTCAAAATTTTATTTTATTTAAACATTTCTCTTCAAGTCTACTGCATTCCAAATAGCAAATAACTGGATAGGTATAGAACTCGAACTTCTTAGCGTGTTGATGAATGATGGTAATAATAACACAAACAAATACATAATATAGACAAAAAAAAATATATTATTAAAAATGAACTTACCTTATTAAATTATTATGTCATGCTGGCTTTTTTAGGTAAGTGAGGTTCTCGTGGGTAAGCAATAGTAGCCGCACGAGTCGATCAACCAAGTTAAGCTAACTTTATCGGTACGTGGATTCGTGACCACTTTTACATACCGAGTCCCCTCCGTGCTTCGGAAAGCACGTTAGGCCCGGCAGTAATTCTTGGATCTTTGACAGTCGTTATGGGTCGTCAGAAGCCCGAAAGTCTGACACCCAGTCTTACCTAAGGGTACATATGATACCTACATAATTATGATTTTTTGGTAAACCGATCATCATCATCATCATCTGCCTAGCATCAACCAAGCACCAACTATGTTGGGGTCGGCTTCCAGTCTAACCGGATGCAGCTGATTACCAGTATTTTACATAGAGCAACTACCTATGTGACCTCTACAACCCAGTTACTGGGAAACACGATACCCTTGGTAAGACTGGTTGTCAATAATAAATAATGAACTCGCAAAGACACCACAAAGAAAAATTTAAAAGCTGATTGAAGCCTTTGAGCTTATTTCCTTCCCCATAGTAAATAACTTTAAACTTATAGTCGTTAGTGATAAACTTTCCATTCTAAAACCGGTAAAGTTTCCGGTGTTTGAGAAAAGATAACGCTGAACTTATTTGATAACTTAGCTTGTCGAACTACGTGTTGATTCTTGAGATAATTCTTGTCAGAAGAGCACGTTTGTGGAAAATCTCTGAGTTGTTTCAAGGTTTGGTTTCAAAAACTCCATAAGTCAAATATTTGCACACCATTTGTAACGGTAGAATGTAAAGGGGACATTACAGTTATAAGATCAGACGTTGTAAACCTATATTCTGGGAGATAAATTAATTTAAAGGATGACGGTCAAAATGGGTGTAAGTTCAACATAATTGAAATATATCTCAAATTGTAGCTTATAATTAGTAACCTACTTCATATTCCAACAAAAATTACCAAAGTCGCCGGAGAACAGAGATAGAACTAATTGAAAATATAGCATTTTTCTTTATAAATATTATCGAAGATTTGACTACATTTTCCACGTTTAAAAAACAAAGTCATGTTATTAACATGTGCGGACACGCAGGTAACAATGTTTGCTCGAATTCACCCCCACTACTCCCGCGCGCGGTTCAGTTTAGTCGTTGTTTACTTGTTGTTTGCCTGCGTTTTATTTTTTCGGTATCATCAATTGATTTCAAAATCAAAATCAAATTGTTTTATTTCACATAAACCTACATGGGCACTCATAAAACTTATAGCTTCTGACGTTTCATAAGTGCCCATGTTGGTGCACGGTTCCAATTGGTCGCTCCCTATGGAGAAGAGCCGGCAAGAAATTTCAGGGTTAGGTACTGTTTTGAAAATGTTAATAATTACGTATCGTTGTAGTTTTTAACAATAAAACGATACGTAACTATTAAGTTCCGTGTTTTATATAATTTTTTTAAACAATATTTTCAAATAAACCCGGTGGATATGACTAGGGTTATTTATATAATTACGATCCTGGCATTAGGTCCCAATAACTGGCACTAGTTGCAGTTCTGTTGGTCTTACGTGCAGGTTTCATACAAAGCCCACCATTCTTTAAGGTCAAAAAAAGTAAATGTAAATTCGTGTACGCTTAAAAAATATGTCTAAAACATGTGTGTACTTGATTTAATAGAAGCTATAAGTGTCAGTGACACAAAAATAAACAGTAAAATGACTACTACTAAAACTCGTCTATAAATAATTTTAAGTATGTCTTCGCATGTAGATTTTGTTGTAGCTTCATATAGACATGATTGTGTCCAAATAAAACGTCGCGTTGACGCAGCATTAGCGTTATCTATACAACGTCATCATTATTTAAGTAATTTAAAGATCATAATTTAAAAAAAAAACACGTAGGTATAACGACTCTGTCTCAGTGGACATTAATATTGGCATTAGCAAACTGACACGTTTCGTCAAAGCCAGGTCTTTTAATAAATTACATTTTAATATCGCACCTATCCCAAATTACCTCAATAACTGGACCCTCGTCTTCATAGTAGTTAAGTATTTGATTTTGGTATTACATTTGGACAGGCTTGGTCTTGGTCCAATCTGAAGGTAAGACACTTTTGTACCTGTTTATTTGGTTATAACAAAAACAACCTCATATTTTCAAAGGTATATTTCATAGGTAGATAAATATAAGTATGGAATATCACTTAAAATATAATATATACTCTGTTCATTATCACCACATTTTTAAACATGCAAAAAAATTTACATTGAAATAACTTTGTCGACTGTCGTACATTCGTGTTTAAAGTTGTCAAAAAAGTGAAAATAATGCCTGTTTTCACTAAACATTAGGCGACACCTTAATGAATGCCTCAATTAAGTTACGCTGTTAGTTTTCTGTGCTTGTTCGGTCGCTTAGCGATTGAGCATTATGATCTTTAAAGGTGTAGGTCTACACCTACACACTTATAGATCTTAATGCTCAAGCTTACATCGACCGTCGACGAGCGCCTACACTAGATGTGAAGGGCCTCATATTGTTCTACGACTATACAGTTGCCCGTCTGTTAAATCTTATTAAAACAGTTCAGAAGTTTAGCCAAGAAAGCGCACCAAACAGGTTGACATTTAGATACCCATATGAAAAAGTATTATAGAGATTATTTTTTCTTACTTGATGATTCGATTATAATCATAAAAATATAAATTCCACCCTGATCCTCGTTAGTTACAATATATTAACAAAATAGCTACTTATTTAACAACTCCTTATTTGCGTTATAAACACACAATAACAATTGCTTTCATTTTGATTTACCAACAAACTGCATGCTCTCTTATCCATTTCTATAACGATCCACTCCCTCTCGGTGAGAGGGAGAGGGCCGTAATCAACCACACGACCCAGTGTAGTACCAAAACCATTTCATACTGTTACCTACCCATATCTAAGAAATCTGAAGAGTTACTTGAATATCTTGTGCAGTACGGGGATGAAAGCGTATTTCCAAATCTGCCTATTTCTATTCAAAGTCTCTTAAAATTGCAGCATTGCAAACGATTTTTTTGGCAAGTTGAGATGAATACCTTCGTTATTGAAGGCTTATAATTGGTCAAGAAAGGTTATGCGACCTAGCTTTGCTCAGTGTTGACCAAGATAATTATTAAGAAATTAAGGGGCGCAATTGTGATGCGTGCCCTAGGCGCCATTTTGTATTGGTAAGCCCCTGGCTACATGTTCCAACAACAACAAAATGACCACTGGGTTAGTCTATCAATATGAAAGCGATTGTGGCCGTGAGTGGGATACACAATAAGGGTGCAGGTACACTCCAATAAGCTTAAAGCTTACAAAAACTTTACTGTTTACATATAATAAGGTTTATAATAACATCTCAAAACATACAATAACCTACACACACGTTCTTAAAAACATTGGCAATATATTAACAAAAGTTTTAACATCAAAAGAAACTGGTGATGACTGGTGAAAACGACAGCGTTTAACAAAATATATTATTATGCCACAATGATAACAAAAAATATGATAACTTAGAAGTTTATGTACTTAGGTACTGTACTTGTGAGTTTAAAATATAAACAGTAATTTTAAAATATATTTTTTTACAATTATATTTATAATGCTAAGATTTTTCCGATTTTGGTACCTACTAATTTAATTAAATACTCGTCATCAAAAAAAGATTAGAAATAAAAAGGGTTTTGATTCTGAAAATCGTTCGCGAACAAACTTAGTGTTAAGTTTTCAAAAAATAATTTAAGCAGTTAATTATGAACTCGCACAAGATTATTTGTCAAGTTAAAACCGATTTTTTAAGAAAAGTATTTCACCCCGCTGTGTTATTGTAACGTACTTTAAGTTAAATAAAAATCTTCATTTAAATATCCTGCCTAGAGAAATATTTACAGAAATGATCCACCTGCAATAGGTCTTGGTCGTAATTATAAGCGATTGAAATCTGCCATATAATATACAAGGTGTGACAGAATAAACGCAAGTTCTGAAAGTATGTAGTTTGTTCATAACTGACTACTGAATGGATTTCAATAAGTTTTAATATGTTCAAAAAGTTAAAAAATAATATATTTTACCGTATCGCAAATTGACCCAAAGGAAATTAAATCTTATTTCAAGGCAATAAGACTCCATTTTAAATGCATACAGTAACAGGTCAACACGATTTTCTTCATAATAATAGTTAGCTTAAAAACAAAGTTTTGAACATTGTATTATGCTTTTAACTCAATACTCCAATTACGGTGTATGAGGTCATGCGTTAATTATCTAAAAAACTAGGCTGAAAGGATCCGAGCAAGAAGACGTTTTCACGTCAAAGTACACAAGAAATGTATGTAGTAAGTACCTATATATTAGACAAGACAACAGGTGGATACACGTTTAAGAGGAAAACAATTTCTTAACATTTATTTTACATGTTCACTGATCTGTAGGATTAAGGATGTAGGTAACTGTAAGATGTAGGTCTTCACTCGGAATGACAATGTTCTGACGTAGGATAAGGCTCTTCAGACTCCCCGAAAGTGCCGTCTCCACTTCGCTTAGCTCTCTTTGATATCATGTCGTTTGTTGCGGCTTTCACTGAAACAAAAATATTTTTACATTATTGCTTTTTTCATGATTGAAGAAGCAATTTGTTGTACAAATAGTTGTACATTGTGGTTGTGATGCAAATGTATTAGATTCCAGAATAACTTATGTTGAATAAGATTAGGTTTTGCCGTTGAATTATTCGTATCTCCCAAGCCAACCAAGTCCTAATATTTATTTTATTTTAAGAGACGTAAGACGCGGACTTGGACGCGGCGTCCCTTTCACGTATCGTCATTATACTTTAAACAAAAACTTTTTACGAAAACTCGGTGTTTTGGTTTTGTATTTTCGTTTATTGCCATCGACTTCCGTTAAAAAAGTTAATTTTCTCTTTGTTGTGTATTTTTGGAAGACGGCTGTTTTTTTTTGTAAAATGTTTTTATTTTTTACTTTTTCTTGTTCCCATATGTAAAAAAACGAAATCGCTATAAGTGTGCCTATATTATTTGAAGAGTTCCCTCAATTTCTCCAGGATTCCATCTTCAGATCTGACATCATGACCTTATGGCAATGAGACCACCTGGCAAGTTTTAGCTCGACCGATTTGCAAAAAATACTTTTTTGTTTGTATATTATACATTCAAGCAAAAAAGAAAGTTCCAAATCGGTCCAGCCTACTCGAAGAAATAGTCGGGGAACAAATAAAAAAAAAAAGATTCCAACGAACTGACAGCCTCCTCCTTTTGTTTGAAGTCAGTTAAAATGTATCTTAATATATTAACGCGATCTGGCACAAAATATACAGAAAGATCAAGACGCACGCTTTTCCATCTGTATACTATTTCCCACGTCTGCGTCCCGTCCTCGTCTTAAGTCACTTCTGTGTGGACCACGCCTTAAGCCCTCGGAAGAGTTATGTCTTCAAAATTGACAGTGTAAGCTCAAGTTACGTGATGGTCAGCAGTATGACAGGTTGGTGTTTGGAATTCTATGACCAAGCCCTTATTTTGCGTACATTTTGGTCAGTATCACCATCGAATGTTCACGATATTCAGCTTGCTCGAAAGAGTTTCGTGTCGTGCCGGACGTAAAGAATAGCACCATCCCATTTCTTCCCGTGGGTGTCGTAGAAGGCGACTAAGGGACTTACTAGAGAATGGGCAGCAGCGTTCTCCATGCATTCTACCACCATACTGCGGCCGCCAACCCGTCTGCCAAGTGTGGCGATTATGGCAAACAAACCCATTTTTTTTTTGACGCCGTAATACACAGTAGTTATTAGTCCACAATCACCAAAAGACAATGAAGCTCGTTGACGATGCAGTGAATGACGTAATATACGTAATATTGATGCCACGTGCCAATTAGTCAGGTCTCAGCCACACGGAAATTGGGAACATACAGGATACATTTTTATCCAGTGCGCAAACTGTAACCATAAATTCAGCATATCATTCTAGACAACCTAGCGTAGAAATTGTTCGTCAGTTATACAAAAAAAATCAGCTGTTGCATAGAAAGTGCAATACCTACACGGTCGAAAGCATGGAACCGCATAATTTTTTATTTTGAAAATCGACTATACATTTTTATACTAGATGCTGAATTCATAGTTACAGTTTGCGCACTGGTTAAAATTTTATCCTGTATTACTCAAAAGATTTGATAGACCGATCTATTGAGATATTGTGTTAATGAAAATAAAATATTTGTTTATACTACGATTTACTTTAACATTTTAATATTTAAAATATTACTTTTATTAAATTAGAATACCAAACAGTTCAATAGAAAATAGCCGGCTTTAAATCTCTTCTGTTAATACCTAAGTAACATATTATTACTCCATACAATCCACTGTTTGCAGAGTCATTGACTTAGTCATTAAAAGAACAACCACCCTCTAATCTACGGGGTGTCGATTCTTCGCTACGAGCTACGAAATTGCTACGAGATGGCTACGCGCTACGGATGATTGCTACGAGCTAACAGATGCTTCATTGGTAGGAGCATCAGATAAAATCACTGACCAATAGCATCGTTTAATTATAATTCGGGATTAAAACTGTCTGTGTAGAGAAAAGTCGAGGTGGTGGGTTCAATGTCAACTCATTTGTACTTTTTTTTTCTTCGACATCGGTGAAGGAAAACATCGTGAGGAATCCTGGACTTATCACTACATATTTATTATAAAACAATGTCCCCCGCCGCGTCTGTTAATCTGTCTGTTCGCTATAAAAATGTTGAACAGATTTTAATGCGGTTTTCACCTTTCCTCTGTTCTGTGGTTTTCACCAATAGACCGACTGATTCAGGAGGAGTGTTTAAGTGAATAATTTGCTAAGCTTTTGTGCATATTGGTTGAGATATGACGATAATTGTTGAAAATGTCAGAAAAAGTAAAACCGCCTGGGAACTTTAATCGAAAACACTGTCTAATCCCTTTAAGAAATAACAAAACCACGTATGGCGGGATATTTCTCTTACATAGGTCTAGAAAATTCCGCAATAGCATATTTCTATCTTTTAAATATAGCTTACTATATCGATTATAATTTCTTAAAACATGGTCACGTACAATGCGGTAATTGGAAAGCTATTCAGAAGCAGTATTAATCTTTGTCGACTTAAATACGTAAGTTACCTTAAGTAATTTATGCACATTATGACAGTCCTTTACAATATATAATTTAAATGAATATCTTAGGAGTTATCGCAAAAAAAAAAAAAAATTCGTGCGCGAAAGTAAATTCAAGCGCGGGTCTCACGATGTTGCGCGATGTCGGGACTCGCTTGATGGATGAGTGGACCACCTCTGTAAGACGACTAAAATGTCACCATGTATAAGCCGGGCGAAAACGCGCACATATCCCTTGCAGTCCGACCCAGCCTGTCTCTTGCTGCCCTCTACCAGCGATGCCCTAAGCTCTGTGTCTAACCCGAGGTCCGTCCTCCACAGGAGGTGTCCTCGGCGACTAGTCGCTCTAGTTTTAAGTTTTTAAGCCCTGGCTGGAAGCCTTAATTTATTAAGGTAACCACAGGCAAGCTCGGATAAGCAGCCAACAACTTCCTAGGTTGACATGCGAAATTTCATTACAAAAAAAACGCGCGTATCCCTGATATCCCTATTCCTATAACAAACAGACTTTTGAAGCGAATGTTACTGATTAAGGCGGAGATTTCTTGAAAACGGTTAAAAAGGTGGTTTTTGTATCTTTAAATGTAAAAAAAAATATTATATTTTCAAGTCTTTTTGCATACAGTGATGGAACTCAAAACATAATTAAACATCTTTAATGCATCAAAAAATCATCAAAGTCACTTCTTAATTTTCTTTAAAAGCAGCCTGTCCCTTCAATAACAACTATAAATGTAATTAAAAATATACCATAAAATTTCAAATGCCAAACTGCATTCAGTGATGGATTATTTACTATGAAATAGTTAATATCTAATTTTATACGATTTTATTTGCATTTTTACGACATGCGCTTGCTCATTTATTATTAGAATTTAACCCGTATCGGATTGCAATAAGAACTGTTATCGCACATAACGACACTATTTAAAGTTAACATGTCCTTAAATGACTGATTAACTATACAAATCTATACTAATAATTAATTATAAAAAAGTGAAAGTTGATATGTTTGGATGGTTGTTGGGCTGAACTGATTTAGATGAAAGTGGATAACCTGACTACAAAGCATACTTTTTATCCCAGTAATACGTTCCCGTGGGATAAGGCGAAACCACTGTTAAAAGCACTAGCTTTTAACAGTGGTTTCGCCTTATCCCACTAAGTTCACAAGTCAGATACCGCCAACCCATCTTGAGCAAGTGTGGTGATCAATGCTCGTGCCTTCTCTGCATGAGCAGACACCTTTGATGCCCTACAGTGGGATTATAATAGGCTTACTATTACTTTAAAAGGCTTTAATAGGCTTGCTATTTACTTTTTTTCAAATAGAAAAAAAACTTTTATGTAATGTATTAAGCTGTAGTAAAAATATATCTTTATCGACCAGTGAAAACCTGTAACTAAATCAAATTCATTTAAAAGTTGCGAGCATTGAGATAAAATATAAAAAAGTTACACCATTCCTACTGTGAATATTAATATTGTTCCAATCAAAGGAATAGTCGTAATATATTTTTCACAGAACCGTTTAATTGGAACATTTTTCCGACAAATCTAGTCATAGTAATATTATATTTGAATTGAAGGCTTTTTGAAAATCCCTTTAAAATACATATTTTAATCTAAATTCTTGATGAAAATTCGACATTCAATTAATCTCAGCAAAAGGTTAAGGGCGTGTGGGACGATGATTTTGTAACGTAGATGGTTCTTTTATACATAGCTATTTATTGATCGTTTTCATCCTATATAAGGGCCATTTGCTCATCATTATGTTCAACTTTTACAAAGAGATCAACCCTGAAATCGTGAAATAAAAATGAACTGATCCATACATTGCGTCGAGATATGCGAACATAAATGTATGGATCAGCTCATTTTTATTTCGTTGAACTGTCAAAATTGAAGCGGTTCCTACTCTTAGGGCCAATTTCACCAAACTTTTATACCTAGAATAAGTCTTATCCTGAGAATAAATTTTGAATTTTTGACAGATTTTTCAAAGTATTAAAAGTAATTTGTCAGACGTAATTTTTGTTCTACGGATAAAAGAAATCTGACTTTGGTTAAATCAACCCTTAGTCTGTTCCGCAATTACCCAGCTGGTTCCCGATTATCAATCTCGAAATTATGTAGAAGCTAGATCACAACAATTAAAAAAAGTGAGTTTAAGTGAAAGTAAGTGAGAGTGGTAGGTACTAATTATTCACCTCTCACAACACACACAGTAGCTCAACATAGAGCTGGCATCAATTGAGACAGACACAAATGTGGGTTATTTGTTTTATGTGAGTATGCCTCATTGCAGAATGACAAATGTTTATTGTTCTTTACTAAACAATGATAATGAAGCCTTCCTTATATACCTTCTTTATTAACCAGAATATGTCGTATTATATTAACTCACTGAATTATTTTAGACAACTCTAAACATCTACTCTGTTAAATTAATTATATTTCAGATCGCCGCACCGCGAAGTAAACTTGGGAATCCAATAAGCTTACCTCTTTTGAAATATAATTATCACACGCTGCTAGCAAAGAGCATCGAAGCTGCAATTTTAGTCTACCTAATTCGTTTATCCTTTTAGAAAAACCTAGTGAATGTAAAGGGAATATAAATGTAGATTTCAGAAAACCGAGGGGCAATTCACGTAATTGTAAGAACGTTCACAGTCTGATGTCAGTCGTAATCTGTCAAAAATACCACTAATTTGGCTGTCGGTGAGATGAGATTGCGACTAGATTTTGAACATTTTAAATTGTTAGGAATTGCTCTTCAGAGCTTGTTCCATTTTATAATAAATGAATCTCTAAAATAAGTGACAGTCCTGTATTGCCAACGATTTATATGATAATCCTATATTTAAAAAAAATAACATATTTTATCTCTAAAAGAACGCTATGTCACACGTGTGTGTATAAAACACTACTGAATGAAGTAATTTTATGAACAGCGATCTGAATCGCTGTTCATAAAATTACTTCGCTTACTACAAGTAAGCTCGTTTGATTCCAAATTTTTCAATGGAATTCCTGTGATCATTTTTCTAATGTATACCAGATGACACCATGTCAATTTCATTCAGGACCCAAGAAATTCTTCAAAAAGCTACAGATTCACTTGCGAAATTCAAATTTTCTTACGGATTTTGTAGTTTGTAGGTAAATATTAGGTTGTATCTTGATCTGAATATGATTCGCGGACGTAACAAATATTTATTTTTGTCATTTCAGCCGAAAGACGTCCACTGCTGGACATAGGCCCTCCCCCAGGCTCCACGTCATTTTTGGGGGGTTTTGCCATAATGGCCACGCTTGGCAGGCGGGTTGGCGATCGCAGTAAGGTGGTAAAATGCATAGAAAATGCTGCTGGTCAGTCCCTTAGTCACCTTCTACGATACCCACGGGAAGAAATGGGATGGTGTTATTCTTTTTACGTCCGGCACCACACGTATAATAATTAAAATCTAAATACATCTCTATAAGTTCTTTTTGCTCTATTGAATGAATATTCTAACTTATGAATTTGTATGGCTGATTCTAATGATTCCATATTTGTTAAGGTCGTGAATCATAATTTAATCAACATGCAACTTGACACTGACTTGTAAATAGTAAAGAACGTAAGTAAATTATTTTTTAGCAGGTTACTTTCGCGAATGATGGTGGCGTGTGTGTTGGATCATTAAGTTCCCTTCAAAATGTTTGAGCTGAGTGGTGCTAATCCATACGTCATGTTCGTAAACGGGCGTCGCCAGTAGGTACTGGTCATCTCTTAGCTGCCACGGCCTATTTTAATTTCTAAATTGTCATTTGATTTTTGTTTTTAATTACGGACGCTTTTAATGTGCACTTCTTTTAACATCGATCTAACATTGATAATTTTAACATAAATGATGTAACCAACTTTCTGTGACAAATTGTTAATAACAATTTCATGATTTAAAAAGAGTAGGTACCTACGACGCTTTGGAATGGGCAACTAGCTTCATCTTTCCGAATCTTTGAAAATTCAAAAGTGCCCGTAATTTTGTTTATTTTAAATAAATACTTTCAGTTTGAGTTTGAATCCCCTTAAATATGTTTGTAATTTTATGTTAATAGGCAGATCTGAGAGTCTGAGGAAAAATCTAAATGGGGTTATATATCCGAATAGAGTAAACGTGGAATGATAAAAGAAGTACTATAAAATGTTGGTATTCAAGCACTAACAGTTGTTATTAATATCGTTCCCCTGTTACCATGAAGCCCTTTCAGTTTTACAGCTCCGCAGATGCCACAGGTGTGTGAAACTTATTTCGATTTCGATAGTCTCATATTACCGACTACACGGCATTCTGACGTTATTTTGCGGCTCTATTAAGCATACGTACTGTCGCGGCCATTTACAGGCTGATAGACATTGATATTATTTTAATGTAGGGTATAAAATGTTTTTGGCTTTCAGAATACTTTTCAAGTCAGGATATCCTTATCACACATTGTAGGTGATGTTTTCAAGGCAAAGGGAAAAATAACTCCGTTTCAAGTATGTTTTAAGCAGAAGTTTAATCCTGGTGATGCTGTGATTTAATCCTTAAGATGTTTACCGGAAACGAAATCCAGTATTCCAAGATCAACCTAACGGGTTTCGGTTCGGATACGTATTATGTTATTCAAAAAGATACATTTAGTTTTGTTTTTGAACTAGTTCCTCAGTTTGGGGGTTGGTTTTTACCTTTGATTTACGAAAAAAGGAGGTACAATTTTAAAAGAGCACTTACAGTCATAAGCCCAACCGATTTTGGCGAACAGGTCGATGAAACCGGTGGATATGTTCATCTTGCCCAGCTCCGAGGTCCTATAATCCCAGGGGAACACATGGTGGTAGTTGTGCCAACCCTCGCCCAGAGCTGCCAGGCTAACCAAGCTGTTCTCCACTGACTTGATGAACCTGAGAACAAAAAAAAACAAAGATAATTTACATAAACTAAGACGAAGACGAAGGGATGAACTTGACTCATGACGAAAGCAATGGCCCGCAATGGCAGGGGACAGACGTGTGTGGAATTGGGAGACGGCGTTTGCCCAGCAGCCCTTACGGGCTATTTACATAAAAGAAAAAGATAGAATATTTATGGGGAACAATGAACGAAGAAGTTTACTTCGAACGTCACTAAAGGACCTAGAAAATACAAAAGTGAATTCACTTGTTTTTGAAATAAATGAGGCCGATTGACATTTTGACTTTATTCGAATTTCGGAATGGTGGAACTAGAGTCGTCGGAGTTTTAATTGTACCCTTTAACTCGTACTTCTACGTACGATGGGCAAAGAAAATTGATATCACCAAGTGCTTACTAAACTAAACAGCCTTTTTCTACTTTATTATAAAACTGGATTCCACGATATAAATGCTTATAGTAATTGTTTGTGATTCTGAACGCCTCACAATGCCTAACATACGTAAAACCGCACACGACGTCACTAAAATAGTTTTAGTTCAAAATACAGTATAAACTCTATATAACGACACTAGGGACTGCGCATTTTATGGCGTTATTGAGAGTTGTCCTTAAATGGAGAGAAGAAAAATCTCTCCCGCCTCTATTGCGCGCATCAGTAAAACTTTTTCGTCAATACACAGTGATTTTCTCTTACTTGTCATGTTAACAGTTTGAAAGTTTGTGAGCAACTAAGAATATGATAACGTATAGATATTCCATGCTACTAATAACAGTTTACATGTGCTAGCAATCCCAATTTCTAAACAAAATAACAGATTTCTTAGAAAGTTCGGTATGTATGTATGATGCCGACAGTCGAGTTTATTACGGGCTAGGATAATAAAGCGATAAAAGAACGTACACAGCTATTTAATTGTTGTCGTTATTGAGAGTGGGTGTAATGCTATTATAGAGTGTATCATTGTATGGAAGACAAGCTAAAACAACCAAAGCAGAGTGATTTCGCCGCTTTAGGGAGTTTGTCGTTAAATCGAGTTACGTTTCATGGAGTTTACACTGTAGTTTGTATTAGTCTATCTTTATTCATAAGTGTAGCAAAATTTTACTTATTAATAATAAACCTTTAAATCTATTCATAGAATAGATGAAAACTGCAAACGAAATTGGACACTTATTTTCCTTCGAAAACGAACACCATGTCATTGAATGATAAACCAATTTGCGATTTGGATTAGACCTTGGATTGCGGAGGAACGTATTATTATTATTACATGGGTACATTTTATTTAGAATAAGCAAGTTGAATTAATTTGTGACTTTTGTATTGTTTGAACGTCGTTCCAGGACACAACTAAGCTCTTCTTGAAGCGTCTTTCGTATTGTCTTCGAAAAATTCCTTGAAATTGTTTTCCAGTTCTATCGAATCGGCTTTTGTGAGATAGTCAACTTGTTGTAATTGGAATTCTCATCGACTTGAAATAAGCTTTTGTAACCTATACGAGATTTTCAATTTGCTTAAGAGTAGGTAATTTTCTAAAATGAGAAAGGACTTAAACGTTCGCCTAGTAGGGAAATAGGTACTATTTTCAGACTTCTAAGTAATTGTAACTCGATTCAGACTTTTGCAAGAGTTTGCTTTGGTGTTGAGTTTAATATTATAAAGGATTAGAAAAAAAAACAACCTCCAAAAACGGAGAAATGTGGCTGAAACGCAGTGATTATGAAAACCAGGTACGGACAGCGTCAATATGCAGGGAGCCCCCAAGTTTTCAAATATTACACTGCTTTGCCATTGAATTTGTTACGAATATCCTATGGAATACTTTTTTTAATATTACGGCTTAGCGTGGATGCGGACCAGCACATCATGAAAGAAAGAAAGAAGAAAGAAAGAACTATAATTAATAGTTCTTGTATTTGTAGGATCATGTGTGAAAATCCAGGTCGCGAAAAAATCTAGCCGCGGTTTTAATACGTCCTTGTGAATCGGCCGACTTTGATAAAAAAAAAATTCAGGCGATGACCTGTCCCTTAATTATTTATAAACTGCAAACTTCCTCCTGCCGCATTCTGCCAGGTGCGAATCGCACATTAGTCATCATTGGCAAGAATCCATTAAATCCATAATGGATTTATACCAACGTAGGCAAGTAGATGCTTCGTATCTAAGCGGAATCCATTATGTTCTATACGCAGGTGTTTTTATGGTGATATTCATTTCGCTAAGTGTTCGTACCTATGTAGGGGAAGCCGACTGTACTGAAGTGGATAATGATGACGCGTCCCTTCCTATTTAGGTACTGCTTTTTTGTTCGATTTTAGACTTACTTATGTATGAGTGTAAGACTGGAGACTGGAGACGGAAGTCCCTGAACGCAGAGCAAAATAGTCGCATAAGCATAAATAACAAGTTTTTTTTTAAAGTTTGATTATCTCTTAATAGTAGACTAAGCCAATATTATTTTATATATTTTTAAGAACATTAATAAAACTGAAAAATGGCTTGTGATTTTTTAAAACACATATCATGTTTGATCAAGGTTTTATTCAAGATTAGGCACCCTTAAGGGGGGCTCCTTAAGGATAATCTTGCATTGCCGCGGTTTCCCCTATTAAGTCGCTTAGATAGGGATCGCTTGATCAAATGATGAAGCACAAGTATTGTGTACTTGTGTGATCATGGGGTTTATTCACTACGTGTTGATTGATTGTACCCGCATGGAATAAAATATCTGTGCTTTCGCAATGTGCATGTAGCAGATACGACACCTACAACGATTTAACTAAATTCATTATTTGCCTAGCCTTCTCCAAACTAGGTTGGGGTCGGCTTCCAGTCGAAAATACAGTATTTTCAATGGAGCTACTGCCTATCTGACCTCCATAACCCAGTTACTGGGTAATACGATAGATACCCTTTGGTAAGACGGCTTTTTAATGATTTATAATGAACCCGTAAAGACACGACAAAGAAAAGTTAAAAAGTTTGGTTTTTCCTTTGAATTTGTTTCCTTCCCCATCGTACATAACTGTAAACATAAGAGTCATTAGTAATAAACTTTCTATTCTAAAACCGGTAAATTTCTCGGTGTTTGAGAACAGATAACGCTTTGGGTACAATTGGATATCTATTGTATTACCCAAAGCGTTACCTTTGGTAAGACGGGTCGGTCGGACGGGGAGTGGTTTGTCCGACTTCTGGTTTCTGACGACCCGCAACGACTGGCAAAGATCCACGACTGACATAACAAGTCTTGGTGTCTAAAGATGCGGGCCAACCGCGGCAAGCGTCCACCTGATCGATCGACCCGTGTGTTTTTAAATACTTACCCGCAAGCCCTATATCTATTGAACTAAACTCAAACGACACAACGGACGTGTTGGCGTGACGTTGACGTGTTGACGTTGTGGCAATTCGCAATAATATTTACGACAGTCACATTATTGTCTCGTCTATAGAATAGGGAAAATAATCAAGTAACGATGTAGCTCGTAAAGAGTAATATTATACTTCCTGCATTTATGGATAGTAAATCGTAATAAAATGGGTGGAAATAACACCATTATGATAAAACGCCTGAATTAAGACACAAAATTGGATGGTGATTTTTTTGTCACTTTCGTAAATATCGTTTGTAAATATTCTCCTAGATACATAATAATATCTATTTATCTGCCTTGTTGGTTTTTTGGTCGCAAACACTACTGCTGAGCTTGTGGTCCTAGCTTCGATTTACAGGATGGGCAACGTGACATTGGGGTTTTTCATTAGGTATTTTACAGTAGCTGCCCGGAGTCTGGCAAACTACTGGACCTACGAAGATGAAATTTGGCACAGACGTAAATTTTGAGTAGGAGACGTCAGCTAAGAGAGGATTTTAGAGACCTGCCTCGTAAAGGGGTGAAATAGAAGGTGGAAGTTTGTATGAAAAAATAAAATATTCCTTGGGCCAGAGAAGCCTGTTCCAGATAATTTACAACATTGACGTAGCCGAAGATGCGGGCAATAGCTAGTAAGTTATATATCTATCTACTTAGGTTTAATGTATATCACGTCTTAAGATTATTCAGTACCTGCCCACTGAAATGTAAGAAACATCAAGATTATCCGACCTACGTCATTACTTCATTAGGCAATGAACTCACTTGCCCATTAAATACTCGTTAAGACCATGGATCAAACCTTATCATTCACGTAACCAATGGCAACCGTCGAAACAAAGCGTAGAGTTAACTCAGTAATTCCAAAAAATATCAAAACCTGTTAATTCTCAGACATAATGGCCAATTTTGATATTGTTAAATGTTTTTCAGAATGTGCCACACGAAATCAGAAACATTTGTCAAACAAACAAACAAACCCACATAAACACACACAAAAAAAACATCGAAATCGGTCCAGCCGTTTAGGAGGAGTTCACTGCACACGTACGGAATAATTGTATGTATATAAGGTGTATCTATTCATACACGAAATATCTGAAGGGGTCATTGTACTCGTCATTATGAACAACTTTTACTACTGGACCAAACCTGAAATCGCGAAAAAATATCAGCTGTTCCCTACATTTTGACGAGATATGCGAACATAAATGTAGGGAACAGCTGATATTTTTTTCGCGATTTCAGGTTTGGGCCTATGGTAAAAGTTGTTCATAATGATGAGTACAATGACCCTTTCAGATATTTCGTGTATGAATAGATACACCTTATATAGTGGTCGCCTACGGGTCGAAATTTGACAATAATTCATTGAAAAGTTAATGTATTTCTAATGCATTATTACAAAAACTTTTTCCGGTTTGTCGGTTGTTTTTTTTGGAAAAAGTTTTTATTTTTCACTTTTTAGTTATAGTACCTACCCCACTAATTCGAAATGTCATCATCCTTGGGGTCAAAACAATGCATATTTATGCGATAGCATTAAAATCGGTTCACCCAGTCGAAAGTTACGAGGTAACAAACATTAAAAAAAACATACAGTCGAATTGAGAACCTCCTCCTTTTTTTGAAGTCGGTTAATAAAAATATTAGCTTTCTGCATTCCTATTCCATATAACTTTAACTGTGCCAAATCTCATACTACTCCGTCTGCGTAATTGTCATAAAATGGGGTACAAAGTTTTTGCTTCACGTAATATACAGATAAAGATAGATATAATAGGAAGTAGGATAGAGATCTGCGTTTTGGAATGGACTTAACTAGCTTCAACTTTCCAACTAATCGATTTTTTGTCAATTCAAAAGTGCCTGTAAATGGTTTAATTGAAATAAGTACTTTGAGTTTGAGTTTGAGGATTATTAAATGAATATCGTACTTGTCATAAGGCTTGTTGCCCCACAGATGAGCGAAGCTGTTGACGCAGAAGGCGATGTTCAGCGTGATGGTGAACCTCGTGACGAAGCTGATGACAAAGCTGTTCACCAGGGTCTCGTTCCAGAAGTACCACGGCAGGAAGATGGGAAGCCCGATGTTCAGTATTGCGAACATTGGAATGAACAACCTGGAACAAAGATTTATTACATTTTAATACATAATACAGATGTAAAAGGAGCAGTAGAAATGGCGCTAGACTTCGAACACCCTATTCCAAAAAACATATTCTGTAATCTACGGATTTTTCATCCAGATATATTTTACCTTAATCAAAATATAAATTCAACCTAACCGAACTGGGTAACTACAGTTTTGTGCCATGTGGGGTCGAAACGCTTGAGTCATGGAGCCTGAGTGTGCATCTCTCTTTTACCCGACTGCGCGACGTAAAGGAGATATGGCTATGTATGTTTCTTTGCGCTATTGTGGCACTCTAGAGACCAAAAACGTGGCCCCATTTTGATGATTCTCACAATCGATATGTCTCTTGAGTGTCTCACTAAAGCCATGGCAGTAATCAAGATTCAATATGGCGTCAAGCAGACGCCAAAATTTTCTTGTTTACTTCTTTTTATAGGTTTTTTAGTGTAATTTGAAATTTAATTTTTTTAATGACATTTCTCGCTAGCTCAACGTGACAATGCTGCCAGTCTTCTGGGCACGTTTTCGGATCGGACGTGAACTTCTACGCCGAGTGTCCTTTTGTTTTTGTATTTATTTCTAGTTTCTATTTTAGTTAGTAAGTTTATTATTACATTTAATTTTGTACCTAGTGTAAATAGATAATTGTGTTAAATATTTTATTTTTTTCTCGATCACTCTCATCTAGCTGCTACCAGCCACATGAAGGTCGTCGCTCCACCTAGCCTGAGAGGGTATTTTACTGTCGCATTTTATTACGTAAATGTAAATGATTGTAACAAGCTTTAAAGCTTGCATTCAAGTTATAGCTTTTAGATAAAGCCTATCTGAATAAATCAGCGAAGAAAAATTGTCGGAGATCGATTGACAGACTACACTTTCAGAAGGTTTGGCATTTATTTTGTTAGTCATTTAGTTTCTCGATAAACGTTTGCTATAGTTAGTTACCCATGTACAGTCACCAAAAGAGATAAGTAACCAAGGTCGTCGGATATAGTTAGAGGGTAATAAGAATCCCATTAATGCAATTGAATTATGCCTTGCTGTTGCTGTAGAGCATCTCCCCAGCAACCCCAAGTAAAATTTGAATAAATTTTACGTAAGCACTTACATATTGGGCAAACAAATGGTTGATAAAAATTGTAGTCTTATTTTTTACCACTGGATGTGCTAGCTATGCAGCTATTTAAATCTCGATTATAAGCCCCTGAGTAAAATAAATAGCAAAGTGAATTTAGAATCATCAGAAAACCCTATGTTGAGTGATGAATTTACTCAGTGTGATGACGAACAATGTTCAGTCAAGATGAAGATGCTGTAAAGCAAGCCATAATTCAATTGCATTTTCTTTTTTAGATTGAAAATCATCAAATAATGTCTCCCGCTCTGGGTGGAGTAGGAGGGCGTGTCAGACTTTTACTGGCTAAAACCCACCCGTGTGCCTTCAGTTGCCTGTGCCAGGGCCACGGTAATTCTTTCGAACAAATCCGCGACCCTGGTAGGATAAATCAATTGCCCGTATCTGTTAACCTGTTAAGGTACCTACTTATTTTTTAAGTATGGACTAATTCGGTACACATTGCGTACAATTGTGATATGAATTTACAAACAGCAACATAGACTATGGGGTGTCTGGGGAGTATGACGTCTAATTTACTGAAACCTAAAAAAGTATTAGCTTTATTTACTGAAAGAAACGTTTGACGAACGGCTAATTTCACGAATGGTTAAATCATCGTTCGTGCGGTTTAGCGCCATTACATTCTTTTCCCACGGGATAAGTAAAGTAGCATGTCTACGGCGATAAACCAGAAACTATTGGGCACTTGGATGCCAACATTCGACGGCCGGAACAGCCTGCTGCGAAAAGTGTATCAAAATTTTACCTCCATGTTACACCATGTTCGCGCCAGCCGCCGCGTCCATTTTCACGAAATCATATTAAAATGAAACATGAATGCCATAATATTTTATACAATTTCACATTCACCTATGTGTAAGTGTAATGTCCCCTAAGAACTGCCTTCCCTCTCGCTTCTACGGTCACAGTTACGCACCAACGAGCCCTGTGGTGCTACAGGTGTTTATGGCTGGTCGCCTGCAATTACATCGCATGGCTGCTTGGCTGGTAGGCAATAGTACACTTGCAGATTTGCGAGCAGGGGGCAAGTCTGCTAACATACTCATCGGAAGGAAAGGCCGATCATTGACACCGTAATTGTAGATTTTTACTGTTTTTGGTGAACCCCTAATTCAAAAGCGTCGTTAAAATTTGTGATAATCTCCTAGTTGAAAGGTGATTTTCCTCAGGCGTGATATCGACACTCCTTTGGAAACAGTCGTTTGTTTTTTGTAACCTCCCTTACAGCTGTACACGGTCACGGTCACGGTCGGTTCATCTATATCAATAGGTACTTATTAATTGTTCTAAGGTAATGGGACACTGGCTCACGATTACGAATTGAGAAGATTTCTATCTTTTAACATAACAACACACACGTTGTCTTAGTGTGATTGTCGTTACGACCAATCATTAAAATTGTAGACTTAACTCCCTGTAAATGATGTAATAAGTAAATAACAGTTTCAGCGTATTAAAAATGATTGATGTCTGAAATGAAATTCTGTTAAGAACACAGATTTATTGACCTAGATTTATCTTTGTTGTCAAATTGGGCACTCGAAATTTTTGAGTCCCATCCGTTCTACGACCAATGAGTAATCACAATAATACACCAATAGTTGGGAATCGAACGAACAACGATAAATCTGCAATATTAATCATGTAAAAGGTTAAATCTGTAAATATCTGCTATATTTGTTCCCTATTTAGTCCAGTAATGGAATAATTCGATTGTTGTCATACACTGGTATTCGCTTTCATCTCAGTCTCATTTCCTACGAAATGTATGGAAAGTATTTTTGTGGAAATATATATACAAAAACAATATTGACGTTATCTGCTACAGCAAATACCACTGACATTAGCCATATCTACAAAATTACTGTATAGGCAAGGCGAATATCAGTGATATGTAAGAAGGTATTCTTTGAGGCAAGGTCATCACGTAGGAACATGAAACTTGCGCGTCGTGCCACGTAATTGGTATCATTGAGGCACTAGTATCTTTGACGTATTTATGAATTAACCACTTTCTCACAGGCCAGGTTGAACTAAGCCAGAGCGACAGGCCGTGGGAACCGTCGCATCCAATGAGGCTTCCAGTGGCCTGTCGTTGCCCGTCCCATCCGTCGGGAGTCAAAGGCGCGGCGCGGCACGGGAGCGACGTGACGCAATGAGAGGTGTCGCGGTCTGTACGGGCGCGGTTCTTCTGCTTGTTTTTGGTTTGTATAGCAAATTTTGACCACTGAATAAAAGCACAGCGGCTGCATACATAGCCATGCGCTCCGTAGCACTTGACAAATTAGAATAGCGGCCAACAGGCTGCACTAGGACTAGAAATGCCATGGAAATGCTCGTCACGGGACGTAACAGGCCTCGAAAGGCGTGGCAATGTCTGTCGCGACAGGTCCTGCTTTATTTGCTAATTGCGTTTATGATTAAAGAAATTAAACCCATGAATCCAGTAACAGGGAATGTGTATTTCAAATAATTTAATAATAAAATCGACTCGAAAGTCCGGAATGCTAAATGAGGTCGATGTTAGTAGTAGCATATATTTTTAGCAAAATAATGTCAATGGAGCCTTCTTAGTGGATCGAAATAGTCTACAAAAATACAAGATATTATTATTTTTGTATTTATTTTCGAATTAAGTATAGTTTTTTTGTATATTGGTACTCCCTATTTTTTTTACAAGCTACTAAAACAAGGTTAACAAAGAAGAATAATTTGTATTCATAGGACGTTGGTAGTCTATTGCAAAGAGATTAATTTAGACGTAGATCTTTCCTTTAAAGATTTTTTTATGGCTTGTTGTGACCTTGGCAGCTCAATTTAGAAGAGTTTTATGAACATCTGCAGTGACAAAGCGAATTTATTGATTGTTTGATTGATATGAACTATCGTCAGAATATTGACTCAGGGACATCTGTGTTGGTGCTCGTGCATCAATTTATAAGGCCAACGACCAATCCTAAAAAAAACAGATCATAATGGTTTTGAGCCAATGTCTGTAGGCACCATTTGTTTTGAAATGAAATATTAATTTAATCGAATTCGATATCATCATCTGCCTAGCATGTTCCCAACTATGGTGGGGTCAACTTCCAGAAAAAATATCCTATGTGTGAATCCAGGATATAATCTATCGTTGTGCCAAATTTCATCCAAATCCGTATTAATAGGCACTTTCGATATATCCTATTAAAATTACAAATGTCAATGTTTGTATATTTAGATGTTTGTTCAAACACGCACAAACGGGTGAACAGATTTCGATGAAATTTGGCACAACAATACATTATAACCTGGATACACAAACAGGATATTTTTCTTATATTGGTTGTATGTTCCCGTGGGAATTAGCTTCCAAAAGCTAGTTTAGATATAAAATGTACCTATTCTAGCTGGATCCAAACACTGTATAAATGAATTGTACATTTTGGTTATGTAAGAATTTATTTAGAATTCAGGGAACAATAACCATAAGCATTTTGGATGCAAGTAAACTAGAATTATTCACGGGCTAGTGTTAATGTTCGCCAGGGCAGTAAATCTAAAATTATTTTAAGACGCAGACGTAAACTCCAGTTAAAAGTGGGACTTGTGCCGAATTTAGGGCAAATTAGCGAGTTGGCATGGCACATCTAATTAATTATAGCATGGACTCGAGCAAATTACTCATTTTCAGTGGGAGCTGGGATTTTCTACCATTATTAGCGACGTTCCGAATATATATTTGCTACCGACAGTGACACGCTACAAATGACTGGTAATTTTATTACTTTAACTTAGGTTACTTTGCGTATATAAGGTATGTCACCTCTTTTATCTTTTCTGTGTGTATGTTTGCGAAATATGTTGTTATCAACGTTTGGGCCATATGTGCTCAGATACAAGCAAACAATATGTCCCCTATGATCCGCGACTTATAAAACGTCTCATCATAATCAGCCTATTATGTAACCCATGGCGGGGATTATGGCCCCCTTCTCCTCTCTGTGAGAGGGAGTGGGCCATAATCCAAATCCACCACGCGGGCCCAGCGCGGATTGATAGATCATTTCCTCACGATGTTTTCCTTCACCGTTTTGAGAGCAATGATAATGAAATTAAATATACAAAGTAATTTAATATAACTTAGTAAGGATGCAGAGGCCCTAGTGTGAGTTTCATTTAACCATCTCCTGGAGTGGTGACGGACCACCATGCCTGTTACCATTTTATGTGATAATCAAAGTGCGATTAAACTTGCAGGTACTGAAAGCTATCATATTCCAGTCAAAAAACAAATTGACTCAGCAGAGCCCTCAAACCAATTGAAGTATTTAGTCACATTTAGAGCAGAATATTCTCAGCCTAATTTGAGTAAATCATTTTTCATTTTGATTTTAGAACTGCTAATCCTAGAGTTACCCGCAACTGATGGGGCCCGCAAGGGCCGATGCCTGCCAGGGGTGCGGGTTGTTCGAAAGAGATACCGCGGCCCCTGGCACACAGGCAACCGAGGGAACACGGGTGGGTTTCAGTCAGTAAAAGTCTGACACGCCCTCCTGCTCCGCCCGGAGCGGGAGAAGTTATTTGATGATTTCCCACCCTAAAAAAAAACATCATTGCTCTCAAAACGGTGAAGGAAAATATCATGAGGAAACTGGCACATCCTAGAACCAAACATTCGAAGACATCCACTAACCCGCACTGCGCCCGTGTGGTGCGGCCCACTCAGTCTCACCAAGAGCAGGCTTGTGACCCAGCTGTGGGAACATTATAGTCTGATATTTAAACCTGGAGTCCAGTTACTTACTTCTTCTGCAGCCTGACCACTGGATCAGCAAGAAGGTCAGCACACGTCGGTCTCAGCGCGATGCGGCGGTCTTCCACGGCAGGGTGGGGAGTCAGGACCAGCCACCCGACGTGAGCGAACCAGAATCCTCGCCTGATGTCGTGAGGGTCAGCTACCGTCTCTGAGTACTTGTGGTGCACTCGGTGGTCCAGGGCCCAGATGTAGATGTCACGCTGAAAGAAAAAAGACAAGTTCAGAAAAATTATACCAAAGTATCTATAAATATGTCGATGAACTGCTAAGCACGTCAGAAAAACCGTTGGGCACTAGAAATAACACCCATCTGGTCAAAGGATCTTCCCTTTTCCATGGAGGAACCTTGTACCTTGTTGCTGGCACTCCTCCAAAAACTATAGTGAGTATAGTTATCTAATTACTTATACAGGTGCTTTTTTGAGGAGCTGGAAGTCAATTTGTGTACATACTCTTCATGATTAGCTGTTAAATCATGCTAACCTAAAACGAAATTATTGGGACAGTTTCTTATTTATTCCTAAACCGGTTTCCGGTACATTCAAATATTTCCCATTTCATCCAGTTTAGTTATGCGAGATATCGCTTGGAGTCATAAAAATTTCGCATTCATTTTTTACACTGCTGTAAATACATACACCCTTGAACACATCATAACTGTTTATATGCGTATAGCAGCCAGTACCTTCTTACGTATATACTTACAGTAGGGAATACACTTACCCCCATATAAATAAAACCTGAATTGAGATTAATAATGCCAAGAAGAAGAATTACATTTTCAGCTGCATCCCGTTGGACTAGGGTCGACCAGGCGCGGTCGCAGCCAGACTTTGAGGGGTCACAGACAAAGACTCCCTACATATTAATAAGAAAATTTATTATATTTTCGAAAAATTACTATTTTAAACTATACGGCGTTTACGGCTTTCGGGGTCATGACCCCCCTCGGACCGCGCCTGGGGTCGGCCCCAACATACATAGTCGGGAAAAGGCTACGCAGATGAATTTAGAAATAGGTAATGAGAGCACATCTTTCGAGTATTAATTAAGCATGTCATGATTTCGCTCATAGTCAATTTTTAAGGGGCTTAGCTTGAATCTTGAGCGTCCTTTGTTCTTATTTCTATTTTATAATAATGTACAATACATTATTATAAATTGAAGTAGAAGTTTGTTTTTATTGTATTATTGCATTGTTCAGTTCTGAGCTGTCGCTTGAAGTGAACAATAATAGGTAATTGTTTTATGAAAAGTACGTACATATGTAGTATTATCGCAGTCGTTGCAGCGCGGCTTCATGCTGGGGTCACACTACGGTCAACGCCAATGCCCAACATCGCGATTAACAACACGATAAACAACGCGGTAAAGATTCCGATATTTTTTTATTTAAGTAGATGTTATGTAAGTAGATGTTTAGTAAGTAGCTATATATATATATATAATAAAAGCGATAAATTCAGTGGCCACACTTGAACGGTCAAAGTCATTGGCTCATCATCGCGATAAACAATGCGGTAATTATCGCGATAAGTTGTGGCTGCGGTTAACGACCATCATCGCGATAATCAACGGAGTTTCTTGTTGGTGTGGGCCCGGCATGAAGGCAGCACTTTTTTGATTGTATTTTACTTTGTTTTTACACAATGTGGACATGACGATACCTACGACATTAAATTGAACTTCGTACCTTAAAGAAATTTGTCACAGAAACACCTGCATACATGATCATCATCATCTGCCTAGCCTATTCCTAACTATGTTGGGGTCGGCTTCCAGTCTAACCGGATGCAGATAAGTACCAGTATTTTACATGTAGCGCCTGCCTATCTGCCCAATAGCTGGGAATTACGATACCCCTTAGTAAGATTCGTTGACGTTGTATGACGTTCCCAGTACGCATGAAAAAAAAATCAATCTAATTCTAAATCAAATCTCATTTATTCAAACTAGGCTGAGAGTCAGCAGTTTATGAACGTAAAAATTACATAAGGCAGTCCCCCAAAACGCCCGCTATGGTTTACCAACCTAAATTGTGCTTTGCCAACAAAAATCAGATATATTCAATAGTCTGGCCACTATAGCTAGTCAAAGATCAGCGAAATCTTTTATCGGCCCATCACAGCCATCGGTTTTATTTTTATATTTTAAATATGTATGTATAAGTATTTTGTTAAGATTTATTTGATAATTTTAAAATATTTCTAAGCACTAGTATTGCCAGTATTATCATTTATTGTCATTGCTGTATTCACATTGTATGATATGGTATTACGTTTTTTGTTGATAACCTATTACACCACGTGTCTCCATAAAGTACCTATCATCAATCAATCAATCAATGAGTCTGATCGAATTTCTATGTCATCCTCATAGGGGTGTGCCGACCTACGGTATTTTGTGTTTCTAATAATAAAAACCTTTTCTATCCGTAAAATCTTTAACCATTATGTAATCTTACATGAGTAAAAAATTTGTAAGTACATATTATTATTATATAAGTCTGATAGCTCCTACATTTTGAAAATACTTGTCTGAAAAAAAGATACATTATGTGAGATGTGATAGCGATCATCGCAATAAAATTAGTGTCAGCTGTTTTAATTACGAATCCTAAACGTGACAAATAAGTATACATATTTATACACCGTGACATTTTAGTCGTCTTACAAAGGTGGTCCACTCAATGTATCCGTCATAAAACACCTCTAGGCGCGATTAAAACATTGTTACCATTAATTATGATAATAGGTACAAAGAAAAATAAATAATGCCTTAGAATTATGAAACACCCTCCCTGTTAATAATGTTTACGTATCAAACGGTAGAAGATATCTACCTACCTATCATTACATTTTATCATTAAGTCCACCTCCATAACAGGGTGTTTCAAACTACGTCATACGCCTTAGTGAATGTCATTTTCATTTTTTAAATAATGCAAATGTTCAAAAATATCATTTTTTTTTAATAAATGATTAGTAGTCACTGGATACATGAAGTGGGCTGTCATTGTAAGACGACTAAAATGTCACGGTGTATAAATGATAAACCATTGAAATTAATCAAACAACGATTCAAAAATAAAATTCAACAACAAGAAACCACAAGGACGTCAAGAATTTGTTTACAACGTTTCGACATCGATATTCCAGACGTTGGATCCTTTTAAGAAAATGTCCACAAATCATTTAGACTGTTAGATTTCTATTCGGAATGCAAACATGTTTAAATAAGTGTGTCCCGATCGTAATCGGTGCGTGTGTGCAATTAAACCAGTCGCCAACATCATCATCATCATCATCATTTCAGCCGAAAGACGTCCACTGCTGGACATAGGTCTCCCCCATATACTAACAACATATACTAATAGAAAACTAGGAAAAAATGAATTCAGAATGACTACTTTTGTTAGAACCTACCTACTTACTGGCCATAATAGACTTTTTATTCCCCAGTTTCGTGTGGCACGAAAAATTTGTTGTCCGACTAGAATTTGAAAGGGCAAGTAAATACCACGCGTTAGTAGGTTCTGAATAAAATATTATAGCAAGACTGCTTACTTCTGTAGGTCGTATTTGTCTTACCGTTAAGCATACTGTTAGAAAGTTATTCGATATTTTTCAGATAGGAGCATGATCCAGTGTGTTATGGCAAGACTCGTGTAGCGTTAGGCCCTCGTGACATGGAGGGACTTTAACAAAACAAAATTCCTTACTAATTTGGTTATTAGTTCGCCATCAACTTCATTCACAGCCTGACTTCACCCACTCTCATCTCTTGTGCGAATCAATCAGTTACTAGCATAACATTCCAGTGGAGGTCTGAACAAGGAGTTACGGGTAACTACCGCGTTAGTCACTACTTTCAAGTGACGAGGAGTAGGAAGTTGCTGGTTTCAGATCTAGAATTAATAACGGTTTAAACCTGTTTCATATATTGTGTTTGTCGCCAATTACTGACAAACATCACTGCTACAAATTGGATAAAATATCCTGTAATCACATTTTATGTGAAATATCACAGTTTGGAAAGTTTTGTTAGTAACTATTATTGTCAGCGACAAGCAAATGTTTAAAGTGTATGAAAAATCGAGGTATTTTTGACAGATTGACTCTGAGATCAGACTGTGAACGTTCTTAAAACTACGAGAATTGCCCCTCTGTTGTAGGGAAAAGCTGCCAGTATCCAGACAATTTTTCTTTTACAAGAAAGGGCAATTCGATCAATTCATAAGTCAAGTCCCGGATACTCCCTCAGAGAAAAATAAATTTAAAAAGATCTATCTAAAACTCTGCCTTCTCAGTATGTTTATGAAAATCTTTTGTATCCACATAAAAATATCAATCTCTTAATAAACCCAATCCCATTGAATGACTATTTAATGAAAAAATCTTTCAATGAGATTAAATTAGCTTACGAGTGTTGTATTGATTGTTTCAATAATTATAATTGTGTGAATACATACGTAGTACGATCGTGAATCATATTCTGTTCAACATACAAAATTGCAAAAAAAGTAAGAAAATTTAAAATTTCGCGAGCTACCCTGGCAATAAATGAAATATTCTCTTCTGGATTTGAGAATCACTCGGAGCTAGTAGCTCGAGTCTCTAAAGGCTCCTACACACATGCCGGCGGCACAGTCGGCGGGTTTTTGCCTTGCGGTTACGCTGCAGGTGATATTAGGCCGCCGGCACTTGCCGCAGAAACCGTGTATGCCGCCGGGCTTGTTGGCGGCATGGCCGACGGCATAGAGTGTAGGAGCCTTTAGTTTATACAGGGTAAGTTTTTATCCAGTGCTCAAACTATAACCATGAATTCAGCATACCATTCTAGACCGGGACCAGAAATTTTTCGTCGGTAATATAAAAAAAATCAGCTGTTTCATACATTTTGACCGCATAGGTACCTATTGCACTTTTCTATGAAACAGCTGTTTTTTTTTTTGTAAAACCGACGTAAAATTTCTGTGCTAGGGTGTCTAGAATGATATGCTGAATTAACGATTACACCGGATAAAAGCTTATCCTGTATGTAACTTGGAAGTCGTAGTTTGGACCATACGGTCCGAATTTCACATTATGTAGCCAATGTCTCAGAATATAGCGTCCTACGCTAACATTTGCTCTCACCAGTTCTTTTTTTTTATAAAAATCATTTCGGATATTTCTCCAATTAATTCTTCTACATAAAACAAACGTTTCTGGGTTGTACCAATACTAGAGCGTAAGAGCTCATAATGTTAAATTAAGTTCATGGAACGTCTTATTTGAGTTGGCTTTGCAAACATAATTACCTTTTGGTTACTAGTTAATACGTGGGTAGGTACTTGGTAAATAGATAATGATTAACGGCTTGTGTTTAAACGCCTAACAGAAAAAGTACCTATTTTACTACCAAAAAATTCAAAATAGCTGCCAGAATGGATATGCTCACCAAATTGTGTTTCAAAAAGAGTTGTAGAAATGAACCTATTTTCCTCTTTATTCTATTCTATTAAGTTAATTTCAGACCAAATATTTTATATTATCGCTAATTCACGACTTTCAATTTAGTCAGTTTTACTGAGGCAAAAAAGCTAACGGTCGATCGTACAATGTTTTTAAATATCAACATGCAAGCAGGCACGTAACATGCAAGCAGGCATGCAACATGCAACAAGCATTGTTTCTGTCACGGCTTCGGCGCTGCGGGGTTTGGGCGGCCCCACGCGTTATCGTCGCAGATGGTTTTAACGCTCACCACCTGCTCTGCAGCTTGAGGACCGCCTCACCCATCCGCGCCTACGCGGGCTTAAATTACACTCTAGGGGTAGGGCAGACAAGACTGCGTGAAGTCGGTTTTGCAGCGGTTCGTTTCTCACTAAATTGTGTAGCACAACATATTGATTCAAGTTGGAAAATTTGATTACACTAAAACTATATAAAACTGTCATTTTGGGTATTAATGTTACTATTTCAGGGAAACAAGATTTGGTGAGCATTTATCCATTTTGGTAGGCAAAAAGAATATAAATACAACACACATATTTTAACTTGGTACTGTCTTAGGGTCTAAAATTATTTTGGTGAGCATTTAAATTGTACCTACCCATTATTTACTATCAATTTCTTATAACAGCAGGCCAATTCCTGTGATTGAAAACGTTTAAAGTCTATTCGCAACCTTATCACTGTGAAAAGCTTGTCAAAGAAGCAAATAAATTAGAGATATTTTTAACGGCTTAACGAGGATATTATTAGAATTTACGTTTTTAAAATTAAGGGAATTGCCCTCAGAAATTTTCAATGTGATATACATTAAAAACCAGGGATCACAATGGGCACGCCACGATAGCGGAGGTAAGTCCCCTCTTTGAGGAGTGGCTTGAGAGGCGGCACGGCGTCCTCACTTTCCGCCTGACGCAGGTCCTCACCAGACACGGTTGTTTCGGGAGGTTCCTGTTTCTGATACGGCGGGAGGAAATGCCCGGGTGTTTCCACTGCGAAGATCGCCCTGAGGACATGGTGGAGCATATGGTGGAGGTCTGCCCGGCTTGAGCGAAGCACTACTATGCGCTCGTGGAGGCGATCGGCGGCGGCTATCTCACGCGTCCAGCCCTGGTCCAGGCCATGGTACGGAGCGAGAGTGCATGGGTAGCCGTCACCTCCTTCTGCGAAGCAGTAATGTTCGCGAAGAAGGAGACGGCGCACGTGAGGGAGAGGTAGTATATGCGCCCTTACGGCCTTAGTCGCCGCAGGAGACGCCCTGAGTGTCGGGAATCCCAGGCTGATTCCCGGCCACCGTAGGCGCGGGCTTGTGGATAGCGAGTAATGGGTAGCTCGCTGTCCGGTAAGGACCAAGCCCGGGTCGACGGCGCGTTGTGTTCCACGCGCGCCTCAAAGAGATGTCAGCACCAACTGGTGGGGCCCGCAATGGCCGATGTCTGTCAGGGGTGCGGGTTGCTGGAAAGAGATACCGCGGCCCCTGGCACACAGGCAACTGAGGGAACACGGGTGGGTTTTAGTCAGTAAAAGTCTGACACGCCTTCCTGCTCCACCAAGAGCGGGAGAAGTTGTTGATGATTTCCCACCCAAAAAAAACCAGTGATCACTATGAAACCTAACTCAACCAATAGTTTCCTAGCTTGGATTTTGTTTTGAAAGTAACTATTAAATTTATAGTATATGTGTGTAAATACTATTGCATTATTGTCTCTACTTCTCCGTGTAATCCATGCAAATGTTGTATATTTATGATCGCTTTTTATGGGTACGTAATAAAGAGTATTTTAGGAGAAAGCGTATTCTAACGAGACTTCTAAAGACTGTTCCTTCTGCACATGTGGCTTCTTTGCAGCATAACTGCGCGTGTTTCACGAACTGTGTCCAAATAAACGGTATTCTTTCTTTCTTTTGAAAGACTATTAACTGCTCCCAAATTGCAATGCTAATTTTTATTCTTTTTATTTTTTTTACAATGTCTGACATATTCATTATTTGACAGTATACATCAATTCTAATATCGACTATTAAATTTATTAGTGATTGTCATGGAAATCTTGTCACTTGGTTTAAATAGGTTCATTTTATTTATGTAGATTATTTTACTTATTGTGAATGAGAGAACGTTGTAGGCCTTATACAGACTGTAGATTTGTAGGCGATTTTCTATTCTTTATTTTCATTCCTCTAAGTACCTGGTACTTATTGACAGGCCTGCACTGTCCTCCCATACTTATCACTGTAATTTTAAAACATGGTAAAAGCCAATTATTTTTAAAAGAGAAACCGTGGAGTTTATTGTCAACTCTTCTCCATAGAAAGCAACAAATTGGAACTATGCACCTAGCTTCTGACGTTTCATAAGTGCCCATGCAGGTTTATGTGAAATAAAATATTTTGATTTTGATTCAATATGTCTGGGCATTTTAAATGGAGCATGTAGACTAAAACTTCTGTAGTGAATGCCGGTTACATTAGCAAACAACAAACAATAACAACGACCAATATCGTTGGACCTACCTATTCCACGGTTTTATGGATGTCAAAGCAAAAAACAAAGTATATTGTTAAAGGTTTATCCTGGCGGTCACTTCTATTTATTTTACAAAAACATAACATAAAACAACAAAACATCTTACGGCCTACCGTAAGATGGTCTTACCTATAAGATGGTTACCTACTACTTACCTATCTTATATTGTATTTCACATAAAATAATAATAATACCAGCCTTGAAAGCAGCATAAACATGCGAAACGAACACAAAGCATACATGTAATAATTGTAATATATATTCTACAAAATAAATGTTCTTGGTATAAAATAACTTCACCGTTTTCTGCGTAATTTAATTTATTAATTACATACATAATACTGAAAACTAATTTAAAGGATACGTAATATGTAGAATAGTTGTGGTTACGTAACGAGCCGTCATACAGTTTATTTTATGATGCTCTGTCGCCAAGGCTGGACGAGAGGTCAACGCGTGCAATTGACTTCATTTGATCATCATGAGCTACAAGCAGCAACAGGCCCTCGGTACTGTAATGACTAATGTATTCGTAATAAACAGCTTTCAATGTAATTGATAATGACGGTATCGGGAACATTTGATACTCGCTGAAATGTTATTTAGCAACTAGTTGGTTTTGTTACAGGTTGGCTAAAACCGGTTGGTGATACGTGATGACGTGACACCACTTAGGGAATTGTGACACCTGCGGGGTATTTGCGTAATGGTTTTAATTGGGACATTTCAACAACATTCATTGCCATTTTTACGTTGTTGAGCAGACACAGTTTTCGGACATTCATAAATGATGCAATGGATGAGCAATATCCTTTTAAATGTTTCAGATTGTGATTGACACTGTGGTACCGTAAAATGGGGTGAATAGGGATGCAAGGGTGAATTCGAATGAAATTTTAAAACCGTTTCTACCATTGAAATAATATAGGTTGTTGCCAAAAAGGACTCGTAATCTAACTGTAAGTATTATAATTAATTATTACGTGTCCTTATTGGCAACAAATGGTATTATTACAACGTTAAAATCCGTTTGAAAATTTCGTCCCGATTCACTCTGCATCCTATTCACCCCGTTTTACTATACCTACGCTCTCTATCCTGTATCACAAACCCACTAGACTGCTCAGCAATGTAAATAACGCAATGGATTTTGTTCAGACGGGTGAACATACCAATATTAGTGAGGATGGTTGAACATTCCCGAACACTATCGAACTCGACACACGCCCATGAGACATTTTTACGCACAAGTAGGTACCCACTACTTAAGGTGCCCTTCGTTCTATAGCGTTCTGCCTCTTATATCAATGTAACTTTATTGCCAAGCAATTCCATACGACGAAAATACTAATTAGTAAATAGATTGGTAATCTTTCAGTAATTTCTAGGCATCCAAGGGAGTCCAGGCTTTGGGCAGGTTCGGGCGAAGCTGCCCAAAAATTGGACCATACCGCCGTACTTGTGTCAAAAAATGGTTTGCCAATATATGTGAGGGTTTGTAAAACAATTTCGGTCTGACAAAACAACACTGTCACCAGTTAAGCCGTTACCAAAACGGTGTAGCTTTAATATTTAACCATGTAGTCAAAGTTAGAATATTCTATTTATTTATTTTCTAATTATTGTACACCCTAGAGGTATGTTGTAGAGATACGTTGTTACTTTTCACTAACTTTATTTGCTAACCACTTACAACAACAATAAACAATGTTCTATTCTATTGTCCTCTTCTCATTCAGAAAAGGAGAGATTATTAAATTAACCATCTTGTTTTAATTTTAGTCGAGTTTTCATGAAATGTTGCCTTTCATAAACAAACCCTGAGCTTTCGAGAAATCACAATTACGACTGCGGTGCTGCCAGTACACTTACGTAAACTGATAGGTAGTATTTATAATATATGTTATTTTGTGGTAAGATTCGCTATGCGGTTCCCGGCAAACAAAATTTACAGAATGGCTTCTGAAATGTTGTTTTTATAGTAAGTTTTAAGAGCGTTTGTCTGGCGCGTGCTGGCAAAGTCGCATTTCAAGTGGATTTTTCGTCATTATCGTATTAAGTTTAAATCTAAGTACTGTTTTTTTCAGCTATGCACTAGATAATTGGTATTTTTTACATTTACTCTAACATTTAATTATAAATAATTTAATAAAACTTCCGAGGCAGAGGCGGGGGGGTCATCATAAAATCATATAGCAGAGAAAGCGGTGTTGTATTTTCTTTTCTCCATTTTTGTTCTGAACTTAAATTCCTTTTTCTACAGCCAGATTTACCACAGAAACTACAAAGATAGGGATAGTAACAATTAATTAAGTTGCTGCTGGTTTCAATAAGCTTCAAATCCACTGAATTTAAAAGTACAAAGTTCTGTCAGTTCAATTTAAGTTATCCGTCTGATACCTACAAGTCTACAAGTAACTATCGTGTATACAGGGTGAAAAAAAAACAAGTAAAGAAAAAGTGTTTTTTACTCACTCTTTGTAACAATGTAGCTTTTAAGTATTTTGTCATTTTTCGGGCCGCTGCGCTGCTGTGAGGCATGCACAGTAATTTAAGGTTCAATGAAGCTTATGTCCAATACTTTCACGTCAAATACAAATTAAAAAAATATTTTTTTGCCGCAGGGCCTTGTTTGTAACGAAATATTAAACAATAACAAATGTCTGAAAATCTGCCGTCGCAGACAGGACACCCTGTAACGGATTTATGAAGCATACGTTTTGTTTGTCTTTTTGTTTAAATTGTTGGGTCCTGGCTACTAATTAATCAGGCATCATAAAATACATCAGTCTACTGAATTGCACACAAACTCTTCGTAAGTCTAGTTTAATTAAATTCTTAATTGTTCTATGCTGGATGTCCTGTGACATTTTATATCTTTTTATTTGCATTAATGATGGTACGGTCCATCCATAGGTTTTACAACGTCAATACATTAGTTTAAAGATGTTCTTTCCGCATTGGTATATATAATTAGATAATTATAAAAACTAAAAATTACTAGATTTCGCAATGTTAGGTTAGGAAGAAAGATAGTTGGATACAGTTAGTTAGATTTGAAATACAATTTACGTCATACCTATATTGTTAGTAATTGAACATGTTTTCTTCAAGTAAAAAGACAAGACACTAAGGTAAAGTTCTAATATTTTTTTTTCTGTTTATAGGCAAATACCTAATATCATTAAAAAAATACCTAGGAATTTCTGTACATCAATTTCTTACTCATTTATTCTTCAACTAGGTAGCATTTGCCAGCGGCTTCGCCCTCGTGGCGGTCGAAAATTATCCCACGGGAACGTACTATCGAGATAAAAAGTATCCTATTTATTATTCCAGGTTAAAAACCATCTGTGTGCCAAATTTCATCCAAATCCGTTCAGCCGTTTTGCGTGATTGAGTAACAAACATCCAAACATCTAAATATACAAACTTTCACATTTGTAATATTAAAGTAGGATAGTACGATAAACAATTCCAATTGTCCGTTTCCCCCAAATGAGTTGTCTTTTATCTCAAACACCTGCGATAAGTAGTACACTTGGCAAATACTCGTTATTAAGTCATTTTCCGTGTAAACTGTAAATTCAAAGATTATTTTCATAGAACCAACAATACCTCATTTGCCGAAACACGATAAGTAATTTTGAAGTTGTGAGGGGGTACACATGAAATGAAAAATGAATTAAATGATGAAATCATATCCCTCCTTTTTGCTTGGCCGTACTCGGGTAGAATGATATTTTATTTTCCTTCAAGCGACTGCACGGTGTAGTTATAAATAACAAAAAACGCTCAGATATCCTCCAGATGCTCACTACAGGTAATGAAGTCCTTTGTAAACTGTATTAAGGGGAATATTTCAAGAGGTAAGTTAAGAAAAGAGGTTCAACTGGTGCGACCACAGGGTGCAACAAACAAAGTTTTCTTTTTTAATTATTCCGGTTTTAGTACAAAGCAAGGTTTTTCTTTAGCTATGGTTTAAACCATCGAGCCTGTTTTTAAAATAAGAACCGAACAGAATTCGAAAGAATTTTTTTTTTACAAAGTTGACAACTTAGTCCGTTGCTAAGTTGACATTTTTATATTAAGAACAGTCAGATCGAAATGAAGTTGGAAATGCAAAAACTGACTTAAACGCGCTGCGATCGCGTTTGAAATAAGACGGTTCATGTTTCTTTTTAGCAAAAATAACGACTGAAAACTAAAACAAAAACGTAGGCAGTAATGGGGACTGCCGACAAAAACGAAAACTATGAAAAAGCGGTGTTTTTTTATTTTCTAAGTAACTGTAGTATTAAGAAATTGTTAAGAATGCATGTCGGTGAAGCAAACCCATGGGATTTTTTCCAATCAAAAATCTCTCAACGCGCGTAAAGAAGTGTTCGGTCAAAAAAAGATGGGATAGCATATGATTAGCGACTCCTAGGTACTTACTACTTAGGTATAGCAGTATACCTAAGTTGGTAAAGGCACAAGGATACTGTCATTAATCGTGTCTCGCCGAGTTATGAAACTTGTACCGCCACTGCTTATCTTGCACCTGGGTGCATGATAAGCTGTGGGGGGAAGACTGCTAACTTTCAACCAGCTTTGCATCACAAGGGTACCTAAACTAAATTTGGGATAACGTGGTTACTCTAGCTGGCTATGATTAGCGATGCATATATTATAAATCTTTATACAAGACAAGTTTTCATCTAGTGCACAAACTGTAACCATGAATTCAGCGTATCATTTTAGAGCCCCCAGTGCAGAAATTTTTCGTCAGTAATACAAAAAAAAAATCAGCTGTTCCATACATTTTGACCGCGTAGGTATTGCAATTTTCTGCAACAGCTGATTTTTTTCTGGAAAAACCGACGTAAAATTTCTGCGCTAGGGTGTCTAGAATGATGTGCTTATCTCATGGTTACAGTTTGCGCACTAGATAAAAACTTACCCTGTACAGTATAAAACAAAGTCGCTTTTCGTGTCTGTACGCTTAGATATTTTAAACTACTTAATGGATTTTAATGCGGTTTTCATCAATATAATATATACACATACACCGACCTACACGCGGACGAAGCCGCTGGTAACAGCTGGTTAAATTATATTTTCGCTTCTACAATGTGACAATAAATATAAAACGAGGATAACTGAAAATAAAAATCGTTAATACTGTTATACAAGCTAGCTATGAGGTTATCACACTAATATAAGCCGCATGGGTGGATCGATCAGGTTAAGCTGCGCTTGCCGCGATTGGTCCGTGGATGGGTGACTATCTTTACTTACCGAGACCCCTTCGTGTCTCGGAAAGCACATTAAGCCGTTGGTCCCGATTGTCATTTGTGGATCTTTGACAGTCGTTACGGGTCATCAGAAGCCCGAAAGTCTGACAACCAGTTTTCCAAGGTGTTTCGTATGACCCAGTAACTGGGTTGTGGAGGTCAGATAGGCAGTCGTTCCATGTAAAATACAGGTATTCAGTTGCATCCGGTTAGACTGGAAACACACCCTAACATAGGAATAGGCTAGGCAGATGATGATGAAGGAACATTGGTCGAAATTTGAAAAAAAAAAATCGGACCTCCCATGCAAAATCAATAGTGAGCTGATCGATTTTGTATGGAAGGTCCGATTTTATTTTTCATATTTCGATACCTTGGAGAAAGTTGTTCAATTTCACGGCTACTATCATCCTAAAAATGTAAACGGTGACTAACAATTCAAATTGTATAGCAGTCCATTCTATGAATTTTACAAGTAAAATGTATTAATTAATCTTGTGCTACAAAATGCAAGAAACGGGTGTATCTCGACATTGCTGCAGAAATAGCAAAAGCACCACGTAATATCCTAACAGCACTCGTGTAATCACATCTGTTAGTCACAAAACGGGAAGGTCGTATGTATTCATAGAAACTGTTTTAATATCGGACAATATGAACGTTGGAACCGATAGTTATAGCCTATAAAAGTCAGGGAAAGTAACTAAATCACTCATTCGCCTGACCTGAAACATTTTGACGGTGGTGAAACGATGACCATGACCTTTGCGATTAAAAAGCCACTAAAGGTGGCCGAGGGGAATTTTTACGCGTAGACCAATAGTCAGTGGTAGGAGTAGAGGGGGACATAGTCAAGAGGGGATGGCGTGCAATGCCTAGCTCCTGTAAGCTCGCCATGGTTTATATGCAAACGAATAACAAGTTAAAGGTTTTTTTTAAAGGAGTCTCAGCTTTAATGGAATAACTGGCGAAATGTAGTGGGTTAATTTGCTTCCTACAGGCACGGCGACACGTTATTTCAACTAAAATTGGTTCACACAGGTCAAGATTTTCTTCACTACCTACATTGCAAAAAATTCGAGGTATTTTGGTTTTCTGTATTTGCAAAATCTTGCATGTTTGAAACTTTTTATCCAACTGCACGACGCAAAGGAGGGAAATGAGTAGATTATCAGCCTATGAATGTTGTTTGTTTCTTTTTATTGATGTTGAATGATTGATTATCGGTAGCATCTAGTGCATTCTATCTAGTAAAACGCATTCAAAATCGAATTCATGTATTTTCTAACGAAGCCTAGGCAAGGCTGGGGCAACGGACTAAAATGTTTTTGTTACGACGAGCAAGAAAAGCGAAAATTAGCGAATATGAAGTAAATAGGGTGTTCTTGCTACGAACCGTAGCTAGGTAGGTATAAGGGTCCTAACTAGCTCCGTGGGAACCGACTTCCCAGACTGACACTTGAGGAAAAAAGTGGGTCCTGGACTCAAGTAAAGTGCTCACTACTCCGAAAAAACAAAAAATAAATAAAAGGATAGTCAGACTTCGAAACAACAAAAAATAAAAGGCAGTTAATTACTTAGCTAGTTCATTAAGTTAACTAGTTAAGTTTTTCCAGTTTCCTTTACTTGTAACTTTTCTATCTGGGGTAATAAAGTTTGAACGGGAAACACATTATCAGGTCAGAGCTATCCGAGTTCCGAGTTGTTCATTTCAGTGTCCCCGTCGTGCGTGCCATTCGTCACTCGTGTTCACACATATTAGGGAAATCGGTACCAGTTTAGTATGTTTCAATGGTTGAACGCACACCACCCGATGTCCTTGTATAACACAGCAGAGCTGACAATGATTGCAATAGCGCTAGATGATGAAGAAGAAGTAGATCACCTAGAAAACGATCAGCATCAGCACAATAAAACATACTTGGGTATGTGAGCTCTGAGATGGTAGAGAATTTTTCGTCGGTAATACAAAAAAAAATCAGCTGTTCCGTACATTTTGACCGCGTAGACCAGGTATTGCACTTTTCTATGAAACGGCTGCTTTTTTTTGTATTACCGACGAAAAATTTCTGCTCTGGGGCTCTAGAATGATATGCTCAATTCATGGCTACAGTTTGCGCATTGGATAAAAACTTATCCTGTATTCTTGTTTGCAAGTGTTTCTATAAGAAATAAACCTTTTTTCTTTCTTTCTTACTAGATTTTAGAGAGCGAAATTTATCAGGTCCCTGTGCTGTAATATCGAATAGGTATTTTTACTTGTTACTGAACTAAAAGCTTGATTGTTTACAATGTTGTGTCGATACACGTTGACGTTGTCTTATTCTTTTATAAATTTTCTTGTGTGGAAGCAGTTTGCTCGATCCGAGTAGTAACAACTATGTTTGCATGTTTATAATGATACTCATTGATAGGTATACAATAAAAACGGGTTTTAGTATATCAATAGATCACCATTTATATACTAAAACTTCGTAGCACATTGGAAATCATTCCAGTACCTATCAACTAGTATATTTTCCGATGTGCTACGCCTGTTATACGTTTTTGCCTCAATTTATTTTGCATTATACATTGCTGAGTAGACCTCGATGCCCCTTTTTATTTTATAACAAGTCTTTCCTGTTCTTTTTCATTTATATTATAAACTTTAGGTCGGTAGGGTACCCTACCTATGTACTTGTAGAAGATGAAAATCAATACAAAATACTGGTTTCTCCAAACCACCTATAAAAGTTGTGCTACATAGTCAGTTTGCCAATCTACCACTGACCTGCTAGAACAACATTCCATCATTAATTCATCGAACATACTCGCACATGTCTGTAGGTATTAAAGTAAGTAAAAGATTTCAATATGTTACGAAAGTATTTTTTCACTTAATGATGTAAGTTTTTACTTTCTTCATGAACGGAACCTTTCGGAAGAATAAAATGGAGAATCCGGAGATTCTCCATTTTATTTATAACAACTAATGGGGTAAATTCTCAAGGACCAATCTATAACATACCTATACAACGTGTAATAGAAAGTATAATACCAAGAGCACGGCTTCTTTGGATGATATCAAACTATATTGGAAGGGTTTTTTAATCCTATGTCTACAAGTTCGGAAGTTATGAGAATTTTTAATACGTTGATATCAGAACAAATTGAAACGAACACATCATTCGGAAGAGATTTATCGTGATATTGGCAAGTAAGGTGGACAGTTATTGACCTACGTAGTGCGGTAACACGTTTGTTATGATCTGAATTAAAAAAAAATTGGAAACCGAAAATTTGGTATCAGTTCTTAGAGTATTTTATTTTGAGCTGAAACTATGTATAGTGATTCTATACCAGCTGTTATCTTTAGTGCTTAAGGATAGCAATAGGGTTTCTGTTACACCCTGTATATGTATTTAAATCAATTGCTGTACATTACTTAGTCTCGCAAAAACTCCAAAATGGCTCGACCGATTCGATTTTTTTTTCTATTTTGTTTGTCCAATACTGGGATGGTTTATTTAGCAGAAAAGAAAATTGGGAAAACCCAAAGGAACCGCCGTAAAATCGAAATGTACGGGGAATTTATCTACGTGGCGCGAAGTTCAGCGGGTCATCTCGTTCAGTAGTTGTACACTGCCACAAGTTTGGTGATTCTTTGGGCTAGCTATGTCTGTTACATTGGTTCTCCTGCGGATCTCTTTCATTTCTAATTCGATCACGTAGGGAAACTTCAAGCATAGCCCTCTCCATTGCCCTTTGAGTGACTTTTAGCCGTCTATAAGGCCCATTGTATGTATATTATACTTGTTATAAATGTTGGTATATTGGAAATGCTAAAGCTAAAGTAATTTTGTCGGATTTCTGTCCCATCGGAGTGCACCTGTGTTTGCACACTATATTATCTCCTGTGTAGGTATCTACCTGGCTAATCTCCGTTAAGACTGGCTGCCGTAACCGAAATTCGATGAAGACGATATCAATAATTTGGTCGAGCAGTTGGAAAAAGGCCTTATTAAAAAAATATCTTACCTGTCCAGTTATCGTGAACAGTATGGCGAGCAGTATCCGCAGTGGTAACCGCGCGCGGTACGCCCGGTGTGACCACAGCCTATGCACGCCCGCTGTGATTCCAAATCCGGACGTGTATATCGTGCCGAATGCTGAAAAACACGACTTTATTTAAACATAATTTTTAGGTTTGACATTGTTTGAATTGAACTAACAGTGCGGATTTTAGAGCTGCAGTGAAAATAGAGAAAAAAATAATTTTTAAACTATTTTGGAAGTTCCTAATTTCGATTTGGTGACATTTTTTATTTGTAACTACATACCTACTTAAAAAAGAATTTCTATTCGCTTCAGAACTTTGAAGGCTGAGATGGTTTTGTCGAAATGAAATCATTTTTCGAAACCGTACCTACGGGCATCAAGAAATATTCTTGGTAACGTTACCGCACCGTTTCTTTTGGTTGTCGTAGTGAATTAAAAAACGCGCAATCTTCGGAAATCCCTTAAATTGGGGAGACATGTATGGGTGTACATATTAATTAATGGTCTAGTTTGTATCTGTACTTTTGAATTGGTGTGTTGGACTTAAAAGTAACGGTTTGACCGCTGTGATCAGAAGGGAGATAATTTACAATGGCTTTATCTAAATAGTCGCAGTCACAAAAAACATTATCAATACATGTAGCAGTAGTAGCCGTAGTTTTTCGCGTTGGTTCCAAAAACACATTTGAAAGATTGCATGATTTAAAGAGACTTAACAATCTGCTACTATTTGAATTATTTTTCAAAATATTAAAGTCCCCACAAATAATTACTGATTTATTACCAGTTGCTAGTTTCGCCAAAATATCTTCCATTACTCACTCAAATATAGAGTGGTTTTGATAATTAGGAGGTCTGTAAACGCACACTATACATTGCTTATCTAGCTCAACACAAGACAGTTCAATGCTATGTTCCACTGATAGTGTAACTATGTCTGTACGAGTCTTCGATTTTATACAATTTTAAATTAAGATTAGTGAACCTCCACGAAGCATGGATTTTCGGTTAAAACAACTGACCACACTATAGTTTTCATGATTAATTAACATTTCATAATCTTTCAACCAGTGTTCAGTTATACAAATAATATCAAACATTGTTTTTTTCTAAAATCAATTCAATTTCCAATTGTTTGGAAGAAAACCCTTGATGAAACAATTTCAAGGAATTCTACTTAGTCCCTTTTTTTAAATTAAGTAATTGAATGCTAGAAGATACCTTATTGATGGTGAGATTAAAAACATTATTACTGGTACCTTCTGTTGTCTAACTGACTAGTTTAAATTAGTATTGCTAACCACCTTAATATTAGTAGTATTACTATTTTTTGTGGTGCAAATTACAGTAGACTTCGATACAACGACCACAGGGTTTATATGTTTAAATTTTAATTCTACAGGACAGGCTGAAACATTCGCTTTTAATAAATCAATAGCAAATGCGGGCGAAGAATTTAAAGTTTTTGTAGTTTTAATAGGAATATTGGTGAAGAAAGTTGCAAATTCCTGAGCAACATCGATGTTATCACTAATGAGACCGCGGGAAGTGTCCAGTGTGTAATCAGTATTATGCCTTTTGCTTCTGTTCGTTTCATTGTTATTAATTTTCTAAACTGCCTTAATTTAATTATCTGCTGATTTATCCTTGTGGCTAATGAATGAAGCTTTAGCTACTTTGCAGATATTTTTAAAAGTTTTAGAATACTTAGTAAAAGTTTGTGTTAATAAACGGCTTAAGGCCATACAGTTTCTCTACTTTTCCTGATGCCTATAGTTGCCCAGTCACTGAATAAGAATTTAGGGCAAATAGTTTTAGATTTCTGCTTAAAAAAAATGATTGAATTCTGTTTGGACTAATGAAAATAATTCTTTATACAAAATATTACCATTATTCTCATTTAGGCCCTGAACATTTAACTTGCTAATTAAAGTGCTATTAAACTTATTAAAATTACCCGCTATGGGACCCGCATTATGCTTGGCATAATGCTGGTCCTGCTCCACAGCCAGGTGGCTGTGGAGCAGGACCTTGGCATAATGCCAAGCCCAGGTGGGCTTACTAGTTAAAATTTTAATATTTGGAAAAGATGCTTCCCTTTTTTATTTTTTCTGACATTACGAACATTTTCGTTCCTATTATCACAATTTTTGTGACATTACGAATATGTTTTATTTTTACTGAACCAAGTGTTAGTTATTGAATACTGCAATATAATTAAATTATTGTTAAATGATTTTCTTTCTTTTAGGAAATCAAATTTTAATCTCAAATACATTGCAAACTATAGTTTGGTATGATTTAGAAGCATTTTGTTAAAATTTTGTAAATGTGAGTACCATGCATTCGTTTCTTGTGTTGTTTTGATGTACGTTGACTTGAAAAAGCACGGCAGTTGAGAGTATGTCATGCTCACTTAAATGTCTCACTGATGGTGGCGCGTGTGTTGAATCATTCAGTTCCCTACAATATGGTTGAGCTGGATGGTGCTGATCCACGCGTCAAGTTCGTGAACGGGCGCTGCCGGTTGAGACTGGTCATCTCATAACTTCCAGAGCTTATTTTTAATCTTGTATTTAGATTTTTTTTACATTGTTGTCACATACAGAAGCAACAAGAATAATGTTCCCAAGATTTTGTAATATGTCTAACATGATTTAAAAGAGTGTCCGTGGAGTTTCTTGCCCGTTCTTCTCCATAGAAATCTACGTTTTGGAATGGGCAACTAGCTTCAACTTTCCAACTGTCGATCAGTTGGAAAGTTGAAGCGTTTTGACAATTCAAAAGTGCCTGTAAATGGTTTAATTGAAATAAATGCTTTGAGTTTGGAATCTATCTACCTACCTATTTGTTATTCAAGAGCTTTCTAAACTCAAAGAAAATATTTCAAATTCTTTGGAAAAATGTAATGTAATAAGAATAATAATCTTCTTTTTTCTATCTTTTAGGATTTCCTGGTATTTGATCGTATCATAAATATGTAGACTTAAGGCTGACGCAGACAGACGAGACTCTAGTAGAACATTTTTTTATGAAAGCATCATTTTTCTACCAGAATCGCGGCGCACCGTAGCGTCGCTCCTGCCTGCGGCGCCTTTAGGTAGGCGTTCTGTTCTGAGGTATTGAATAAAGTGTAATCATCATTATTTCAGCCGAAAGACGTCCACTGCTGGACATAGGCCTCCCCCAAGACTAAAGTGTGGTAAGGTAAAATAAAAAGTTAACTTACCAAATAATATTGTGTACAGCTTAACTTGGTTACTAATCATCAGGTACAGTCCGTATAATGAAACTAAATGCAAAAGAATTTGAACGGTAAGGTCCGGCCAACGCCATTGCGCCTTAAATTCCATGGCTTCATATTTTTTTATATCAAAATCAGCGTCATTTGTCACTTCACTAGCACTGTCCCTTAACACTGTATTATTGTTCTCTAAATGTGCAACTTTGCCATTCTTGTATGAAACGGGACTAATTTTTAGTTCAGAATGCATCTTTTCTCCACACATTTCGATGTTCTGTTGTTGCGCTGGAGCCATTCTGTGGGACAAAAGAAAAAAAATAATCAGAAAATTTTCTTCACGACTTCTTACGTGGAGTTTTTGGCGGGGTCGAGTTGGAACACGTCGCACGACTTTTTATTTTCATGAAATTTAGTGAAATAGCGAATAAAATTGTATAATTTTGGTAGTGAATTATGCAATTTAATTACGTGTGAGTGCACAAATGTAGTGAAGGTGAAAATAAGTGACTAACGTGGACTTTTCGTGTCCCCCCCAAAAACTCCTAATACGTTGTTGTAAAGTTACTACCGCTTTACAATAATAACTTTGACTTGACTGACTAAAGACGACTATGACTGTTTTGTAACTACGTGCCCGATATCGGGCCATTTACTTGATCGAAAAGAAAAATTACTTGAAACTGGCTAAATGCACAAACCGTGCGAAGCCAAAACCCAAAAAAAAAAAGAAGAAGACTTCTTACGTAATTTGAACAGCTCAAGCTGTCAGAGCAATAACCGATACGTCTAAAAACTTTACAAAAATATATGTACTTAAATTTGAGCCACTAGCTTCGTCTTGCCTGTGCCACTGCTGGCGAGTAACAGTTTACTTATTTTTTATAGTCGTGAATCACATTGTATTTGTGCACACATCTTATCTATTATATTTACGATATTTCTAGATAATCAGTTCAGGTAATCCTTATCGCTGTATTAGTAAACACAGGTGTTCCGAATTCAAAATTTTATGGAGGTTGACGCGATGTTTGCACGTCTACCTACACTTGATAAAATGGCCGAAGGTTGGCCACATCCGATGACTAATCGAGTATGTTATCGGCTATAGATGCCAGATGGTTCAAAATTTCGATATAATAAGTGATTATTCTACTAAAGCAGATACTTACCTATCTATTAATCATTATTATCGATCCCACAAGGCCCTGTTAAAATTAGCATTAAGTCGCATTGTTATATACGCTTTACGGTTATTGTTTTGCCGACTAATGCGAGGGTCAAGGTCAAAAGGACCAATTACGTGTTTACATAACAACGGAATACATTATTACATAATGATGAGCAGATGTCTCTACACACTTCCGAGACATGACGCGTGCCACAGATTTATTACGGTGGTGGCATGATTCATAATTTATGCTATTAAATTAATAACTTGTAGGTAATATTTAGATCCAAGCGTCGCTGTCTTCGCGTTATGCATTCATTATAGCTGGTTATAAACCCTGTTTGGCGTTTTCATTAACGAGACACGGCGACGCGGCGACAGCGACGACGCGGCCACGGCGACGTTTTGATCCAAATATGACTTACAACTTATTTAAACTTTAAGGTGTAATTGTACATGTATTTTTTATAGGTTATTGTTTGTGTCCGGGGTTTTTTTTTATTTCACTTTTATTTCCATTATAATATACACATAACTTGTAGACACGCTACGATATCTGTGCAACTTTACGTTTTTTTCCCACAATGAAGCTAGTGACTCATTTATCCGTATTCCTCTATCGTACTCCATCAGCAGATACTCATTACCATCTACCACAACCTATAGATTGAGACCATTCCAATGAGCCCAAACATGATACCTCTACTGTAAGTTGCTTAGGCAGTTCTCTGCCAATTTTAAGTGATGCTGCGGCACCAGTTCTAGGTACACTGTGTTCTTTTATAACGTAACAGAATACTAAATTTTGACTCGATCAGATCTGTGGGAGGTGAAATAGAAAAACAGCTGATAATCTGCAAACAGCTGAACTAATTTTCTTGAATCACAGCTCAGATCTCTCTCGATAAAATTACCTTTTTAACAAAAAAAAATAATAATAATCGGTTCAGCCGTTTGGGAGCTATGATGCCACACACAGATACACAGATACAACACAGACACATAGACACACACGTTAAACTTATAACACCCCTCTGTTTTCATCGGGCGTTAAAATAGACAAATTCCCTGATAAATTCCCAAGATTTTTACTGCCTAGAATAGGCACTAAACGAATAAATTGAACTCTGTTTTAACTTGCATATTCTTCCGAAAGGCTTGACACTTTAGCTTCGGTATTTCATTAAACGACGCTAGCGAGAAATAAATTGTACAGATTTTTTTGTATTGGTTTGCAGCGAACCGTAAAAATAAACACTGATAAGGATTTTTCTGGTGTTTAGGTAAGCTGTAAGACCCAGCTTAGCTTGCACCACTAATTACTCAACACATTTTTAACGATAAATTAAATTAAAACGTATATCTGACAATAATTTGTAGCTTTTTTTTACTCTTTATTTGTTTAGGGGTTTTTATCTAAACAGATACGCCAACCCAATCGTGCCTTTTAATATTACATGAAATTAACACTTATACATATTTAAGTATATAATTAATACATCTAAACAACCAACATATTAAATAAAACATTTAGTGGTATAGATGAGGATCACAGATGATGGACTGTTATTGAACGACTTAACTTTTTGGCACCTTCTGACGTTGGATAAAATGATGAATGGTTGAGATAAAATTGCTTGAATTAATCCCATGTTTAGTTTGTTTAAATCAAATTCCTTCAAAAATGACTCCCACGCGCGCCTGTTCCGGACACAATCCATCAGCAAATGTTGCACGTCCTCAATCTGATTACAAACTGCAATTCGGCGAATCAGCTTTTTTCATAAGGAATGCAAACTTCGCTGATGGATAATGCCCAGAGCGAAGTCTTAGTATTAATTTAACGTAATCCCTAACAAATTGATTAACATCAAACCAAAAGCATACAAGAAGACTCGCCTTGTATGGTCCTATACCATATTATATACCTTTTTGCTGACTGATATTAACAAAGTCTTGTTTCCAGGAGTTTGTACCAAATTACTTAAAATTTAGATATGTATTCCCAATAATCAGGTAAGTAGTCAATTGTTGTATCCTCTACTGCTGCTAGTTTGGATAATCGGTTAGCTTCCTCATCACCTCGTAGTCCAATGTTAGCTGGAACTCATTGCAACTTAATTCCTATATTATTCTTAAACAACATAATACTATTTTCAAGGATATCATATGCTATCGATGTCCCTCTGAAACCAGAGGCACATCGAGCATACTGTGGTGCGCTTTTGCTGTCTGAAATATTTTTTTAAAATTCTGATTTCGACTAAACAAAATCGTTTGATAAATACATCTCAATGAGTTCCAGTGTCATTATTTATACACTACAGTTTACTTTTTAACTGAGAGTAGTTTCTAAGCTTTGATCAAATAACCCAGCACCTAAGCCGGGAGAGTACCCTTTGAACCTTCTGTAAGAATTTTGTGCCAATTACTATAGATAGAATTTTGTGCCAATTACTATAGATAGAATTTAATTCAGCTAAAACATCGAACACTAATAAATTAGGATTATAATTGGATTTGGGTGGGTTTTGGATTTGGATTTGGGTTAAAACATTTTAGATCAACATTAATTACCTACATCTTTAGTCTCAATAGCCGTAGTCCAAGTTTCTAAATCTAAAGTATAAATTTTATGAATAACTGTTGAAAGAACCTCTATGTGTTACACATATGTACATAACACAAAAATACTCAAATCAGATTCCATTACATGGATTGAGGAACTTCTGATATAGCCACCTACAATTCTCAGGGCTTGATTTTGTAACTTATCTAGCTTTGAAACACAAGATTTTGCACTAGAATCATACCTACATAAAACACCCATAGTCAATTCGACTTCGAATCAGAGAAGTATACTACCTACGTATATGTTTTGTGTATATTCCCCATGAGCTACCCGTTAGAACTTTTAATAGATTTAGAAATTTTAAACATTTACTAACTGTACTACTACTGAAGATGATAGAGACAGAATTTTATTATGCTTTATATACGTTTTTGAAGCGGGCCTCAGTATTTATTTTAACAATGTACCTACATTTTATCTCACGAAGCGACGCGCGCTTTACTTGTGGTAACAAAGTGCAGTGCACTAACATGCTACGAATCTGTGCATGTACACTAGTAGCGTCAGCACGTGGCACACACGCCCATACAGGCACACACACACACGTTTACTTATTCGATACAGATGCCAGCACACCAAGGTACCCCAAGATATCTGTCAAATTTCTTTGATAGTTTTTCAAGTTTATTACAAAAGAATAAGGTTCATGTTCAATTGGGCAAATTTGACAGTTTGTGATAGCTTGTTGTGCTGGCATCTATACAGTAATAAGGCAGTAAGCCGACTGCAATCACTGGATTCATCTTATCTACAATAGTTAAGGGCGAAACCATCTGCATTAACTACCGCTGTAAATCTGCGTGACGTAATAATGTGTAGGTATATAGCTCGTAACCATAAGTCACGCATTTTAATTACAGACAATAACCATTGTTTTTCTCTTTGCACGATAATGCGCTCTATTGTTAATAACTCATAAACTGTAAGATTTACGAGTAGGTACAGTAAATGTCGTTTTGTTTTTTCCTATTACGGTTACTAGTCTCAAGAATAAGGATTAAGCATAATTAGCCTATAAAGTTCCCACTTTTGGGACACAGGTCTCCTCTCTGTGAGAGGTACTGGGCCATAATGCCCCACGCGAGCCCAGTATATGTTATTTTTAAGGCAAGCATAAATTCGATCTATCTGTACCTAAGTGTATTATACGTATATGATTATTTATCGCTGTTTTTTTCGAAAAGGCAAAAAAATAACTGGTGATCAATCTCTAGCATAAGTATGGTCATAAATAATGAGGTCACCTGTCTGTGGCAGGTCGGTAGAGGGCCATAATCTAATTCTCGTGCTAAGCCTGCAGGAACAAACTGGCGCGGACTAAAGCTAAAGCCCGCGCGTCCCGAGATTTATTACTGATTTATAGCCTTGCATTCAAGAATTGTTTAAAATTATTGTATTACTTTTAAAAAGACTGTTTTTTTTTCAAGCATGTTGACTTAGTAATCTTAGGGTGTGTCCATACCTGCCGAATGCGCCGCTCGCAAGCTGCTTGCGAGCCGCTCGCGAGCAGCTCGCGAGCGGCGCATTCGCCAGGTCTGCACACACCCTTAGTTATTATATACTTTTTGTTTGAATTTCGATTAAACATACATAGATAAAAAATATAATTTCTGACGAAATATTATCATTCTTCTCTGTTTTCCAGAATTATTTTTAGTGTATTACTGTATTAAACATAATAAATTGATTTCAGCATTCCAAATAACAAGGTACAGTCTTACCATGGACATTTTTACAAATTGAAGGGGTGAGTGGACAAAGGTGTTATCTGACAAAACAGAAAAATTCTACTTTTTTACATGACCATAGGTTTTAAGTGATGATATTTATTGTCATTAATAATCTATAAAGTAATAATATTTTCAAAAGTATTGATACATAAGTATCATATAAAAATTTAAGCTGTAATAACTACCTTGATTCTATGATTTAATATTTTCAACACCCATAACTTATTTTGAATTTTTTGTTAGTTAACACCTTTGTCCACTCGCCCCTTCAATTATTAAACTATTATATGTTCCATGTAACAAAGCATCAAAAGATTCCCGAAAGTAAAATTTTATGAAACATCCTTTGCCGAGACAAGGTTTTTACTGACGTATGTATGTAAGCAAATTAAAATATTTTTTAGAACATTCCCAGACTCCCTAGATAAACAATGAAATTTTATCGGACATATTTTTATTTTTATTTTGTGCGATTCAAGAAAAAATGTAAAAGCGTCCCTAAATATATGTGAAAAATATTATTATTTTATTATTGGGTAAGCATACACTTACATAACAAATTATCACCTCATGGAGACTGGGGAGTTTGTTGCGCCACTTTTTCCACCCAGCTAAAGCACCAGGAAGTGGTGAAGGGCGGGCGTTTTGGTGGACTATCATCATATGTAATTCTGATTTCGACGATGAATATGAATAGCAGACAATGAAGTGAATACCTATAAAATTCAACTGTTTCTTTTTACGAAAATACACAGTAGGACCTTATTAAATGAATCAAAGGCGAAATAAAGTAGGAACCTAAAGCTATATCCGAGACCGCAAAAGTGATGAAACTATTAGCAAGTATGTGACCGTATACGAATGGTTTTGCACACCAAGAAAACTTTACTTTTATAGTCACTCAGATCTATGTAGGTATACCAGTTTTTTATTGTTTTAAGCTTTCTCAAAATTACATTAGGTATTTAAAAATGATCCCATTTGTTCCTTTTTTTCGTGCACGCCCTTTACCGCTGTTGGATAAAAAAAAAATTTGCTTAACCCTAAAATTCTCGTTGGTATTGACATTCCATTAGAATGTATTAACCTTGTTTCCATGGGTACAATAACCTCTTAATATAATTTGTTTAGTAGGTACTGTTAAGGTAGTCTGCAAAACATGACCTTATGTTGTACAGGCTGGCGATAAAATAACTTAAGGTGAATCTAGTCGAATTTTTTGCCATTCAAACTTCGGGAGTGTATTACTCCACTGTTCGACAATGTACACTATTTTAATCTTATTAAATAAATGATGAATGATTAGTAAATTTTGTCTTTTTCTTGTATTCTATATAAAATAGTACCTATACAGTTGATATTTCGATAGAATGAATATGCGACTCGTTGAACGCTCGATCAAACAAACATTCGATACTTTGAACACTCGATGTATTGAGTGTACGATATAATGAATGTTCGATTTATTAACCATTCGATATTACGAACGTTCGAGTATTTAAACGTTCGATTTATAGTGGTCGATCAATTGACATTCGATTATTTGGCATTCGATTTGGCATAGTACACCCGTACTATGCCAAATGTCAATGTCAGCTAGATGCAAACATTGTTTTAATTAGCCGGGAGCGTTAGGAGACGCCTGGTAGCTCAAAGGAGTCTAAGGGAAATAAACCAACATCTACAGTAGTTAGGGTTCAATGGGATGAAATAGCATTAACATGAATATGAGCTCCAGAATATAGTAATGCAAATTAGGACAGAAATATGAAATATGAATATGGAATATGTGGTTAGCTAGCGGCAATCAATCTTGCTTGCGGTAGCGCCGGGGAAAGAAGATTTAAATAAACTCGAAAAAGGATTTATATACATAATATAATTACTATATCATTTTAAAAAATACATTATTTAATAAGTAGTAGAATACTTATGTTGCAAAAAATTCATTGAGTTTTTAGCTAAAATTCGGGAACAATATTGGGAGATTTACTGTAAGTACCTATTCGATAGGTGAGTTCCGCCGATGAATTTTAAGAATTACTTACTGAATTATTATATAATATGTAATAAGAGGTAATCATTAATAGGTAGGCCAGGCCTATCGCAAGATTGCGAATTAAATGATAGGTATTTGTCTTATACCTAATGATATCTTCAGCGGACAGCGTCATTCGTAAACAGTACCTAATTCCATTACAAACAAGGAGAATAAAAGATAGAATACATACAATAAGTTATAATAAAAACACCAGCCACACTTTATTACACACACTGCGATAATTCTTATCAAGTATTTGGATAATTTAATAGCCCAAATATTTGATAATAGTTAATTTAGTTTTATCAGCACTATATTTATTTTAGGATTCAGTTCCAACACATATAAATGGTACATTTAAATACAAGTATGGAAATAAAAAAACTCGAGAGTGGTCGTGGGTTATTACACCCGTTTGGAACGAAGTTTCATTCGCTGTATATCTCTGTACTAAGTAACAGGCATAATAACAACGTTTGTGGATAACTAAATGACAAAAATAAGAAACATACTTACCATAACAAAGGGGCCATTCATTAATTACGTGAGGCAATTTTGGCAATTTTTCGATCCCCACCCCCGCTCTGGTGAGATGTCGTGAGATTTGGCTCGCACCTCCCCCCTCCCCATAATCTCACGTGAATATTTCAAATACGTGGGTTTAGTGTAAAAACGTTAATCTGTGCTTATTTGCGTTGGGTTTATGCGTTGTGTTTGGCTGGCTTGGCTGGCCGGTGGCGCTTCACCATCGAGAAGATACTGTGGTACTTTGTGGCGTTCGCATAACCGCGCGATAAATATTATTTTGTAGGATTTAGCCAGATTGGCTGAAAAACATGTTTTACATAATTTAACCCAGTTTTCTCGTAATGTTACATTGTTTCTTTGCGGAAAAAATATAAATTACGTGTTATTTACCGAGACCCCCCTCCCCCCCGCGCCGACCTCCCTAGCGGTGTTAGCGCAGTTTGCTACGCTGACGACACGCTTGTCCTGGCGCAAGGGAGGTCGTACCAGGCGGCGGCTGACTTAGTGACACACGGGGTTGCGACAATCGTAGAAAGGATCCGGCAGCTGGGACTCGAGGTGGCCTTGCACAAGTCCGAGGGCATGTGTTTTCATGGTCCTCGGAATGCGCCACCGACGGGTTCCCAGATAACGGCGGGAGGGGTTTACATCGGCGTCGGGTCCCCGATTAAAATACCTAGCACTCGTCCTCGACAGCTGGCGGAACTTCGCGGAGCATTTCTTACGTTTGGCTCCCAGACTGGAGCGGGCCGGGGCTGCCTTGAAGCGGCTCCTGCCCAATCTAGGGGGGCCAAACGCCTCCTGCCGGACGCTCTACGCGGGGATCGTGCAGGCCATGGCCCTATACGGGGCGCCGGTGTGGGCGCCTACATTGAGGCGCCAACCAGCACGCCTGTGGAAGGCGGCCCATAGGGTCATGGCCATTCGGATGGTACGGGGATACCGTACGATCTCCAGTGAGGCGGCGGGCCTCCTTGCCGGATTGCCACCATGGGATCTGGAGGCAAAGGTCCTCGCGCACACTTGGGAGTGAGTGGCGCGAGGAGGCCAAACGCCAGAGCGTAACTCCGCTGCCGCGGGAAATCGCGGCACGGTAGTCAAAGTTCCGGCGGGATCTCATGGCGACGTGGAGAGTGCGATTGTCGCAACCCAGTGCTGGGCACGCCACGATTTCGGCAGAAAGTCCCCTCTTTGAGGAGTGGCTTGAGAGGCGGCATGGCGTCCTCACCTTCCGCCTGACGCAGGTCCTCACCCGACACGGCTGTTTCGGATAAGGCGGGAGGAAACGCCCGGGAGTTTTCATTGCGAAGATCGCCCTGCGGACACAGTGGAGCATACGGTGGAGATCTGCCCGACTTGGGCGGAGCACCGCCGTGTCCTCGTGGAGGCGATCGGCGGCGGCGATCTCCTGCTTCCGGCCCTGGTCCAGGCCATGGTACGGAGCGAAAGTGCATGGGTAGCCGTCGCTTCCTTCAGCGATCATATAGCACGTGGCATTTTGTAGTTTTTGCCTACCCCCATGGGATCAAAGCGTGAGTTTATGTATTCAAAAGTAAGCAGCATTTTAAAAAAGTGTCGTGACCGCCAAATTATTAGTCTACGTTCGCACGGATGTAAAAATATCGCGGCGGGCTTTTATCGCGCACTGGATTAACAACTCTCGATCTTGAACCGAGCATTGAGAATCCAACAGAGTGCATCCCAGTACGTCAATAAAACATACTGTTCGATTTTCAACTCTCGGCGCTAAGCAGTGCGTTCAAAATCCAGTGCGTGGAAAAATACCACCGCGATTTTTACTTCCTACTCTTTTTTCGATCTGGCTCTCATTCGCGCAGTGTGAAGAGTAGGTATATAACATGCGATAAGGTTTCCATTTTGTTAAAAAAACTAAGCATTCATTAAAATCGTTGCCGACCTCATTTTACAAGTGAGTCAACTAAACCGAAATATGCAAGAAACGGTTGAAGCAATGGCAACTATTTTGAAACAGACGTACATGCAAACGAACGAGTTCGCACATACATTTAAATTCGTCATAGTCATAACAAACCACTGAAGCTGCCAGACAATTAGAAAACAAATTAAAAAGAGTGGTCTACGTTTTGACTCTGATCTGTGATTTGTTATTATTATTCACCATGTTTTAAAACGCACCGGCTTTCTCTCAGAGTGCGCGGTTATATAACTCGAGATCCAATGTTCCATGTTATGATCCACTTTAATATCAGGGCCATGGATGGAACTTGGATCAAAGGGCTTTAAGCCTATTATTGGCCTCGCCTTATCCGCCATTTTGTTTTTTTTTTTTTTTTTCAAATTGGCTTTTCACGTTAATGTGACACTTATTAAATGACATTTTTTGTTTGTCTAAATGCCCCCTATCTTAAGTAGATAGGGACAAAACCAGTTTAGGTACATACAAAAATTTCGATCCCTTTTCAGAAGAGAGAATAATTTGATGTGATTTTGTGATTCAATATTACTCAATACCGCATTTATCTCAATAACTTTAGTGAATCATCGAATATAAAAATTGTGATAAAATATGACTTGATATTTTGAGATTGTGAGTAGCCTATCTAGAGATAATAACCTACCATTTTGGAATTTTCAGAAAATTCATCTCTATGTATAAGTTGAGTTTTGAGACCGGGGCTGCGGGTGGTACCTACTTTACTTTATTATGATGTTATTTACAAATAATTGCCTCGGAAAGCACGTTAAGCCGTTGATCCCGGTGGTCATTCATGTATCTTAGACAGTCGTTAGGGGTAGTCAGGCGACCGAAAGTGAGACAACCAGACTTACCAAGGGGTATCGTATTACCAAGTAACTGGATTGTGGAGGTCAGATAGGCAGTCGCTATATGTTGGTATTCAGTTGCATCCGGTTAGACTGGAAGCCGACCTCAACATAGTTGGGAAAAGGCTAGGCAGACGATGATGATACAAATACTCAAATAATGTAACATACTTGCGTGGTTTCTTGTAAGTTGTGAATATGTGTTCTCTCGCCTGAGAGGATTGCTTATCACACTAAAGGCTCCTACACACTATGCCAGTGGCCCGGCCGCCGGGCATGCCGCCAACAAGCCCGGCGGCATACTCGGTTTCTGCGGCAAGTGCCGGCGGCCTAATAACGCCTGCAGCATACCCGCAAGGCAAAAACCCGCCGACTGTGCCGCCGGCATGTGTGCCTACATGTGCCTTTAATAGGAGTAACATTCATTTTGACAGTTCAACAACATTCATTGCGTTATTTACGTTATTGAGCAGCAGGGGTCGTTCCCGCTCGTTAATACCCCGTCGTTAACACTATTAACGGCTGGGAATGTTTTGTTCCACTCGTTAAAGGCTCGTGCAGACTAGCGCGACGCGACGGTCGCGTCGCGACACTCGTAGAACAATTTCTATGAAAACTTAATGGAAATTGTTCTACAAGTGTCGCGTCGCGCTGTCGCGTCGCGGCTGTTTGAAGAAGCCTTAACAGTTTTGAAGAACGCGACATTTTTTTCAGTCGTTCCCGCTCGTTAACAGTGTTGAAGAACGAGACATTTTTTTCCCAATCGTGCACTCCTCCTTCCGTGTCTAGTTTAAGAGTCAGATAAGTTAACGAAAAAGTGCTTTAATTAAGTACCTACGACTTTTGAATGCACACAATGAACAACGAAAAGTAAATAAATGCTTCTATCCTTGTTTCGCAAACGGCTGTAAAGTGTTAAATATATATAATATTCCACCTGCAGTAACAAAATATAGGCAATTGCTTATCAATTATGACGATGCTACCAGGAACCGGAATGTTTTCGTTGTTCATTTTGTGCATTCAAAAGACGTAAGTACCTAATTAAAGCACTTTTCCTTAACCTATATGACTCTTGAACTAGACGCGGAACGAGAGGTGAACGATTGGGAAAAAAAGTCGCGTTCTTCATTACTGTTAACGAGTGGGAACGACCGATAAAATAACGCGTTCTTCAACCCTGTAAACGAGTGGAACAAAGCATACCCAGTCGTTAATAGTGTTAACTACGGGGTATTAACGAGCGGGAACGACCATTGTAGATTAGCAATGTCCTTCAAAATGATTAAGATTTTGTTAGCGCAGTAGTCTGTTACGCAAGGTGCAGGTTGTGTGCCTACTTATGCTATATCAGAGTTTGTTTTCCAATATTTTGCTTTACCAACCGTTGCCAGCAACTTTAGCTCGGAGTTTTATGTTAGAAGATCACATATCCCTCTCTGCCCTACAGCAGATATGAATATTGGTATGTTTGTTCGATATGTGGTATACCTCTAGTGGTCGCAAGCGTTACTTTTGAGCGTAAGGTCCTGGGTTCGATTACCGGGTTGGGCAAAGTGTTATTGGGTTTTCCGTCTGGAATTTATACGTCCATAGTTTGGATTTGTGCCTAGTTGATGGCAATTTACTCTTGAATAACTTCACACTATCGGCGAGATCCATGACACCATTGGAGCTGGTTATGATTCATACAATTACATGTTACGTCACTTTTTCATGGCGGAAGACGTCCATTTTCCTGTATTAGGTATGAAGTTTAAGAGCCACTTATAAACAAAAAAAATCGGCCAAGTGCGAGTCGGACTCGCCCATGAAGGGTTCCGTAGCAGCAAGAAACGCGCGAATTATAATTATTATTTACTTAGGCACCTATTACAGATCTATTATTAGAAAATAAATAAAAAGATTTATTATTAAGTTTATAATCTATCTCACGAGATTATAAACTGTCGATAAATTGTGAACTGCACCATACTACTTACAATATAAATAGGTTAGGTATTAGGTAATGGTATTTTGAAGAAAGAACCACACAGATTGAGTGGACCTGTCCAGTCAGTGTACGCATTTGTTAGGATTTGGGGTTTGTTTGTGAGCGACGGACCTCGGCTTAGAGCGTCGCTGGAAAAGGGCAGCAATGGATCAGACGCCTACAGAACGCCAACTGCTACAATCTTTACTTACTCGTTTCCGTTCATCAATCGGTTTAGTCCAATCTCAGCACCCATGAATTAATTTATCATGCTCACGAAACATTTCCATCTTGGCACCCTGTCATAAAACGTTCTTAGGGAACACGAAAAAATTTGAAACGCAGCATCAGTATAGTAAGTAAGTCAACTTGGTTACTGCCGAGATAATGGAGCTTCTAATTTGGGCGATTCAAAGGCATGTCTGTGCAAGTCCCATAAAAAACATATTTTAGGTACTTTGTCCATTATACATACTCAGCCTATAACGTTCCCACTGCTGGGACACAGGCCTCCTCTCCGTGAGAGGGAGTGGGCCGTAATCCACCACGCGGGCCCAGCGCGGTTTGGTAGATGTCACATGTCTTCAAATTTTTTGGTTCTGGGACATGCCGGTTTCCTCACGATGTTTTCCTTCACCGTTTTGAGAGCAGTAGTATTTTAAAATGAAACTTATTTTATAAACAGTAACTTTTTTAAATAAATAATCAAGTTGATTTACTCACTGTACTGATATTGTGGATCCGTTTTTTGAACACTCTGTACCTAACAATGCTTAAGACAGGGTGCCGAGAGTGTTTCGTGGGCACGATTTATAAATTCATAGGTGCTATGATGGGACTCTAAACCCATCCACCTGGACCCTAATTGCGTGACACAAATACACCTAAATATATAAAATATGGTACCTACTTATAGTGGATACTCTAGTCAAAAGTCCAAGGACTCTGATAAGGCGCGATAAATTTGTTTTTTTATCTCTTAAACCTGAATTAAATAGCTTTAACTATTAACTAGCCAACAGTATTTATTTTTAAATATAAGTAAGTAAGTACACACGGCGACATTTAAGTCACGTATAAGTCAGCTTATTTTGGAAATCGTGCGCACCTACGCACGTAAAAAGGATACACGTGTACAGTCTAAACCATAGTGTTTATTTGTGACGAGACAGCAAACAATTTAACACACAAGTCAGTCGTCCAGGAATATTAAAATGACCTCATATAGGTTTGTGGCACTTTTGACAGCGGCTATCATTGCCTATTAAGAAAATGACTACTGTACAATGACCGTTTGGACATACTTCAGCGTCCATTGATAATTTACTGACGCTTAGACGGGTCTCTTCGAAACGAAAACAGTCATAGATGTTAAAACGTGCCTGCTTGATGTATGTTCTCCAATGTGTTGTAAAGCTTATCCGCAAATGACAAGTTGACTTCTGTCTACCTCGTTATGGAACGATCAATTTTTACTTTGTTTTGGAAATGGGATGTATTTAATAATACACCCGGTCTGTGTTGGACCAATAATTTCGTCAAACAAATTGCCTACCCATATTAACCTCAATTTTTTTTTTTTTTTTTTTTGTCTTGTTTTCTGTTTCACTTTTTGGGTTTTGTTTTGTTGTAGATTAAGTATGTTTGTGTTTTATTTTTAAACAGTGTCTGCGATTGGATACGGACACTGTCTTTTTGTTGAGGTTTTTCGCATAAAGGGGTTACCTTTCCTTGTTAGCCGCATAAGTTTTTGTACAGTTGTACAGTACGCGTGTCCGCCCTCCACGTAGCCAGGTGTTCAGCTTGGACGTAAGGTAGGATTTTAGGGGGCTATTACCCTCAATTAGGTATGTTTGTTCTGTAGCTTTACGAGTACATGGATACCCAATTACTACTACACCTATTTTTTTGGGCGTACCTACTGTTGACAGGCAGAGCCGCTTCAATTCAATTAACAAAGAAGTTGATTCAATTACTTACCTACTTCTGCTCTGGTGATCACACAGCTATCAATCAACACGTAGTAAAATAACAACATTTCAAAGTTTAAATAGAACACAGGTAAGGTAAGTATCAAAAGATTTAATGAGATCCCAACTGAATAATAAATCGAAAAATTTCATTTTAACGTACGCTTCAGAATTTGTGAAATGGAACTGTTTTAACTAAGAATTAGTTTTCAAGTTACCTACAGCCAATGCGCCAACGGACCCACCAAACCGAAAAGTTGCTACTAACTCTCTTTATTTAGTTACATAAATTTATTCAGAACATTGGAGACTAGATGTATGACCACGGCAGACGCGGTCGGAGGAGGGAACCTAGGGGTCATGACCCCTGGGATCCGTAAACATAAAGCTTAAAATAGTAATTTTTCGAAAATATAATACATTTTCTTATTAATATGTAGGTAATTTTGTCTGTGACCAAAAAGTCCCCCAAAGTCTTTGGCTGCGATCACGCCTGGACCAGCGGAGTTTATTTTGACAGTTCAGCAATATTCATTGCTATATTTAGGTGTATTTGTGTCACGCAATTAGGGTCCAGGTGGATGGGTTTAGAGTCCCATCATAGCACCTATGAATTTATAAATCGTGCCCACGAAACACTCTCGGCACCCTGTCTTAAGCATTGTTAGGTACAGAGTGTTCAAAAAACGGATCCACAATATCAGTACAGTGAGTAAATCAACTTGATTATTTATTTAAAAAAGTTACTGTTTATAAAATAAGTTTCATTTTAAAATACTACTGCTCTCAAAACGGTGAAGGAAAACATCGTGAGGAAACCGGCATGTCCCAGAACCAAAAAATTTGAAGACATGTGACATCTACCAAACCGCGCTGGGCCCGCGTGGTGGATTACGGCCCACTCCCTCTCACGGAGAGGAGGCCTGTGTCCCAGCAGTGGGAACGTTATAGGCTGAGTATGTATAATGGACAAAGTACCTAAAATATGTTTTTTATGGGACTTGCACAGACATGCCTTTGAATCGCCCAAATTAGAAGCTCCATTATCTCGGCAGTAACCAAGTTGACTTACTTACTATACTGATGCTGCGTTTCAAATTTTTTCGTGTTCCCTAAGAACGTTTTATGACAGGGTGCCAAGATGGAAATGTTTCGTGAGCATGATAAATTAATTCATGGGTGCTGAGATTGGACTAAACCGATTGATGAACGGAAACGAGTAAGTAAAGATTGTAGCAGTTGGCGTTCTGTAGGCGTCTGATCCATTGCTGCCCTTTTCCAGCGACGCTCTAAGCCGAGGTCCGTCGCTCACAAACAAACCCCAAATCCTAACAAATGCGTACACTGACTGGACAGGTCCACTCAATCTGTGTGGTTCTTTCTTCAAAATACCATTTCAGACACCAATCCACTTGGTCTTAACATGATTTGACCAAGATTACGTCTGGACTTTAAAAGAGACTCACGTGCCACGCTGCAGACGCCAGGTATGGTGACGGTCGACCGAAGGTCTCGCCAGACCCGTGGTACAGCTTGACGTGGCTACGAGGGTAAAACCTGTACATGGCATGGAGCCTGATGATAACCGGATTTGATGGAAGGCGCTAGCTTGGACCCTGGCTGGTCGGATGCCACCGATAATTGCAGATTGAAGTTTGAGGCTGGAACTTTGGACCCAGGAATGATAACTTTACAAGTGTTTGTTTCGGCCTTTATTCTCAGAGTAGTCAGCTACTTGGGAAACGCCGGACCTTCTACTACTTTTTATAATAAGTACTTATAATTTACTTGAATTGATTGAAATATCGTTTATTGCCCGGGCTGGAGGCCTTAATTTATTAAGGCATCTACATGATAGTCTGGTTGAGCAACCGACAACCTCCTAGGTTGACCTACTACTCCACTCACAAAAAAGGCGTTCTGTAGTTTCTGCTTAGCCCCATGGGAAAAAGGTGTGAGGTCATGTATACAAGTATGCATGAAAGACTACGAAAAATTTGAACTAACAATTATAAAGCAATCAAGCCCATTCTAACAGTATGACCACTTTGATCCGATATCTTCTGATTATATAAAACAGGGAATGCTTTCAACGGATCGGTTGTAAATTAATTATTTACCTACTAAGTAGTAAATATACTGTTTGTATTAGTCTTTATTACATTGGGTTATTAGGAGGCTTATAATCATTAATTCATTAGCTATAACTGCATTTGTTTGTATTAAATAAATCTAATAATAAAGCTGAAGAGTTCGTTTGCTTTTTGTTTGAACGCGCTAATCTCAGGCACTACCAGTCGGATTTGAAAAAAATATTTTTGCAGTAAGTTTTTTTTGTAATGTATTTTTGTGGTGTACAATAAAAAATATATAAATAATATAAAAGTGTAATTTAGACGTCTAAAACCACCAATCCCTCTTGAGAAATTGAGATGATCAATGCTCATCTCTGCAGCGACCATACATAACCCATAGACGCCTAATAACAGGCGACCGATGTCTGTCAATGTCAACAGTGTCAACACATCAGCCTTTAGATCTCATAAAGGTGGTGACCTTTATGAGATCTAAAGTCGACAATTTCGATTCAGTTTCGACCACTTCTGTGAACCGTAAACATTTCTGCGTTAATAAATAAAAATTGGTGAAAATAAATATTATAATGGCCCCTTGCACAATACGCCAACGTATTGTGCAAGGGGCCATTATAATATTTATTGTTATTGTGGTAACAATAACCATAACTTTGAGTTTCCGTAAGGATGGCATAACATTATCATCGGTAAGTTAATAGTTCAATCAAACAACAATCAACTCAGCCTATCGCAGTCCAGTGCTGGACATAGGCTTCTCCCAGGCAGCGCCACAACACTATCCTCTGCCTTCCGCATCCAGTCTGTCCCAGCCACAATAGCTGTTAATAGTTCCTTAATCATAATTAGAATTATTTTCTGATTTTATTTATCGGAGTTCATCTTATACTGGTCATACTTATAGATGAAAAAGGTACAAGGAGTCTCGTTTATGTCTTTTATGTTTGCGCCCCTTTCTTTTGAATGTAATTTTTTAGCTATCCTCTTTTTTTTTTTTTTTTTTGGGTGGGTAATCATCATATAACTTCTCCCGCTCTGGGTGGAGCGGGAGGGCGTGTCAGACTTTTACTGACTAAAACCCACCCGTGTTCCCTCAGTTGCCTGTGTGCCAGGGGCGGCGGTATCTCTTTCGAACAACCCGCACCTCTCGCAGGCATTGGCCCTTGCGGGCCCCATCTGTTGTTGCTGACATCTCTTTGAGGCGCGCGTGGAACACAACGCGCCGTCGACCCGGGCTTGGTCCTTACCGGACAGCGAGCTACCCATTACTCGCCGTCCGCAAGCCCGTGCCTACGGTGGCCGGGAATCAGCCTGGGATTCCCGACGCCCAGGGCGTCTCCTGCGAAGGCCACGGCTGTGAGGGCGCATGTACTGCATCTCCCTCACGTGCGCCGCCTCCCTCTTTGCGAGCATAACCGCTTCGCTGAAGGAGGCGACTGCCAGCCATGCCCTCTCGCTCCGTACCATGGCCTGGACCAGGGTCGGACGCGAGAGATCGCTGCCGCCGATCACCTCCACGAGGAGACGGCGGTGCTCCGCCCAAGCCGGGCAGACCTCCACCGTATGCTCCACCGTGTCCTCTGGGCGATCTTCGCAATGGAAACACCCGGGCGTTTCCTCCCGCCCTATCCGAAACAGGAACCTCCCGAAACAGCCATGTCGGGTGAGGACCTGTGTCAGGCGGAAGGTGAGGACGCCATGCCGCCTCTCAAGCCACTCCTCAAAGAGGGGACTTACCGCCGCAATCGTGGCGTGCCCAGCACTGGGTTGCGACAATCGCACTTTCCACGTCGCCATGAGATCCTGCCGGAGCTCTGTCCGCCGTGCCGCGATTTCCCGCGGCAGCGGAGTTACGCCCCGGCGTTTGGCCTCCTCGCGCCACTCCCAAGTGTGCGCGAGGACCTTTGCCTCCAGATCCCATGGCGGCAATCCGGCAAGGAGGCCCGCCGCCTCACCGGAGATCGTGCGGTATCCCCGGATCATCCGGATGGCCATGACCCTATGGGCAGCCTTCAACCGGCGTGCTGGTTGGCGCCTCAATGTAGGCGCCCACACCGGCGCCCCGTATAGGGCCATGGCCCGCACGACCCCCGCGTAGAGCCTCCAGCAGGAGGCGTTTGGCCCCCCTAGATTGGGCAGGAGCCGCTTCAAGGCAGCCCTAGCCCGCTCCAGTCTGGGAGCCAAACGTCGGAAGTGCTCCGCGAAGTTCCACCGGCTGTCGAGGACGAGTCCTAGGTACTTCATCGTCGACTCGACGCCGATGTGAACCCCTCCCACCGTTATCTGGGAACCCGTCAGTGGCGCATTCCGAGGACCATGAAACCACATGGCCTCGGACTTGTGCAAGGCCACCTTGAGTCCCAGTTGCCGGATCCTATCGACGATTGTTGCAACCCCGTGTGTCGCTAAGTCGGCCGCCGCCTGGTACGACCTCCCTTGCGCCAGGACCAGCGTGTCGTCAGCGTAGCAAACTACGCTGACGCCACTAGGGAGGTCGGCGCGCAGCACCCAGTCGTATCCGATATCCCACTATCCTCTTTTGGTGAGTATTCCGTTTAACACCTTGGCTTAGAAGGTAGATAGAAGCCAAAAAAGGTAGATAAAAGTTCTGTTTTATTTTCAGAATAACGCGGTTGACTCATATGTCCCAATACTCAGCACATCTAGGCCTGAAGTGATGGTAAAAATAAAAGATCTACCTATAGCATCTACTTCAACTGTACCAAAAAATAAAAATAAAACAAATTCCCCAGTATCCCCACTCGGTACCTCAAAACAAGTGCCATACGAAAACTCCTTGAAATCGCCATCATTTACCTCAATACCGAAAAAAAGAAACTTTGCAGTGCCAAAAAACGCTTGTGCAAAAGAATTATCGAGTTATCTGACCAGATATTGCAAAAAATAAAAGTATAAAAACTTAAGAGACAATACATGTTAAAATAATATGAAGAAATAGTAAGTTAGAAAGCCAATGAAATATAGGTATTAATAAATTAACATTGCATTATGTACAATTAAAAAAAAATCATACCTTCGTGTTTTACTTAAACCTGCCCCATCTCTAGTCGGACGTAATAACCTTGGTAGGGCCAATCAAAACGCAGTACCCCGCTTCCTCATACCTCAGCTAGTTGACAGAATTATTTTGGTGCGTTCGATTAAGCATTAGGCATTATTGGGTTTGAAACCCTAATTGCTCTCACTGCCATTTTGTCGCTAGATGGCGACACATCCACAATTTCGAACATTTTCAATTTTTACACCTATCATAGAAATTTTTAATAAACAACTTTATTCTTAGCGAAACCTAGGGCATTAACTTGATTTTTTTAGATCATCACTGTGCTTGTTAACTGGTATCATACAAAGATTAGAACATAATAATGATTTAGCCGCGTGAATTTACTCTTTACACACACATGCAAAGTAAATAGTAGTAACTTCCGACTCCACTAGATGTCGTTTTATTCAAACATGGTTGGAAATTATAAAGAAAGAGGACCAAATTATTTTTAAGATGAATATCCTTACATTATAGCAAAAACCGAAAACAAATATTAATTTACTAATTGAGCATACTTTAAATTACTAGAGGATTGTTATGTTCCAATCTACTTCTTAATAATATAATTATTGGGATATGCATACTTTTGTTTCTAGGCTCGTTATCAGATACCTTTTCACCATAACAAATTATTTTGGGTAATAAAGGTATATTGTACCTATATAGGTTGTTGTAATGTGACTGAACCTAAATAGTACCTAACGTGTAAATAAATTGTGACCTATACTAAATAAATAAAAGATTATGTATTCAATTGTAAAGCGTTTTATTGTATCTTACTATAAATCAATAATATTTATCTATGGTTAATATTTTCATACAAATATCGTTTTATTTACTCTCACTGCATTTACCTAAATATTTTCTGGTTGGATTCAAACCATCGACTCGTACCACCACACAAAGATAACATACTTTTTTCAATATTATGATATTTACAATTATGATTCTGAATTTAGTATTAGAAAGAATTATGTACGTAGATTACAATTTATGTAACATCACACGTAAGTGTAAGTATCTTACACAACAACACACAAGTGGTTGCTAGCTAACCATAACATTTATGTTTCAAGAATACCCACTTATTATACAACTTTGAACAATAAATATTCTTTTACAATTGAATTGTTTGGCTGGTACCTAAATACATGAGTGAAACATATGTACACAGAAAAATCTTATAAACTAACAAATAACATAAACTATACATCGCTACGTACAAAAATAGCATAATAATTAGTCTATAATGTTCCCACTGCTGAGACTCAGGCCTCCTCTGAACAGTGGTGATGAAATAATTTACACAAAGCAAAGTGTCGGCTTGGATTCGAACCATCGACCACCATACAAAGATACATAAAAAATACTATAATAAAATATCTTCTCTTCTACATGCTACTTTTTGCTGCGCCGCCGTCGCCGCGCAGTATCAATCTTCTGCTTGTCACTTTTTACTTCCATTTATATCATTTCCGTGCGATCTGAATCAATTGCTGGGAGACACAGTTTTCGCTGCAACAAATGAATTTACAGTTTTGTTAGACTATTCTTACTGAACCCACACCTCAGAAACCTGAGGAATAAGTTAGGAAATGAGTAAGACTTATATTTTTCATACCTTTTAATTCCTTGATGTCTAGACATTTAGCATTTTTCTCAACTCGTCTCAAAATAATTTCCAGCAGTACACATGTTTTGAAAAATGTTACCAACTTCGGCATCATAGCGTTGATAAATTCCTCATCCCGGTTAACTTCTATGACAGTCAATGGTTGGGTGACAGATATAAAGCAAATGAAGTAACATTTACTCATTTTGGTAATTCGCAATTGACCCTGGACCTAGAATCAAAATAATAATAGCTGAGAAACAATCCAAGAAATACATTATATTTATACATACATGAACCAAGAAATAATGATCTTTGTTACTTACTTGATAATAATAATTATGCTTTTTGTTCATAACTAATTGATGTTCTTTCCACATTTAGTTGATAAGCTTCAGTCTGTGGATCGGGTTGCGGCCAATTAAAATCAGCAGTCTCTACTTGCTCTGTAACAGATTCAACTCTATTAGAGCTAGAGCTGCAGGCTATGGCTTCGTAACGAATTTGTGGTATACCACGTGAATACGTTTTGGGCGTATCTTGAGCTGTGGAAGGGTTGGATAGCTGATCATGATCTTGAGTTGTATTTGGACTGAAATAAAAAATAAATAAATGAAATAGGTACAGTTATTAAAAACAATGTTGAGAGACAGAAAAATATTGATATGTCTGTACCTACCTAAACACAGCAGGGCAGTCCGCGGTTTCTTCCACTACTTTTTTTTTCTTGTTACGCCATGCTTCCAGCCGGCTGCAATTTGATAAAACTTGCTCAATACACTACTTGAAACTAACCTTATCGAGCTAGCCGTTTCTTTTTTTCCTACTGTTATCGACGAGACACAATAGATAAACAATTGTCATAAATCTCCTGGAGGTATCGTAACAGACAAGGGTCTACAGAAGAAATGGCGGCAAACCAACGGCAAACCAACGGCAAACGAAGACATTACATCACGGGCCAACGAGTATCAAATACACTCATAGGTACATTCACGTAAATCTGATTCGAAATCTTATGGGAATCTGATTTACTCACTAAAAATCATTAGAAGAATTTCCATGATGTCTTTTCAATGTTGCTTGCACTTTTTTCCGTGATTTTCGCGGCCCTGAATACATATGTCGTATGTAGGCAAGTTTATTAGTCGGATTCATCTTAGGCAGAGATGCAATTCAATCTGTAATCAAAAAGAATAATTAAACACAACAGCAAAAGTATCGTAATTATGAAATGCTTCAAGAAATTTGTATTAGTCAGAAATAACACCACCATTTGTCACCATCAATCAAGCTGTCATGCTGTCAAGCTGTGTGTGAAAATTTGCAAAACAAGTAACAACTGACAGAACATGAAAACAGACCAAATAGAGATGTCAATCTGAGATCGATTGAGCAAAGAATCGATTTTTTGGAACAAATAAAAACGTTTTTTCAAATCGATATCTAGTACTGAATCGATACAGGGAATCGATATTTCACCCTAGAACATCAGTTTTTGTTTGTTTGAATTGTTAAGAATTGTGGTTGCGGGAAAATTACGAAGCATATCCAGTGCAAATCCTTTTGCGTAAAAATACGGATTTTTTCCAGATATGAGACCAGGAATCGTTTTTTCGGTTTTTTTTTTCAAAACGACAAGGGGCACCAATTTTTTATGTAGGGGCACATTTACAGCAGATTAGGCACCAACTATACGTTCCACTCATATAACTATAGGAGACACTTTCTTGCTAGGGTAACGTACACCCCGTAAACCCCTACATTGCAAATTTCATCGAAAACGAATGATTGATTTTTGGAAAATCATTTCTTTATTTGTGAATCGATTTTTCATATTTCCTTTCGAATCAATTCAGTAACGGATCTTTTTCAGAGAGTTTTTTTTGGTTCCTTTCGTCCCTCCCTCTGGGACAGGCAAAGTGAGTTTTTAGAGAGAATTGACGTCCCTATTAGGGGGAAATATTTGAAATTTAGAGTAGGTAGGTATGTGATGTGATGACAATCAACGAGTGTTGCTAACGTTTGATTTTGTATTTCCTCTTCTAAATCTTACACTTTTTAAAGTTTTAAGGGTAATTACTATTATAATATAACTCTGTATCACCTTCAAGCAGAAAAGCATCCTTTGTACATAAAAATAACACTTACCGTCAATAAAACACAAAAACACTTCACTTTTAAATAAAAACTCTTTCACGGATGGCACTCGTATGAATGGTTCTCAGTAGTAGCCTCAGTCACCAATTCTAAACCTGAATGGTGCTTACTACTTACTTAGCTGTTCAGACGAGCGAAATTGGAACTACAGCTACCATTTTGAGAACGTCATTTCGCTGACAGTTAAAAACCCTGAAACCTTAAATGAATGATGTACAGCAGTGGTGGCTCTGACTTGTAAGTCAGAGCCACCACTGCTGTACCTATATCATTCATCGTTTTAAATATCAGAACATCCTACAACTTACTACTAAAATACTGCCCTATGTTTTATTTCCCCTTTTTCTTGGTAAACTTCTTAGATGGCAAGACCAATTTATTTCGACGCACTTTGACGTGTGCTAATAATACTAAAATGTGCAATTGTTATGAAAAATCAATGTGGTTTGTCTGTGTATTCACTTATCTTGCTGGTTTCACATAAATTAAATATGATTCAATCAATAGATGTAAGTAGTACCTACGTGTCACCATTGCGTAGGTAGGTAATTAGAAAAAAAATAGGTAAATTTGCCTACGCTGATCGCCTGATTTAGGTATACCCTAAGTTTACATGAACTTCTATTCTCTGATTTTATTCAACCCAAACCAATGAATTAGTACCTAACCGTGTCAGAAAATGTATTATCAGTACCTACTTACATACAGTAGAAAGATTTTTAAATCTTTAGGTACTTTATATTTAAAGTAGATATTACAATAATTAGGTACATTAGTATTGTATCTGTGTGAACCAAATGCAGATCGCAGATATTTTTTTTCACTTTCTAGCATTCTTTCTCATTCCCTAATAAAAAACATTTTAACAATCATAAAATGTAAAACCCGCGGGCAAACCCGCGCGCCGGCGCTAACTTTCTAGAAACACAATTTTGGAAACGATTCGCAAGTTGTCAAGACAATCACGCATGGACTGACTGGAGCGTTGCATCGAATCGTTCGAATTTTCGAACAGCGCCATCTATTATAAATGTTTACCGAACGTAAACTCGTAACACAACAGCAAATAGCTCTTTCTCGGTGGTTCTTTAAATTTCTGTTAGATGGCGCGATTCAGGTCACTCACACATGTAAAGATTTTTCGTTTTTTATTGGGTCTAATTCTCCTAGAAATACTGTTTTTTTTATAAAATTTTGGCGTTTGGCGAACATAATACATTATAAAGTCTCATTATACTTGCTTTTATTCTGCAGAAACCGTTTATTTACGGAGATTACAACCCCTGAAAAATGTATGGCGAGGCCTATCTAGGGATCGACCTTAAGCGTTCGCTGTTTCTCTGTAGGTATGTAATGAGGTCTGCCGAGGGACAGTAATAGACTGATTCGATTCGATTCTGACATTTTTTGTAATATATTTTTGACAATTTTTAATGAATTGTTGAATATTTAAATTTAACTAATCATCATTTTATTTTGGGTTTTTATTTGCTTGGAATTTAAATTGATTTATAAATAATGTACCTACTTATGAGTGTAAAACTATGGACTACAATTTTGTCTGAAATAAATCAAATCAAAATTACCAGGAAGTAAATCAATCCCCTACCTATAGAATTACTACATTTGAATTTGTTAGGCGTATCTATTTCATCAGTGACCTAGACATAATTATACCGATGTATTTTGTAATAAGATAGCTATTAGCTACAATTTTAAAATTAAATCCGTAAGTATTTTAAATTTTGTTTCTTTGATTCCAATCGTAGATGAAGAAGCAAGACAAGTTTTCGCCAAAAAAGTAGGGAAGTAGAAAGCTATAACCCGACTCTAACAAGTATGAAACAAGAAAATGAAAGCTACGCTAAAATGTATGGGAATGATATTACCTGCGTAAAGATTACGTCGTGTCCTTTCCACAGAAAATGTCATTCCCATACATTTTCACGTGGCGTTTGGCGTGAACGCTAACAGAAATGTGTTTTGTCTCATGGTCCTGGTCATATGCCACTTTCCCCTAAAACTTATGATCGCTTACTACTGTAAGATTTTTTTTTTCATGACTTTGTTATCTTCTACAGATCGCCATATTTAATTTAATGTGTCGTCACATAAGTAGCCCAAAATTAGCGGATGATGAAGACGCTTCCAACGACACCTCATTTGTTATGATAGGTAGTTTCAAATTTATGAGGGAACAGATGAACATACAATTACATACACACATACATAGCGGTCAAAATCATCCTATTCTATTAATATTATAAATGTAAAAGTTTGTAGATAGCGATGTTTAGATGTTTGTTACTAAATCACGGTATAACGGCTGAATGGATGTGGATGAAATTTGGCATACAGATAGTTTAAAACTTGGATGAACACATGAATACTTTTTATCCCGGTAATACGTACCCGTTGGATTAATTTCCACGCGGTAGAAGACGCTGGCAGAAGCTAGTAACAAATAAAATTATACACTTCTGTCTATCCCTTCGGCGTCAACCGGCGTCATGTTATTACCCCACGTTTTCTTTAACGTTCCTAGGATTATGGGATTATAGGTATAGCTGAGTCACTAACCTTGTTGACTACCTAATCTCTTAACAAAGGCCTTGTTCTATAGCTACCAAAGTGACCCGAAAAATGAAATAGTACCGCAAAATTTACATGTTTCTATGTTTTTAGCAATTAGCAGGCCAATGTTGAACAAAATATGATCCGCGACCGTAACGGTAATACGTATACACCGTGAAATTTTAATGGTTGTTTTCCCGCAGCAAAATGGTTTTGTCTTGGTAATACAATCGTTTTTTATACAAATAAAATATAAGAAACAAAAAATGGCAGATTAACCATTGTGAAAAATCACCACGTGCGAGAGTTTATTTCGCTTTGAACATTTATGCATCGCTGTTCCCTTTGTCGGAGGTGCGTGCGATTCGAGTAGTACCTTCAAGTTACCTCTAGTGTTACTAAGGAGTAGTGTTTTATCGAGTTGATGAATATTTTTTTAATAATTTAAAACAAAAAATTCTTAATTTTTTACTTTTACTTTATGCTTCGAAAGTACTCCTTATGGCAAGTTGTTCTGCCGCGGGAAAACAAACATTTCAATTTCACGGTGTATACATAGCTATTTTTCGATCGTTTTAATTCTTCAAAAGGGTCATTGTACTCATCATTATGTTCAACATTTACAATGAGATCAACCCTGAAATCGTGAAATAAAAATGAGCTGATCCATACATTGCGTCGAGATATGCGAACATAAATGTATGGATCAGCTCATTTTTATTTATCAAAAAATAGATACGTATACAGGATAAGTTTTTATCCCCTAGCGTAGAAAATTTTTCGTCGGTTATAAAAAAACCGCGGTGGTGTCTAGAATGATATGCTGAATTCATGGTTACAGTTTGCGCATATTTGTTACGGTCGCTGTCATTCGTAGATCTTTGACCGTCGTTACGTACAACTTGCCAGGGGTGCGGGTTGTTCGAAAGACATACCGCGGCCCCTGGCACACGGGCAACTGAAGGAACACGGGTGGGTTTTAGCCAGTAAAACTCTGACACAGAGTGGGAGAAGTTATTTGATGATTTTCCACCCAAAAAAAAACCGGTGTCTGGTGACAGACATTAAAGACATCAGATCGAAAACTCGGTGATGGTGCATTGAAGATCGATTGTTCTTTCTTTTCTTGCTATATTCCCTGTATCTCACCTTCCACGTGATATTTGCTTGCTTATTTTCTTTTGGCGTTAAGTGTTTTGCGAGCATTTAACTTTATGGCAGGTTTCACGGTGATTAGTTTTAGCCTCACGCTTTCCCGCTCCACCCAGAGCGGGAGAGAAGTTATTTGATGATTAGGATTACCCATCTAAAAAAAACACTGACCTGCAAAAAACGTTACAAAAAATGCATTTCGCGGGCTAGTAAATAATATGTCAGCTAACGTTCATAAAAACAAGGCAGATATGATTGGAAACGCCGCGAGAGGACGCTCCAAGGACTTAGCACGTATAGTATAGCCTTATTGGTTCAGGTGCGTAGTACTCACTACCGGCGTGCGTATATGACATTGTTTAAGCACTTATACGAAGCAAAAGGAGTAGGTTGGTATGTAAGGATCGTAGCAGGTAGCGTTCTGTAGTGTCTGCCTACGCCCTTGGGAAGGCGTGAGTATTTTGTGTGTGTTATTTGAATAAAAACAACTTTTGGCCTGTATTAGACTTGATAATATTTTCACGACAATCTTCAGCAAACCATTATGGAAACGAAATACAATTCTCTCGTAAATCGCTTTTCTGTAAAAGTTCCATGTTATTGCGGTCTATAATCATTTGACTTATGGTAGTTGGAATAAATTTGAAGTAAAATAAAAAGCGGATTGTTTATTTTTGAAAAGAAGTACCCTAATTGCATTAATTCATGCTTGATAGGTTTTGGGAAAAAAACTGCTCTACTACATAAAAAACGCAACGAATCGTTTTGAATTGTCAAAATGAAGGCATTTTCATTATTTAGATTGTTATTTTACCTTCATACAATTGAAAATTGCTTCAACAATTTTACCCGTAGTTATTTTTTAAACGTTTAAGTTTAGAGGACATGAAAACATTACAGCAATATTTTTAAAATGTTTATCCAAACCAATATGTTCAGTGCATTATTATTATATTTTATTTAAAAATATATATACCTACAAGGCTTAAAAATATGGTCAGTTTTGCTTAAATATAAATATTATTTCTAAGAACAAAAATGTGGGCCTATTTTAGTTTGTTTGAATAAGCACTCCACCAGGAAGAACAAATTATATCAGCCGGATTTATAACCTAATTACTTTCATTAGCACTAAACGATGGATGGACTGTATGAAAAAGACATGCTAGGAATGAGGGCAGCTAAAGTAATGACGACTAAAGTAAACGCACACATATCAGAGCCGAAGGAATCTATGGTGACGAAAATCTTACACACTTCCGTGCTGAATCGGAGGAATCGCCGGAAGAATTCGGAGGTTCGGTGCGGTCGATTGTTTTGGCGTAGATAAGTGTGCGTTAAAAGACATGTTGCGCCGACCCCAAATAAATTGGGTTATGGATAAAATAATGATGATGATGTATGACGGAACAGAGGTCAATTAAAAACGTTCATAATCTAGGTCCATCTCATCTCAGCGACAATCAGTGTCTAAAGTAATGACGACTAAAGTAAACGCACACATATCAGAGCCGAAGGAATCTATGGTGACGAAAATCTTACACACTTCCGTGCTGAATCGGAGGAATCGCCGGAAGAATTCGGAGGTTCGGTGCGGTCGATTGTTTTGGCGTAGATAAGTGTGCGTTAAAAGACATGTTGCGCCGACCCCAAATAAATTTGGTTATGGATAAAATAATGATGATGATGTATGACGGAACAGAGGTCAATTAAAAACGTTCATAATCTAGGTCCATCTCATCTCAGCGACAATCAGTGTCTAAAACTTGTCAAATTAGAGATTCGAGACTTGGAAATTAGAGATATTTTTGACAGATAGAGCCTTTTTGGGCACCTTTCATGTTGAAAACGATGCAGACGAATTGTTTGATGCCCTATGGTAAATTTTTTTGCATATACCTACTTGCTTTTTTAAGATTAAGCTATTAAAATAGAAGTAAGATTAAATTTTTGACAGATTGAGACTGAGATTAGAATGCAATGGTTCATAAAAATACGGGAATTGTCCCTCTGATCTGGAGGTGGTGTAACAGGTCGTGATACCCATACTATTATAGTAGATAAACTAAGCAAAGTGTACGTAAAAAATTTAGTCAATGGACTGATACTTCAATCCTTTGTTTTTATCAGTTGATCGTGCCGTGACAAGAAAACTTTAACAGCATGTCGTGTGGTTCTCTCATAAGCAGTTACGAGTGTTACGACTTAATTTAATTTACGTTACAAAAGCGTGACTTAGTTTAATTCATTCAATTGGGATGAGTTTGCCTACGTTCTGTTCGTTAATCCATACAGGGAAAAATGTTAATAAGTGCACAAACGGTAACCATGAATTCAGCATATTATTCTAGAACCCCTAGCGTAAAAAATATCGTCGGTTACACAAAAAATAAAATCAGCTGTTTCATAGAAAACTGCAATACCTACGCGGTCAAAATGTATGGAACCGCTGATTTTTTCTAATAACCGACGCAAAATTTCTACGCTAGGGAGTTTGCGCACTGATTAAAATTTTATCCTGTATAAAGAGATATTTTGTCGAAAGCGAGCGTTTTTTCCTTGTAATAATTACGAAAATTACAATTTCAGTTTTCAATACGAATGCCGGAGGAGTACACCTAATTGCGTAACACTGTAAGTAGGCTAGATGGCTTTCATTTTGATAGTTGAACAACAATCATTGCGTGATTTACGTTATTGTGTAACCGACTTTTTCGAACTAGGAAATATTCTAAAAATAAAAATTTCTTAATTTTTATTTTGCTGCTGACTACAGTGGTTTTATTCTAGGGATGCATCCGATACCGATACCGATGCCGATATATCGGCGATACTCGAAGTTTGCTGATATATCGGCATCGGCGATATTTTTATGGCCGATTCAACGATGCTTTTCAATTTCATTGCAAACGAGGCACGAACTAACTATGCTAAATATACTATTGACTAATTTCAACCTGTCCATAGTTATAAACGGTTTTATTTAGTTTGTCCTTTGTTGTTTGGCCGAACTAGGTCAACTAGGACAACTATTAATTAAAAAAATAACCTGACTAGTGTTTTATTTATTTTACCTTCATTTTTTAAATCAATAAGAGCATCGGTATCGGTATCGTGTCGGAAAAAAGGCGTATCGAGGCATCCCTATTTTATTCTATCATCATCGAGGACGAGACCACAACGAATATAATGTTGTCTCTGCCGAACATAATTACTACAGTTGTACTCTATCATCATTGAGGACAAGACACCAGCTAGTATATAATCATGTTTTGGGAGAAGATAATTACTAAAATTGTATTTTACCGTCATTAATAATATTATGTCGTGCGAAGATGATGACTATATTTGTATGCTATCATAAATAAGGGTGACACAACAGATAGTATAATCTTTTCGGCCAAAGATTATAACTGTATCATCATTTCGTATCGGTTGGTATTCTACAATATATGAAGCAATGAATTAGCGGTATCCTTTAAAATTATTAAGATGATGAGTCGGTACCTACATTTGGATTCTGTCATCATTGAGGTCGAGAGACAGATCGGCAGTAATATTATCGGCTTAAGATGATGACTACACTTGTATTCTATCGTCATTGAGGAGTTGAGGACGAGACAACTGCGAGTATAATATTGTCCCGGGCGAAGATGATGACTACACTTGTATTCATTCTATCATCATTGAAGACGAGACAACTGCCAGTATAACATTGTCCCGGGGGAAGATTATGACTACACTTGTATTCTACCATAATTGAGGACGAGACAACTGCGAGTATAATATTGTCCCGGGCGAAGATGATGACTACACTTGTATTCTATCGTCATAGAGGACGAGACAACTGCGAGTATAATATAGTCCCGGGCGAAGATGATGACTACACTTGTATTCTATCGTCATAGAGGACGAGACAACTGCGAATATAATATTTTCCCGGGGGAAGATTATGACTACACTTGTATTCTATCGTCATTGAGGACGAGACAAATGCCAGTATAATTATATCATCATTGAAGACGAGACAACTGCCAGTATAATATTGTCCCGGGGGAAGATTATGACTACACTTGTATTCTGTCGTCATTGAGGACGAGACAACTGCGAGTATAATATTGTCCCGGGCGAAGATGATGACTACACTTGTATTCATTCTATCATCATTGAAGACGAGACAACTGCCAGTATAATATTATCCCGGGGGAAGATTATGACTACACTTGTATTCTACCATAATTGAGGACGAGACAACTGCGGGTATAATATTGTCCCGGGCGAAGATGATGACTACACTTGTATTCTATCGTCATAGAGGACGAGACAACTGCCAGTATAATATAGTCCCGGGCGAAGATGATGACTACACTTGTATTCTATCGTCATAGAGGACGAGACAACTGCGAGTATAATATTGTCCCGGGCGAAGATGATGACTACACTTGTATTCTACCATAATTGAGGACGAGACAACTGCGAGTATAATATTGTCCCGGGCGAAGATGATGACTACACTTGTATTCTACCATAATTGAGGACGAGACAACTGCGAGTATAATATTGTCCCGGGCGAAGATGATGACTACACTTGTATTCTATCGTCATTGAGGACGAGACAACTGCGAGTATAATATTGACCCGGGCGTAGATGATGACTACACTTGTATTCTATCATCATTGAGGACGAGACAACGAGTAGGTACAATAGATACATATTTACATATAATTAGGGCTTTAGAACCTTCTCGAAGCGAGCCCTTTGAATAGAATCTATACACCTGTACTATTACTTTGTTCAGAGTGCCATAAGAGTTCAAGTCCCCCTAACAGTTTTATTGACCCACGTGACGTAAGCGGTTTATGCGAGTTAGGGATAAGTAACTCGACACTGATGGGGAGTGAAGGTTGGATCAATTCCGTAAATGACAGCACAAAAGCTATGGTACTTACATACTGGTAATGATACAGAGAAATGCTTTATTTCAATAAATAGAACAATAAGAAATATGTTAGAAAATGTTTCATTACAGCATTCCCGAGAGGGAAAGATTATTGGAGCAGAACAAGGCAGTTCATGCTCCAAATTCGAAATTCAACAAGCGGGGTGGGTACCTAACAGCGTTACGTTTTTTTCGGGCCAAGTGGGAATTTTTAAACTTTTCGAGTAAAAAAGCGGGATTCTTTCTTGGAAAGTAATAAAATAACGTAAATAATCAGTTGTGTTTTTATTAACCGGCTTTATTATTACTTATCTTTTAGAACTTCAAGTTAAGTTTACCATGATGATTGAAAGTCGTAAAAAAAATTTTAAAGAATAGGTATATATTACTGTACCATACTCATTACCGCACCGTCGAGCAATCTCGAAGAGCGGGACTGACCCTGACCCGCGCGGGACATTCAATGTCGGGCAAAAAATCGGGACGTCCCGCCAAAACCGGGACGTCTGGCAACGCTGGTACCTAATTTCTTAACACACTTCTAGGAATAGCTTCATTTTGACAGTTCAAAATCATTCATTGCGCTATCTACGTTGTCGAGCATACGACTTTTTCAAACAAATGAAGCAACGGATTAGGAATGTCCTTCACAATCCTTCAGCTTCTGATACGAAGTGAGGTTCTCAATTAGGATGCTGGCCCAAGTTAACACCACAGAGGTCGAAAATTGAGCAAGATGGCGAGATATTGAAGACTCTTTTTTTTTTTTTATGTTTTGGGTTTTGGCTTCGCACGGTTTGTGCATTTAGCCAGTGTCAAGTAATTTTTCTTTTCCATCAAGTAAATGGCCCGATATCGGGCACGAAGTTACAAAACAGTCATAGTCGTCTTTAGTCAGTCAAGTCACAGTTATTGTAAAGCGGTAGTAACTTTACAACAACCTATTAGGAGTTTTTTGGGGGAACACGAAAAGTCCACGTTAGTCACTTATTTTCACCTTCACTACATTTGTGCACTCACACGTAATTAAATTGCATAATTCACTACCAAAATTATACAATTTTATTCGCTATTTCACTAAATTTCATGAAAATAAAAAGTCGTGCGACATGTTCCAACGCGATCCCGCCAAAAACTCTCTGAAGACTCTTTTCTACCAGGTGTAGTCGAAATAAAACATGGCAGTTGACAGTAGAATCTTCAAAACAGCCGTCAAAATGAAATTGTTATATGAATTTTCTTGTTAATGAGACAACAATAAAATCATGTTTTCTGTACAAATATAATTATTAAATGTTTGTACAACACTACGGTATGGAAAGTTTTGGTACCACGATGAAGACTTTCATCAACTTTTATAGAATTTTATTTTGTCTGAGCAACAAAGCAGTACAGAGAAATGTCGGTGCGCCAAAAAAGTCGAAAGTCTGCAGGGGCTGCGTATTTGTCGAAGCCAATTAATTACTAAATAAAAACCAGTTGCCGAAAATAAAAATCTGAACTAATGAAACAGCTGCGCAATCATTCTATAAAGATGTCTGCGTCAACATTTTTACTTAGACTTATTATTATCTGTACAGATATCTGTACGACCAAAAACCTGTATAGTGTGGACCCACCATTAAAATGTAATCAACGTCACACGGACATAAAAATGCGCACTGGATTTTCAACTCTTATTATTATTGTTGTTTATTATTTGTTTTGTTTATTATTGTTGTTTATTATTGTTTAATTTTGAAGCGACCATTGAGAATCAAGCAGATCTCTCACCGCTAAAAAATCCCGTCACGAAACTATTCATTCCGTGTGTACGTCGACGTATTGTCAGCTGAAGGTACATATAAAACAAAAAGTGAACAAGATACATATAAAAACTAAAACCGGTCTGACCTTGACTTTGGTTTTACTAACTACTCGAATGAGTCAGCAGGTTGTGAGTAATCTTTCCTAACGTGAATCGATTGAAGTTGGTTAGATTGATAAACCTTTTCAATATGGTAAAAGGCTTGATCATAATCTGATCTTGATTGTACTTAATTAAAATGTATATAACAGAATTACTTAAGGTGAAACCGCTAGGGTAGCCGGGACATTCAAATTTTCTTCCGATTTTTTTGCAATTTTCTAAGGGGTAGGTAATTGCGTAATACAGATTATAATATAATTTATTACAATTACGTATTCCCGTTTGAGCACCAAGTTTTAGAGCACCAAAGATATGGGAATACGTTGGTGCTCAATGCATAGGGTGCTCTATTGTTGCTCAAACGGGAATACTCTGTAATACACTATATTTATTTATTTAACCATTTATGTACATACTTAAACAGACAAGAATATTAGAACAGAAAAATAGGTACAGAGGTGATGCTTATTTCTAAAGAAATCTCTTCCAGCATACCTGCGATAGGACAGAAGATAAAGAATACTACTATTAATACCACTATTAGTAGTAGGAATCGCTTCCATTTTGATAGTTCCACAACATACATGGCGTTGTTAACGTTGTCGAGCAGACACATTTTGCAAACATCGAAGCAATGGTTTAGCAATATCTTTCAACATTATTCGAATTTTGAATTCCACAATTAGACGATTTCCCATCCTCAAAAAAAAGGGTTCGGGAGGAGAGTTCCACGACACCGCTCGACTTTTTTTTAATAATTAGGATTGATAGACATTTCAATATATCCCAAGGTATCATAATTATGGTTCTTAAATATGTAGATATGTGAGACTATGTAGGTAGTTTTAATGTCTTACAACATAGGTACTTCACACAAAAAAATGTTCGTTAGAACCGGTTAGGATAGCTATTATTATTATTCCCATACAAAACAGGTTTGAATTCCGAATGTTAAGGTTTGAGAGGCCGTATACGAAATTTTGTCTATTTCGTTGATTTTACAAACTTACTTTTACAGTCAAAAATACTGGCTTTCCATGCATATTATGGAAGATTATTTCAATTATTTTCTAATTAATTACTTAGCTACTTTCTTATTATTATTGTTTAATATTGATTAATTGACTTCAAACCGGAGACTGTTTTGTGAATTTTGTTGTAAGAGGTTTAGATAATTCATGATTATCATGAATTTTTAAAGTAGGTACCTTTGATGACATGCTACGTATGTAAAGTATTAAGGTTGGCACTAACCAGCGTAAGCCGGCGTTTTTTTTTTTTTTTGAGGGTGGGAAATTATCAAATAACTTTTCCCGATCTGGGTGGAGCGGAAGCGTGTCAGACTTTTACTGACTAAAACCCACCCGTGTTCCTTCAGTTGCCTGTGTGCCGGTTGCCGCGGTATCTCTTTCGAACAACCCGCACCCCTGGCAGGCATCGGCCCTTGCGGACCCCACTAGTTGGTGCTCACATCTCTTAGAGGTGCGCGTGGAACACAACGCGCCGTCGACCCGGGCTTGGTCCTTACCGGACAGCGAGCTTTACGTGGCATAATGTAACATTCGCAGCGAGCATAACTCATAAGCATAAACATCGAATACCTAAGTAAGTAGGCCTTGGTTTGTAAATAAGAGACGTACCTATTGGTTCTTGATTCCTTTTCTAAAAAGGAAAATTTCATAAGGATAACAAAACAGCAACAACGGTAAATCCCTGAGGGTGGCCACGAAGGACGTCATAACATTAATAACAAAGTTAGTCATGTAAGAAAGAGGAAACTAACATCTATACAGCGTAAGGACTATTATTGCTTGCAGCGCTCAGCCACTATAGTAACGCTTGCTAGGAATGTGGTCATTGTGTGCACGGGATTTTGTTTTCAAATTGGTCAGATGTAAGTTATTTCCATAGTACATGTGTAATTACGTTAGGAAGTATAGTTCTACATTTTACAAGGATACCATATTGTTTTTGAAACCGCTGATACCTACGACGTTATTGAATATTTCGATAATGAACGCGATCATCAAATTAATCTTCAGACATGACATGATTAATTAATAAAACCTTTGGTTGCTTTTAATTCCAAAGATTGATAATAATCTAACCACGACTTATCTCTCAACCATTTTAAAATATCTCTACGTTGGCCGTGTTCATCCCGTAGATACCACAAAAATGTATGTCAACGACCTCCAAACTATTTCTATGGTCGCGGACAAATTAACAGATCCAAATACATTTGTGACAAAAGCGAGTGCCTCGGTAAGATGACAAAATAATTCGAGTGCTACAAACATTCAATTCACTCATTTGTGGCCTTGTGGGCGCGTCCCCGTGTGTGAGTGAGCTCGTTGCCATGCAATTTAGATTTCGAATACACGTGTGGCAGTCAGTGACTCCCTTTTTACGCTCGCACACACACATACACAGACAGTGTTCGTGTAAACAAGCACACAGCTCTGTATTATCAATGAAATGTTTTATTTATACTAATGTAACGTTAAATATTATTCCATACGGGGGAAGTGCTCGCGAATCTGAAATCTTCTTATGTTTTTTTGCAATTTACAGATAAGTATTAGGTTTAGTGATGTACCTACCGACTAGTCTGGAAAGCCGACTAGTCGGCCATAATTGTAGTCGGCGATTAGTCGGCGACTAGTTGGCTAAAATCGCTAGTCGGCCCATTTTTTACTTGTATTAATATGCTTCAAAATGTAAAAGACGTGATTCAAATGAAATTAAAATCTTTACTGTTATTATTTTTATCATAGAATCAGTTTTACAGTTTACTTTCAGTACAATTTAGAATATGATAGGAAATTAGGATAGGAAGAAAGCTCCCATGTAAACAATGAAAGAATAAATGCAAATTAATAAGAACATGTCCCGACAAATTCCGCTTGGTTGCCGGGCGCCGCGCACGCCACCCACCCACCACCCGAAAGTGTAGTCACGAACATTACCGATGTCACCCGAATTTAACCGAAAGCATGAATCGGCTTGGCCGACTAGTCGGCTATTTTGCACCCGACTAGTCGGGTAGTCGACCCATCTCTAATTAGGTTGAATGTTAATCAAAATATGATTCGCGACGGTACCAAGTGTGTATTTAAAGAATTTCAGTCATGGAATCTACTAAAAATATAACTCTCAAAGTTCAAATGAGTAAGTAAGTAAGTAAGTCGTTTATTTACAAATATGGGTACAGTACATGGTGATTAATTGATTACAAATAGGTTCAGCCATATTTTAACAATAGGCATGCATATTATAGTCTGGCGCTGAAACAGTAAAGGCAATTATTATAAGTAATATAAGATACCTACATTGAAAAGTTTTAAATCACAACCTATATAGGTCACTAACACATAATTTACACATACAAAATTCTCAACAAAACATTACAGTTTTGTTGAGAATTTGTGCTTTTTGATCAGTGCTTATATTATAGGTACAAAAATCTTTTTCAGTATGGAATTCGCTGGCATTATAGTAAGTACCTATGTTTTATGCGTTAAAAAGCTTCGGAGCCTGTTTTTGAACAATGACAGCAGCAATTCTTGCCATTGCTTAGATAATTTATTATAAATGACCGGAGCCATGCAGTAGACACTCTTGCGCATTAGTGCTGTTTTGGCGGGATGGGTACACACTTGGTTATTGTCGCGTCTATTAGGTGGGACTACGTCCAGCCAGGGCCCCAATTCTGTGTCGTTATAATGATTCCCCGCGGAATCTTACTACGTTCAAACTAGGTACGTCAATATCGTTTTTTTTAGAAACCAATGTAATAATAAGGAATCGAAATGTCATATTCTGTATGTTCCAAGACAATTTGTTGATGTAATTAATACGATATTAGCAGAATTCGAGTGTCATTGACGTGGTTACGAGTAAGGAATCGTTAAGTGGTCTTAGTGAATTCAGGCCCAGACGATTTGGGTACGACTCATTACCCTATTGAATGAATATTTCATGAAATCATGACATTTGAGGCCAATTCTTACTTTGAGATTCGTTTGATAGGGATCATTGACTTACACTCAGTGACTACTTTAACTCACACACTGACTTATTACTTGTTAATACTCTAAGAAAATCGTATAGGTACTTACTTTTATAATGTTTGTAAATATGTGAGCACCATGTATCTATCATACAATTAATTTGTCCGTATTGCTTCAATTTCATTCTTTTACCTATTTTGGTATGGTAATTTTATTCTGGGTGCATCGTTTTCACACATTATTAAATAATGAATGTACTACGTTAAATATGGTAGGTACTTAAAACATTTTAAAAGAGTAACGGTGGAGTTTCTTGCCCATTCTTCTCCATACGAAAGAACATTTTGGAAGGGGCGCCACAGTGGAACGAATGTATGGGAGCGGTTGGACGTAGACATGTCCGAAAAAAAAGAGTAAAATTATGCCAAACTAATGATGCCATCTTATTCGATTACTTAATGCCTTCATAACTTGTGGTGATGAATTTCTTCATAACTCCCATATTTCGGGAGTAATTTGAGAAAATGTGAAATTTTACTATGAAAATGAGTGTATCGAGCTCTCTCCCTCCTGATTCCGGGCTTGTTTCAAGTAGCGGTCTCTAATATCATAATGCTAATACTAAGAGCTATATTTAATACTAAGACACATAGTGCGCCAAATGTGCACTTTCTGGGATAAAGAGTGATGTTTATTTTATAACACAATTTTTTTATTTTTTGTTTATTTTGTTGATTAAAACCGTTTTTCTAAAGGTTTACCTTATTACAATAACATTTCTGAGCAGCCAATTAGAGAAGATATAAGCTAATTAGGATATATAATTAGGGACTTAAGGTTTACATATAAAACTGATGCACTAATGATTACTGATAAGAACATTGCTATTATTTAATTACTAAATGGCTCTTAATACACTAATTTAGCATGCATCATTTACTAATTATCACAATAACTAATTACCTTGCAATATTTAACAAAGGATACCTGGGATACCTGGATTTTATATAAATAGGTCACTATTAGTAACTTTAAAATCAGTGTTGATTTACACCTCGTTGTATCCAAGCTAATCTCGCAATGTATTTTCCAAATTTTAATACAAATCTTGATATTCACGTTGCTTTATGCGCACGCGCACATAAAGATTTACGCGACTTTAACTATTTGTTCAGTGTTTTAAAAGATAACAGTTGTGTTCAGTTATGTGAAAGTGCTGAAACAAGTTTAAAAGACTGGTGTCGTCGATTTTGCTACCGCATTTATGCAAAATGGACACAGTCTGGAAGAAGCACAGATAAGTTTCGGAAGAAACATGAGATTTGGCTACAGGCTGCAATTCAATGGCCGGAATTACAGAATGAAAATATGGAACCTTCTACAGAAAATATAAGTGACGTCATCGAGCCCATAATTTCTCCTGCTAAATCTGATGCTTCAACTTGTACACATCCTAGTCCTCGTAAATCTTTTGAGGACCTTAGTAACCGGCAAAAAAGAAGACGCACTGAAGATAGTCTTTCATGCAGCAGTAGCAGCGCTGAAATTATGTTTTCGGCCGAAAGGGCGCTTCAAAAGGCAGGACAAAGCGATACAGCTTATGTTATGAAATACTTGACGGAGAATCCAGAAGAGGCCTCAAAAATCAAAGCCTTCATTGAAGGTAAATCAATTCAGGTACGGGAAATATCCCCTTTGAAGGCATTGGCTCTTTATGTATCGATGAACTTATCGAAATGGCGCTATAACACTCTTCGGGATTTCAACACTCAAGAAGGAGCTCTTCAATACCCGAGTTACTACATGTTGGTTAAAGAAAAAATTAAGTGCTATCCGGCCAAAGAAGATCTCACAGTTACAGAGAGCTCTGCAAAAATCAAATTACAAGCCTTGATGGATTTAACCTCAAGAAGACTTATTAGGTCGTTAGAAACCCCTGTTGATCCCAATCAACAGCTCGTATTGACCAGCAAATGGGGTTTTGACGGATCATCTAGCCAAAGCATTTATCATCAAAGGACGAGTGAAGATGAGCAAATCGATCTTGCTAGTAATTTTATGATTAGTCTTGTACCACTGCGGCTCGTCTCAAAAGGTGTAACAATTTGGGAAAACGAGCGACCATCTTCCACTTCATTTTGCCGGCCAATATTGTTTAAGTTTATAAAGGAAACCAAAGAAAATGTGCAGAGAGAGATGGCTGAAATCGAAGCAGAGATTGAAGCCTTAACTCCATCCACCATCACTGATGGAATTAGTGTCAAACACCAACTGCTGTTGACAATGATTGATGGTAAAATTCATTCCATTATATCCAATACAGCAGCTTCAGTGTGTGACATATGCAAGGCTTGTCCTAAAGAAATGAATAATTTAGAGTTAATCAAAGATAAACACGCAAACGAGGACATGTATAAATATAGCTTAAGCACCCTTCACGCTTGGATTCGCTCAATGGAATGCTTATTACACATTTCCTACAAATTAGACATAAAATCATGGCAAGTAAGGGGTGATATAGCAAAAAGGCAAGTTGATGACAGGAAGAAAAGAGTTCAAGAGGCTGTAAGAAGAGAAACGGGCTTACTTCTCGATGTTGTGAAACAAGGCAGTGGATCCACCAACAATGGCAACTCGGCAAGGAGATTTTTTGAAAACTACACTAAATCTGCTGAACTGACCGGAATAGATGCTATGCTTTTAAGAAAAATCTGTGTGATCTTGCAGTGTATTTCATCAGGAGAGAAGATCAACGTAACTAAATTCCGAGAGTTCTGCTTTGATACTGCTAAGCTTTACGTGGAGTTATACCCATGGTATTATATGCCTTCTTCACTTCATAAAATTTTAATGCATGGGCCAGACATAGTTCAGAACATGTCAATTGTGCCCATTGGTTTTCTATCCGAAGAGGCATCTGAGGCTAGAAATAAAGATTTTAGAAAATATAGAGAGGGGCATTCTCGAAAGCATAGCAGTATCTCATGCAATGAAGATATTATGCACAATCTTTTACTGTCTTCTGATCCACTTGTTACAAGTATCCGTCCAAAAGGAAATAAGTTTGTAAAAAAATCTTCTTTTAAGGAATTTTATGAGCTTACGGATTCTGAGAAAAGTGATATCGAATTTGTTAACATAAATGATTTAGCGGACATCGATTCTGAATTTGAATTAATTGATGATGATGATGATGACGAAGATAATTAAATGATGTTATTGTTTTAAAATGTGTAACTTAGTAAATTAGAGCTTACATCTTAATTATTTATTGTACTTTTAATGAAACTAGGTAATTTATTATCAACTTACTTAAAAGTCATACTCTCATCAGTTCTTGTGAATATTTTTGTTAATATATATTTCTGTATATATATATAATATATTTATAGACCTCTTAATAAGTCTGTCTGCGGTTTAAAGTAAATACAAATGGGGAAAAAACGTTTTTTTTTTTAAATTTTCATTTCCTTTTATCCCAGAAAGTGCACATTTGGCGCACTATGTGTCTTAGTATTAAATATAGCTCTTAGTAATAGCATTACGATATTAGAGACCGCTACTTGAAACAAGCCCGGAATCAGGAGGGAGAGAGCTCGATACACTCATTTTCATAGTAAAATTTCACATTTTCTCAAATTACTCCCGAAATATGGGAGTTATGAAGAAATTCATCACCACAATTTATGAAGGCATTAAGTAATCGAATAAGATGGCATCATTAGTTTGTCATAATTTTACTCTTATTTTTCGGACATGTCTACGTCCAACCGCTCCCATACATTCGTTCCACTGTGCGGGCGACTAGAATCAATTCTATTTTAATGTAAATATTGACGTTCAAAAGTGCCTTTGCATATTTGAAATAAATGCTTTGACTTTGACTTATGGTTACCATTTTTGTAGACAAATACTATTATTTGTTACGGTTGCGAATGATAAACTTTTATCGCCATACATTCTGATTCTTCAGACAGAAATTGCATAAAGGCTCATGCAGACTAGCGCGACACGACGGTCGCGTCGCGACACTCGTACGTAGAATAATTTCTATGAAAACTTAATGGAAATTGTTCTACAAGTGTCGCGTCACGCTGTCGCGTCGCGGCTGTTTGAAGAAGCCTTAAAACGTTAGAATATTTGAATTACGCGGCCTACAACATGCTTTTATTTATAATAATTATGCTTTTAACTAGTAATACGCCTTTTTAGTCTAATTATGGGAAAACAAACGATAAGATTATTATGTTAATTTTCTTTACCCTCATAATCACGTTACAGTTTTAATAAAACTGAATTAATGTCTGCAAAGATTTATTGTGTTTTTTAAACCTAGTGCTTTGCTTCAGATAAATGGGCTATGTTTTATGATGGAGATAAAGTTTTACATTCCGTGAACAATTTGTACATACACAATATACCTACATAGGTCGGTACAGTTATTGTTATCCTGTTCAAAAATATATTTGTAAACCTAAATACGTTCACACAGCGAGTTTTAAAAGCCTCCTACCGAGTTGTGACTGTGAAATATTTCAAAACTATATACCTACCTAATTACCTAATCATATTTGTGCTTTCCGCTGCCTAGTATGTATGTAATCTAATCTATACTTACATACAAATAAATAAAATAGAAGTATCTATTTGTCAAAAAACAGGTTTTTACTAAATGCATTTGAAAGTACAAATTTACCTACCGTAAATTTGTACTTTCAAATGCATTTAGTAAAAACCTGTTTTTGTAAGTAAGTACAAATTTACGGTAGGTACCTACCTACTTAAACAAAAAAAAAATGTAAGTATTTTTTTTTGTTGTCTGTGTGTTCGGGCTAATCTCCGAAATGGATGGACTGATTTTGAAGGGACTTTCACTAGATGTTAGATAGGCTTACATTTTGTCCCGGTAACAAGTTTCCATGGCATATTTTCCGACAACATAGGTACAGCCGCGGGCACAGCTACTATTCAATAAATTTCCAACATATGAGAGAAATCCGCTATTGAATTTTCGCTTACACGTGCCTGTAGTTGCGTTAGTATGTCATGTATAATATATCTTCTGAAATGACATCATGCATAGATTGTGTCATATTTATATGAATGCGTTCATTCAAGGCCGATTTCCAACGCCTAGCTGAAACGACTGGGGGGAGAAAGCCGAGAAAGTGTTATAATCGTATCTCTTAACTATGAGGGCAGAAATATGACGTCATGTGCCATTCCGAGGGAGCATACTTCATTGCTCGGAATTAGGTTAAAGCTCTCAACGCTGAAGATACATGAATAAATATAGAACATATACTATACACGCATATAATATAGAATCAGTTCGTAAGTAGGAATATTTGTTTTACAATTTACCAAATAGCCTTCAGACATCGATGTACCTACCTACGTCGTCTTGTATTCTAATTAGTACCTAAGCTATTATAGTCATTGTTTTACCGACTAATCTATGAACATTGGCGAAAATATCAGGTCATCATCTGCCTAGCTTTTGTCCCAGCTATGTTTTTTTTTAGAGGGTGCGAAATCATCAAATAACTTATCCCGCTCTGGGTGGAGCAGGAGAGCGTGTCAGACTTTTACTGACTAAAACCCACCCGTGTTCCCGTGCAGTTGCGCCGACTGCGCTACCACGGGGAGATAGCGCAATTATGTGGGACTGTAGCCCACTAAAACTCCACGGTGTCCTCCAGTGCCGCTTTAGGCGGGAACACGGAAACGCGCAAGCCATCCGCGCACCCGCCGCGGCTGTCCGTCACCGGACACTCCTCGGAGGGGAATAACCCCTATTACCGGCGCACCGGGACACATGGCACGCCGTGATCACCCCAGGAACCAAATAGCATAAGGGCCCCAGACGACCCCGTGTCTGGCACCCTTGGTCCCCCTGCGACGCACACTGGTCCCAAATTAAAAAAAAGTGGACATTGATAGTAGACCGCTGATATTTTTTTTTATTGTTGATATAATGATAACAGATAAGGCAAAAAAATATTATTGTCCTACTTTAAATACTTTTCTCTATAAAAAATATTTCTTTTTTTTTTGTATGGGAGTGATTACATTTTACTCAATTTCTCAAAAACCTTAAGCGATGTCGAGATGGCATTCACATATGTTAGAAAACTAATAATTCTGAGTATTTGGCTCGAAGAAACTTATTGCTTATCTCTGCGTACTTTCGAGATAATAGTGACAGAAAATAACAATTTTTTTTAATGTTAATTGTTCGCTTTTTTTTAATCATAGCCTTACTCATATCGCAATAGGTCCGCTGGCCAGCAAAATGGAGCTTCGACGCGAGTTTGCCGGGATAACAAGATGGCCGCCTCTCATGACGTAACGTAATACGGTCACGAATCGCGCGCGTACACCTCACTCAGCGTACAACTAAATGTGGTTGCGATAAGACGTGTCCTTATTTTTTCTGTGCGCTTGAAGAAATGCTTGTTGTTTGTTTGTTTTGTTATTGTTGTATTTTGAATCTTTGGATTTTAAAATCAAATAATTTTTGTTTGTCTTTCTTTCGTCGAATTTGTTTTCGTAATTTTTTTTGTTAAAATCAAAGTCACTTTGTCTTTGATATCTTTGATTCTAATTTGTTTCCAATTTTCCTTAAAATTATAATATGTCCGCATTTGTCACCAACTTAGACTTATACGTTGTTCTTAAATCAGGAGGTGGTTTTAAAAATGTCGAATTTTTATTTAATGCCCTTATTGAACGTATTGGTGTTGAATTGTCTTCCGAAGATTTGAGTAATATTAAATTATTTTGTCGTAATTTTTCAAGTAATATCTCAAAAAGATGGTCTGCTTCCAGTAGAGCTCAAAAGACCTTTCTTAACAAAAATTCAGACTGGTTACAATCCCAAATAGTTTGGCCAAAATGTCAAAATATCGATTTAAGCAGCATTTTTAAAGTTGCCGAGGAAGTAATTCCAAATTTCGAAACGCAAGTGGATACTCATCAATTAAGTTATGGTACAAGTAAAAAACCATTTGTTGATATATCTGATAAACAGAAGAAAAGGCGTTCTCTAACACTTCTAGATCACACAGAGGAGGAATTAGTTTATGCTTTATGTGCCAAATTAAAAGAGTCTAAAAAAACAAAATTAGCAGCTATATTAAACGAACTCAGCCAAAACAAGGAAAAATGTGAGATGGTATATGATGTACTATTCGCTAAAAAGACTGACAAACCGTGTTTACCAGATGATAAAACGTTAGCGCTTTACACCTCAACAAATTTGTCAAAATGGCAATATCGAAATTTAAGAACTATTCTTGCTTCAGAGAAAATGTATGGTCTTCCATCCTATCAAAAGCTCCTGGAAGCTAAAAAAACTTGTTATCCTCCAGAGTCAGACATAACTGTAACTGAATCTGATGCTAAGATAAGACTTCAATCGCTTCTAGATTTGACAACTAATAGGATATTAAAAACAATTCAGCACAACTCTGCCGACAAAAAATCGCTAAAACTAATAAGCAAATGGGGTTTTGACGGGTCAGCTTCTCAAAGTAATTATAAACAAAAGTCACACTCCGACACTAAAATTGACGATTCTTCAGTTTTCATGATTAGTTTGGTTCCGCTTCGTTTGGAAGAAGAGAGTGGTACTATCTTATGGCAAAATCCTGCTCCCTCTTCAACAAACTATTGTCGTCCAATTGGCTTTATATTTGCAAAAGAAACAAATGAATTGATAAAGAAGGAAAGTGCATCCTTAGAGGAAGAAATTCGTAATCTTGTTCCCACAATTGTAGATAATTTTGATATTAAACATGATTTGTACATGACTATGATTGATGGGAAAATTTCTACTGTGATTTCCAATACTTCTTCTGCAGCTGTTTGTAATATTTGCAATACCCCACCTAGCAAAATGAATGACTTGGACTTTGTATCCAAAAGACTCATCAGAGAAGATATGTATAAATATGGTCTGTCTTCGCTTCATATGTGGATAAGATGTATGGAATGTATTTTACACATTTCGTACAACTTAGACTTCAAAAAGTGGGCTGCACGAAAAGAAGATAAATTGTTAAAAGAAATTAAAAAGAATTTGACACAAGAAGAATTCCGGGAAAGAACTGGTTTGTTAATTGACATAGTAAAACAGGGATTTGGTACAACCAATGACGGTAACACGGCAAGAAGGTTTTTTGAAAATTATGAAGTATCTGCTGAAATAACGGGTATCCACCCTGATTTAATCAAGAGATTTTTTGTAAAATGACTGCAGTCATTTTACAAACAATTTCATCTGGTCAACTTATTAATACCAACTTGTTTAGGGAATATTGTAAAGAAACAGCAATGCTATATGTAAACTTATATCCATGGTATAACATGCCTTCAAGTGTCCATAAATTGTTGATACACGGTGCTGATATTTGTGAAAATTTCTCCTTTATTCCGATAGGCATGCTTTCCGAAGAAGCTTCCGAAGCGAGGAATAAAGATTTCCGGAATGTTAGAATGGCACATACAAGAAAAATCGGTAGAGTTCAGACTAATTTAGACATTATCCACAGCTTTCTAATTAGCTCAGATCCTTACATCAGCCATATCAAACCAAAGTTTGCTCGTTTACATAAACAGTTGTTTCCAGAGGCTAGTGCTTTGATCTTGAACAATGAATTGCTTTCGTTGGAAAACGAGGAAATAGAGATTTCTCAAGAGAATATAGACCCAAATATTAATCTTTCACCATAATATTTTTTCAGAATCGTTTGTGAACATATTCAACTTTATGTTTGCAGCTTAATATGTCTTCATTTTGATTGTTTTTTAGAACTGATGAAAGTACTCCTTCAGAAAGGTCATAGCTTTTCAGTCATTAGTGAGCCCCCATAACCTCTTTTACAAAGAAGTCTCTTTTTACTTATTTGACATTACGCATACATTATAATTATGTGCTAAAGTAAGGCTATGATTAAAAAAAAGCAAAAAATTAACATTACAAAAAAATGTTATTTTCTGTCACTATTATCTCGAAAGTACGCAGAGATAAGCAATAAGTTTCTTCGAGCCAAATACTCAGAATTATTAGTTTTCTAACATATGTGATTGCCATCTCGACATCGCTTAAAGTTTTTGAGAAATTGAGTAAAATGTAATCGCTCCCATACAAAAAAAAAAGAAATATTTTTTTTACAGAAAAGTATTTGAAGTAGGACAATAATATTTTTTTGCCTTATCTGTTATCATTGTATCAACAATAAAAAAAAATATCAGCGGTCTACTATCAATGTCCACTTTTTTTTAATTTGGGACCAGTGTGCGACGGGGGGACAGCACAGTGGCCACGCCGCCTACCACTTTTCGGCCGCAGGGGATAGGAAGAGCGGCCAACGCTATACCGACATTCCTCCTCTCCTGCGGCCCCACCGCGTCCGCCATCAAACGGTGGCGGCCCCGTCCAGGCCTCGGAAGGGAACAGCGCTACTCAGAAGTACCGGCATTCCTCCTCCGCCGCAGCCTGTAATCCTCAGCCGCCATGCCTCCCATTCGACATCGCGGCTCGCCTCAGCTGCGATGCACCTCACCGCAACCTACTTTTTGGCCGCAACTTCGTCGGTGAATAACTATGATAAATTATGACACCCCATGCCTAGATAGTAATTATTTTATTAGGCTTATAGTGTAACTTTACTATCAAATAATCTCAATTTTGTAAAGATTAAAATACTACAAGAAATATAGACCGGCCACCCCGGTCTTCCCTAAATTCGGTCAAAAAGAAAACCAAACATATTATTTAGTATACAGACCAATGATATACGTCACAAACTCAAAACAGATGACAGGAAAATATTCTAGATTTTTTTTGACAAATTCTATTTTCCACTGTCCAGACTGTAATTCTAGAATGTTCGAACGTCGAAAAACGGTCACAGAATGGATGCGTGTCTAAAAGCAATTTAGTATAAACATCATTCTTGCTACTTTTTATTGGACGTGTGAGTATACCTACCTAATTTACTTGATTTTTAAATAAGTACCTAGGTACTTACGTGATATTGTCCTGCACCGTTATTGCGTAACTCACAATTAATCATAGTCTGTTTTGTTTTGAAACAGATGTAGGGTGCTGGTCCTTTTTATAAGCTTACTAGCTATTGTCAGCGGCGCGTCTTCCACGTGGAGGTTTAAATTTATCCCATGGAACGTACTGCCAGGATAAAATGTATCCTATGTGTTAATTCAGGTTATAATCTATCTTTGTGTCAAATTTCATCCAAATCCTTTCAGCCGTTTTTGCGTGATCGAGTAACAAACATCCAAACATATAAACTTTCTCATATTTATAATATTAGTAGGATAGGGAGAAGGTAGATAATAAAACCGAATTTGCACTTTTATAATTTGTAACGTCGTCGCCACGTTAGAAATTATAAAATATATATTGTCGTGGAGAGTCCATAAAATATGTGGAAATACTTGCACATTATAACGGTGTGCGGTATCGATGACGAAAAAAAAACGGTTTTTCTATACGTTTTTTTCCCTGTGTTATCGCGATGGCCGTAGACGTCCACGATAATAATCGTCACGTTAGAAATGTGACGTCACACATTCTCTTTACAAAACCGTTAAATAATACCGTTTCGAAGACGTATTCTAGAATTTCTTTATTTAAGTATTATCGTTTTGTATCACGCATTCGTGTGTTGACAATGTTGACATTCAGATAAAACATACAGATATCGAATAGATACCTAATATTGTTGCGGATAATGGTATGTTTTCGGTAACGCGTTTTTTCCCTAAAAATCCCCCGTCCCTAAATCCTCCTCCTCTCTCCTAAATTCCCTAGAAATTGGTAAAATCATGGCTTTTAGGGCCGATTTTTCAATCCTCAGATAAAAGCCCCAATAGCTACTTGAAGAATAAAGTTATTAGACTCTTTATTGGTCGGATAACTGGTTGTAAATTTTTCAAATAAGTAATATTTATCCTAGGAGTAACTATCGGACCGAATATCTCATCTGTGAAAACGCTAACTTCAGGGAGGTGAAACAAATATACAGAATATACGAATGTTAGAACGGGACGGACTATTTCTTTGATTATTGTCACTGCCATTCAAACAAATGGCAGCGTCATGTTACTTTATAAGTTTGGACTTGTGGTGTTTTTATTTGTTATAGTTAAATTGATTGAAATAACGGGAAACAAAAAGAGGCAGTGTTCAGCAAACTTTAATAATGCTGAGGTTCAATTACTTGTGAGTTTAGTCGAGAGGTATACCCAAGCAAATAATCGAAAATAAAAAAACTGACGCTTGTTACAAACAAATACAAAGAATCTGCATGGAAGAATATATTATTAATTATTTAAACTTGTAAAACACGAAGACTAACATCAAATTTATTAACATCAACGTTATTTATCAATGGAATAAGCGGTTATCTGGCCGTCAAAGAGGCAAATAGATTTATTCCTCAGATAAGTGAATTATTCGACAAATAAAGCTGATTTCACGATTGAACAACAGATTTTTTTGCTATCGAATAAACCCTATCTGTCTGTTTATCTGAGGATTGAAAAATCGGCCCTTATTCTTTTAAAATCCATTCAGTTCAGCACCTTATACTATACGTTAAAATAAGGGGCCTGTTTAGTTAAGACAAAATACAGGATAACCTTGAAATAGCGTCTTATATAAAAATGGGTCTTTTTCGTGTTGTTAATATTTTAATTATTATTCATAGAAACAAAAAAGATGAAAATTCTCTCATGTGTCAAAATATTCAAATAACGATAAATTGTTGTGATGTTATCAGTTTTTTTTTTTCAAAGGTACCCATTGTTTTAGTGCCGGATACGGATACTCTGTATTTTGAGGTCATTAAGAACGTCTTTCAAGACGCGAATGAACATCAGTGTAATTCAGACAAGCACCCTATTTGCATACCTAACACAATATCAATCGCACTCTGTCATTTCGAAGGGTATTGCTTCACAAGTTCAAAAAGATTGTCAGTTCAACAGCGTAAATGACACAATGAATGTCGTTGAACTGTCAAAATGAAAGCAATTCTTACTGTTAGTGTGTTACACAATTACCCCACAGATAAGATTATAATTAGAGATGGGCTGACTAGCCGACTAGTCTGCTGCAAAATGGCCGACTAGTCGGCCATACAGATTAATGTTTTCGGTTGAGTTCGGGTGACATCGGTAATGTTCGTGACTACGCTTTCGGCTCGTAGGTGCTGGGTGCGCGGCGCCCGGCGACCAGGCGGAATTGTCGGGACTTGTTTTTGTTTACTTTGCATTTATTCTATCATTGTTTACGTGCGAGCTGGGGTTTCTTCCAATCATAATTTCCTATCCTATCCTAGATTGCACTCAACGTAAACTGTAAAACTGATTCTGTAATAAAAACAATAACAGTAAAGATTTTAGTCTCACATCAATCAGCGTCCTTTGCATTTTTAAGCATATTAATATGAGTAAAAAATAGGCCGACTAATTGGCGGTTTTAGCCGACTAGTCGCCGACTACAAATATGGCGGACTAGTCGGTAAGTACATCACTAATAATAATATGTAAGTCTGTACATATTTTGTGTACAATTAGTTACCTCTGTTAGTTCTCTATTACCAGTCAATAAACATTAACTATCGTAGAACAATGCACAGTTGTTAGGACAAATTATTGGAGGAAAACATACAAACTGCCTAATATTGTAGTGTTTGCATATTTACATGCATTTTCTACCTTGTTGGTATAGCGGTGGCGAAGCCGACTGCTGAGTGTAAGTTTCTGTGGGATCGGTTCTCGGGTCGGGCCAACCGCACCAATTTCCGCATTTTATTGTACTTGCTCCAGATTGCTCTACTTAATAGATCCAGGTTGATCCATTAGTATTGCCGAGCAATAATTGCTCAAAAACTTGCCCGTGTAAGAGCACCTTAATAGCCGCGCGGTGCTTCGTTTTAACGAACCCGCAGGAAGTCAGTTGTGGTTTTTTCCGTGATCGGATAAGCCGTTAAAGTGTAAATTCCTAATAGTGTTGATACCGGTTTTGACTAACAACTAGTATAATCGATACCAGATACGTGGGTAGGTTCATTTTGGAGCTTACATTTAACGACCCTCATATTCTCTTCTTTTTTTTTTCAAAATAATATTCGAACTCTTGACATAGCAATAGTAGATTCATGCGTAAGAATCTTTTGTAACAGTTTTATGTGCACGATGGCCTAGTTAATTCCTAGTAACAACAATGAACAATAAACAAACTAACTATCAACACACAAGTTACATTGCCGCAGATTTTGTGCTATTAAGATAAATACATTCCCGTTATTTTTCATTCGGAGCTAATTTGACACTGTGTGCTCTGCCGAATCGATAATCAATCACCGTAAGTAAACAAAAAGCCATTCAAATATTCTGAATCAATATTCCTATAGGCAGAAAACTTGTAAGTTAAAATGACCAACACGTACACAAAATAACGTTACCAACATGCCACAACAAATTTAAAACACATCAACATAGATCATAGTTTTGTAGGAGTAGGTAACAAGTTCATATACTGTATCGCCCACATCTCGTAATCAGCGTTGCGACAGAAAAAGAGAAAGCTTAACAAATAACTACGACTATGCGTTAATTCCTACGATTTCCGGCCCTGAGAAGCGTCATGCCCTACGAGCAACCATTCGAAAAACGAAAAAGAACGGGTTAGTAACGTTAGACAAAGTATTCGGAATATTTAAAGCGTCTTGTAATGAATAACTATGATACATTGATGTTTTTGTTTATAACCAACAAAATGTTGAATAAACCTATTCACAGTAGGATGATGTCACAGTAAATAGTTGCCCAATAGTTCGAAGATGAGGTCACAATGTACATAGCTCATAAGAAATTCATAAACCATAGATTGTTACATCTGGAACTATCTATAAGGCGTATGTAACACTGGGGAACTGTTTACCAAAAGCGGTGAACGGACTACTAATAGTAGTACTAATGAATGCTTAGTTTTAATATGATCAAGTTCTCAGCAGCAAATCTGTCCCTCTAGTAAATATAAGACGTCAGGCATTATAATCTCGAGTTACCGTCGCGTAGCGAAGAAGCCATTTTACTATTCGAGTCACGCTTTTAAGAGTCCGACGACCAAAGCTCGCAACTACGATTCGAGTCGGAGACAAAATTTCGTCGAAATATTGCTATCTCTGTTTGACAAAAGAACCCGTGAGCGCAGCAGTGTGTGTGAGCAGATAACGAGTCGTGGGTATTTTTTATTTATTCATAATTAATTAGGTGTGTTCATCATTTGTTTTATTTTTATTGACTACTTTGGGGAATCGTTAGTAAATGTACAGAGTAATAATGCGTTTTTTGGAAATTCCTTTACAATGTAAGTATCTCAACTTACTAGAATATCTCGAGATCTAGGCCTCTTGTAGGGAAAATCTAGCAGATACGTCATACATACATATGTTTCCTAACTAGATTGTAGACCAATGTTTGAATGTATAAGCTGTTTTTGTTCTTGAATAAATGAATAGGTACACAACGGCACGTTATGTGACTCCAATACGTAATGTATCGTTACCGCGGCTCGCGCGCACGTAGCGAACGGCAGCGCAGCGATCCTTCGACCGCTAGGCAGAAAGTGAACAGCTGATGGCGGCGCCGGCGCCGGCGCTATAATTGTCACACGCATGTCGCATAAATGTAAATTATTGGAATATTAATTATTATTATCGTTAATTATTTCAAGCCTAATTATGTTTGTTTATTCCCGTTGCAGTGGTCTCAACTTTAAAATACGAACGCTGCTTCTGTCATATTTATGTACTTACTTATTCTTTTTACTAAACCAAAAAAATGAAATTATAAATAATGAATACAATTAATTATTAGTGTTACACAAAGTATTACTAACAAACAAATGTTCCAATAATATATACCTATTTACGCAATGTGCAGATAAATAACAGCGTTTTGAGCGTATAAATGAAAAACAAGGACTTTGAATTAAAATTTATTTTGTGTTCTCACTCTTTACTCTCCTGACGAAATTCCTTATCCAAAGTATAACTCAATCTATATACATTATGATAGTAGATTGTTCAGAATTGTTGAGGGATTTTTTATCCCAGAAATAATTAAAACTATATACGTTAATTAAAGTCGAACCGTTCCCACGGACGTAATAAGATCGCGGCAGGTTTATTAGCGCACTGGTGGCTGGGTTTAAAATCTTCAACGCTCAGTGTTGAACAAAGCAATGAGAATCCAACGAGTGCAACGCGAGTGAGTCTCAGCGCGTCAAAAAAATACACTGTTCGATTTACACCTCTCAGCGCTGAGCAGTGCGTTGAAGATCCAGTGCGCGAAAAAATCCCGCCTCGACTTTATTACATCCCGTGTGAATGTTGACTTACGAAAAATAATTTCAAATATTACCTGAATTATTAATTATTGTTTTTAGGATATAATGTTTATGTTGCATAATACCAAGGTGAGATGTCAGATCTTACACATAATTATGCGACTACTGTAAGGTTCACTCGTTTTTTTTAATAATCGACGAAATATCAACGCAGGGATATTTAGAATCATGTACCTAGGTACTGAATCCATGATAACGATAACTGTTTGCGCGTCGATGTCCTTGTCACTCCGTATAAGCGATGCATCGACAATAGCGAAGCACGTTGCGAAATATAAAATAACTTTTTGCATCCACGATGTTATTTCTACTTTCAGCGGTAAACGCGAGTCTACTGCAAGTATTCTGCTCTGCAGATAGCTACACCAGAAGCCCATCCGTAGCTCGCATCCATAGCACGCATCCATCCATATAAAAAAAACATAGCTTAGTTGAACCCGTTTCCACCAGTGCTATGCTATGTGGATTGGTGAATATCAAGCGTATCCATAGCAACGTAGCATAGCACATCTCTGGTGAAAATGCAAGTCTCAGCTGTGTCCTTGAGATAATTACCTACGCCCGCTTGCTTACATGAGTAGAGAAACGAAAAAAATAAAACTCCATAGGTATCTTTGAAGCTTCTGTTTACTTCTTCCCTCACTACCTATCTACCTAGATAGGTAGATAAACCCAAATTTATACAAAATATACTTAGGTAGGTACACACGGCTACACATCAAGCTATACATTTCCAGTATAAGCTGATCTCGCAATGCATAGGATATCAGTACAGTGCGAGGTCAGCGCAAACTGGAAATGTATAGCTTGATGTGTAGCCGTGCGTACTAGCTTATAACTCAGACCTCGTAAAAATCTTTATTTTATTGGGCTGAGTTTAAAAATTTGTACCTAAGCAATTAGTAGCCAAGAAAGTAATAGGCAAGTAACTTATAATATATGTCATATTGGGTTATACTTACTGTGATTTACATCCCAACGTTCGGAGTCCATGCCGACATCCAATCCGAGTCGTAAATAATATATCCAAGTCCGTAAACAAAGCAAAGTTCGTAAGAATGTAGAGTACACGAAACCAAATTACAGGGCAAATCTAAATCCAAGTTCATAGCATAGATCAATAGTGTCAGAAATATTACAATACAATTTAGAAAACAAATAAATATTCACGCAATGCACTGTATCGTAATCGTTTCACACTGACACCAAACAAACCCCGACACGACGCGTGTCGCTCCCGAACCAACCCCACTCAACATCACATTGCGCTAGTGTTAGTGGCTGTCCGAGCGATACACACCTACAGTGAGCAGTACGATCACACACACATTGACATTTGCTTGACGTGATAGCACTACAAGCTACTGAAGATTTGTGATGTATTTGGATGTGTTCCGTAATACCAAAAATGATGAATGAAAACTTATTGTATTTTAATATATTTTTCGATATTTTACAACTTGATAATATGAGCTATGTTTCTAGAATAAAAATATTACAGATATTGTTGGTTATATTACCAAAAAAACTATATGAAAACATGTAATTTACGCTGTAAAAATGTGCGAAATGCAATTCGCCCTAACTTCATTTTAGGTATGTATTTTAGAAAAAAATACCCCTACGAACCTAGATATATACTGTCTGAATCTGAATATCACCATAATATGGTGGAAATATGCTCAAATTGCAAATGATTTAAGTATTACGTTTGTATGGACAATTCATCCTCCGTTGCCCCCTTAAGAATCGAACCCTAGACCTCAACAGAAGCGACTTGGAGATATGAAACGTTTGGCATCATTGTTAGGTTAGTTGTATTTTGTTTTACAATGTTCTTGCTAAACATTTAAATACACGAATTCATAGAAAATAAACACAGAATAGAATGAAAATAAATGTGAAAATATATGATATCACACAGCTGGTTTGCCAAGCTTAACAATAACCTAAAAGTACGCATAATGACCTTGACACAGTACCTGTAAATCGGCGTCTTTGCGATTATTTACATTCACTGTAAACAGAAAACTGCATTGAAGCTAAAAGTTCCTTGAGCGATACGGTGGCACGGGTTTTAACACAGATTTGACAAAAAAGTACTGAATCTAGAGCGACCTTGCCGCTTTTCGCGCGACGAAAAGCTAGGTTAATTCACGTTTACACAATCGGCGCACAGTTGAGCGGTTAGAACTGGGCACGTGGGGCTGTGGTGCGATACAGGCGGCGCGCGCGGCGTTCTATGGTGGACTGTTCAACACCACGGATAGGATGGGGTCGGGGCCGTCCAAACACTGCACTACCTACTCCACTAGTATGTCTATGTCTCCGCCACGACACAAACACGGACGATCAATCCGATGACAGTTCTCGAGATATTTTTGTTTGTTGCTCCGGTTACGTATGCTAATGTGACTCAAACCGTATGTATGAAGGAGATATACCTTTTGTGTGAATGTGAAACATCGTTTTGTGTTGTTCCAATTTATTTAATGTTTTTGTTTAAACTAGATCAGTTGTTTTTTTGTTTCTGTCTACGCTTTTGAACCTTTGGCTTTTCACTGTTCATTAATTTTTATTGATATTTTTTTAATTCTTGCCTTTTTAATTTTATCGTGGGACATGTAGCGCTAGCTGGTCACAGTTGCGTCAGTCTCGGCACGATGCGTCACCGTGGCGGCAGCGGGGCGCGACCCACGCGCCTCGCAACGCTCTCTTCGCCGTCTCTAGCTCATCCATCGAACAACACACTTCTGCTACGTAATTTTCCTCGCACGTGTCTGACACACTTTATATTTGGTGTGGACGGCCGCTTAGATGAACGCGAATTAGACATTTATGCGCGACTGAAATATTTATCTGAAAACCATCATTTTGATTTATTTTTATTGTGTATTCCGAATTGGCCTGGTTTTTAATGGATCATCTTGCGTCTTTTGCAGTTCTTTAGTGCCATCTTTCAGCAATATTATCTGGCCATCACGTATTTTGAGCACTGCAATATCATCGCATTCATCACCATAGTGATTAGTGATACACCGTAAAATCGACCTCCACTCCACATAAAATCTTTAAACTATCTGTTAGTACGGAATATCAATTACTATACCTATTCGTCTGCCTGTTTTTCCTACAAAATTCATTAAATATTCTTAACGGAAACCATTCAGACCCATTCGGGAAAGAATGTTCTCGACCGCACCACTTTATAAAATCCTTAAGAGCTCGAAGTTCGCTGCCGGGCTTCAACCTTGGAAGTCAATGTTTATTATGCTACAGTTCAAGGCCTTCAACACTGCTGCTTATTATGTTGAATAAATACATTAGCCGTAGTGTAAACTGTGCACTATGCATGCAGCCCATGCATCGTGTGACTAATGAGGATGCGAGCGATGAAATATATTACCTTTAGATGCGTTACCGGCGCTCATTGGCAAGATAAATGCAAGGCAATTGCCTGTGGTGTCATTTATTAGTCACGTACCGTCCAGTGAGGCGGCGACATGCTAGTGACGTAACTAAATATATATCGGTAGGTATGTTTATCTCTTTCTAACAACAGGAATTGCTATGGGTCTTTCCTGTTCTTCGCGCACTGTATGATAGAGGTAGGCAGTAGCTAGTTGGTAACTAAATTTATAGTTTACACTGTTTTTGAGGTTAGGTTAGGTACTGCACAGTGTAAACGGGTTAGTTTTCAAAAGGGTTCGTTTCCCAAATATCAAATAGCATTTCGCAGATCCGATTTAACAACAGAGAGGTTTTTGCGTAACACACTAACAGTAGGAATGGCTTTAATTTTGACAGTTCAACAACATTAATTGATTCATTTACTTTGTTGACCGGACATATTTTTCTAACCTAAGAAGTAATGGATTAGAAAATATCCTTCAAAATTATTCAGATTTTGATTGATAGGGTGTTACGGAATAATTAGGGTGCTGGCCTCCCTTTATTTCGTGGGACAAAACTTGTATGGACAATAGACGTAGGTACTGCTCTGCCGACCCCATTGGGGAAAACAGGCGTGATATTATTTCATGTTATTTCCTGTAGGTATTGTAAATGTATCCGGAAATATTTATTTGCGCGTAGGCACGATGTTTTGCATTTATTAATATTATCCCTATACGAACACGCGCAGCAGTAAATATTAGGTACTGACCTATTATTTTTCTCTTTTTTACACCTAACCAGCTTTTGCTAGCGGCTTCGCCTGCGCTAACCAATTTACACGAAACCATAACAAATTATAAACCTAAACCTTCCTCATGAGTTCATGACACTCTGTCTATTGGTTAAAACCGCATGTAAATCCATTCAGTAGTTTTTGAGCTTATCGCGAACAGACAGACAGACGCAGATGCGGCAGGGGACTTTGTTTTATACTAAGTAGTATTGTTGTGATGTAGCAGCGGCGAGGTGTCAATTTTTCTAAGAAAGAAGCCGAAGCGAAGTCGGCTTTACTTACTGGCTTATCAGTAAAGAATACTTACTATAATTCTAAAATTAATAAAGGAATGTAAAGAAATTAAATGTAGGCAGCAAAATTGAACGGCTGAAACCAAATACATGCAATATTACTTCATCGCGTTCTCGCTGACGCATTTTTCTGTCATAACCCGTTGTACAGAGGCTTGCTCTCGTCCATATCAAGCGGTGCCACGTGAACTTCAATGACATCATTAAGGGATCGCTGTTGTGTGAATTTTTATTTTCCGAATATGACGTTTTGGCGCCGGGTTAATTTAGAACATTTATTTTTTGTACCTAACACAAAGCTGAAAATAACCGTTGTTGTTTGAATGTTACCACCTATGGCGAATTAAATAACCGTAGTGTAACTTTATTTTCTGACAATAGTAGCCACTATTGACGTCCCATAGAATGGGGTTACTTTGAATCGCGGGGTGACTTTGATAAAAACTTCGTTTCATTTTTGAACTTAAATTATGCGAATCCTGAACGCATTCATTCATTATTTTTTACGGTTGCCAACATTGAATGTCACTCTCATCGTGTGTTCAGTCGTTGTGCATGGATCAGGGCATGGCATTTCATAGCAGGTTCTCTTCTAGTAGCTCAAAGCTCAACTCACCCCTCGTCCTAACCATGTGACTACGGCGCGAATACGCGACGACGCGGTCTACCTGAGTAGGGTAGTGGCGTCAAAAAAATGGGTGGTATCAACGTTGTACTATAAGCGACCTCATTGACTGCGCGTGTATGTCATATTCAAACGAGCACGATGATCGCGTACGCGCTCGACAGTCGCTTTTGGGTCACAGAAACAACTGTATATATCAACATCTGCCTAGCTTTTCTCCTAACCATGTTGGGGTTGACTTCCAGTCTAACCGGATACAGCTGAATGCCAACATTTTACACAAAGCGATACCCTATCTTACCTCCAAATTCGAAGACATGTGAGATCTTCCAACCCGCATTGGCCCCGCGTGGTGGATTACGGCCCACTTCCTCTCACAGTAAGGATAGGCCTGTGTCCCAGCAGAGGCAACATTATAGGTTGATTATGCTATGGTGCTTTACTTGCGACAATACTAAGGCCGTATCACAGAACCTCACTCGACTCGAGCATTACTTAAGATTAGTTTAAAGCTTGTATTGATTGTAACTAGTTTTTACACGCTTTAATATTAGCTTCACTTGTATGTTTGTTTGTATGTAACCGACTCTTTTGGACGCTATTTTGACCCACTTTAAACGGTCAGATTTCATTTAAACTTTGTATTTGTAGACTTATCGAAGACCTATGACAAATCTAAATTTAAAAAAAAAATAGAAAAAAACACGCTTTTGTAGTTAGCAAAACTAAAAAATAGAAAATAAATAATAGTTTAAAAAAACTAAAAAAACACGCTTTGGTTTTTAAAGCGTGTTTTTTTAGTTTTTTTAAACTATTATTTATTACTTAAGAACATGCACATACACCAAAATATATAAATAACGAGGGTCGTGGAATATTGTTAAAATTTATAAGATATATGAACTGCTAAGATTTCACGAACTGCATGGATCAGCAACCATTCAGCTCAACCATTTTGAAGGGAACTAAATCATCCAACACATGCGCCACCATCAGCGAGACATTTGGGTGAGCATAACATAGTATCAGCTGCCAGGGCACATTCAAGTCAACGAAGTATTTCCAGTAAATGGTAGTTTTGAAGTACCTATGTACAGTCACCAAAATAGATTAGTAATCAAGGTCGTCGGATATACAGGATAAGTTTTTAACCAGTGCGCAAACTGAAACCATGAATTCAGCATATCATTCTAGACACCCCAGCGCTGAAATTTTTTGTCGGTAATATATAAAACAAAATCAGCTGCATACATTTTGACCGCGTAGGTAGGTATTGCACTTTTCTATGAATTTTCGTTTGTAAAACCGACGTAAAATTTCTGCGCTAGGTCTAGAATGATATGCTGAATTCATGGTTACAGTTTCCGTTCTGGATAAAAACTTATCCTGTACCTACTTGAAGTTGAAAACCAGCAAAATGTTTTTAATAAAATGTAATTTATTGATAGAAAACAAACAGTTCATTTATCTTATTAATTTTAACAACATACGACAACACTGGTTACTTATGTCTTTTGGTGACTGTGCATGTACTTAACTTAAAACTAGTTTTTAACCGGCTTTAAAAAAGAGGAGGTTATCAATTCGGTATGTTTTCTTTTTATGTACCTATGTTCGAGCATAACTCCGTCATAAACGGATACGTCATAGACGGATTTGCAAAATTATTTTTATGCTCGAAAGGGGTTTATTCCGAAATGGTCCCATTTAAATTTCAGATAGATCTAATCATGAGTTTTGGAGACAGATAACGGAGCTCTTCAAAAAAATTACAGCAAATCAACCGCGATTGCTGCTATCGCATAACTAGGCATTGTTTTGATTGGATTGACTTTGAGAATACCCCAAGGATCTGAAATTTCGAATTGGTGTGGGGTAGGTACTATTTATAACTAAAAAGTGAAAAATAAATACTTTTTCCAAAAAAAAAAAAAAAACAACCGACTTCCAAAAAACATTGCAAAGTGAAAAACAACTTTAATTTCGAAAGGCAGTGACAAAACATATAAATACATATCCAAATACATCAACTTCAATTCAAATGGTTTTAATTAATCTTAAGTAGGTAATGCTCGAGTCTTGAGTGAGGTTCTTTAATACGGTATTAGTGTCTCTGTTGTTATCTTTCACTTCTCAATGGCTGAACAAGCGGTGCATAGATCTTAAGCTCCTACTGGAAACTGAAAAGGTCGCCACTTGTTGCTCTGGGTTCTTATAGAGCGCTCAGTCATTCGACTCCATTGTTGTACTTATTCAACAGATTGCTAGAAATTGACGATTAGAATTAAACGAACAGAGGTAACGAAGCCATTCAGGTGATACCTATTGATACTAGCTTTGCAATTACTTAAACGATAAGAATAGTGATTCTCTGATCAGCTTGTAGGTACGAGATTAGGATGGCTCTGAAGCAGCTTGACAAAAAAGCAGTGAAGACAGAATTACGGCCGAACTGCTTGCCTGGCCTGGGGCCTGGGGCCTACGGCCTAGTGGCCAGCGGTTCAGGTTTGACGACTTCGGGCCTTCCGTACAAACCGGATTCCGAATAGGCTTTAGTACCGTAGACCGCTGCGGCAGGTTATACAGAAGACCGAAGAGTAATCTATTTATATAATAAATAATAATATAATCTGCCTCTTTGCTTAGCGTTTCTGGACTATGAAAAAGCCTTCGATTCGATCGAGAAATGGGCTGTACTACAGTCTCTTCAACGGTGCCAGATCGACTATCAGTACATCGAGGTGCTAAAAGTGTCTGCACGAAAACGTCACTATGTCAGTCCGACTCCAGGACTCCGTGGTCAGGCCACGAAACATATCCTTCTACAGCGACGTGTGAGACAAAGAGACGTTATATCTCCGAAACTGTTCACTGCTGCACTGGAGGATGTCTTCAAGGTTCTGGACTGGAAAGGGGCTGGCATCAACATCAATGGCAAGTACATCACTCACCTTCGGTTTGCCAATGATATAGTTGTCATGGCTGAGACTATGGAGGACCTCAGTACAATGCTCGACGACCTTAGTAGAGGTGCTGAAAGAGTGGGTCTTAAAATGAAAATAGACAATACAAAGGTAATGTCAAATGCCCATGTAACACCCACTCTCATGAAGATCGGAAACGCTACACTCGAAGTTGTGGACGAGTACGTTTACCTGGGACAAACTGTCCAGTTAGGTAGGTCCAACTTCGAGAAAGAGGTTGATTGTTGTATCCGACTCGGCTGGGCAGCGTTCGTTAGGCTACGAAATATCATAAAAAGGAGTGAAGAATTCCGCAGGAGAACCAAGGCAACCGACATAGCCCGAAGAATTGCTAAACTTAAGTGGCAGTTGGCAGGGCATGTTGACAGGTAAAGAATAAATAAAACTAATAGGACAAAATATAAAGAATTGTTGGAAGCGTCTTGATCGTCCGTTGGATTTCAATACGCTATGAGACGTCACATTCAATTGAATATAACGCCATCTAGAGGACGTAAAGTGAACTAAAAAACTGGCCAAATGTGAGTCGGTCTCGCGCATGAAGGGCTAAATACGCGCAAAATACCTCGTTTCATTTAAGGAGACCGCTTTAATTTTAACTTTGTTTTTATTTTTATTGTTTGTTGTTGTAGCGGCAACAGAAATACACATTCTGCATACCCCAAAATTTCAACTGTTTACCTATTACGGATTATGAGATACAGCCCGCTGACAGACAGACGGACGGACGGACAGCGGAGGCTTAACTAGTTATAGGGTCCCGTTGGTCACCCTTTGGGTACGGAACCCTAATGATGTCGTATTGGGTATTAAAAGAAAAGGCTTAATTAGCAAATCAACTATGCATATATTGTAATAGTACCTACCTATTTTGTGGGGTTATCCTAAAATATATTTAATGTTTTTATCTAAATATTTTGAGGTAAGCTCATAATGCGGTGTGCGGTGTTCGTACTTATGCAACCGAAACAATACATTCTATAACAATAGTAAGCGATCATAAGCTTTAGGGCAAAGTGGCATATGACCACGGCACGGTAAGGCTTTCAGATGTGAAAATTTTCTTGTTTCAAACTTACTTTTAAGAGAGTGATTTTTCAGTAGTCGGGTTTAGCTTTCAAGCTTACTTTTTACCGTGGTAAGATACACTAGGTGGTTTTTTTTTTTTTGTGGGTCATCAAATGACTTCTCCCGCTCTGGTTGGAGCAGGAGGGCGTGTCAGACTTTTACTGACTAAAACCCACCCATGTTCCTTCAGCTGCCCGTATGCCAGGGGCCGCGGTATCTCTTTCGAACAACCCGCACCCCTAGCAGGCATCGGCCCTTGCGGGCCCCACCAGCTGCTGCTGACGTCCTCCTGCGACGGGTCAGTACAGTGGCCCCGCCGCCAACCACTTTTCGGCCGCAGGGGATAGGGAGAGCGGCCAACGCTATACCGACACTCCTCTTCCCCTGCGGCCCCACCGCGTCCGCCATCAAACGGTGGCGGCCCCGTCCAGGCTACGGAAGGGAAGAGCGCTACTTAGAAGTACCGGCACTCCTCCTCCGCCGCAGCCTGTAACCCTCAGCCGCGATGCCTCCCATTCGACATCGCGGCCCGCTTCAGTTGCGATGCACCTCACCGCAACCTACTTTTTGGCCGCTACGTCGTCGGCTTGGAGGCACCAGCCCTAACGAGCGGCCCCACCTTGGGGTTCCTCTTCGCTTCACCGTGGGAGGGTGACCACGGTTACTGAGCCCCCCCGCAACGACAATGCGGGAACCCCACTGGGGGGGATATACTAGGTGTGCGTTACTCATTTTGTGTTAGATAAAAGTTAATCAGAAACAAACAGAGCATTAAATTTGTTCAATGTTTGTGAGGCCATCTATTACTAAGTGACACTGTCGGGAGAATAGATTGGGTTATTTGTCAATGACTGGGTGACGCAGCTACAGTTTTATCTACTTGTTCGACATTCATACGAATCTAATAAAATCGCGGCGGGATTTTGATGTGCACTGCATTTTCAACCCTCGTCGTTGAACCAAGCATTGAAAATCCAACAGAGTGCAGCGTGAGTGAGTCGAAAAGATACACTGTTCGATTTTCAAATCTCGGCGCTAAGCAGTGCGATAAAAATATATTTATTTTTCCAACATAAATTAGAATAAACAGATTAGTGATTGGAGCCTCCTGTTTTGGGAAAATGGGCGATGAACATCCAGTACGCGAAGAAATCCCACCGCGATGTTAATACGTCTGTGAAACGTGGGCTTGTGTAGTACAGATCTATCTAGTTTCGTAAAAAAAATTGAATAACTGAATAAAGTTTTAGCTTTGGTACACATGGCTATTCATCAAGATATACATACATTCAGAATTTACACCGATCTCGCACTGTACGGAAATCCTATACAATGTTAGATCAGCTTATACTGGAGATTTATAGCTTGTACATGCCGTGTGTACATGCTGTGGAAGTCTGTAAGAAGTTGCCTTATACGATAAGTAAGAGAGGTTTTGACTGCCTTTCAAACAATTTAAATGGGCTCTAATTTTCTTACTTTTTTGCAATTTGCATGTCAGTGCTTTGGTTGTAGGTATGTTAATTAACATATGATTCGCGACTGTAACAAATGTATGTATATTATTATGAATTAAAATGATTAATACAACCCTCTAAGTTTATTAAGTCCCATTGAATTATTTTTATCCAACTGCTCCAGAAAGAGGAGATAGAAACTTGTTTTAAAAGGATGACTATTAGACTGAATACTATAAGCAGTCTCATGCAGTCGGAGGCAATAAAGGTCTTTATTGTTTTTTAAGAAGATGCCTCAGACTGCATGAGATTGGTTATAGTATTAGAGTTAAAAAAAAAAATTCTTGAAATTGTTATTCGATGGGATTAAATGAACTTAGAGGGATGAACTTATATTGATGACTAGCTGCTGCCCGCGGTTTCGCCCACGTGGAGGTCGAAAATTATCCCATGGGAATGTATTAGTATCCTATATGTTAATCCATGTTACAAACTATCTATCTGTTTTCCGAATTTCATCTTTAGATGAAATTCGGAAAACAGATCGGAGCTTTAGCCGTTCAGCTGTTTTTGCGTGATTGAGTAACGAACATCCAAACATCTTCACAAACTTACACATTTATAATATTAGTTTAAAAGATTATAATAATCTGTAAATACATACCTGCAAATTGCAAAAAACGTAAGTTTGAAGTAACTAGGTACAATTTTTTTTGTCTCATTAACAGTTCGCCGTATTTCATGGCATTGGCAATGAATTTCTTTTTCACCACTGCCGTATTTCATGGTATTGGCTAAAAACTTTTTCACAATTGAATTACCTACTACCTACATAAGTAAATCCAATTGCTGGTTTGTCGGAAACACAATCTAATTTTATTTTCCAACAAACACTATGCCAGTTCTATCCTATCGTGACTGAGTTTTAATGGAACTTGCTAGGAGTCAACTGTTCCATTAAAATACCATGAATTCATAATGAGAAATAAGTACACACATTATCTTCCAACATTTACTTTCTACGAAATACTAGTTTGACTCAGACTAGGGTTGGCTTTTATAAAGTTACGTCATGGTAACAGGAATCTAGTTTTAGCCCGAAAAGAAAACTTGTCTATCGAGCGCGAGCAAGGAGGTATTTGTCTAGTTATACAGGTTGGAAGGGAAAAGTTTCCGAAAACGAAGACAGGTGATAGGGCTAGTGATCCTCGATACAGTGCCATCAAAAAGTCCAGATTTTTTTTTTACCAATTTTTTTAGCATTTTTTAAACATTATGCTGTGAGAACAGTTAAATGAACCATTATTTCAGATTAAACACATTTAAAAACTAGCCCAAGTCCAGGTGGCGACTTTAGGTTTAGGCATCCTTTGTAAAGCGCTACCAAAATAAAATAAGTAGAAACATTACAGAAACGTCAAACGTTTTAAATTGATGCAAAATAACCAATTTAAGGCGGAGGTTATTGGTATCCGTTTGCATTTAGGTTGTATATAACCTACGTTCTGGCTTCGGAAGCGTTCCCCTTACGCTGTAGTCCTGTACACAAGGTGAATTTTTAGTCACCGTTAAATTTTTTCAGGGTGATAGTATCCGTGAAATTGAACAACTTTCTACAAGGAACATGGGTCGAAATATGAAAAAAAAATCGGGCCTGCCATACAAAACCGATCAGCTGACTATTGATTTCGCATGGGAGCACACTGGTCCCAAATTAAAAAAAAGTGGACATTGATAGTAGACCGCTGATATTTTTTTTTATTGTTGATATAATGATAACAGATAAGGCAAAAAAATATTATTGTCCTACTTCAAATACTTTTCTCTATAAAAATATTTCTTTTTTTTTTGTATGGGAGTGATTACATTTTACTCAATTTCTCAAAAACCTTAAGCGATGTCGAGATGGCATTCACATATGTTAGAAAACTAATAATTCTGAGTATTTGGCTCGAAGAAACTTATTGCTTATCTCTGCGTACTTTCGAGATAATAGTGACAGAAAATAACAATTTTTTTTATGTTAATTGTTCGCTTTTTTTTAATCATAGCCTTACTCATATCGCAATAGGTCCGCTGGCCAGCAAAATGGAGCTTCGACGCGAGTTTGCCGGGATAACAAGATGGCCGCCTCTCATGACGTAACGTAATACGGTCACGAATCGCGCGCGTACACCTCACTCAGTGTACAACTAAATGTGGTTGCGATAAGACGTGTCCTTATTTTTTCTGTGCGCTTGAAGAAATGCTTGTTGTTTGTTTGTTTTGTTATTGTTGTATTTTGAATCTTTGGATTTTAAAATCAAATAATTTTTGTTTGTCTTTCTTTCGTCGAATTTGTTTTCGTAATTTTTTTTGTTAAAATCAAAGTCACTTTGTCTTTGATATCTTTGATTCTAATTTGTTTTCAATTTTCCTTAAAATTATAATATGTCCGCATTTGTCACCAACTTAGACTTATACGTTGTTCTTAAATCAGGAGGTGGTTTTAAAAATGTCGAATTTTTATTTAATGCCCTTATTGAACGTATTGGTGTTGAATTGTCTTCCGAAGATTTGAGTAATATTAAATTATTTTGTCGTAATTTTTCAAGTAATATCTCAAAAAGATGGTCTGCTTCCAGTAGAGCTCAAAAGACCTTTCTTAACAAAAATTCAGACTGGTTACAATCCCAAATAGTTTGGCCAAAATGTCAAAATATCGATTTAAGCAGCATTTTTAAAGTTGCCGAGGAAGTAATTCCAAATTTCGAAACGCAAGTGGATACTCATCAATTAAGTTATGGTACAAGTAAAAAACCATTTGTTGATATATCTGATAAACAGAAGAAAAGGCGTTCTCTAACACTTCTAGATCACACAGAGGAGGAATTAGTTTATGCTTTATGTGCCAAATTAAAAGAGTCTAAAAAAACAAAATTAGCAGCTATATTAAACGAACTCAGCCAAAACAAGGAAAAATGTGAGATGGTATATGATGTACTATTCGCTAAAAAGACTGACAAACCGTGTTTACCAGATGATAAAACGTTAGCGCTTTACACCTCAACAAATTTGTCAAAATGGCAATATCGAAATTTAAGAACTATTCTTGCTTCAGAGAAAATGTATGGTCTTCCATCCTATCAAAAGCTCCTGGAAGCTAAAAAACTTGTTATCCTCCAGAGTCAGACATAACTGTAACTGAATCTGATGCTAAGATAAGACTTCAATCGCTTCTAGATTTGACAACTAATAGGATATTAAAAACAATTCAGCACAACTCTGCCGACAAAAAATCGCTAAAACTAATAAGCAAATGGGGTTTTGACGGGTCATCTTCTCAAAGTAATTATAAACAAAAGTCACACTCCGACACTAAAATTGACGATTCTTCAGTTTTCATGATTAGTTTGGTTCCGCTTCGTTTGGAAGAAGAGAGTGGTACTATCTTGTGGCAAAATCCTGCTCCCTCTTCAACAAACTATTGTCGTCCAATTGGCTTTATATTTGCAAAAGAAACAAATGAATTGATAAAGAAGGAAAGTGCATCCTTAGAGGAAGAAATTCGTAATCTTGTTCCCACAATTGTAGATAATTTTGATATTAAACATGATTTGTACATGACTATGATTGATGGGAAAATTTCTACTGTGATTTCCAATACTTCTTCTGCAGCTGTTTGTAATATTTGCAATACCCCACCTAGCAAAATGAATGACTTGGACTTTGTATCCAAAAGACTCATCAGAGAAGATATGTATAAATATGGTCTGTCTTCGCTTCATATGTGGATAAGATGTATGGAATGTATTTTACACATTTCGTACAACTTAGACTTCAAAAAGTGGGCTGCACGAAAAGAAGATAAATTGTTAAAAGAAATTAAAAAGAATTTGACACAAGAAGAATTCCGGGAAAGAACTGGTTTGTTAATTGACATAGTAAAACAGGGATTTGGTACAGCCAATGACGGTAACACGGCAAGAAGGTTTTTTGAAAATTATGAAGTATCTGCTGAAATAACGGGTATCCACCCTGATTTAATCAAGAGATTTGCAGTCATTTTACAAACAATTTCATCTGGTCAACTTATTAATACCAACTTGTTTAGGGAATATTGTAAAGAAACAGCAATGCTATATGTAAACTTATATCCATGGTATTACATGCCTTCAAGTGTCCATAAATTGTTGATACACGGTGCTGATATTTGTGAAAATTTCTCCTTTATTCCGATAGGCATGCTTTCCGAAGAAGCTTCCGAAGCGAGGAATAAAGATTTCCGGAATGTTAGAATGGCACATACAAGAAAAATCGGTAGAGTTCAGACTAATTTAGACATTATCCACAGCTTTCTAATTAGCTCAGATCCTTACATCAGCCATATCAAACCAAAGTTTGCTCGTTTACATAAACAGTTGTTTCCAGAGGCTAGTGCTTTGATCTTGAACAATGAATTGCTTTCGTTGGAAAACGAGGAAATAGAGATTTCTCAAGAGAATATAGACCCAAATATTAATCTTTCACCATAATATTTTTTCAGAATCGTTTGTGAACATATTCAACTTTATGTTTGCAGCTTAATATGTCTTCATTTTGATTGTTTTTTAGAACTGATGAAAGTACTCCTTCAGAAAGGTCATAGCTTTTCAGTCATTAGTGAGCCCCCATAACCTCTTTTACAGAGAAGTCTCTTTTTACTTATTTGACATTACGCATACATTATAATTATGTGCTAAAGTAAGGCTATGATTAAAAAAAAGCAAAAAATTAACATTAAAAAAAAATGTTATTTTCTGTCACTATTATCTCGAAAGTACGCAGAGATAAGCAATAAGTTTCTTCGAGCCAAATACTCAGAATTATTAGTTTTCTAACATATGTGATTGCCATCTCGACATCGCTTAAAGTTTTTGAGAAATTGAGTAAAATGTAATCGCTCCCATACAAAAAAAAAAGAAATATTTTTTTTACAGAAAAGTATTTGAAGTAGGACAATAATATTTTTTTGCCTTATCTGTTATCATTGTATCAACAATAAAAAAATATATCAGCGGTCTACTATCAATGTCCACTTTTTTTTTATTTGGGACCAGTGTGCACAGTGGAACGAATGTATGGGAGCGGTTGGACGTAGACATGTCCGAAAAATAAGAGTAAAATTATGACAAACTAATGATGCCATCTTATTCGATTACTTAATGCCTTCATAAATTGTGGTGATGAATTTCTTCATAACTCCCATATTTCGGGAGTAATTTGAGAAAATGTGAAATTTTACTATGAAAATGAGTGTATCGAGCTCTCTCCCTCCTGATTCCGGGCTTGTTTCAAGTAGCGGTCTCTAATATCGTAATGCTATTACTAAGAGCTATATTTAATACTAAGACACATAGTGCGCCAAATGTGCACTTTCTGGGATAAAAGGAAATGAAAATTTAAAAAAAAAAACGTTTTTTCCCCATTTGTATTTACTTTAAACCGCAGACAGACTTATTAAGAGGTCTATAAATATATTATATATATATACAGAAATATATATTAACAAAAATATTCACAAGAACTGATGAGAGTATGACTTTTAAGTAAGTTGATAATAAATTACCTAGTTTCATTAAAAGTACAATAAATAATTAAGATGTAAGCTCTAATTTACTAAGTTACACATTTTAAAACAATAACATCATTTAATTATCTTCGTCATCATCATCATCATCAATTAATTCAAATTCAGAATCGATGTCCGCTAAATCATTTATGTTAACAAATTCGATATCACTTTTCTCAGAATCCGTAAGCTCATAAAATTCCTTAAAAGAAGATTTTTTTACAAACTTATTTCCTTTTGGACGGATACTTGTAACAAGTGGATCAGAAGACAGTAAAAGATTGTGCATAATATCTTCATTGCATGAGATACTGCTATGCTTTCGAGAATGCCCCTCTCTATATTTTCTAAAATCTTTATTTCTAGCCTCAGATGCCTCTTCGGATAGAAAACCAATGGGCACAATTGACATGTTCTGAACTATGTCTGGCCCATGCATTAAAATTTTATGAAGTGAAGAAGGCATATAATACCATGGGTATAACTCCACGTAAAGCTTAGCAGTATCAAAGCAGAACTCTCGGAATTTAGTTACGTTGATCTTCTCTCCTGATGAAATACACTGCAAGATCACACAGATTTTTCTTAAAAGCATAGCATCTATTCCGGTCAGTTCAGCAGATTTAGTGTAGTTTTCAAAAAATCTCCTTGCCGAGTTGCCATTGTTGGTGGATCCACTGCCTTGTTTCACAACATCGAGAAGTAAGCCCGTTTCTCTTCTTACAGCCTCTTGAACTCTTTTCTTCCTGTCATCAACTTGCCTTTTTGCTATATCACCCCTTACTTGCCATGATTTTATGTCTAATTTGTAGGAAATGTGTAATAAGCATTCCATTGAGCGAATCCAAGCGTGAAGGGTGCTTAAGCTATATTTATACATGTCCTCGTTTGCGTGTTTATCTTTGATTAACTCTAAATTATTCATTTCTTTAGGACAAGCCTTGCATATGTCACACACTGAAGCTGCTGTATTGGATATAATGGAATGAATTTTACCATCAATCATTGTCAACAGCAGTTGGTGTTTGACACTAATTCCATCAGTGATGGTGGATGGAGTTAAGGCTTCAATCTCTGCTTCGATTTCAGCCATCTCTCTCTGCACATTTTCTTTGGTTTCCTTTATAAACTTAAACAATATTGGCCGGCAAAATGAAGTGGAAGATGGTCGCTCGTTTTCCCAAATTGTTACACCTTTTGAGACGAGCCGCAGTGGTACAAGACTAATCATAAAATTACTAGCAAGATCGATTTGCTCATCTTCACTCGTCCTTTGATGATAAATGCTTTGGCTAGATGATCCGTCAAAACCCCATTTGCTGGTCAATACGAGCTGTTGATTGGGATCAACAGGGGTTTCTAACGACCTAATAAGTCTTCTTGAGGTTAAATCCATCAAGGCTTGTAATTTGATTTTTGCAGAGCTCTCTGTAACTGTGAGATCTTCTTTGGCCGGATAGCACTTAATTTTTTCTTTAACCAACATGTAGTAACTCGGGTATTGAAGAGCTCCTTCTTGAGTGTTGAAATCCCGAAGAGTGTTATAGCGCCATTTCGATAAGTTCATCGATACATAAAGAGCCAATGCCTTCAAAGGGGATATTTCCCGTACCTGAATTGATTTACCTTCAATGAAGGCTTTGATTTTTGAGGCCTCTTCTGGATTCTCCGTCAAGTATTTCATAACATAAGCTGTATCGCTTTGTCCTGCCTTTTGAAGCGCCCTTTCGGCCGAAAACATAATTTCAGCGCTGCTACTGCTGCATGAAAGACTATCTTCAGTGCGTCTTCTTTTTTGCCGGTTACTAAGGTCCTCAAAAGATTTACGAGGACTAGGATGTGTACAAGTTGAAGCATCAGATTTAGCAGGAGAAATTATGGGCTCGATGACGTCACTTATATTTTCTGTAGAAGGTTCCATATTTTCATTCTGTAATTCCGGCCATTGAATTGCAGCCTGTAGCCAAATCTCATGTTTCTTCCGAAACTTATCTGTGCTTCTTCCAGACTGTGTCCATTTTGCATAAATGCGGTAGCAAAATCGACGACACCAGTCTTTTAAACTTGTTTCAGCACTTTCACATAACTGAACACAACTGTTATCTTTTAAAACACTGAACAAATAGTTAAAGTCGCGTAAATCTTTATGTGCGCGTGCGCATAAAGCAACGTGAATATCAAGATTTGTATTAAAATTTGGAAAATACATTGCGAGATTAGCTTGGATACAACGAGGTGTAAATCAACACTGATTTTAAAGTTACTAATAGTGACCTATTTATATAAAATCCAGGTATCCCAGGTATCCTTTGTTAAATATTGCAAGGTAATTAGTTATTGTGATAATTAGTAAATGATGCATGCTAAATTAGTGTATTAAGAGCCATTTAGTAATTAAATAATAGCAATGTTCTTATCAGTAATCATTAGTGCATCAGTTTTATATGTAAACCTTAAGTCCCTAATTATATATCCTAATTAGCTTATATCTTCTCTAATTGGCTGCTCAGAAATGTTATTGTAATAAGGTAAACCTTTAGAAAAACGGTTTTAATCAACAAAATAAACAAAAAATAAAAAAATTGTGTTATAAAATAAACATCACTCTTTATCCCAGAAAGTGCACATTTGGCGCACTATGTGTCTTAGTATTAAATATAGCTCTTAGTATTAGCATTATGATATTAGAGACCGCTACTTGAAACAAGCCCGGAATCAGGAGGGAGAGAGCTCGATACACTCATTTTCATAGTAAAATTTCACATTTTCTCAAATTACTCCCGAAATATGGGAGTTATGAAGAAATTCATCACCACAAGTTATGAAGGCATTAAGTAATCGAATAAGATGGCATCATTAGTTTGGCATAATTTTACTCTTTTTTTTCGGACATGTCTACGTCCAACCGCTCCCATACATTCGTTCCACTGTGCGCCGCCTTCCGAAATTAAAGTTATTTTTCAGTTTGTAGTCGTTTTTCGGAAGTCGGTTGTTTTTTTTTTTTTTAAAGTTTGTATGCGTGAATTGGATGTGCGGTATACAGTGGTAATAATTCATGGCACCTTTATGTCTTAGCAGTATGGGTGTTTTTCGTAGCGCAAGAGTTACAACTGATGTACATAGGTATACGGTTAATTGTACACGTTTAATTGAATATCTAAATATCGAGATTTAGTTGTTCATAATTACAATCATTACACTAATGATTGTATTTAAGAATATCTTAAGAGAGCATTTCGAGAGCGGTGGTGGCGCAGAGATAACGGCCGCGAGTTATGAGTTGCAGGTTATAGGTTCGAACACTGGCAGGCGTTTTCCTTTGTGTAAATTATTTCATCGCCACTGCTCTCAAAACGGTGAAGAAAAACATCGTGAGGCAACTGACATGACCTAGAACCAAAACTTTGAAACATGTGCTTTCTTCTAGCAACCCGCACTGGGCCCGCGTGGTGGATTTCGGCCCCTCCCTCTCACATAGGGGCTGTGTCCCAGCAGAGGGAACATTAGGTATAGGCTGATTATGCTAAGAATGTCATAAAATATGCATAATAATAATAATAATAGTTTATTGTCACAAGGAAAGATACATTAGTATACACTGTTTAACAATATGCTAACTATTCTGTATAGAGATATTGTGAGCCCTGCTCTCAAACTAGGATAACCTGCACCCTAATTGCGTAACTCACGATTAATCATAATCTGGTTGGTTTTGAAACAGATTGTTATACCATTGCTTCTTATGTTCAAAAAATATGTCTCCTCAACAACGTAAATAACGCAATGAATATTGTTGAACTGTCAAAATGAAACAGATTATGATTAATCGTGTGTTACGCAATTAGGGTGCTGTATCTTAAGAGACAGTGTTCAGCTGTGAGGTTACTCAAAAATAGGGTTTATACAACTGCGGACTGTGCCAACCTATTGTTCGTGTTAACAGTCTGATTGACAATTGAATTTAAACATATTATATTCCAAGACAAAACAAAGAAGGGCAAAAATAATATAAAATTAAATACCTATGAAATATGAATGGGTGAATGTGTGTGGGTATGTGTTTATGGTGATGTATGTGTGGTGAGTTCTTGTATGAGAGTAGTGAGTGGAAGAATGTCATAAAATATGTATGTGCCTGTCAAGTGCTTACAAACATTATTATTTCCTTTACAAATTCGCACTAACCTCTATTCAGCTAGGTCATGGCAACTATGGCGTGACGTTAATTATTATAAAATTGTCACGTTACTTTTTTTCTAAATAGGTACTGCAATAGCTGGAAACATACGATGCACCATTAGTATAAATAACTAGGTAACTATACCTAATTACTGTGGAACCTAGTGAGAAGTTACATTTTCATAGTTTATGTTTACTTGTAGAAACGAATCAAAAAGGTCAAGTGCAAGTCGGACTCGTACACGGAAGGGTCCCATTCCCATACCACCGTACAATATTATTTTGACACTACATACATATTTTAAGTGTTTTTTTTTATTATTAATTTTAGGTTTTTTATTATTTTTGTACTATATACATAAGACATGATCAAAGACTAATTCAGGTGTCAATGGAATGTGTCTGTTATCTAAGTCTTCAAAAGAGACTCAAAAATGCTAAAGGTGCATTATAAAAATCCCACAAAGATCGCTGTCTTATTATAAATAAATATATAAATATGCAAATAATAACCATGTTTAGAGAGGGTATTCCTAGGGTTGCCAACTTTTTTTGACAAAAAAAACGTATTTTTGTGTGCTTTTAGCGTATGCTAACAATTAAAAAAAAATTCAAATCATGTTTGACAATCAAAATTTAAATTTAATTTAAATGAACAATTAGTTTTTAATTCAAATTGACGCTCTATTTCTCTCTTCTCGAAACTTCAGATTAATTACTGAAAAAACTCTTTCAGTGAAAGCTGTAGTGGCGGGAATGGATAGTAAATAAGATTATTTTTTTACATTTAGTACAAGTCTTTGTCCTGTCCTGTTTGTAACATTGACACCACATCTGACATCTAACATTTCGTTCAGTAATTATAAATCGTTTCAGTAATTATAAATCGTTTCAGTCATCCGTTTAATAGTTACCATAATTAGTGTTTTGTTTTACGCATCACAGTAAAGGTTGGAAATAAAGTATTTTCACATACTTTATTTGTATTCAAAAGTGTAAAGTATAAATACCAAAAATAAAGTAGGATACGTTATTATAAAGTATGGTTAGCAACCCTAGTTATTCCCAAAGTACTCCATTCTTTTGTTCTAAAAAGATAAGAATCTCATATATTAATTCCCAAGTTACTCCAAGGTATTATTATTATTTAAAAATATTGTTTTGTTCCCATTCTGCTTCATAGGTATCTGGAATTATTCTCAAAGTACTCCACCGATTATTCGTTATCAATTCTCAAACTGCTCCATCTACATAATTACTTATTAAATACATATACTTAATTAAAGTCAGTCACAAAACTTATTAAAACAAAGATTAAAGATTAACATTTTGTTATAACATCAATGCATATTTAAAATTCTAGGCTTTTTACGATAATCCCTAGTTCGCAAACAATGTGTAATCATAGCTTAGTGAGATTATAGTCTTTTGAGAATCATAAAGTTTTTGTACGTCATCTATTGGATAAACTCGACACTTTTAACATTTGAGAGGCGCCACGCACAGTGGAACGAATGTATGGGAGCGGTTGGACGTAGACATGTCCGAAAAATAAGAGTAAAATTATGACAAACTAATGATGCCATCTTATTCGATTACTTAATGCCTTCATAAATTGTGGTGATGAATTTCTTCATAACTCCCATATTTCGGGAGTAATTTGAGAAAATGTGAAATTTTACTATGAAAATGAGTGTATCGAGCTCTCTCCCTCCTGATTCCGGGCTTGTTTCAAGTAGCGGTCTCTAATATCGTAATGCTATTACTAAGAGCTATATTTAATACTAAGACACATAGTGCGCCAAATGTGCACTTTCTGGGATAAAAGGAAATGAAAATTTAAAAAAAAAAACGTTTTTTCCCCATTTGTATTTACTTTAAACCGCAGACAGACTTATTAAGAGGTCTATAAATATATTATATATATATACAGAAATATATATTAACAAAAATATTCACAAGAACTGATGAGAGTATGACTTTTAAGTAAGTTGATAATAAATTACCTAGTTTCATTAAAAGTACAATAAATAATTAAGATGTAAGCTCTAATTTACTAAGTTACACATTTTAAAACAATAACATCATTTAATTATCTTCGTCATCATCATCATCATCAATTAATTCAAATTCAGAATCGATGTCCGCTAAATCATTTATGTTAACAAATTCGATATCACTTTTCTCAGAATCCGTAAGCTCATAAAATTCCTTAAAAGAAGATTTTTTTACAAACTTATTTCCTTTTGGACGGATACTTGTAACAAGTGGATCAGAAGACAGTAAAAGATTGTGCATAATATCTTCATTGCATGAGATACTGCTATGCTTTCGAGAATGCCCCTCTCTATATTTTCTAAAATCTTTATTTCTAGCCTCAGATGCCTCTTCGGATAGAAAACCAATGGGCACAATTGACATGTTCTGAACTATGTCTGGCCCATGCATTAAAATTTTATGAAGTGAAGAAGGCATATAATACCATGGGTATAACTCCACGTAAAGCTTAGCAGTATCAAAGCAGAACTCTCGGAATTTAGTTACGTTGATCTTCTCTCCTGATGAAATACACTGCAAGATCACACAGATTTTTCTTAAAAGCATAGCATCTATTCCGGTCAGTTCAGCAGATTTAGTGTAGTTTTCAAAAAATCTCCTTGCCGAGTTGCCATTGTTGGTGGATCCACTGCCTTGTTTCACAACATCGAGAAGTAAGCCCGTTTCTCTTCTTACAGCCTCTTGAACTCTTTTCTTCCTGTCATCAACTTGCCTTTTTGCTATATCACCCCTTACTTGCCATGATTTTATGTCTAATTTGTAGGAAATGTGTAATAAGCATTCCATTGAGCGAATCCAAGCGTGAAGGGTGCTTAAGCTATATTTATACATGTCCTCGTTTGCGTGTTTATCTTTGATTAACTCTAAATTATTCATTTCTTTAGGACAAGCCTTGCATATGTCACACACTGAAGCTGCTGTATTGGATATAATGGAATGAATTTTACCATCAATCATTGTCAACAGCAGTTGGTGTTTGACACTAATTCCATCAGTGATGGTGGATGGAGTTAAGGCTTCAATCTCTGCTTCGATTTCAGCCATCTCTCTCTGCACATTTTCTTTGGTTTCCTTTATAAACTTAAACAATATTGGCCGGCAAAATGAAGTGGAAGATGGTCGCTCGTTTTCCCAAATTGTTACACCTTTTGAGACGAGCCGCAGTGGTACAAGACTAATCATAAAATTACTAGCAAGATCGATTTGCTCATCTTCACTCGTCCTTTGATGATAAATGCTTTGGCTAGATGATCCGTCAAAACCCCATTTGCTGGTCAATACGAGCTGTTGATTGGGATCAACAGGGGTTTCTAACGACCTAATAAGTCTTCTTGAGGTTAAATCCATCAAGGCTTGTAATTTGATTTTTGCAGAGCTCTCTGTAACTGTGAGATCTTCTTTGGCCGGATAGCACTTAATTTTTTCTTTAACCAACATGTAGTAACTCGGGTATTGAAGAGCTCCTTCTTGAGTGTTGAAATCCCGAAGAGTGTTATAGCGCCATTTCGATAAGTTCATCGATACATAAAGAGCCAATGCCTTCAAAGGGGATATTTCCCGTACCTGAATTGATTTACCTTCAATGAAGGCTTTGATTTTTGAGGCCTCTTCTGGATTCTCCGTCAAGTATTTCATAACATAAGCTGTATCGCTTTGTCCTGCCTTTTGAAGCGCCCTTTCGGCCGAAAACATAATTTCAGCGCTGCTACTGCTGCATGAAAGACTATCTTCAGTGCGTCTTCTTTTTTGCCGGTTACTAAGGTCCTCAAAAGATTTACGAGGACTAGGATGTGTACAAGTTGAAGCATCAGATTTAGCAGGAGAAATTATGGGCTCGATGACGTCACTTATATTTTCTGTAGAAGGTTCCATATTTTCATTCTGTAATTCCGGCCATTGAATTGCAGCCTGTAGCCAAATCTCATGTTTCTTCCGAAACTTATCTGTGCTTCTTCCAGACTGTGTCCATTTTGCATAAATGCGGTAGCAAAATCGACGACACCAGTCTTTTAAACTTGTTTCAGCACTTTCACATAACTGAACACAACTGTTATCTTTTAAAACACTGAACAAATAGTTAAAGTCGCGTAAATCTTTATGTGCGCGTGCGCATAAAGCAACGTGAATATTAAGATTTGTATTAAAATTTGGAAAATACATTGCGAGATTAGCTTGGATACAACGAGGTGTAAATCAACACTGATTTTAAAGTTACTAATAGTGACCTATTTATATAAAATCCAGGTATCCCAGGTATCCTTTGTTAAATATTGCAAGGTAATTAGTTATTGTGATAATTAGTAAATGATGCATGCTAAATTAGTGTATTAAGAGCCATTTAGTAATTAAATAATAGCAATGTTCTTATCAGTAATCATTAGTGCATCAGTTTTATATGTAAACCTTAAGTCCCTAATTATATATCCTAATTAGCTTATATCTTCTCTAATTGGCTGCTCAGAAATGTTATTGTAATAAGGTAAACCTTTAGAAAAACGGTTTTAATCAACAAAATAAACAAAAAATAAAAAAATTGTGTTATAAAATAAACATCACTCTTTATCCCAGAAAGTGCACATTTGGCGCACTATGTGTCTTAGTATTAAATATAGCTCTTAGTATTAGCATTATGATATTAGAGACCGCTACTTGAAACAAGCCCGGAATCAGGAGGGAGAGAGCTCGATACACTCATTTTCATAGTAAAATTTCACATTTTCTCAAATTACTCCCGAAATATGGGAGTTATGAAGAAATTCATCACCACAAGTTATGAAGGCATTAAGTAATCGAATAAGATGGCATCATTAGTTTGGCATAATTTTACTCTTTTTTTTCGGACATGTCTACGTCCAACCGCTCCCATACATTCGTTCCACTGTGCCACGGCGTCCTCACCTTCCGCCTAACGCAGGTCGGTTGTTTCGGGAGTTTCCTGTTTCGGATAAGGCGGGTGGAAACGCCTGGGTGTTTCCACTGCGTAGATCGCCATGAAGATACAGTGGAGCATACGGTGGAGGTTTGCCCGGCTTGAGCGCTGCCGTTTTCTTGTGGAGGAGATCGGCGGCGGCGATCTCTCGCGTCTGGCCCTGGTCCAGGCCATGATTCGGAGCGAGAGTGAATGGGTAACCGTCACCTACTTCTGCGAAGCAGTAATGCTCGCGAAGAGGGACGCGGCGCACGTGAGGGATAGGCAGTATATGTGCCCTCACGGCCCCAGTCGCAGCAGGAGACGCCCTGCGCGTCGGCAATCCCAGGCTGATTCCCGGCCACCGTAGGCGCGGGCTTGCGGATGGTGAGTAATGGGAAGCTCACTATCTGGTAAGGATCAAGCCCCGGTCGACGGTGCATTGTGTTCTACGCGCGCTTCAAAGAGATGTCAGCACCAACTGGTGGGGTCCGCAAGGGCCGATGTCTGCCAGGGGTGCGGGTTGTTCGAAAGAGATACCATGGCTCCTGGCAAACAGGCAACTGAAGGAACATGGGTGGGTTTTAGTCAATAAAAGTCTGATACGCCCTCCTGCTTCACCCAGAGCGGGAGAGGTTATTTATTGATTTCCCACCCTAAGAAAAAATAATCAAAAACTCTCATAACATTCAACTTCGTTTGCACGCCTAGAGCTAACAATTGTGTGTGAGTGAGATAGTACGGTAGTGGCGACGTTAGTCATACTCAAACCGGTTAGGGGTGTTGATTAGTGTTTGTTATCTATGTTATGTTATGTTATGTTTGTTGTTTATACGTCATCAAGGTTAATTGGTCAGTTGACTTAGAAGGATTAACAACGGACGGCGGGATTAGTGATGAAAGCCGGTTCATGGTTCTGGTTAAAAATGTTTGTAGTTCCTATAGTTATACAGGGTGATTGGAAGATGGGTGCAAAAGGTTTAGAGCGAAGGTAGTACAGACAATTTAGAACCATTTAAGCCATGGTTGTCTTAGACGAAGTATTTTTTTTAAATTCCCAATCGTTGAACTAAAATGCATATTTATGGCCAAATTGAATGATAAATAAGTTAATTTTTATTTTATTATATTAGAGTAATGTGTAAGCAAGACATTTTTTTTACAGACATTTACAATTCTTATAATTTAAAACATAACATAAATACTTTTTTTAATCCTTATTAAAAAAAAAACGAAGGGTGCTTTTTCTGTTCAAAACATTTTGAAAACATGCTTGATAATCGCTCTTTCTTTTGAGGTAACATTTACGCGGATATCTTACAAATGATTGAAATTAGGACCTACAAACCACCAACCCATTTTTTTATTTTTTATTTGTATGTATGTGTATGTATGTATGTGTACATGTCTTAAAATAGTTTTAATTTTGATGCCACATATTTGAAATAATACTACATTAACTTAGTATTATCTTAAGTAGTAACTTAATTTGATAACTTTTATTAGGATTCAAAATTTGTGTTTATGAAAGAAAGACTGACTTTTGGATTTATAAGTATATGTTACCATGTTATGTAAAATTTCAAATGATGATTGGTCGATTTTTTTTTTGTTAGGCTTAATTGCCAGATAAGATTTAGCAGGTTTAAGATAACAATATAGGTAATACTTCACAAAGTAAATATTCATGTCATTGTTTAAATGAAATTCATCAATGTCAATGTGTGTATAAAAAATCCGGAAATAATCGCGGTCAGATCATTTGAGGACCATGTAGACTGGTGTCTGATATGGTCTTTTGAGGAAAGAACCACACAGATTGAGTTGACCTGTCCTGTCAGTGCACGCATTTGTCAGTAATCATGCAGGTTAATTTAGAATATAAGGAGCACAACGATGGAGGAGAAACTCTGAGTTGAGTTACAGATTCATTACGGGTGGTCAAAACCCCGAAAGTCTGACAACCAGTCTCACCAAAGGGATATTGTATTACCCAGTTTTGAGAGCAGTGGTGAATAAATTATTTACACACAATAAAGCGCCTGAGTACGAACCCACGGCCACCCTAGGCCACCATTAGTCGCTTAGTGACACTACGACACATCATAACTCATGCAGGAAAACCACAACTACCAATTGGAATCAGGATAACTCCAATTTTAATATGCACAAAAATTGCAAATTCAAGAGCGGAATACTGCAAAATTCCCTACTTGTTGTTTAACATTATCAATGACGCCGTCATTATTATTGTTAAATCATTCATCTGAAAACGTTCAAGGAAAACATCGCGAGGAAACCGGCTTGTCCTAGAATCAAAAAATCGAACCCGCACTGGGCCCGTGGTGGATTATGGCCCGCTCCTTCTCACAGAGAGGAAGCCTGTGGGCTGTATCCCAGCTGAGGCAACCTTTTAATGCTGATGTATGCTTAGCCTTAACGTGTGAGTGACAAAACTTATTGTATTTTAGGACTAATGCGAAAATTAAAGTAAACCATTAATAATAGTATTCGAGGTTGAGGATGACTGTTATGTTGATAAGGATTTTAAATTTCGCGGATATCTATTATCAGTAACATTCAAGATAAGGATTGAGGATAACTTCCTACCATGGCTTCCCAAATGTTGTGTAACATTATAGGTATTTATAGTAACAATAGTATTTATTTTATTTTTAATTTATTTCTGGTAAGAACGAACAAAACGTTAGAGTTTATTAGCTTTTTCGCGCGGCTTCGCCCGCGCGGGGGTCGGAAGTTATTTCACGAAAACGTACATAATACCAGGATTAAGATATCCTATGTCCTAACTTTATTTAAAATTTTTCAATAATTTTGCCATCACGAGAAAAACATGGTCGAGGCTGGCACAAGAAAGAAGAGGTCTATGCCCATTGCCCAGCAGTGCGTGAAGTCGGGCTGTAAATGATGATGTCCTAACCCTATGGTCATGGTCTACTTGAAAAACAAATTTCATCTATTACTTTAAGCCGTTAAGGCGTGACAGATACCTAACACAGACGGTGCAGTGTAACTTCCGCATGTAGGCACCTATAATTTGGTATGAATTAGGTCGGTTACAGCTCCTAATATAGGGATTCAAACAGCGTTGATGCCTGTAAAAGCTTCTACACGACACCTCTTAGGTGGTTTGGAGACCCTCGCAATAACCTTTCATAAAAGTCTCGTAGTCTCCGCGTAGCGCCTAGCAACATGTACGAGCAATAAACTTCTGCATGACGGGAGAGCGTAAAGCTATAACAGGCGTTTTATTGAAAACAATCAAATAAGCACGTTGAAAACAAATGTTCAGAAATAGAACACAGAAATACAAAGCATTTACTTAGTACAGCCATAAAATAAAATACAAAGTATTGATTTAGTATTGCACAAGATTTAAATCGTACATTTTAATGAGAGCCCGGTAGACCGCACGTCAATAGTAACCAAAAATCAGTAAAAGCTGGCTTCTTAGGCTGCGTCCTAAATGAAAACGAAGGTCAAGAAAGAACGCGATTGTTCGCTCTTTTAAATAAATATGACAATAGTCTAGACGTCGGCGTTATTTCACGTCACTAGATACAATAACCTAGTTACGCGGCATGAAACTGAATCACTAGTTTCGAATAAAATTACAAGTAGTGATTTTTGTAAATGCGTTATTACTGTTAACGGTGTGAGTAGTCGTAGTCGAGCGACTCTAACAGAACACTAATCAATCATAAATCCATTTAAGGGGAATCTAGTCGCGGGCTCGAACTCACTGGTGTGCTTGGCTAAAAAGCACGCTCGTCTTACCAGGCATCGTGTCCGACAGAGGTAGTATAAGTGATGAGCTATTAGACGCTAGGCTACACGCACAACGTTGCTGAGTGAGATGCAGGATCATTTGTAGTAACACAGGTGGGTAAAAAATTAAGAGAAGTCCTTCGGAAGATCGGGTTTTATGAAAAAACCACTGCATAAATCAATGACCAATGAAGTTTATTCAATTTTTAGATATTTCATCTTTGTCGGTACCGACTTGGTTTTGGAGATTTTACACTTATTTTATTACTTAAACACGCCCAAAGTTAGGTTAATTTAGCAAGAAAAATGAATCTACGTTGGCTCCTAACTTTTTAATGGCTTTTTATTTTAGTATTCTGTTTCCGTACAGACAATATTAATAATGAGACAAAATCATACCATGTTTAGTTTTTGATGTACATTGTCGAACAATAGAGTAATACACTCCCGTAGTTTTTATGGGAAAAATGTGGACTAGTTTCACCTTAATGCAGTAAGTCCAAAGCCTGAATAAAGTATGAATTGAAGTTAATTTATTGATTTAACTGTATGGCTAGGCTACAAACACTTAGATAGTGATTTTGTTTATTTTCGTTTCGTGTGTAACTGTACAGTTGTTTGAGGTATGAACAAACAATCACAGTAGCTGAGTGAAAATAGCTAGTTTTGAAACAGGTGACGCCGACCAGGTCACTGGTTTCGTTGTTTCTTGAAAATAACGTAACGACCCACGCCTACAATTGTAGTCGCGCGATCAAGCAAGTCGCGTTTGTATCTACGTCAAAATGATACAAACAAAAAAAAATCATGTTGATCGCGTACTCACGCGATGAGCGCTTTTGGTTTAGACGTGGGAATCGCGGCGGGATTTTATAGCGCACAGGATTTTCAATTCTCGGTGTTGAAGCGAGCATTGAGAATCTAACAGTGTAGCGCGAGTGAGTCTGCCCGTCGAAAAAATACAGTGTTCGATATTTTACTGCAGGCGCTAAGCACTTTGGTGCCGGACGTTAAAGAATAGCACCATCCCATTAGTTCCCGTGGGTGTCGTAGAAGGCGACTAAGGGATTTATTAGAGAATGGGCAGCAGCGTTCTTCATGTATTTTACTACCATATTGCGATCGCCAATCCACCTGCCAAGCGTGACGATCAGTGCAAAACCCCCCTTTTGGGGAAGACCTATGTCCAGCAGTGGACGTCTTTCGGTTGAAATGAATGCTGATGCTAAGCAGTGTGTTGAAGATACAGTGGCAGTGATAACGTGGCCTTATTTCATTTAAACTTCGTACTACGCTAGGCCAGAACAAAGTCAAAATGTTACCACAGAAGAAAGACTGTCGACAGTTAAATAAAATAGCTTGTTAACGACCACCTCTGTAATGACGTCTCAAGTAATGTATCTTCCATTATTCTCCAGTTTCTCAAACAGTTATCACAGCAAAGCCAGCCAATGTTTACGTAGCCAATGTTTACGTTCAAAACCCCTCGGCGTCTAAAGAGACGCCGAGGGGATCATTGAGTGTAATCTTTAAGCAGGCGCTTTCGCCTGCTTAAAGATTACACTCAATGATTCGGTAGATCTTCAATTAAATATCAGGCGCTGAACTTTAAAAAGTTCAAAAGTAGATACAAATCAATTAGTGCTTTTATATTTATTTTTTAATTGCTTAAAATGAATGGCAGATAAATCTTTCAATTGTCAAAGTACTTTGCTATGGTACGAGCTACTTTAACAACGTACATTATACGTACCTACTGACAGCTAGCAAAATTTGCTATAACAACTAGAGTAGGAACTGCATGTTATTTTCCTGTCTTAGTATTCCGGTCCATCTGTTGCAATTCGTTTTCTAGTCAGACTGTCTGTAACAAAACGTAACAGCGAAAAGGAAACAAGGCGTTATGCTATGATATGTTATTTCATTTGAATTAACACCATTTTTTTATTTTATTTTAAATAATGTAATCTAAAAGCGGAATATGAACAAACGTATGTACCTACTCGTGTACATACCTACGCTTGTTCATATTCCGATTTTAGTTGTTCTCGTACAAAATCATTGCTGTTTATTGAAACAGACTAGACGTAGATAGGCACACACTTGAGTTCTTTACAGCGGTACTGAGTATTAATTCAATGTCCCAGGTCACCCAGGTGCCATTGAAACTGCTCACGTTCAAGAGCGTTGGCGTAGTTGCTAGGAACGGCATCACGGTTCTCAGAAGTCTCCTAACAAGCACCTCATTCAGTATAACTCATTTATTTTATAAATTCCAGCAAAAACAACGATTGAAAAGCTTTTCATTAATTTGTTTTCTGATTTTCAGGCATTTATTTGGTTGGCTGCAACCTACCTCCCGCTCACGGAGACGAGGCCTGTGACCCAGCAGTGGGAACGTTATACGCTTATTAAACTACAACCTAAAGCAGGTGGCAGATTAGTTCGTGGCGGTTGATTACTAGCTCGTGTGCGTATGTTCCCAGCATAAGTTTCTGAGCGAGCGTTGCGTATTTCATAGCTCTTGTCGCTGCGACAAACGAGTACTCGCCAGCGCTGTGAATATTCAGCGATCAACTATTCAAAAATGCATCTCTTTTACTTAAACGGGACCTACAATCTTTTGTACGTTTTTTAAGCAAGAAAATCGCTGATAGGCACCTTACTAACGCGGAGCCCACATCTAAGTATTGTACTGTAGGGACTCCGTAGAGTCCCGGGTATCCGGGGTCGAAGATTAAATAATAGAAGGATCAGGGACACCTACGTCTCTTGAGCGAGAAAATAGTCAATAGCTGGGACATATGCCTTAGAAACCATCTTCCACGGGCGAAATTTTTTTTAGTATATTATTTAAGTATTCAATTTTTGCCGCGGCAATAGTTGTAGTAGTTTTGCTGATAGGAGCAAAAGTCTATTCTATTTGTTTTGTTTAGTTTTATCTATTAAAATAGGTCTTTACCTATGTAATTGGAGATTTTATAACCAGCATGGCGAGCAATTCGAAATTCAAATAATTTTTATTCGAAAGCCGTGTTATTTTAATTTCAAATTCAGTAATTTGTATTTATAGTTCGACTTTTAATTGTAATCAGTAACTTGACAGTTGAAGGGTCACCAGATTTTGACAAAAAAAAATAGTGAGGACCACCTCACTATCTTTTTTTTGTCAAAATTCATTCAATTTCGTTCATTCTTACACCAGTAAGAATGAACGAAATTGAATTAACTTGAAATAATGTGCTTACTTACATGCAATTGGTTTATTTTAAATTAAATAACTTGTCTTAAAAACATGATGTGCACTATTAAAAATTGAATAATTTGTTATATACCTAGGTATTTTGTTTTTTAGTAGTTAGGTAATTTATTTATAGCTTGTTTTTTTTCGATGATAATAAAAGAAAGCGTTACTTTTATTAATAAATTATTAATTATTCTTATATTCCACATCTTACAAACGAATTTTTAAAGTTTTGAAACGAATTATAAAAATGGTTTAATTTTAAATTAAACCATTTTATTATTCGTTCTTTACGTACTTCACTACCCCAACACTATCAGTTTTAGTATGGTAACATCAAGTTACTGAATACAATTAAAAGTCGAACTATAGATAGTGTTTTGTTTTTGTGAAATTGTGGTAGTTTTTGGCGCCATGGATACACTGAAAATTCGTACAACTTTAGAATAAGAGGCCCAACATGGAAATACCGCTGCGCAAACAACACGAAACATTTACGACGAGTACGAGCCTAATACTGCTTGCATAAACACGGTCCATTATTGGTTCAATCGTTTTAAATCTGGAAACATTGAGTTGAAGAACGAGCCTCGCGGTCGGCCGGTAACCATTGTTTGATTTGAGTTTGAGTGGGAATCCTAAATCGAATTATTATCTGCGATGAAAAGTGGATCCTGGACGACAACCATAAGCGTTCGTCTCAGTGGATGGACCCGGGTACAGCACCTAATGCAATGCGCTAAAAAAAGATTACTCATAGGAATATGATGGTGACTGTCCGGTGGACCATACTTGTACATCACAGCTTCTTACCAAATGGCACAACAGTGCCGGCAGATGTCTATTGCCAAGAATTCCAAACAATGATGGAGAAGCTCGCAAAACAACAACTAGGTCTGGTCAAGCTCTTCCCCATTGCTTCTCTACGACAACGCGCGAGCTCACACTTCACGACAGACCATCGCAAAGCTACAAGAGTTACAGCTGGAAGCTCTCTGTCACCCCTGTACTCACCAGACCTTGCTCCAACAGATTTACACTTTTTCAAAATTTAGACAATTGTGTAAGTGGGAAAAAAATCAATACCCGAGGGGCAGTGCAAAACGCTTTCGCTGACTTCATCGCCTCCCGTCCGGCAGGCTTGTACAATAAAGGGATAAACAAACTACCATCAAAATGGCAAAATTGTATAGATAATGTGGGCCACTACTATGATGAGCTAAAATAAAAACGTGCCAAAATTTTCATATTTTAACATTTTCATAGAAATCTCCAATTTCATAGGTTTTTTTTCGTTAACAGTAACCCCATTCTTGGATTTTTGTATGAAAATAGCTCACATTTATTTTAAACTAAGTATAAAATAAAAAAGGGAGGTTCAAAGGATTCATAATACTTTTTCGTACCGTGGTCTTGTGGGAAACCTGTGTTTAATACATTTATCTCTGCTGTGGTTTAGTAAATATTTAATTTTTACACATTTGTACGATCTGCGTTTGAACTAAAGCGGTTGACGAACAAGCAACCGTTTATTTAACCAGTATTTTTAAATAACTGTTTATTAACCCATATAATAAACTTAACATTACGTGCTGGTCTTTCGACAAAGTAGCGTAGCAACAAGGTGGACTACCCAAACCCGAAGGACTTGAAAAGAAAACAGGGAAATACTGAAAAGGGAGGACCGGGTCTTCAACGTAAACTTCAACATTGAGCAATTAAAGTCAAATTTCCACGATTGACAGCTGGGACATACTTGCTTGGGCTTGGGCTTGACGTGCTTGCCGAGGCTCGGGGTGTTGGCACCTAAAGATGGTCACCTATCCATGGAACAACTGCAGCTAGCGTAGCTTAACTTCATCGTTTGACCCGTGCAGCTGTTATTACTTAACCTCAACCGAGTTGGGCAAATAAAGATGTACAATAGTAATAGTATTTTTTTGGGTGGGTAATCATCAAATAACTTCTCCCGCTCTGGGCGTTTCAGACTTTTACTGACTAAAACCCACCCGTGTTTCCTCAGTTGCCTGTGTGCCAGGGTGGTGGAAGGGTCTCTTCGCTTAATATTAACAGCGGTACGGGTCGATTGAAGGTTAAGCTACGCTTGCTGCGGTCAATTCGTAGATGGGTGGCCATCCATTACATATCAAGACACCTTCGTGCCTCGGAAAGCACGTTAAACCGTTGATCCTGGCTGTCATTCGTGGATCTTTGACAGTCGTTACGGATGGTCAGAAGCCGACAATATGTCAAACAATCTTACCAAGGGGTGTCGTGTTACCCAGTTACTGGGTTGTGGAGGTGAGATAGGTAGTCGCTCCATGTCAATCAATGAACTCAGCCTATCAGGGGCCGCGGTATCTCTTTCGAATAACCCGCAACCCTGGCAGATAGTAATAGTAATATTTAGTAAAAATACATAGTTACATAACTTACCGATAAATAAACTAAAACTTACCATAGATGACCTTCCCTCTCAAAATGATGAAAATACTGAAAAAAATCGAAAAAGTATGTAATAAAATAAAGCTACTCAAACCCATTCACGCGCGCAAACACATACATACACATACACACAAACACACCACACGTCACACCACAATCACTCACACATACATATGTTCATTTGCAGATGCACACACACACACGCACGATAATAATTAATTAATAATATTGTAATGCTTACTTATAGTAATACTTACTTTTGCACCGCACCATACTTGTAACGGCAGCTGGATCACGGTGTTGACGGAAGTAACTGGTGCTAGCACAGGAGTCCTCCTAGTTTAAGCCCAGTTGCACATGTTTTGTTTCTTACCATTTACATATTTTAGTTCTAATTTAAGGTACAAGAATTGTAAATAGGTTTAAAGTTTTGAACAAATAAATATTACTAGTAAGTACTATAATTAAAACTACCCGGGGTCGAAGAAAATCGTCTAAGGAAACTCGACATAGGTACGTGATAGATTTCGATACTAAACTAAAGAAAACAAAAAAGAAATAATGAGATTCTCTTTGGAGTTAATGACCGTAGGTAGAGATCGTTTAATTTAGTGTGTAATTAGAGTCAAAGAATGAAAATGGTAATGAAAAAGTAGGCAGTACAGAGGCCAGCACGTTAAGCTACCCCCCAGTCTGTTAAATTTCTTTGACAGTTTTTCAACTTTATAACAAAAGAATAAAGGTTCATATTCAATTGGATTTTTTTTATAGTTTAAGATAGCTTGATGTGCCGGCTTCTGTACCTACTTAACTTCGGAATCTTCGGTAGATAGTATATTGTAGGTATGTACCTATAAAGCTTTAAGAATATGCAAATTAGCATAAGCCGAACGGACAAAGGACCATAAGGAGCTGAGTAAATAAATGAGAACTGTTCTGTTGGCATACTGTCCATATCCGTCACCCTAGTGTTCTGTTAGTAGGTACTCTGTGGTGTTTGTTCCTGGTACATAACTCGTAAGAACCCATGTCCTTCTAAGCAGGTGGTACGATGTTTCCTGCAAAATAAAAGAACAAAATAAAGAAGATTTTGTGAATTTTAAAACGCTTTCCTAAAGACTTATTACTTAATTATTCAAAGAGGTATCCTTACTTTTTACCCAACTACGGCGAAGCATAAATGAGGGTTATGATTTTGACGGGTTATGTATGTATGCATGTTCAATGGTTCTCTCGTAAGTTCTTAATTACTAATCATAATTCCATAATGAGGGGATCTTTGGGAGCACCTTCACCGCCCGTTGCTTACAGGCTATATGACGTCACATTAAATGAATATGGCACCCTATCTAAATCGGACATAAAGTCATGAACTAAAATCTCCAAAATAATTTAAATAAAAAGTAACTAAGTTCAAAAACTAAAACCCGGCTACTGAAAGTTCACGCTCTATAAATATGAAACATAAAAATATTCTCATATAGATAGATAGATAGATAGATAAATCGTTTATTTGGTGCATAAAAAAAGACATAACACAACAAACAAAGCACGATGAGATTAAAATTAATTACATGAAAATGGGATGACATAAGTGTAGTAATGACACTTTAGGCTATGACACAAGTTAACATTCAAAATAAATAACGTGCGGTGGAGTGCAAAAGTGAGGTGTGCGTCTCAAAGTTGCACCAAATGGGAGTCCAGCTCAGCATGTGTCAGGCAAATGTACCTGACGCTGATATTCTGCTGGATCCCTGCAGTGACCTACGGACGTCGAGCAGATGAGGTTACTACGCGATTAATTATTATTGGTGTTGTGAAAAGTGGAACGTGCGGAGTATAATTATGTAAGTACCTAAGTACCCGCAATGTTTAAGTAATGTATTCTACAGTAAAGTTTAGTATTTGGAAGCATTCTTGTTGATGTTTGTGTATTCGATTACTTGATGGGTTAAATATATAAATGTATAATGTATAAGAAAATGAATAATCGTAATGTTACTATATTTGCGTACCTTCGTGTGAGTAAAATAATGTTTGCAATAAATAAAAATAGGCATATGAAAGACGTGTTCGTATCCCAAAAAACATTCAAACAATAGTAATCGGTCATAAGCTGTAGAGGAAACTGGGGAAAGTGGCATACGACCACCATGACTTTCAAATGACAATATCTTCATGTTTCATACTATTTAGAGCGTGATATATCAGTCTTCGTTTGACAGTCTGAACCATTTATCACGAATGTAACTTACTCAAAGTCAAAGTCAAAGCATTTATTTCAAATAGGCGCTTAAAAGGCACTTTTGAACGTCAACATTTACATTAAAATAGAATTGATTCTAGTCGCCCCTTCCAAAATGTAGTTTCGTATGGAGAAGAATGGGCAAGAAGCTCCACCATTATTCTTAAAAAAAAATTAAGTACAATATTTCAAATACATTCATTATATAATTATGTGTGAAAACGATGCGCCCAGAATAAAATGACCATACCAAAATAGGTAAAAAGAATGAAAGTGAAGCAATTATAGATAAATTAATTTTATGATAGATGGTGCTCTCACATATTTACAAACATTGTAAAAGTAACAATACGATATTCCTATTTTTTGCTCACGGCTAAGTAAATAATAGCTGCACCGGTGGTCGATCAGGTTACGCTTCGCTTGCTGCGATCGGTCCGTGGATGGGTGACCATCTCTACATATACCGAAACCCCTCCGTGCCACAATCTAAATAGCTATATGCCTATACCAAATTTATGTCACCGTATGATTGTGAACACCATTAGTTTATAATCTATCTCGCGAGATTATAAACTGTCGATAAATTGTGAACTGCACCATACTGCTTACCGACCGAATAGGTTAGGTTAGGTTAGAATTACGACCAACGGCGCGCGAGCGGAGCGACCGAAGCGAGCGGTGCCGCAGCAGCGGCCGGCGAGCGCTACTTCCAAGTGACTATTTAGTAATAGCGCACGGTACTATCCGTCTTGAGACCAGGTCACAATTTGACGGTTTCACTTCGATGTATTATAATCTACCGAAAACTAATGCGTAAAATTTTAAGCAGTATGTTACGGTTCACAATCTTTCGACAGTTCACAATTTCGCGAGGTTATAATCTAACGGTATTTACAATTTTACGGTGACATTCATACTGTGTCCGTGCCTCGGAAACTAGGTTAAGCCTTAGTCCCCGGCTGTCACTCGTGGATCTTTGACAGTCGTTAATTACGGGTAGTCAGAAGCCAGAAAGGCTGACAGCCAATTTTACCAAGGTGTATCATATTACCCAGTAACTAGTATTTAGAGGTCAGATAGGCAGTCGCTCCATGATGCAACTGCTTCCAGTTAGAAAAGGTTAGGTACGCAGAATGGTTGAAATTTTGCAAAATCGTTTTCGGTACCTACCACCTGTAAAGTACACAGAATTTATTTACTTTAATAATAAAAAGAGGATCAATAATATAAGTTGTTTTTTTCCTCAACATTTAACACTTTGTGCGATATAAATATAGCATCACAAATGAGCCACGGAATCAACGTCGCGTTCTACTTGTTGATTTAATATTTTAACACTAGTCAGTAGTCATGATGTCTCTTCTACAAAGCTAATAACTTTACAGGGTGACCTTTATGAAATTATCATGTATATTTTCAGTATAGTTAGGATGGTCCTAACTATAAGAGGCTTGTGGCTAAGTAATAACAGCCGCACGGGTCGATCGATCAGGTGAAGCTACGCTTGACATGGTTGGTCTGTGGATGGGTGACCATCTTTACATATCAAGCAAGACCCCTCCGTGCCTCGGAAAATACGTTAAGCCGTTGGTCTCGGCTGTCATTTGTGTAATTGTAATAGTAATAGTATTTATTTGCATAAAACATGGTATATAAAGTTGTTTTAAGGTACATTATAGAGCATACATGCTTAGCGTATAACATAGCATGCAAATATTGAAACATTTAAAAATGTTTCCTGTCAGTGAATTCTTTAAGACTGTAAAAGTTATTCGTTTTTAACCATTCATATAGTTTTTTTTTGAACAATATAAATTCTAAAGTTTTCAAGTCCCTTGGAATTTTATTGTACACCCGAACACACATGGCTAAACAGCTTTTATTATATTTAGCCAGTCTCGGTAAGTCACTTAATATACTTAAGCATTGTGGATCTTTGACAGTCGTCAGAAGCCCGAAAGTCTGACAACCGTTCTTACCAAGGGGTATCGTATTACCCGGTAATTGGGTTGTGGAGGTCAGATAGGCAGTCGCTCCATGTAAAGTACTGGTATTCAGCTGCATCCGGTTAGACTGGAAGCCGACCTCAACATATTTGGGAAAACCTAGGCAGATGATGAATTAAGTTCATCTATAAAGGGAACTCTTATAGTTCTTTGCTCCGTTTTTGACGATTGCTTGTTGTTCTAAGGAAAAAGAGATGTCGAGAAATAACTTTTGTATTAATTTTTCTTACTGGCTTTTCCCAGCGGTTTTGATTGCATGGAGGTCAGAAATTATCCCACAGTAACGTACCCACTACCTGAATAAATCATATTCAATGCGTTAATCCAGGTTATAAACTATCTGTGTGCCAAATTTTATCCAAATCCGATCGGCCCTTTTTGCGTAAATTTAGTAACAAACATCCAACTATCTAAACATCCATACTTTCACATTTGTAACAATAGTAGGTTTTTTACTAGGTATTATTCTTATACACACGCACATTTTTTTGAGTAGTCAAATTACGTTTCACGGACGCTAGTCTTGTAGCTCAAAGACTGCAGTCTGCGACATACATAGGCACTTAAGTTAAGCTGTAAATAATTGGATCACACCTATAAGTGTGGATACAATTGGATTTAAACGTTATCTACTTACTGTGAGCTACACCAACATCTACATTAACATGGTAGGTACATATTTTTTTTCTAAACGATATCAGAAAGTAGGTTTGTCTCCTGTGCACGAATTTCCGAGCTGATTTTGACGAAAACCTGAAAGAAGTCGATCATAAATTGATGCTAAGTTTATGACTGACATATTCTTAGAGAGAGAGACTCACCACAGGGCAGAGACAACGGCCGCGACTTAAAAAGTTAGGTCATAGGTTGGAATCCAGACAGGCTTATACATTGTGCGAATTATTTCATCACTACTCCTCTTAAAACGGTGAAGCAATCGTGAGGTAGCCGACATGTCCTAGAACTGATTATTCGAAGATTTGACAACCAGCAACCCGCACCGGGCCCGCGTGGTGACTTACTGCCCGATCCCTCTTACAGAGATCAGGTCTGTGTCTCAGCAGTCATGTTTTTTTGATGGTAGGAAATCATCAAATAACTTCTCTCGTCTGGGTGGAGCAGGAGGGCGTGTCAGACTTTTAGTGACTAAAACCCATAAGTCATAAGTCATTTATTCATTTGTTTAACATAGGTAGTTACAATAATGATGATTTATAAAGATAATAAAGCGTGCGCTATGTTATACCAGAGGGCGTACAAATGTTTGTAAGTAATAAAAAAACATGTATATAAAAGTATCATGCCAGCCAAGTCTCAATGATGAAATAAAATACAATAAGTCTGAATTATAAAGACTGGATTATAAAGATTATAAAGACTCACACATTTCATAATACATAATTATTGTTAAATAGCACCCCCGTGTTCCCTCAGTTGCCTGTGTGCCAGGGTATTGGAAGGGTCTTTTCGCTTAATATTAACAGCCGCACGGGTCGATTGAAGGTTAAGCTACGCTTGCCGCTGCCAGTTCGTGGATAATTTAATTCCTGATTTTATCCATGATTGTCGTCGCTCCATGTAAAATTTTGATATTCAGCTGCATCCTGTTAGAATGGAAGCTGACCTCAACACAGTTCAGAAAAAGGCAAAGTAGATTGTTTTTGTTTTAACCATGTTATAGTTTCTGCATCACTCGAAGAAGATATTCAGCCTGCGTCTACGAACGTGCAAGATCTAAATTTAATTAAAGGAAGGATGACTTCGCAGTTAACGAAGGGGCTAACTGTAATCCCCACAGCTATCTAAAGTAGGTGCAGAGACTGGCTATGGGTTAGCTCGTGGTCGCTATAACGAATAAATCATAATAAATTGCTCTCGTTCATCATAGTTTACTGTTAGAGTTAACCGCCAGACGATATTATGACGCACATCGTCAACACCTCGGTGTTCCCAAACTTTTTTTCTCGTAGACCACTTTCAATATTTCACTGGTTTCGGTGGACCTCCTGCTGCTTAATTTCTACCATATTCCCTAAACTCGTCAAAACGTTTTAGCCATACAATCTGAAAATTTGAATCTTTTGTAGTCTCAATATGAGCATTTTTCACAGAAATACAGCCTGTCCAAAATCACCGCAACTTTGAAATTTTCTTTTGCTCCTTGAATTTTTTTGAGTAGTTTAATATGTGCATATTTTTGTTTTGTTTATTTTTGTACCCAATATTTTTGTTCTTTACTATCTAAACCAGATAAATGTTCGTGGACCCCCACTTACAACTTTCGAACCTCCATTTTTATTTCACGCCAACTTTGACCCTGTCGAGTCTCCCGTGGACCCCTGGGGTCCACCTGAACCACATTGGGATTCACTGGCCTAACACATCACTAGCCGGGGAATGTTTGATTATTATAATAGATTAGCTTTTGCCAGCGGCTTCGCCCGCGTGTATGTCGAAAATTATCCCAAGGGAACGTTCAACCAGGATAAAAAGTACCCTTTGTGATAATCCAGGTTATAAACTATCTGTGTGCCAAATTTTTAACAAATCAGTTCAGCCGTTTTCGCGTGATTGAGTAACAAACATCCAAACATCTAAACATACAAACTTTCACATTAGTAGTAAGTAGAATAATTATATTTGTGATTTAAAACTCTTCAATGTATACTATCTTATAATTTACCTTGACCATTCAACGTCAAACTATAATTTTGCATGCCTATTGGTAAAATATGGCTGAACCTATCTGTCAACCTGTATATATCACCATGTACTTTACCCATATTTGCAAATAAACGACTTACTTACTTGCTTATAATTTGCATTGTTTTATTAACCTTTAGACAAACCACTAAGTAAGGTAGCTTTATGTAGAATTATGTTAGGTTTAGGAGTCATGAAAAGACGCCAACGTCCGCATGGTCCGGATTGATCGAAAACAGATGATGGTGGTTGAGTGATTGTTTTCGTTTGTATGGAGTAGATAGTAGATCGGTGTTTCAGTCTTGTGTAGTAATGTGATTTGTTTCAGGAAGCAATCCTTTCTTTATAGAAATAAATTCGATAAACTGTCTTGTGCATATTTTCTTCAACTTGTTATTTTTTGTGTCTGTGTTCTTTCTCTGCGTGATATTTACCGCAAATAAACGTACGTTCTTTCTTTCTTTATCTCGTCTTTGGTCTAGTGGTCGTAAGCGCTACTGCTGAGCATGAGGTTCTGGGTTCGATTCCCAGGTGGAACAAAGTGGCTGTTGGGTTTTTCTATTACTTACCTAAGAATTTTTCAATAGCAGCCTGGAGTCTGGATTACTACCTACCCGGTTGATGGCAATATGATCGCCCCTATTGACTGCCGAAATGGTAATACAATTAGGTAGGTACACGTCAGCCTAACCGTTCGGGCGTTCCTGGCCTCATATTACGTGAATGTGGAGTATACCCGTTTGAGCACCAATTTTTAGAGCACCTTATGCATTGAGCACCAAGGTATTCCCATACCTTACCTTACCTACCGGCCGCAGGAATCCTCTGGATGGAGGCACAGAACGTGCTTCCCGCATCCAGCGGATTCCTGCGGCCTTCACAAGGTCATCAGTCTACCTTGTGGGAGGCTTTCCAACGCTACGTCTTCCGATACGCGGTCGCCACTCCAGAACCTTTCGGCCCCATCAGCCATCTGTTCTGCGAGTAATATGCCTTGCCCACTGCCACTTAAGTTTGGCAATTCTTCGGGCTATGTCGGTTGCCTTGGTTCTCCTGTGAATCACTGCGCTCCTGATTCGATCACTTTGGGATACTCCAAGCATGCCCTCTCGATTGCCCTTTGGGCAACTATCTGTCTATCTATACCCACATATTATAAATCTAACGTTGTTTTTCTAAGCGACGCAACGGATTTTGATGCGATTTTCACCATCATTAAAAAAAATATCTTATAATATGTTTAGATTCAATAACAGTAAAAAAGAAGGTGGCGTTATGTAGTTTCGGCCTACAAACTCACTCCGAGTTAATGTATATAAGTGTACCTAAAATTAAAAACTGGAAACCTGTGCGAAGTAGAGGCAGGTCCCTAGTACATATTTAGATCGGATAATCGGTTGCATATTTACCAAAAGTTAATTTTTAGTTATGAAAAAATATTTTTTGATAAAAATATCCCGGGATGCCAGGAACACCGGGAATGCATAACTAGTCAGGTATATAGTATGGAAGCGACTTCTAAATTATTAGGATTGCATAGCTATTCAGATACATATTTATTTAAAATTAATCGCGATGCAAATATGTGTAAGTAGGGTGTATAGGTAAAGTCTGTAAGAGTGGTAGTGTGTGTTAGTTAAAACATTTTTTTTTACATTAAATGAAGATTTTTTCTGTACAAAAGCGCGTTCCATATTAGCCAACACCGCAACTTTAGGTGAATATGTATCCGAATATCCGATCTCAGATTATAATATAGTAAATGATTGTCCTCTATTTTCCATTAAATCGTCATCTGCTATTTAAATTATATTTTACAATTGTTACTTCATCGCAAAAAAACGACACTTATATTGATTCGGAGCTAGGTACCATTTATTTGCTACCTCATGTGTTAGTACTTAACTATAAATTAGTACTTATTTAAATTTCTTGAGAGGACCACTTCGTTCCTGAAGTGAGTCCTCATTAACTCGTGGAAAAATATGAGTATTCAAGTAGATTTTTCAAAAGCTTGAAATTAGAAGTCAAGTGAGATACAATCGAACCCTATTAGAAGCAAAGCAAAAAGTGCACCTGTGCCCAAATTATTTGATACATTTTTCTAGTATTTTTAAACATAAATTATGAAACAATGTTTTGATACGTACCAACAACATTGTAATCCTATATATTTATATGGTTTTGTTATCAAAACTAAAGGTGTGTACAAATAAATACAAAAAAAGGACACTTAGGCGTCGAAGTATTCGTCCGCATCGCTGTCATCAGGAAACGTGAAATGACAATGCTAATTCTTTGGCCAAAGAACGACAGCCCTCTGGTCACGTGAAGCGTCGATCAGACGGCGAGAAATTTCCTTTAAGAGGAGATGTGCACCCGGGCCCCATGACCCGAGCGTTTCGACCCCAAACGGCTCAAAACTGTAGTTACCCATATGTTTACAGTATTTACGCCGCTTGAGGGTCTCAGCAACCGCAGCAGCAGCACCAGCACAGCCCGCCGTGCTAGGAACATGAGATGGCGCAAGGGTGTCGACACAGGATGCGTCCCACACCAGAGGTCTACCCACCTTCTAAGGCAATAACGTCATGCCGTCTGGTCTCTTCCCATAGTCACGTATCAAGCCGTTTGATACATAGGTACAAATCCGTTAATTGAAACCAACCAACGGTAAAGCAGTGGTAGCCCAGTGGTAGCGGCCGTGACTTACGTGTTGTAGGTCGTAGGTTCGAACCCAAACAGACGATTTACCTTTGTAAATTATTTAATCACCACTGCTCTCAAAACTGTCAAAGAAAACATCGTAAGGAAACCGGCATATCCTAGACCCAAAAATTCGAAGACATGTGACATCTACCAACCTACACTGTGACTGCGTGGTGGATTACGGCCCACTCCCTCTCACAGAGGGGGGCCTGTGTCCCAGCAGTGGGAATATTATAGGCTGATTATGAACGGTAAGGCACCTATCTCATTCAGCAAATCAATAAATCGACCAACAGTAACGCCTCCACAGCAAGATGTAATGACAATTTTATCGAATCATCTGAGATCCTTCCACCTGGCTACGCCTTATCGTGGCTGGCTTGGAAATCGGAGCAAAGGCAATCTCCACAAATGGGGGTTCACGGATGGCTCAGAGGCCTTAGTGTGAGTTTCATTTAACCATCTCGATCAAACGCTTCGAGCGCGTTTGGCGCTCCGATTGGCCCTGGATTGGTGATGGACCAATCGGAGCGCCGAACGCGCTCGAAGCGTTTGATCGAGATGGTTAAATAAAACTCACACTAGGGCCACTGATCTCAAGTGGCCGACCTCTCCACAGACAATGGCCTACTTTCCATCCTATCACCTGTGCATTTGATCATCTCAAGTCTGCTTCAATGAGCGACGTATGCGCAGCTGAATTTTGGGCCAAGATGTTTGGACTTTTTGCCATCGATACGATAAGAAGGAGGATCTATCGGCCTAGCTTTTTCCCAACTATGTTGAGGTGGGCTTTCAGTCTAGCACAAAGCAGATGAATAACCACTTTTAGCATTGAGCGACGGTCTATCTGAGAACCCAGTTACTGGATAACACGAAACCCCTTGGTAAGACTGGTTGTGAGACTTTTGGCTGGAACCAACGGCTTAACGTGCTTTCCGAGGCACGGAAACGGCATCTCATTCACCAAATAAGGGTAGTTAATATGAAACGTCACAATTTATGAAAATCTGTATACAGATTTCGTAGCAGCAAGTTCAAAGTTATTTGGGACAAAGTTTTTCCAAATTGAGAACCAGAACTTGGTATAATTAGTTACAAACAACGTCAGTCGTTTTTGTTAGTTGTTGTAGGTTTCCCTATCAAAATTTGATTAAAAGGTTACAACCTTACTTTTCATCATCGTCATAATTTTAGCCGAAAGACCGTCTTACAAGTGTCTTACACTGGCATGGTGTAAAGGTAAAATGCCATTGTGAAGCCTTACGAATGCCGTTCTAAGTGTAATTCGCCTTATTTACCTCTTTGTGATCTCAATGTAAGAGTATTTTTAAGCGTGTCGAACATTGTAACAAACCGTTGTGCCGGTTTGTTACAATGTTCGACACGCTTAAAAATACTCTTACATTGAGATCACAAAGAGGTAAATAAGGCGAATTGCAGTGAATATAATAATAATCTTTAAAAAAGTAAGTACTATTTTGTATATTAACTTTCTAACTTAAAATATTTCTATGTACTTGTATCTTGCTATTATTATAATGTTGAACTATCTGCGGAGCAGGTTTATTCGAAGTATTTTTAATGTCAATAACATTAAAATCTCGGGCGATTTCTGAGATGTGTTTTTGAATAATAGTTATTGATTTAGTAAAATGTGAAATAATACAAAATTTCACCATTTTTTCATTATTTACAATCTTACTTATAGTGTACTTCATCAGAACATTTAAAAGCTCAATCGTTTTTAGTTAAATGCACTGTCAGACTAGATATTCTTATATGACTCTAGTTAAGTGAGTTTTAAGACCATTGCTCCTATTAAACACTAGCCTAAAACAATTATCGGTGGCCATTGTTCATAATGTTAGGGTTCCCTAAACAGTGGAAGAACCAAAAATCACACCTAATAATTTTAACTTAGGTAGCTAATGTTAATATGCTTTTAACATTTAGTTTGTATGTTAATTATTTGTTCTAGCGTAGCAACTGCTGTACCCAAATAATTATGGGCATTAAGAATGAAATTATGGATGTCGATTGTTTTTTAAATAAGAAAAAAATCAGAAAGCTCAAGAATAAAAAATGGCCTTGGACCCTAACACACTTTATACTGTCTGGAAAATGTATCGCTTGTAGATATTCTACGTCATACGACATGCCTCAAAAACCACTTCATTTTATAATGGGTTGTGACGACTTAATTAAATTATTGTATTCAAATTTCTTCTGGTGTCAAAACTGCCAAGAGTTCACAATCTACGACCACTACCCAAGTGATGAATGTGAAGTGTGCAACTAACCAATATAATAAGATAATAGTCCTGTAATATCCTAAGATAATAATAATTTAGGTAAGAGCAAGAGGTACAATGATATGTTTTATAGTTTATCGCGCCTGCATCGGAGGGGGCGCGGGCGCGGTCTGTGAAGTTCTTTAGGCATGCTGCATTTGGATAAAAAAAGGTTGACTTTTTCTATATCTTTGCTGCACCATTTAGTAAGATATTTACCAAAATTACCATCTCTCCATCCAGATAACAAACGCTTCATAACACCAAGATCAATCAAGTGGAGCGAGTCACAAACTGGAAAGTTTTCTACCATACCGATATTAAGTTTTAAAAGAGGGGAATCTAGCTTATGGTGCTCCTCGTCCTTTTTTGATCGAAAATCCTTGTCATTTCTTTTAGGACAATCATAGTTTAGAAACGTAACAGTGCGAGACACCTGTGAATATTCACCTACAATCATACATTTCAGACATCCGTGCTTGCCGTTAAAATTGACAACTCCTTTGATTAGTGCTCGAGCTGGGGAGTCACAAATGAAAGCTCTGACTTTTACGGGAACCGTTGTTTCAAGTCCTGTTGATTTAAAGGTCACCTTTAAACCACTTGGACTTGTAAGTTCGTTTAACTCCATTACAAAAGGATCCAAAAAGGCTTCTAAATTAGATGACTTGCTATCTCCCGCGTATATACCTAAAAATAAATGAAGTGTTTTTGTTAGTCTGCATGAAAATAACGCAATTTAAATGAATATGTATTCATATACTTACCTATTACCAGTGGAGGTAAGCATGGCACTTCAAAAATACTACACAATATTGGCCAAAATTGTTTTCTGGAGCTCTTGTAAAGTGGCAAACCATCGATATTAATATTCAATGAAATATTATTAGGCATGTAATCAAAGTGTTCTAAATGTTTTCTTAATTGTTTGATTAAGCCATTATGCCAATAATTTCCTGTCCCTAAGGCAGCAATCTGTATTTCTTGGCCCGTTGTTTGAAGAAGCGTGCGAGCATCCTTAGGTAAAAAGTGTTTACCATTTTTATTTAAAATCACTGCAAGTTCATTGTACGTTGAGTGTGATATGTTACATTTAATGGCCCAGATTTTAATATCTTCGCGCAACTGCAGATTATTTTCATACTCCACAAAGTTTTCGTAGTCAAACTCACGTTCACTGTCATCACTAGACGTAATATCAGTACCACTAGAACAACAACTTTCTTTTTGTGCGGAACCACCAACCATATTGCTGGATCCAGCTTGTCCTGTTCCTGTTCCTCGTAAAACTTGTGAAGATTCTGCCTCTTTCATTAATTTCATGTATTCTTTATTTACTTTTCTGCGGTATGCACCACTTCTTTTAAACCGTTTCCACCTATTTAAATCCATTATTAAACACGGTACTTTATGTCCATTACAACGCAGTGAAAAATACTTATATCAATAAATGAGATCGGTAATATACTTAATAGAGCATGCTTACGACGTTTGTGAGCTTAAATGTTCTTTTATACAACTTCCAACATGCTACTACTCTTTAATATGATTTAGCTCAGACAAATTACACTTATCAGTTTTTGGTTCTTCAATAGTTTTATATCATGCTTTAGTAAGATCAGTACTCTTTTAAAATACTTACCCAAGAAATCTATAAGAACATACGATCTTATAAGATGCCTAAATAAGTATTTAAAAAAATCAAGAGTCTTACACAAGTGCGCTTGTAAACTTTTGTTCTTATAAATGTTTTTACAAGGAGTTCTTCTATATATCTATAAGACTTCTTTATAAGTTTATACATTATTTTAGTTCAAATCCCCATTATACATGCCTTTATAAGAGGCCCCTTCTTAATCAGGACACTTATAAATGTTTTATAATGCTTTTATTCTTCTAAGTAATTATTTACAAGACTATTTTGCTAGCTGGGTATTCATCTGCTTTGTGCTAGACTGAAAGCCCACCTCAACATAGTTGGGAAAAAGCTAGGCCGATAGATCCTCCTTCTTATCGTATCAATGGCAAAAAGTCCAAACATCTTTGGCCCAAAATTCAGCTGCGCATACGTCGCTCATTGAAGAAGACTTGAGATGATCAAATGCACAGGTGATAGGATGGAAAGTGGGCCATTGTCTGTGGAGAGGTCGGCCACTTGAGATCAGTGGCCCTAGTGTGAAGAGGTAAAATTTATGAGTTTTTAAGTACCTACGCCTGTACTCATCGCAACTACTGATCTAAAAATCTAAAAATGCTGCTTCGTTAGTGTAAAAATAATACCAGATTCAATGAAACTTTGAGGCACTAATGTCTAGCCATAACTTCAAAGTTAAACATGTATGGTGTAGTAGCGCCAGCACGTCTTGAATAAATAGGTAGTTACTAGGTCCGTTGTCCCTATGAAATAAAGGGTAATCGATCAATATCAATAAGGATTTTGTCCAAAATAAATTATGTATTCATGAAAGGCAAAAATAATTAGTATCCAAAGGTAACGCTCCCGGTTATTAAGGTTCGACCCAGAGCAATCACCTTTCAGTGTCGTCTTCAGTTTCATTATATTTATAGTCACTTGACTTATTAGTCAATAAGTTTTTCTTGTTACCACGCGCTTCCTCATGACTTATAATTGTGTATAAATAAATATATAATTATCTGATAATTACTTATTTATGTAAATCATAAAGTACGTAGGTATTTTTGATCACTCCGTAAAAGTGGATTACCTATATTGTTTTAAATTGTATTTCAATGTAATTTAAGGAAATTTCTCACCGGCTGGTCGACGCTTCACGTGACTAGAGGGCCGGTTGGTTTTTTGGCCGAAGAATTAGCATTGCCATTCAACGTGGCAATGCTGCCAGTCTTCTGGGCACGTTTTCTGATGACAGCGATGCGGACGAATACTTCAACGCCTAAGTGTCCTTTTGTTTTTGTATTTATTTGTATCTTTAGTTAGTAATTTAACTATTTTAAGTTGTTACAAAATATTTTGTGTTGTTATTATTTATTTATTTGGAAACTCAACAGCTTATAATTAATATACATGAGTTATGAAAAACAATTGTCTCTTAAGCCAATAACCGAGTTTCACGGCATTGATAGGGCTGGATTAACTAGAAGTAGCGAAAGAAAAAAGAAAAATCTTATACAAATGCAGATATCAATAATAGGTAATGTGCGATTGTTGACACATTGCTCACATTAAATGAAAGTTACAAGTATGCACTTACCTAGATACTATGACTATACTAATTAACAAAAGGAAAAACAACGGAAAAATAAAAATGAAAATAAAAATAAAAATAAAATGAAAATAAAAATAAAAATGAAATACCTATTTGTTTAAAATATTTGTTAAACATTTTAAAATACATTTCCACGTAGCAATGCGCAACGTGCGTAGTTAAAAACGTGCATAGATAAAATAAAATAATTCTAAAAATATTTATCTTTTTAAAAGTGAGTTTTTTTTTAAGTGAGTTTTTATTTTTTAAGTGAGTTATGGCACAAATTGTTTACTAAACAATATCTGCTTGACTTGTTTCCGGTATGATTGCTTGGATGAATGAAATATATCGACATTTTCAAAACCCTCAGAATAGATGCGAGGCAGTCGGTTATGAATTAACTTTTATCGTAATTCTGATGTCAAAACATTGGGAGACATGTGACATCTACCAACCCGCGCTGGGCCCACGTGGTGGATTACGGCTCACTCCATCTCACAAAGAGGAGGCCTGTGTCCCAGTAGTGGGAATATTATAGGCTCATTATGTTACTGATGTCAATGCAATTATGTAAGTATTTGTGAATATTAAAATGTAATATTTTTTTATTATTTTAGCAACTGGCTTTAGTTACACCTTCTGATTCAATTTCTCTTTTCATTAACAAATGCAATTTGTTAAAGTGCATTGAAAATCGCACGTTGCTATTGCATAGTCCGGAATAGATATTACTTAATTTAAATATACTTAAGTATATTTCCCACAATATGTTTTTGTTTATTTTCATTATATTTTTGTATGCGAATGTTTATGATTATTTTTGTTGTTTCAAGTATACTATAAGCAGAAATACTCTGAAAGAAATATTGACACAAACTCAGGGGCATGTAATTTTACCGGCTTATTTATAAACGTTGCTTAAAGTTAAGTAATGATTAGCGACTGTTTCACCATACATTTTTGACGTTTAAACATCTCTTAACTTTAAGCGGCGTTTATAAATAAGACGATGTTTTTTTTTTTTGGGGTGGGAAATCATCAAATAACTTCTCCCGCTCTGGGCGGAGCGGGAGGGCGTTTCAGACTTTTACTGACTAAAACCCACCCGTGTTCCCTCAGTTGCCTGTGTGCCAGGGGCGGCGGTATCTCTTTCGAACAACCCGCACCCCTGGCAGGCATCGGCCCTCACGGGCCCCATCAGTTGCTGATGACATCTCTTTGAGGCGCGCGTGGAACACAACGCGCCGTCGACCCGGGCTTGGTCCTTACCGGATAGCGAGCTACCCATTACTCGCCGTCCGCAAGCCCGCGCCTACGGTAGCCGGGAATCAGCCTGGGATTCCCGACGCCCAGGGCGTCTCCTGCGAAGGCCACGTCTGTGAGGGCGCATGTACTGCATCTCCCTCACGTGCGCCGCCTCCCTCTTTGCGAGCATGACTGCTTCGCTGAAGGAGGCGACTGCTAGCCATGCACTCTCGCTCCGTACCATGGCCTGGACCAGGGTCGGCCGCGAGAGATCGCCGCCGCCGATCACCTCCACGAGGACACGGCGGTGCTCCACCCAAGCCGGGCAGACCTCCACCGTATGCTCCACCGTGTCCTCAGGGCGATCTTCGCAATGGAAACACCCGGGCGTTTCCTCCCGCCCTATCCGAAACAGGAACCTCCCGAAACAACCGTGTCCGGTGAGGACCTGTGTCAGGCGGAAGGTGAGGACGCCATGCTGTCTCTCAAACCACTCCTCAAAGAGGGGACTTACCGCTGCAATCGTGGCGTGCCCAAAATAAGACGATGTTTAAAGTTACAAATACGGGTGCCCCTTAAGGTCCACAGTCAAGACATTTCTAAAGTCGCAGGAAAAAAAATCGTGTAATAGGAAGCAACCCAGAGCAACCACAGAAACATACATATCTACATCCATAAACTTACGCGTTCTTTCCTTGCTTTAACACTTAGATACTTCTTTTGACTCTTTTTACCCCCGCACAATGTAATAAAAACCATACAAATATGGAACTTATAGATTCCCAAACACAGTTTTATTTGTGGCAGCCTCAACCTTCATTTTAAAAGTTGTTATTCACTTCGATTTTATATTTTTCTCTATGACAATTAGTGCCGACATCGACAATTCTATTTTGACGGATGTCAGGTAAATACTTCAAAAATATATTATTCGTTTTATTTTAATAATTTTACGGCAAGAAAATCTTATTTATTCCAACGAAATTTCTACCTATTTCCCACAAACAGTTGAATCACGTTCCTCAATTTAGAACATCTGTCATAATAGACAGAATTATAGGCGTATAGAGCAAGCAAGTAAGTACAATCTAGAAATTAGTTCCATCTAAAGCCATAGGGCTGAAGGCTGCGAGAGAACGTTTTGTGGTCACATTATCTAAGAAGCAAGCAATCCTTGCCTACGATTATACATATATCTATTCGGTAACAACGACTCTGTTCTTCGCTGTTGGTTTATTCTTAATGTAGACTACTACGTAGGTAATAGTCTACTTTAAGAATAAACAACAACAATAATAATGGTACAACTCTGCCGAAAAATAAATATAGTAGTAGTTTATAGTATAGTAGATATTTATTTTTCGGCAGAGTTGTACCATTTCATTACGTTTCACCAATTCTGTTAAGTACGTTGAGACGGGGTGAGCCAACAATTTCCAGCAAACGGACACAATTCCTGATGGATAACACAATTAACACTATTAATCAGAATCTAAATCAGTTTGAAGGTTTTGCTAATCCATTCTTTCATACGTTCGAAAAAAATGTCTGCTTAGCAACGGCAACAACGCCATGAATGTTGTGGAACTCCGCCATTACCCCTCTGGTAATCGAACCCAGGACCTCATGCTTAGCAGTAGCGCTTGCGACCACTAGACCAATGTGGCAGTAAAATTACTACATAGGTACTATCGAATAAACTAACATCTATACATCGTAAGGACTATTATTGCTTGCAGCGCTCAGCCGCTATAGTAACGCTTGCTAACAGATGTGGTCATTGTGTGCACAGGATTTTGTTTTCAAATTGGTCAGATGTAAGTTTCCTCGATGATTCACGCCATTATGCCATTTGGATAGGCAGAAACTACAAAATGCCACCTGCTACGTCCCTTAAAATACTCCTTTTGTCTCGTTTATGTTCATACATCTACTAGTACGTATCGAGTACTACGCACCTGATCTTTCTGAAGAACTTCACCAATGAGGTCCCTTTATGTTCTCCTAAGGCGACTCCTTCCGGCGATTCCACTCACATCTGCCTTATTAAACTCTCTCTCTTTCTCTCTCTGTAGTCGGTCCCTCATAGGAGGATATCTGAGGATCGTGGTCAGCTTCGGAGTTGCATTTGGAGCGGATGATCCGCCTCCACCGGTTTCTGTCCAACGCATCCCTTACCACCGTGTAGAATTTACAGGACGATGATTCCTTCACCTGATCGGTCCATCCTGTTGGTGAACGACTGCGGGATAGTTCGCCTTCGGTGCTCCCAACCACAATCAGTTTTTCCAAACTTTCATCGCCTCTGCGTACTATTTGGCCGAAATAGGAGAGAATGCGTTGTTGACATAATAACGATAAGCGGCCTTATTAGATTAATTAAATTACTATCCGTCATCTATTAAGTCTGATTTATATACTTTAATTCAATAGTTCTATCCGGATTGGCGTCTCGTCTATTCAAATTCAACGCTAAGTATTGGATGCTTTATTAGATTAAAAATTGATTTAAATGGTTCAAAATCGATTCAGTTACACTAAGTCCCATTTCTAAAGGATGAATATTCGCTGGAATGAGATTCTAAGGCTGGACCAATGTTGATCAGCCTTTAGATGTAAAATTGAATAGAATAATATTTATTATGAGCAGTGGTAGCGACCCCGACTTACTTGTGGTAGGTTGTGGGTTCGAACATAGGGAGCCAAATTACTTTTTGTAATTTATTTCCTGACCACTGCTCTCAAAACGGTGAATGAAAACATCGTAAGAAAACCGGCACCTCATTAAATACAAACATTCGAAGACATGACGTGACATCCCGTACTGGGCCCGCGTGGTATACTCCTTATTATGTAGGTACATCATAGAAATTATAGATTTATATGTACCTAACTTACCTACATACTTCAAAGGTAGTGTTATGGGCGTCAATTTATTTTGAAGGATCTTAATATTGTTTTCTTTGTTCTGTTGCATTAGTGGGACAGGGCTAATCCACTTTCGTACGGCACGATAAAGCATTTTTTTAAAGCGTTAATTTCTTTCTTTTTTCAAACATTTTTTTTAGTTCAGAATTTAGAAAAAATACAGTACGTAAGTGCAAAGCTTCAACTGTACCTACTATCTACATTTTACGTATAACAAAATGTTTAACTTGGAAAGTTGTAGAATAAGTTACCTACATTCTTGTTTTTGAAACAAAAGATCAAAAACCAAAATCTGTGTATCTGAAGTTTTATACCAAAACCAAAAAAGATTTTTCTTAGCAGATTTTCCTTATCTTAAACGAAAGTGAAATTCATCAACATATAAAGAGATGAATATGATAGGTGGGGAAAGTGTTACACCGCGCGCTGAAACTATAAGTAAGGCCTCTGTGCGCACGCGCCACTCAAAGCTCCGACCTGCGCGCAGTGTCACGGGCGCTCGGTGTGTTCATGCCCTAAAAAATCTAGCTACATAAAAACTTTTTAATTCCTAGTGCATCCATTAGCAGTGTGTGTTGTCATTTCTGGATTCAAACCATCATCCCGATTTTGAAATAAGGTAAGATTTTAAAGCATTTTTTAGAACATTAAAATGGACTGAAGACTAATAAAATATTAACAAGTTTATGATTCTCTGTAACTTTCATAATTTAATTTTACTCGTTTATAAATAATATTAGTTCTCTTGTGACCGTCCCTTTCTCGTAGAAAATATATTATTACATATAGAAATCAATTTTGTAATAGTTGGAAAAATGCTCTTTTCATTTTTCTCGAAAATTACTTAAACATATTAACTAGCATACAGTTGACTGGCTTAAGAAAAATATCAATCGGAATGAATGCGTTTTATTTGCAAAGAAAATTCTTTTAAATTGTATTGTTTGATGAACTGGGCTAGATATCTACGGTACCTTTCACGGCCGTAACCAACAACGACGAGCTATAGACAGACCGTGAATTACACTTTTATTAGAATTCGTGTCAGTCATGATATCGCATAAATCAAATAAATAATGGTAATACTTTGGATAACAGCCTTTTTAAAGCATATTCATGTCATCGATGTAAAACTACAAAATCGTGTGCCTGAAATAATAATATTTTACTCCTGGTCGCCCAGTGGTCAAAATTTGACCAAAATTTCTGCACTACTACCTTACCTACTTTATTTATAACTTTTTCTGCACTCCTCCATATAAACTTTAACTATGCTAAATTTTATACTTCACGGTAATTTCGTAAAAAGAAGTACAAAGTTTTTGCTATACGTATTAATATGTACTAGTGTTCGCTCATTGGTAGGAATTCGACCGTAATTAAAAATACTACCTATCTACACTCGTCCATATAAATTTTAACTGTGACAAATTTCATACACCTCCGTCACCGTAATTTTCGTAAAAAGAAGTACAAAGTTTTTGCTTACCAACCTGCATAAATCATACACGTATTTTAAAATCTAAACGTTCAGAATGGAAGGGACTTGAGGGTTTCTATGGCAATGAACCGTCAAATGAGATGTTGAAGGCTAACATGCAGATGCAACTGAAAACAATCAATGGCAATGCAACCGCAAACGCAGGCGCAACGTTTAGTACCTATGTAACTACGGCGAAGTAGATACTTGTTTACTATAACTGCCTAGGTCTATTGGAGACTTATTTATAGAGTGAACATTCATCTTCTGGGCACGCTCGATCTATCATACCTCATCAATCGTTTTCCATCAGGCGTGATCGAGATCAAGAGCAGACCCACTTAGTAATAAACAAATAGAACTCAATAATAAGTATTTCATTCACCAGGCTCTTTCCCATTTCCCTTATTAATTTCGGGTCGACGCATCATATTTCTTTTTCAAGTATCCATTCTGCCGTCTCATACTTCATATATCTTCTAAAATAACATCTTGTGAGCAATCGTGTAAAAAAGGCATTCGATTAAAGAATACTGAACAATGATTAAACAAACAGCAGTTTATCGTAGAAACGAACAAAACATGGCACAAGCATGGCGGAACAAATTAATGCACTGACGAATAATGTCCCCATAACGAAATGATTAACGTAGAAGTAGGCAGCAGTCTGCAGGAACTTGTATGAATGTTACTAGCTCATTAGTCTACTTCAAAGTTAAAGGCTTCTTCAAACAGGCGCGACGCGACAGCGCGACGCGACACTTGTAGAACAATTTCCATTAAGTTTTCATAGAAATTGTTCTAAGAGTGTCGCGACGCGACCGTCGCGTCGCGTTAGTCTGCACGAGCCTTAATGCATACGCGATATCCTCTTAAGGTGAATCTAGTCGATATTTTTCCATAAAAACTTCGGGAGTGTATTACCACACTGTTCGACAATGTACAATGACATAAAAAATTAAACACGGTATGGTTTTGTTTCATTATTAATATTGTATGTGCGGAAACAGAATACTAAAATAAAAAGCCATTAAAACTGCTCATCAGTGATACTAGCTCTGTCGGACACGATGCCTGGTGAGATAACGTACTTTCTAAGCCAGGCCCACCAGTGAGTTCGAGCCCGTGACTAGTGTCCCCTTAACCAGATGTGTTTGCAGCAAGTAAGGTTTGACATTCGTGGCTAAGTGTTAGTATTTATGTATTGACAAGTTACTAGTTAATTAACACTCAGTCATTTCAAGTTAGTTACTTTGCTATCTGGTCTGGAAATGCAATTAACCTGAGTGCGGCAGTAGGTACTGAATACCTGTTGCTTCTGCTGACCTTATTAATTTAACTACATTTATTCTTTGAGAACATCTCGCTACTGTTAGATAACAAATAGCTGACAAAATAAATAGTAGATTTCTACTTGAGGGGCTTGCGGCTACGTCATAACAGCCACAGGAGTCGATCTATTAAGTTAAGCTACGCTTTCCACGGTTGACCCGAAAAGTCAGACAACCAGTCTTACCATGGAGTATCGTATTACCCAGTAGGTAACAGAATTATGGAGGTCAGATTGGCAGTCGCTCCTTGTAAGATACTGGTGATCAACGGTAATCGGTTAGACTGGAAGGCGACCCCAACATAATTGGGAAAAGTAGTAAAAAGTTTATTATATCACTTGTTTACAAATTATTAAGGCTCGTGCAGACTAGCGCGACGCGACGGTTGCATCGTGACACTCATAGAACAATTTCTATGAAAACTTAATGGAAATTGTTCTACAAGTGCCGCGTCGCGGCTGTTTGAAGAAGCCTTAACGGTCGAAAAAGATTATCTTTTCATCTTTAGACGTACAAAAATTGCATTCTATATAATCACGTGCTACTTGCATATAACGGGTTCTGACTCTATTAAAAAAATTACATATTTTCTGAGTCAACTTTACGCGCACAAAAACGATAATTTCGTGAAAGTCTTTCCTTTGCTGTCCGTGCATTGACACCACAAATGTCATCATAATTATTTAGTCATAACTTTAGTCCCAATATGCTCATAACTGCCGTGGTGGGAGATCCAACGTACTTCGACGTAACTAAGAATCTGTAATGTTCTTGTCCAGACAGAATTAAGCATATTTATTTTATTTTTATTTTTCAGGTGAACAGGTATTCACAAAGCTTCATTGTTTAATTTTTAGAGATTAATATCAAAATCACACGCTCCTAGTAGGTATAAACTAGAAATAGTGTTTATAAAAAAAATATATGTATATTATTAACAACACGTACCACAATTAACGCAAGATTTCATACACGGTACACCCATTAGAGTATTAAGTTAAAAGAATATTACAATAACCAAAACTTTTTTTAAATCTAGCTATTATTTTAAGAAAAGTCGGGTCGAACCCTGCATTACTTTATGCATTTAAAATTGAACCTTACTGCATTGAAATAATATTGAATTTTCTTTGGCTCAATCGGCGATAGGTATAGATAGGCAATATACATAATTTTCGAAAAAATATCTACTCATATTGTAAGTTACCGAAATCGATTCAGTAGTCAATTATTAACAAACCATTTCAGGCCTTGTGTTTATTGTTACACTTTGTGTTAATAACAGCCGCTACACTTAGGGCAGTCGAGGTTTTGGTCTTATGAGCAACGAGACTACGCACATCTTCTAGTGAAATGTATGTTAACGATATTCATAATCTATTTTAAATTACAACGGTCTCGGTTTTTTCAAAAAAGAAAATCAAAATTTACTTTAAAAAATTCTTCATTACTGAACTATGTTTTAAGTTCTAAATTAGAAAGGTTTTTGAAATAAATTTCAAGTATGAATCTGAGTTTTCGGTTTAAATATATTTTCTGAACAGTTCGCTTAGCACTGGTACCGGTTTTTACAAAGCATTAGATATAGATAGCATATATTTAAAAACATCTGTGTACATTGAGCATTGTATCTACATGACAAAAACAATTGAATTGCATTTATTTTGTAAAAAAAATGTTTGCCAGCGGCTTCGCCCACGTAGAAATTATCCCGCGGGAACGTACTACCGGGATAAGAAGTTTCCAATGTGTTAATCCAGGTTATAAACTAGCTGAGTGCCAAATTTCATCCAAATCCATTTAGTAGTTTTTGCCTGAAACAGTAACAAACATCCCTCCATCCACTCAACTTCACCAACTTGGTGCGGGTTGTTCGAAAGAGATACCGTGGCTCTTGGCACACAGGCAAGAGCGGGAGAAGTTATTTGATGATTTCCAATCCTTAAAAAAAAACCTCACCAATTTTCACATTTACTATATAACATTAGTAGGATTTTGTCCGTGGGAATATCTGTCGTTTGGTTTTGCGGAGATAATAATATCGTTGATCCTACTTATTAAAAAAAATATATATAATCAATAAACAATACAGTAAAATCATCTAAAAATGTATTCAAAACCGTGTCAAGCACGTGCCGATCAATACGTGAACTATTCGTTTACTTTTCTTGCGATCTTATTAGTTAATATAATAATTTGGAGTATTTCTTACTGAAATAATTTCATAACTAAGTATTGCTATATATAATCGTTCTATATCACTCAAAATGTTCAAGGGAAAACGATCTCGCTAGGGTTAAAGCCGCATAAGTAGTTGTCACTTTTTGAAATCACTCTATAAAAAGTAAAATTCTTTATTTCTAAAACTGGCCGATACTTTGGATTTTTATCTAGAAATTTAGGAAAACTAAAAAAACATTATCTTTAATATTTCCAGAGTATTACCTAATGCATATAAATTACGTGTAGGATAGATGCCCCGCCGAGAAACAGGATATCTGACACGGTCAACTTGGTGGTGGTTGGAGAGTTTATAGATAAGTAGATTAATAAAATAGAATGCAATTCATCCGCAAAACTAGATCAGTTATAACCGGGTAACTATACCCCTTGGGTTGCTATCCTGGTTTTACCCTACTCATAATCTAAGTCTACCCCGTATGCTTCATCTGGGGTCATATCATAGAAAATCATTTTTTTGCGTTATGGTTTACTGGATATGTCCAAACCCAGAAACGTGTATTTTCTTTGCAAACAAACAAACTAAGAAGTCTGTTGTGATGGACGTACTAAAGTGTTCTGCTGATCTCTTTTTAGCTATAGTGACTAAATTATTGAATCTGATTTCTTGTATGCAGCCTGTGAACGTTATAAGATATACGAAGTTATATTTATCGTCTCCACCTTTTTTGCTTCATCCTGGATTCACCACTAGCTGGTTGACTGGCTAATGTACAGTCACCAAAAGAGGTAAGTGACCAGGCTCGTCGGATATAGTTAAAGTTTGGCAAGAAACCGATGTATGTTTTCGAAAAAAAAAATTAATTATTAGAAAACAAACGGTTAATTGATCAAAATTAAATTACATCCGACGATCCTGGTTTCATATCGCTTTCGGTGGCTACTCAAGATGAATGCCAGACAGATGCAGAGGTTTTATTTATTGCATTTCATGCATAATCATGTATAACAAACTTAGACCAACTCAATTTTTATTTTTAAGAGAATGTATTTCTATGGAAGCTGATTTGGCCGAATGCAACAGCTGCATAAAACTGAAAGCAATTAGTCTTCCATTAAGTATCGCATACAAAGATAATGACAGTTCTTTGGAAAGTTAAAAGATGAAACCCAATAATGGTTAAAGTAAACGTTTTAAGTCTTCACTTTCATCCTTTGCAACGCCAGACACGAAATAAATGAGTCCTGCATTAAGGTGGTGTCTTCATTAACGAAGCTGTGAACTTTTTTAAGAATTTACCGAATTCTTTTTAATTATGAATATTACTGTTCAAAAGTTAGTCATATGAAATATTCTAGTTATTTCTAAGCATTGTATAGTAAGCAAAGTTGCTAAACAGTGCATCGGTGTGACCTCTTTGTGTTGGTTGAATAAACTTTACGAGCAACAGTTTGTAGGCCACGCTAGTTGCAAACTATGTGTTCGGAAACCAACTTAAACCCTAAACGTTTAGGCCGTAAACACAATTGTTGTTTTCCTAATAAATAAAGAAAACCACACACTAATAAGCATTAACTTTATTCTTTAATACTCGACTGTTGAGAAGTGTCTATTTATTTTATTTGCCCTATGCACAAGAATAGGTGTTAATGTCAAAATATAGGCATTTTCGTTTTTCTTTCCTAGATGCTTAAAAAATAACAAATTAGTAAAGTAACTTTAAAAAAGTAGATATTTTAATTATGACAATCAACCTGTAATGTTCCCACAGGCCTCCTATCTGTAAAAGGGAGTGGGCCATAATCTACCAAGCGAATTTCGGTCTTGGAATTTTTGGTTCCAGAACATGAATTCTCGGTTTCGTCACTATGTTTTCCTTCATCAGATATATTGATATTTTAATGAATAATTTTATTTCTTGCATAAAATTAATAATCAAAAAATGAAAATGTAACTCCTAAATTACTCCACTCACAGAAAATATAAGCGTTAGTTATGTGTTTTTAAATTACTGTGACTGCGAAAATGCACTGGCTGCAGTTGGTTCATTTGTTTATTGCCTAATAACTCGTCGAATACTTGACCAATTGTTTCCAAATCTTACACACGTATGTATAAATTGTAGGGTATTACTAATCGTAATGAATTTAAACATCGAAGAAACGCACTTTTATTTACCGATCGGAATTTGTGCAAGCAAAGTTATTCTGTTTATAGTCAACTAGCGAGCCGCTCCAGCTTCGCACGGTTTTCACGACTTGACAAAACTATGGGATTTCTTTATTATACGTAAGTTTAAAATAAATGTAGAAAAGAATAATCATCCAATGTAATTCATAATAATTACTTACATTTCCATTAGGTACACACTTGGGGATATTCTCATAGGTTTAGTAGAAAACCCCTCTTTAAGCTGCTATAATGAGTGTGATTAATAACGTTTTCTTAATAGACAGAACTTTCTCTTTTAATGATTTAATTATAAAATAAAAAGCGCTTACGATTACATGCATGGCCATGCGCCATGACAGACAAACACAGAAACGTAAAAGTAACCAGTTACATTTTGTAGACCAAAAACAATAGTTCTATTATATAAGTGTTATAAACTATTTTCCGTACCTAAATAATAGAAATTAGCTAAATGTTTAAGACCTTAATTTTTAGTGATTAAGTAAATTTATAATTAACTAACAAAACATAATTAATTAACTAACTATGCACTATTCATAAAACTTCAGTTAAATATTGTAAAAAAATAATTTGTCCTAATATAAATAGTAAGAACTCATGCCGCCTGTGATACAGTTTTATCCTAGTACAGGCATCATACTTTGTACTACCTATATTATTTCTAAAATTTATGCTGTATTTTACCAATTTTATTTTTTTGAATAAAATTTACTATTTATCATTTGTTTTATAGACCTAATGCAAAAATATACAGGTTAGCAGGGATATCGACACTCAACCTGTTACCAGGAATTCAATTACAGTCTGTGCGTCGATATCCTGGATCTCACCCTGCATAATAATAGTGACGTCACCAATTTTATAAATATAGTTTTACTGCACGTGTAACGGTTCTAGTACTTATACATAATTAGTTAGTGAAATTTAAACGTTGTTCAAGGAATCTTTAGCGTTTCTAATCTGCTGTATCTACTTGTGTCTAGTTAATAACTAATGTAGTATAATTTGTTATGTCTCTGTAACTAACGATCTAGCATGAACTTGTTAACGATATTAGGAAATATTTCTAACAATATGCCAATTATTTCGCGGAAATAAAAAAAAGTTGCGTAATATTTTTCTCTAAACTTTAACTAAAGTTTTATAATAATATTATGCAATCAAATACGTTTGATAATTTAGATCAGAACGAATCGATTAAAATGCGTGCGTAGAAGAAAAGGGATATATTATGTACAAAAACGTAGAAAAAAGCCAGAGAGATGAATCTTCCGATGTAGTTTATAGCATCTTGATTCCATGCAACGAGACACGTTTTTCACAATCTTAATTTCAAACTAAATACAGTATCTCATCTATTGTCGAGATATAAATTAATGCTACAAGTGTCATTAACGGTTAACAGTACGGTTTTTATGATTGGGGTAGCTATCAAGGTCAGCCGACGTTGACCCACTTCCGATTATGAAGTTACGATTGAAGTCTGGTGCTTCACATCACTATTTGTACAGACATTGATGTTCTTTTTTAAACGTAAAAAATCAGAGCACATTTTGAAGTTGTTTTGGTAATGATTTACGACTATCGCTCAAATAACTACCTACATACTGTCTGCGACTACAGAGAAGATGCAACTAATAGAGATGAAAGTAAAATACATGTTTGGCTGAGCCTAAATAAATTGGGATGCAAAAGCATTATGATGAATCTGTTTGTGAAAACAAAAATCGTATAAAGGTACCTGCAGACAGGCGCGATACGATAGCGCGACGCGACTGTAGTAGAACAATTTCTATGAAAACTTCATGGAAATTGTTCTACCAGAATTACATAAAGCGTATTATTTTATCTTCGACATAGTATTTAAATAGGGAATTAAATTCGATAACGTGATTTAAAATATCAATAATTAATTACTACTTCAGTAAACTTGAGGCACCTCTTTAATAATTATATCAGAGGTATACAAAATAATTATTATTATTATCACGATGAAGTTTCCATATCTATTTACAGATTACGAATTTATTATAAGGACATGAACACAGTTAAAATAAATCGAACAGTATTTCACTTGTCAAAAGCTATGAATGTTGTTTTAGCCATCGATATATATGTACTAACTCTATGGTTTTAGCAGATACATGACAATTAATGAAAATAAAAAGCTGTTAATCATCAGTTTTTTTATGACAGTGGCTTCTTTTAATCAATTGAAATTATTCCGTTGCAACACCTAAAATGTTCTTACAATTACTTAGTTATATCAGACTAAGTAATCGTTAAAACTAAGTTAGATACTTGTCTTATTTTAAGGCACCGGCCTATCTAGACCAAGTAAGAACCGTATGCATACTTTCTTAACTTCTCTTTCAGAAGAAATCAGTTTGTCTAAAATGTGCAACTCTTATGAAGTGCTAGCTTTTGACAGTGGCTTCGCCCGCGTGGGTTTCGAAAATTATCCCAAGGGGACGTACAACCGGGATAAAAATATCTTATGTGTCATATAAATCCGTTCAGCCATTTTGGGTTTTCGAGTAACAAACATCCAAACATCTAAACATAAAAACTTTCACATTTTTAATATTAGTAGGATTTTCGAAGCACCAAAACCCTACTACCCTACTTTAGTTTTCAGTTAGGTGTCTACCTACCTTAAGTACCTACTTACAATGCAGTAACCATTTTCATCCTAGTTAATTTCAAGTAGAGCTTGACAAAGTGTTATGCGCTTCCGTAAATAAATAATTTCATAGAGAAGGCCATTTACATAATAAAAAAATAATTGTCCGAAACAAGTGTCTCACTCGCATATTTTCAAGCATTAAGGAAAACCGCAACGGAAAATGACTAACATTGAACCTTGCGTACGTTTACATAAGAATTATCAACTTAAAAATATGTTTTAAGCTTCACTACTGGAAAATTTGAAATAATAATAAACTACGGTTTCCTAAAATGATAGTACGTGCCATGATTACTCATCTCCCTAAATCTCATCAACTGCCGGAAATAAGTACCTAGATTATTATGAAAGTAACTGAACTACATAAATATTAAGCATATGCCATAAAAAGTAGGTTAGTAGGCAACTTAATTTCGCAAATCTTTAGCATCAAAACCTTAATTCATGAAGTGTCTTTTAAACATAATTGCTAAGGCTACAGATTTCCTGTTTCTCGGATGTTGATACTTTTCCATTGAAAAACCTCAGTAGAACTTCCAAAATCTCCAGTTATCTCGAGAGCTTTCGCTCTTCGTAAGCTCACAAAGCTTTGATTCGCCGGCCGGCCTCCGTGCACGTGGTCACTCTCCACCGGTTCTTCAAGTACCATCGCGTCATGCGCCCGCGCCGGTGAAAGTGTCTCGCAATCCCCACGCAATCTCATTCACTGTAGTCGGTTAAACTCGGGGTCAAGCGCACAACAAGTTTCGTTCCCATTATTTACTTTTCTTCGAGAGCCAGTAAAAGTTAGCGCAGCTTTGTGAAGTCATGTGTGATGCTGCGATATTTTGCCAACGGCTGTATGTCATGTCATGTGCCGTTTTAGGTGACTTTAGAAGTGTTGATTCTTTCTCTTACTGACATTCGTAAAACTTTCTTAAGCGAGAATCTATTGTATGCGATTTAGAATTTACAGATGGGAGTGTTTAAACAAAGACATCGTGTCTGTGTCAATTCTGTTATGGACTTTAGGCCACAATGTTATTTGACTGTGCATAAAATGTTTTAGTACAAACCGAACCGCAAGAAAGTGGGTTTATCGATCACAGTTTAAATTAAACGCTGAGCGCAAGCTGGTATTCGTAAATCGATGTATCGAGAAATTGATACGCCCGTATGATGTGTATAAAGAGTCAGAACTCTCACTTGCTTACAAAAAACGGTACTAAGTCATTAAGTATACGAAAAATTGTGTTAATTTAAATTGTGCTAATATAGCATCAAATACTGTCACTTCACCCTTTGCACGGCTTGTATATATTATCGAGTCCACGGATTGCAAGAATGCATCTTACCAACCCGTTTGCCTCCGTCAGATGTTGCAATACTAACAACCACTATTTACAAAGAAAACAGCTGATTTATCGTGTTTTCATTTTATTTTCCACGAACGGAAAATTTTGTTTAAGTTTATTGTTTGTAATTCCTCAAAGAGGAGTGTTTTTATTTGTTAATGGGTCAAGGTAAACGCTGTAAAACAAGTAAAGATAACGGTTTGAAAACCTTAAATGTAAAACGGATGTAGGCAAAGGCCTAAAGAAAAAATAAACGAAAAAGATAAACATCCGTTGCGTGATTTCTTGGAGTCTTCTGATCAAATAACTCAGAAAACTGATACGTAACGATATTATAAAAATATAAATAGATTATAGAGAATCACAATTTCTTGTGATGTCAAGCTATTTACGCAACTAGACCTACAATCATTTAGGTGTTAAGACTTCCGAAACAGCACATAACAACATCGAGTGATCCTACTATACACCGAGAAATTTTAATGGTTGTTTTCCCTCGGCAGAACAACTTGCCATAAGGAGTACTTTCGAAGCATAGAGTAAAATTAAAAAAATAAAGATGCTATTGTTTCAAAATAATTTAAAAAAAATTTCATCAACTCGAATCAATAGTAACACTAGAGGTAACTTGTAGGTACTACTCGAATCGCAATAGCGCCGCCGACAAAGGGAACAGCGATGCATAGAAAATAAACTCTCGCACGTGGTGTAGATTAATATTTTTTTAATTATTTTAAAACAATAACATATTTTTTATTTTATTTTACTCCATGCTTGCAAAGTACTCCTTATGGCAAGTTGTTCTGCCGCGGGAAACTACCATTACAATATCTCGGTGTATAATCCCTTCTTCCCTACTATATATAAATGTTATATATTATTATATATTCATATTATAAATGCGAAAGTAACTCTGTCTGTATATTACGATTTCACGCCTAAACCGCTGAACCGATCGTCATGAAATTTGACAGAGATATAGCTTGGGATACGGAGAAGGACATAGGCTACTTTTTACGCGATAACCAACATCCGCGCGGACGGACCCGCGGGCAAATCTAGTATAATATATAATAATTCTACTAATATTATAAATGTGAAAGTTTGTATGTTTGTTACTCAATCACGCTAAAACGGCTTATCAGATTTGGATGAAAGTGGGCAAACAGATAGTTTGTAACCTGGATTAACACATAGGATACTTTTTATCTCGATAGTACGTTCCCGTTGGATAATTTTGGACCACCACGCGGGCGAAGCCGCTGGCAAAGGCTACAAAAAAATTAGGTCATTTCTCATTGAGATAATTGACCAACCTTCCGTATTCCGTATAAAAAAGCTGCAATATTTTCGAATTCCTCATTTTGATTGGTCAGAGATCGCATGCCCGTGCCCAGTGCCCACTTGCCCAGTTCTTGAGTAATTAGTCAACAAGCGGCGTACGTGCAGAGCTTGACTCAAGGCATAATGCACGTTTCAAGAGTCACTTGGTACACGACGCGGTTGTGAAAGTACGTTCTTGTCACCTTTCCTTCATTTTCTCAATGATATTACTTTCGAATGACGTTTACTCTTTGAGAATAAATATCCATCTTTCTAGCAAGAAGGTTAATGTAAAAAGAATTAGCGATGCAAGCACATTAAACATCGCATGCGGAATGAGGTGTCTTCTCACGAAACTTATTGTCCTTTTTTATCTTTCTTATCTACTGTACCTACGAGTTAATATTTACGCAATAGCAATTATATGTTGTAGTACCAATGCTTATTTCATTATGTACAAATGAGAGGAAAAAATGATTTTTTAACGAAAATATTTTTGAAATGAATAAAAACTGAACCAAGATAATAATTATGTCACAAAACTTTTCTTTTATCAAGTTCCTACTTCCAGTTACTTATATTAACATAATTTATATCAATGATACTTTGAACTCTATTGTCTCAAAAAACGAATGAAATTGATGTGTTTCGTTTATGATGTTAAGTTTATTTGAGAAGAGCCTTTCAAAAGTGACGCCAATCATATTTTAACCCGACTACGGCTAAGCAAAAATGAGGGTATAATTTTGACTGGTTTGCATGTATGTATTCTACTAGTAGATAACCATCTCATAAAAAAGCCGTGGCCGTATACCAGAACAATGTTTTCCAAGAGTAAGCGATTATAAGCTTCATACGAACGGCTTTCAGATGTGAATTTTGTTTTTGTTACGTCGTTTTTAAAGCGTGATTTTTCAGTGTATAAGCACTCGGGTTTTAGTTTAGTTAGGGTTTTTGATAGTGTAGTTCAAGTAGGTACGGTCAGGGAAAACACACCACTTCAATGTGCTCTGTAATAGCGAGTTCCTACAGCTGTCAATTTATGACAGCTGTGTGTGAGTTGATAGTCAATTTGATTTTTTAAAAAATTAACATAAATCAAGATGTTAGACCTACGTATTTAGTACTAGTATGTTGGAGATAGTACCCCTTAATTACATGTTCACTCTCGTGTATCAAAGATAGATAACAAAATAATAAGACAGCAGCTTCGTTCGTGGGTACTATCAGTCTTGGTCGGATGCATGCTAACAAGACAAGAGATGAAATTGAATGATGTCTTCAATGTTAGTTACTGCATTATTTTGACAGATATAATCGCTTTAACAGTGATCTTGAAACACCATGTAATTAATTTAATCAATCAGTTTCTACCATACTTCTGAAATACGTATCTAATTAAGAGGTTCTGCACTTCAGAAACTCTGTATAAGGAATGTCTTTAATAAAATTAATTACTTACAGTGTGGCTTATACTAAAAGAACCCATTTGCATAGTGTCAAGTGCCAGCCGAAATAATTATGTTAAACTTGATTATGTGTAAAAGAAAATTGGTAGCAAAAGGAATAAAGTTACTTAATTAATTGGTTATGTTCCGTATTTTTTTGCTCATATTTTAACATTTTTCTTGCAAATAAACGTGTAATTTACAAAAAATTGTAAAATAATTAAAGTTTGATAATTACAGCTACATTTAAATAATGCATCATAATCATCTGCCAAGCCTTTTCCTATCAATGTTGGGGTCGGCTTCCAGTCAACCTCTGCCACATAGGCAACAGAGGGAACACGGGTGGGTTTTAGTCAGTAAAAGTCTGACACGGCCTCCTGCACCACCCAGAGCGGGAGAAGTTATTTGATAATTTCCCAACCTGGAAAAAAAAAATCGGATGCATCTGAATAAAGGCTTCTTCAAACAGGCGCGACGCGACAGCGCGACGCGACACTTGTAGAACAATTTCCATGAAGTTTTCATAGAAATTGTTCTACGAGTGTCGCGACGCGACCGTCGCGTCGCGCTAGTCTGCACGAGCCTTAACAGTATTTCACATGTAGCGACTGCCTATCTGGCCTCCACAACCCAGAAACTGGGTGATACTAGATATCTCTTGGTAAGACTAGTTGTCAGACTTTCAGGCTTCTGAAGACCCGTAACGACTGTCAAAGATCTACCAATGACAGCCGAGACCAACAGCATAACATGCTATCCGAGGCACGGAAGGGTCTTGGTATGTAAAGATGGTCACCAATCCACTGACCAACCTCGGCCAGCGTAGCTTAACCTGATCGATTGACCCTTGCGGCTGTTATTACTTAACCCCATTTAAGCTGTATATGCCCACGGAAATTAAAATATGTACTCAACAAACACTCAATACCATCAAGTGTATCAACGTCATTTTAAGTACTTATTTGTAATGAAAATATTGAATTAAAATTAAATTCCACCCACTGAACCATTATTAATAGATTAAGTGGGAGGTCTGTCCAACAATTCCTTCCCGGAGTCTGTGTTTTCCAATAGATAGGTACAGCTAGGTATAGTGTATAAAGACTATTGATTGATTGATTGGTTGATTGATATACTGGCCTTCAAAACCTATGTACCACGCTTTTAAAATTGCAATTTCTTATAAACTGTAGAAGTCAGAGTTTTGAAATAAAAAATGTTTTCTTATTGCAAATTTCATCAATTTGCTTTGAAATTGTACATTAGTAAAGTTTTTAAATTTAAAAAAGAAAAACTAAGTAACTAACTAAAAGCTTTTTAACTTAGCTACTGGCAAAAATTTCAAACAAAATTTTTAAGTATGTTTTCGATGCCTTATTTACATTTTACTGGTATATCTGGGAGTTTTAAAATACGAATAGGTCACTCAGAGAAAAGTGTACTATCAAACATACGACAGACCTACTACTTACTACCCATTCTATTAAAATCTCAACGTGAAAACTTAGGTGAAGTGAGCTTGACTTTGAAGTGAGCATCCAATAGTGTCAATCTTGTTTGTGGCTCCCTGTACCGGATCGAGTAATAAAAAACTTAACTATTCTGATTAATTTAAAAGCTTATTCTAAAAATTCTCGAATGGTTGAATGTGAAATGTCATTTTATCGCCAGCCTATACACCATATGGACGTCTTTTGCATACAACCTTTATAATCCCTTGTATCAAGTGGAATGGCACATAGCTCAGTTCAAGCTCTGAATAGATCGACTGATGCGAGTTTACTCGATATACAATCTGACAGCGAATTAATCGGCAATCTTTCAGGGGGTGAATGCTCTCATGAATTCCAACGACTTTATCTATGTGAACAACTGTAAAACATAATACAGTACATTCTCATAAGGTTTTATGACAAACTAATATATTTTTTATTTTGGTAGTTCTATTTTCAATTTTAAACTGCCTAGTTCTACTTTTTTTAAACGGCCTTTTGGAAGGGGCAACTACAATCAGTTCTGTTTTTAAAATGTAAGTATTGACGATCAAAAATGCCTTTTCGTGCCTGTTTGAAATAAATGTTTTGACTTTGACTTTTTCTCTCTGAAAAAAATATTAAATTAATTGAACGCCGCCGAATGAAATCTTCCGAATTCAAGATTGGTTACATTCATTCGGTCTTTATAAAACATCATACTTCTTACTAATATTAAGTATAAATGTGAAAGTTTGTATGTTTAGATGTTTGTTACTCATTACGCAAAGACATCTGAACGAATTCGAATGAAATTGGGCAGACAGATAGATTATAACCTGGATTAACATATAGGATACTTTTTATCCCGGTAGTACGTTCCCGTGGGATAATTTTCGAGATCCAGGCGGCCGAAGCCGCTAGCAAAAGCTAGTGTTTAATAAAGCCAATAAATGCTTACACGTGTGTTTTAGAAAGGATTTCTGAGTACTGGTCTCGCATTGTTAAAAGTTTTATCGGTACCTATTATGTTAATTTAAATGTCGTTTATTATTTTCGTTTATTTTCTCGTTCTCATTATAAGAGGTTTGTTACTCTCATGAAAATAAAAATATATAATTGATGAACTGGGGCGGAGGCTTTCAAGAACGGTTTCCCGAATTACCTTTCAACAAAAATGGTGTATAAGTTACGCTTTCCCGGAAAAACCTCCAAAAGTTTTCGGTTTTCTTTTAACGGAATTATAAAATTGTGTGCCGAATAAACGGAAATTCTAAAACACCTTTCATTACCATTACATATTACAAAACAAGTCCCGTCTGTCTGTTTGTCTGAACGGGATGTACTCAAAAACTACCGAACGGATTGTCATACGGTTGTCAACAATGGATTAAGTACCTACGTACTTAAGTTTGGCTAATATTTTGTCCTTCTTCTCCATGAAGATCTACGTTTTGGAATGAGCAACCAGCTTCATTTCTGAATAACTCACCGACTCCTTGACAATTCAAAATGGTGCATGTAAATCATTGATTTACAAAAACCTAAGATACACAATCAGCGTCTCAAAAACGTCCGCATAAATGGGTGTAATAGTGCACTTGTGTCAATTGTATCGTCAGTCATCTTTCAGTCAGTCTCTTTTTGGACATTGCTTTTAAAAACCACTTTAAGTCATGCGTGTAAAGGTTGAATTTGCAAAAAACAGTATCAATACTGTGAATAGTTTAATTTGAATAAATTCTTTGAATTTGAGTATGTGAAATTTGGTTATTTACAGTTCAGGTAGAGTGTTTTATTTTTCTTAAAATTTTGATAAAAACAAAGAGATGTAAGTATTGATACTTAGTTTAAATGTCTTTAGACAAAATAGGATAATGCTCTTGTGAAGATATCCCTTCTACGAATAACATTGAAATACCTATGTGGGACGTGAGAAACCATAGTCAATCAAAGTAATGGGTAGTAACGCGTAGGTATTGCACTTTTCTATGAAACAGCTGCTGATTTTATTTGTTGATAACAAATAAAAAAATCGTAGAATCATGTATGAATTCATGGTTGCAGTTTGCACATAGATATCGCCCTGTATTTGTGATATTCGCTCCTGAATGAAATTTATCTAAAACTAGTGACTAGGTGGGGAAACTGTCGGTATATTCTAGGAATATACAATATGTAACAAAAACCCTGTTGTTCCTTCTACGTACGTTTTCAGAATCGGTATACATACGTAATAAAGCATGTCATTTATAAAAACTGTTTAACAAAAATAATTAAAATAAATATTTAATTATGAATATTTGTAATGTTTAACTGATTTTGATTAGATCAAAGAAAGCCGCCAAGCTCGTAGTCTATTGTGCGAAATAAGGATACTTGTAAAATCAGATACTGTAAAAAAATTTTTTGAGTATGTCGATTTTAATAGTTATTTGATGTTGAACTCTCGACTAGCCAATGCTTATTTTTTAAATTATAACTTCGTAAATGTTGTGCTTGTGGGTAAGTGTATACGTCCCTAAAAGGAACAACAGGGTTTTTGTTACATATTGTATATCACTTGGAGGCCCTCATCAGTACCTAAGGAAAATTAGATACCTACATATGGACGCTTTTGCTAATTATAATAGCTATTATCTCGAAAGGTTTCAATGGGTAAACGATAGGTAGTCTTCCATGATCGGATATCAGCTTTACGTCGTTATCTACGAAGTAAAGCTGCTAATAAAGCCGCTTTTATCCATGTGGCTGTTAGACAACGTTGGCAAGAACGTAAAAATGTTGCGGCGGATTTTATCGTTCATTGGATTCTCGGTTTGGAGCCGAGCGTGAGAATCTAACAAAGTGGTTTCTACCTACATAAAGACGCGCTGGTTCGAAAACACACTGTTTCGATTTTCGAATCTCGGCGCTAAACAATGCGTTGAAGATTTAGTGCGGGAAAACATCCCACCGCGATATTTTTACGTCTGTGTGAACGTGGAATATCTTAAGCCCCTCGGGCTTGTCACGATTACAAGCAGTATAATATTTACTAGTGGTCGGCTAGTGGCCGAAATCCGACCATAATTCATTTAAGATATAAGATAAAATATGAGCTCTCTGTACTCCTTCTCCATAAAGGGTAAATTTTTAACCAATGCGCAAACTGTAACCATGAATTCAGGTTTTACAAAAAATATTTGCTGTTTCATAGAAAAGTGCAATACCTACGCGGTCAAAATGTATGGAACAGCTGATTTGTTTTTTTGTATAACCGACGAAAAGTTTCTACACTAGGAAGTCTAGAATGATAATTATGTTGAATTCATGGTTACAGTTTGCGCACTTGTTAAAAATTATACTGTATAAACTTTAAATGTTTGGCACATTTAAAGTTTATACAGGATAATTTTTTAACAAGTGCGCATCATACTCCTCAGTTTGCGTAATTTAAAAACTTTATACCTCATAAAGTTTTTGTTTCACATATTAAAAGATAGATAACGAAAATACTTACTTACTCGTACACATGTCATTTTAAACTCCGTCAAACCACAATTTTTCTCTCCGAGAAGCGTGAAGTACCTATGCACTAATTATTATTATAACACTTATTGTCTAGAAATTATATGAAACCAGGTAGACTTAGTTAAAAACCTACATAATATTATATAACCGTGTGTATTTCACATTGTTTCGCGGTGATTACTCAAACGTAATAATGACCTGACAAGGCTAATGCAGCGATTTCCCGACCTATGCCAAGGTCGGCCCGTTTAAACTGATCGTGCGCCCGCGCATTTAACTAGTCCTTTTCACAAGGGAAATGACTAACTTAATAACATACATACCGTATTCACAGCAGAACTGCATTGGTTCTTCCCCGCTACATCGACAAATTAAATAACCGATAGGAGAGAAGCCAAGTTAATAATAGTTTTCTAATATGACACTGCTCGGATCGGATAATCTAGTCTATACTTTATATCCCAGGCTTTTTTCGATCCACTAAACCAATAGTTGACGCAGAGAATCATACTTCAACACTGTTCTAACATCCTACATAACCGCCATTCTCCCTTAGTGGAAGATAATTTATAGTCGAGTAGTTAGTTATTATAATGCCACACTTACACCCATATTTATACAATTTCTGGTCATTGTTGTGATACTAAGTGTTTTCAACGAGTCTTGTCAGATTTGTCAAAAACATGAGGTTTTTTCAGACATGTATTTTTAACTATTTGTTCACCGTTTTGACATCTTTTGTAAACAACTAGTCTCTACGGCTTGTATTTGGTGTATACGATAAATGAAACTATATATTATATTTATATTATTATATTATATGTTTTGTACCTTGGTATAAAGGCAGGGGTAGAACTAAGGGTTATTAAGACACTAGGATAATTTTTCCGCTTGTCTCTTCTGCGTAATCCTTTTCTCAAATTTCACGGGGGGTCGGGTCTAAAAAAAGGACATTAGGACTCAGCAGTATAGAAATGACAAGTCATGTGGGATAATTCAGTCTAGGCGGCGTTCGATTACTGCGACGCAATCTCAATAATGAGATGTTCAATAAAAAATAACACCGCTTTCTATAAGCACTTACATGATGCACACTTGAATCAGAACTCTTAACGGCTTCGTCAAACTCTCTATAAACCATGGCGCGAATCCACCAGAATACTTGAATTACTTGACCTCAGTAATTGAAAATTAATTCTAAGTATATTTTTGGCTTGTAAGTCGATTCGCACGAATTTACTCGTTACTCTTCCTTTCTCTCGTTTTGTATCTTATGTAATAAAGTTACCTATAATTCCCCTTAATTTATCGTTGTTTCCTCAACGTTCTATTCAAAATCTGCCAATAGCCGAATATGTATTTCTGGATTTGTCGATTTGTCGACAAATAAATTAGCTTTGGGCGAGTGACCTATAAAAAATATATGTATGTTCCTTAAAAGTTCGGCAATTAAGTCATATTTCGAAGGGTAAATTACATCCTGTGTTGCCATAAACCCCAATTTTTTTAAATTATGTTAGGTTAACGGAAATATGCGTTGTCTGCGCATTATCTAATTAGCACAATGTTGTGCTTGAGATGTTGTATAACAAGACTATTCTAACTAAAAGGTTCAATATTTACATGATTGTAATGTGTTAAAATCATTCACATGTTTCGTTCCTACAAGGTCTGGTGCACAGGTGAAACCTACCTAAAGTTATTTTAAGATACCTATTTCATATATTTTAGCTGTAAATGATTACTATACTTTTTGGTTGAAAATCGCAGAACTCAATTTTATTTCAATCTAAATACAAAATACAATAAGGGAACATTTTCAATTGCTTGATTTGAAAATGGAGAAAAAGCAATTACTGTTTCAAAAATTAGATTTAAAGCACTGTATACATGCGTACTTGCCAAATAAATCAGATATTGAATTTTATTATTGAGAGGTTTTGAGACAGCCATTTGCACAAAAATTGTTTGCAAAACAGACTTTGCTCCATAAATAATAAAAATCTGAATTTTAAGTGATTATTTTACGGGTTCAGGGCTGGTTTTAGTCTAGTCATTTTTCGTCTTTCATATAAACCGGCCAAGTGAAGGGTTCCGCAGTTGCGATAAACTTAGAATTTATTCTAAGAACAAACTTAACATTGTAGTTGAAATATTCTCCTAAATTCTAACAGCAAATGTAAGTTGATCGACTATTACTTGTTAACTTGTTTAGCCTTCTTAGCTGTGAAAGTTTTCCTTTTAACTTCATTATATTATACAATGTGTTAAAAAAAATGCGTACCATAACCTCAGTGTGAGTTCAGTATCGATAAAGGAACCCGTAAAAAATACAAAATAAATACCTATAAAAAAAGTAAAAAAAAACCGAAAAGTATTCGGACGCGAGAAGTGAAGGACAAAATGACAACGCGTTCGATAGTAGGTAAGCATATAATTCAACCGCAAAAATCATTCAAACAAATAAAATAATTTTAATTCTAAACGATTGCTATTTTAAGTTAGTAGGTATAGGTAAATTAGGTTGATCATGCAATCATTTTATTGTTTATTTTTTTACCTGGGTTCCTTTATGTATACTGAACCTACCCATAAGCTATGGCACGCAATTTCTTTAATACCCTGTATACCTACTACTGCTCAGATTTTTTTCACATATCCATAAACAACCATAGGGGACATGGGGACACTTGACTCTACCAAAAAACTCTACAAACGGATCCCTTAATCGAAAAATTTGTTTTCACAAACTCGCAATATTTTTGAAAGATATATCCAATGACACCCCAAACACGGTATAGACGAGAAACAAACAAACAATGCCAGTTTACCTACGTGTAAAGTGGGGATGTTTTTTTTAATTTTATTTCGAAATTTAGTATTTTCTAAATTTTATTTTACCACTTTGTCGGCGTGACTAATAAATATATCCATGCCAAATTACAGCTTTCTAGTACTAATATTCTCTGTCTTAACCTGCTGATAAATCGACGAACGGATGGACACGTTGAAACTGACGAACTACGGAACCCTAGATCATATTAAACAATCCGCCAAGAACCGCAACTGTACCTTTTTTAGTCATTCTACAAAAATACTTTCAATTTTAAATGATCTCTTCATCATAATCAAGTATAATTAAAATTATTATAAGTAGGTAGGTGCTACGATCGTTTAAAAGCCAGGACGCACCGGATTCACTTCAGTTTGTTCAGAGCTTAGGTGCGGGCAGTGCTTTAAGTAGTGAGTGTCAAAATAGTCGTATTTCGTAAGTCTATTGACTCGTTGAACAGCTCGTTGGGTCTAGTGGTCGACTGCCAAGCGGGTGGTTGTTGGTATTGTTCTGGCAAAGCATTAGTACCAATTTATTTTAATACCAAATTCTTCTAACTACTTACTTCAGACGGCAGCACCCTAAATTGCGTAAGGCACTATTTATCAGAATCTGAATCAATTTAAAGGTTGGCTAATCCATTATCTTAATAATAATACATTGGGCTTGTCTTACAACTACCCCTACACACAAATACAAGCTAAATCTTACAGTGAGTGCCAGAGTTCATCGAAAACACTCATTCCTTTAGTTGTATCGCTGCATAGTTTTTTTACTTCAGAAACTTGTGCAACTTTTACATTTAATCTTACAATGGGATCTCCTTTTAAATAAAGAAAGCAAGAAAAATGTTTATTCTGCACAAATAAAACGCACATTACAAAAAATAAAATAAAAATAGATACTTAAACTAGACACATACAAAGTAAAAAATATACCTGTGCTAGGAGATCCTGCTTTCCTAAAACAAGATTATGAGAAGATAAAACTGGTGTACAAAAAGAAAAACTTAATTTTAACAAAAAATAACAAGTAAAATTTGAACAAAACAAGTCAAGACTTTAACTAAATAAAACAAAATTATAATAAACTTAAACTTAGAGATATATTCTAAAATAGTGTGCGTGAGTGTGTGTGGGGGTGTGTGTGTGAATGTGTGTGTGCGTATGTGTATCTTTTCAACTCATATTGACGATCCTTGCAGCAATAATTCAATGTCATCATAGGTCTTCAGTAGTCTTAGTAAGATACCTAACTAGTTTTTGTTCAACTGAAGACTTTTACCGATCATATTCTGGAAAAAAATAATCTGCTTAGCAATGTATACAACAACGCCATGAATGTTGTGGAATTGTTGTGTGTTGTTGTTTGCATTGTTTGTTAGTGAAAGTGATACTGAACTACTGAAGAGAACTGATAGTGTATTACGGAACTACCCCTCTGTTTTTATAATTTGAACTTTAACTTTGCTATCCCAATAGAGCTCAAAATTCAATACAGGCTCGATGGTTAAAACCAGAGGGATAATTTCTTAACACACTAACAGTAGCGATGGCTTTCATTTTGACAGTTGAACAAAATGAATGTGTTATTTACGTAGTTTAGCAGACAAAATGTTCGTTTATGAAGCAATAGATTAGCAATATCCTGCAAAATTATTCAGATTCTGATGAATAGTGTATTAATGCAATTATGCTAGGACTGAAGATTAACTTTATTTTGTAACTAGCTTTTGCCAGCGGCTTCGGCCGCGTGGTTGTCGAAAATTATCCCACGGGAACGTCCTATCAGCATAAAAAGTACCTTATGTGATAATCCAGGTTATAAACTATCTGTGTGCTAAATTTCATCCAAATCCGTACAGCCGTTTTGGCGTGATAGAGTTTCAAACATCCAAACATCTTCACAAAATTTCACATTTATAAAATTATTTAAACAGGATAAGGCCGTTTGTCTCCTAAGTCGTAAGTTCATACTATGGTGTGTTCAAAGTGCTAACGTTATCTTTTTGATCTTCAGGCAGCGAGGAGGAATGGCCGCGATGTCGAGCGCTCCCCTGCTTCTCGCCAACACGATGCTCACCAGCAAACTGCAGGACGATGACGTCAGATATGCTGAACCTGTGAAGCATAAGAACAGAGATTATGAGTAAGTACTTCATCATGAACTAGTGTATATAATACAAAAGTTAACAGTATGTATACACGTTAACAAAGGTAAAGAGTTCCACTGGGCATCAAAAAATTCGTCCGCATCGCTGTCAATAGGAAAAGTGCCCAAAAGGCTCGCATTGCCACGTTGTATGGCGATGCTGGTTTTTTTTCCAAAAAAGTTCCAACCTCCGGCCACGTGAAGAATCGATCAGCCGCTTGGCGATGTCTCGAAAAACCAAATGGGCATGGGTGGTGATGAACAAACTATGTTATTGTCGATGTTTATTGTACTTAGATTTACGCCTGACTTCTGCAATGACAATTAACACGAAAATTTGCAAACAAAATTGTCATGCGCACTTGTAGTGGCGCCATAGGTAGACTGAATTTTCAACAGCAGTAAAGAAATGGCGTAAAAAACTATCAATCAGAATCTGAATCATTTTGAAAGATATTGCTATATTATATATTCAACATTATAAATAACGCAATGAATATTGTTGAATTGTCAAAATGAAAGCTTTCCTACTGTTTTTGTGTTACGCAGTTACCCTAGGTATCACTTGTCTTGCGGGATCTGGACCTGAAACCTGTTGTAAGACTTCTTCATTAATTACCAGGCGTCGAGCAAACCCCTATTATCTTTCAAAAGAGACGGCGGGATTTAAATGTCAAATACAGATTTGGTAGAATGTTTAGTACAAAATTTTACGATAAAAATTCGTCTCAAAATGATATGTAGCCAACATTCATTCATATTCATACGTCAACAAGAGTTTTCTTCAACCTTCTGATACATCTTAAGTACCAAGTAACGCTAAAGTGGTGACCCCGTGCCAAACACAGGAAGAATTTTATTATTACCGAAGCTCAGCCAGTATCGCCGAATCAAGATGTCCAATCCCTGCCAAATGGATGATAAAACAATGGAGCAGACAACAGCAACAGAAGTCACAGCAGTGCATGCACCAGCACCATCCGTACCGCAAGCAGATACGCAGTACCTCATCAGCGAAATAAGGAAGTTATCACTAGAAATAGCAGAGCTAAAAACAAGACGTTATCATAACAACTATCGTTGCAGTAGTTACTCATCACGTAACCGTAGCTCATCACGACCACGCAGTCGAGAAGCTTCGCCATCACCATTCTGTTACTATCACCGCCGTTTCAAAGAACAAGCTAGACGCTGCACGTCGCCTTGCTCATTCAAGAAACAAAGCTCGGAAAACTAGACGGAACGTTGGCTATGGCGGACACTGGCGTTCTAGAAAAGTCCCACCGCCTATACATCACTGACAAAAACTCGAAACTATCTTTTTTAGTCGACACCGGAGCAAACATATCCGTGCTACCGAGAAGAAAGGGACAAATACCGAAACCATCACCATTCCAGCTATACGCAGCGGACAACACACCTATAGCTACGTATGGCGAGAAAACATTAACACTCGATCTCAATTTACGCCGACCGTACTTGTGGAAATTCATCGTAGCTGACGTCACAAAACCCATACTTGGAGCAGATTTCCTCAAGCATCACCAACTAATCGTCGACTTGAAAAACCGAAGATTAATCGACGGTGTGACGAGCTTAAAAGTCAACGCCCCAATACGACTATCAAACGTGCCTACCATACGCAGCGAGACAAAACTCAGATCACGTGGACCGACGAAGCATCTCAAGCATTCCAGCAATGTAAAGCCAGCATCATTGAAGCAGCTTTACTCGCTCACTCATCACATCATGCAACACTTGCTTTGTTCTGCGACGCATCCGATAACTCAGCTGGCGCCGTCCTCCAACAGTACATTGATGAAACATGGCAACCACTCGGATATTATTCAAAGAAATTCAATGACGCGCAAAAGAAATATTCTACCTACGACCGAGAGCTACTCGCAATCTATATGGCAGTCAAACATTTCCACAAGACATTTGAAGGACGTCACCTAATTCTATTTACGGATCACAAGCCATTAACATTCGTAATGACAAAAGCGCAATCGAACACAGAAACACCGAGGCGAACGAGACAACTTTTGTTTATCAGCGAATTTACAACGGACATACGTCACGTGAGCGGTAAACAAAACATCATCGCCGACACACTCAGCCGCATAGAAACAATCTCGTGCCCATCCACGATAACCTTCAAGGACAGCCAGCGCGCAAGAAAAGGACAGCAATATCGAACAATTATTACAAGAAAACAACATCACTCTCAAGAAAATAATAATACCAAACACAGACGTCGATTTATATTGCGAAACATCTACGACACACATACGCCCGTATATTCCAGAAGAACACAGACAAGAAGTTATTAACAGCTTGCACAACATCAGTCATCCTGGTACGCGCACGACACGCAAACTCGCAACTCAAAAATACTTCTGGCCATCAATGAACGCAGACATCAGCCGTTGGACTCGAACCTGTATACAGTGTCAGAAAAACAAGATACAACGTCACACATTCTCGAACATCTCAACTTTCCCACAAACAGATCGTTTCCAACACGTACACGTCGACATAGTCGGGCCGTTACCTACAACACCTCAAGGACATCGTTACTTAGTAACCATGATTGACCGACTAACGAAATGGCCCGAAGCAATTCCTACCGACGAAATATCAGCTGTTCGAATAGCCGATATCGTCTACCAACATTGGATTTCAAGATTTGGATGCCCGACCACAATAACAAGCGATCAAGGTTGCCAATTTGAGAGTCAGCTATTCCAAAACTTAATGAAACAAATGGGAATCAAGAAAAACCGCACCACTCCGTATCATCCTCAAAGTAACGGGATGGTCGAACGGTGGCATCGCTCGCTCAAAACATCATTACGCGCGAAACTATCCGACGTAAGTACATGAATCAACGAGCTACCTACAGTGTTACTTGGTCTACGAGCCGCACTGAGCACCGACACCGGCGTGAGCGCCGCCGAACTTACCTAGGGTTACAAGTTACGACTACCTGGAGATTTTTTTACAACTACCTACACACCTGCAATGGATTTTACTTACGTCGAAAAACTGCGTGACATCATTCAAGTAAATAAACCGCAAGCCGTCACCGAACATCATAGCAACAATAAGCGTGTGTTCGTGCATGAAGACTTACTCAAATGCAGCCACGTGTTTATCAGAACCGATGCAGTAAAGAAACCACTCCAAGCTCCGTATGAAGGCCCCTTTCGTGTTATAAGCCGAACAGATAAGGTGTATAGTATACAGCTACTGAATCGGCAAGCTAACATTTCGATCGACTGAAGCCTGCATACGTCATAGCTGAGCATACTGAAAGCTTATCACCCAAAGCAAGATTACCATAACCACACCAACCAAGCAACAAGCTCCAGTACCTACGGCCAGCGTGACGCCACAGCCCGCTATCAAGAAAACAATACGCTCGGGCCGCGTCGTCAAGCTCCCGGTACGCTTCGCTTGAGGGGGAGTACTGTAGCCAACGTTCATTCATATTCATACGTCAACAAGAGTTTTCTTCAACCTTCTGATACATCTTAAGTCCCAAGTAACGCTAAAGATACATACAATAGCCAAGAGCAATGACTTATCGGTCATTAATGACGTTCCATGTTTTTAATTCTGAATCTATTAACTTCATTTTATATTCAGTTTTTCCTTATTTATGATACGAGTTACTACAAACTGTTTAGAAAACCACTCAAAAATTCAGTGAATTTAATACATAAAATACATACTTAGTTGCGCAAATTAGCATGTATCAAACTACCAACATAATTATGTTTATAGATATATGTAAGAATATATTTCATATTTCTACATAACATGGTAAAGTAAATTAATTATCACAATTTAATCACTAGGTACATACATAATATTATTCATACAAAAGCACTAGGGTACTTACCAACATGGATGTACCTAGCTTTGCTAGGCGTCCGGATAAAGCCGGACACATTCAGGCTTTTTGGTTGCGTGTACGGCCAAATTATATGGGGTCCGGCCTGTCCAGCTGGCTTTTTAAACTTGACCATTTTTTTTTTAGATTAGTCATGTTTTGGTTTCCGCTCCACCCACCTCACCTTGTATCGCTAGCGCAAGCTATAATAAACAAGACTGATTCATTAAATTTTGTTATTGTTTTATTAGAATTTAAGAAGGTTTTATGTTAAATGATAAAAAGCCTTGTTTTACTTTTTTTAAGTGTAGTATTATACTAAGACAAAAAAATTAAGGGTGTCCGGCCTTTTTACCCAAATGTCCGGCTAAACAGACTGGTCTGTCCGGCTTTTCGGTTTTAAGACCTGGCAACCCTAGATATACATAAATGTGTTATTTTACCTGTTTCTTTAATACCGTAAAAAATAGATATCCTGCCCATAGATCAATGCTAAATTATGCGTTTGTCGAAATGTAACTGAAATAACTTTCGGCACAATGCAAATCAAAGGCATTGTAAACATGTGCTATGTTGCTTTGCAATAGAAAGCGTCTCACTGCAGGTATTTTGAATCAATTAAAAGGGTTTTGGTACCTAAGAGTTGATTTCGATTGATTTTTTTTTGTTTTTTGGTTGATTTTAATTTTGATATATATTTTTTTTTTTTTTCATCTTCATCCTTGGGGTCAAAACGTCAAAACAATGCATATTTACGCGATAGCAGCAATCGCGGTTGATTTACTGTTATATTTTGAAGAGTTCCGTTGTCTGTCTCCGAAACGCATCATCAGATCTAGATGAAATTGAAATGGGACCATACGTGAAACACTAGCTTTCAAATAAAAAAAGAATCATCAAAATCGGTTCTCCCAGTCGAAAGTTCTGAGGTAACAAACATAAAAAAAAACATACAGACGAATTGAGAACCTCCTCCTTTTTTTGAAGTCGGTTAAAAACTAACGGACGTAACATACGCTGTCTTGCCCGAACAGCGCCACCTACCGGATCGAATTGTAAATATAAAACATCCAACAAAAAAACAACAAAAAGAACAACGAAAAAAAACATCAAATCGGTCCAGCCCTTTTGAAGGAGTTTAGTGACATACACACGTACAGAAGAATTTTATAAAGAAAATGTAGGCACTATTTGAAGAATATCAGAAGAACAACTCAACTGGAACAGACACTACTGATCAGGGTCCAATCTAGCTATTTAGCCGGTCCCGGCAAAAATAATATTCGCCGCCCTTTACTTTAACACCATAGAAGTCATGAGCTTGCTATTCCAAAGATGGGATAACATACAGGATAAGTTTTACCCAGTGCGCAAACTGTAACCATGAATTCAGCATATCATTCTAGACCGCGCGTAGAAATTTTTCGTCAGTTATACAAAAAAAAATCATCTGTTTCATAGAAAAGAGCAATACCTACGCGGTTAAAATGTATGGAACAGCTGATTTTTGTTGTACAACCAACGAAAAATTTCTACGCGAGGTATATGTTGGTCCGTCTAAGGATTTACTGCCGCTAAAGTAGATGTTTTTTTAAATGAAAACCTTAAATAATACTATTTTGTCGGGATCTAGCATCCCGACAAAATAGTGGTAATTTTTATAAGATTTTTCACACCCACAGATAAAATTTTGGACTTAGTGCCACCGCCACTCTCAATTTTGCCGCCCCTCATTTTTGCCGCTCTGGGCATTTGCCCGGCTTACCCCCCCTATATCGGGCCCTGCTACTGATAGAGCACACAAAAGATAACCGAGTAACGGTAAGATTACCGAGGAAAAGGAGACAGGGCCACCTTATTTTTCCAGATAATGCCTAAACTACAAAATGACGTCATCGAAAACTTTTTTATTAGCACCATTAACTTTGCTGAAACTTCTAAACTTGTTTTTCCACAATATCGAGAATAACAAAATAATCTCATCAAAGTTTGCCTCTATGCCTTATTTTAGCAGAGGTCGGATATAAGGTAATTCTTTCGAACAATCCGCACCCCTGGCAGGGTCGGCCCTTGCGGACTACACCAGTTGATGCTGACGTCTCTTTGAGGCGCGCGTGGAACACAACGCGCCGTCGACCCGGGCTTGGTCCTTACCGGACAGCGAGCTACCCATTACTCACCGTCCGCAAGCCCGTGCCTACGGTGGCCGTGAATCAGCCTGTGATTCCCGACGCCCCGGGCCTCTCCTGCGGTGACTAGGGCCGTGAGGGCGCATATTCTGCTTGTCCCTCACGTGTGCCGCCTCCGTCTTCGCGAGCATTACTGCTTCGCAGCAGGAGGTGACGGCTACCCATGCACTCTCACTCCAAATCATGGCCTGGACCAGGGCCGGACGCGAGAGATCGCCGCCACCGATCGCCTCCACAAGGACACGGTGGTGATCCGCCCAAGCCGGGCAGTTGCATGCAAGTGTGACTTGCAGATCAGATCTTATTACAGATTTTTTTGGGTCAAGGATGACTGGCCAAAAGATTTTGGACAAAAGTAACAAGCGAAATAGTCGGTCATGCTCGTCTGTCGACCATTTTTTCAGATCTTTGATGCTTCCGTTAGGTACTTACTAGTTAAGGTGAAACTTAAAATCAGTTTTCCGAACCACGCTGTATTGTTATAAACGAATTGTTGGCTTCCATACATACTAATTCTAAATTAATATAGATCAGGAGCTCCTTTTCCATCAATTTCAATGAAGCTCTGTTCCTCTCCTCACTTCTCGCCACTTCACATTCATGACGAATAAAACAGTCAACTCTCACAGTGGAAAATAATGAAAAATCGCAAAAATACGAAATCACTTGCTCGAAAAAAATCCGGAAATAATCGTGGTCAGATCATTTGCGGACATGTACATTGGTGTCTGAAATGGTCTTTTGAAAGAACGAACCGCGCAGATCCAGTCTGCCTGTTTGTCAGTAATCGTGCAGCTCAACTCAGTAAATAAGGAGCACAACATTCGACGAACAATACCAAAGAAAGAAAGTACATTCTTGGTAGGCCGCATAAAATACTCAAACTGCCAGATTACCATTAAAACTAACTGAGAAAGAGATTAAAAAAAATAAGACCCACGTAGTTCTCACATTCACAATAATTAAAATAATAACATTATACGTATCAAAGTAAATATTCATGTCTTAGTGTACCTATTTCTTCAACATCAAATGACAAAGTGTTTAAATAAGTTAGCAAAAAAAAAAAACAACCTTCATTAGGTATGTAAAAATTGCCAAGCTTTTTTGTCCTTAATATAATCGGTATCGGTATAACAGTATAAAAGGCTTTCAGACACAACTTACGTTTAATGAATGAATTTAATTTGTTGAGACGTGGCTTTGAAGTTTATAAAAAAGCGTTTACATTGACATCTAAACGAGCCACCTATTTTCTTGAGCCTTGTTGAAGTTACAAAAAAATTGTGTTTGTTCCTAGTATTTATACGATGGATGTCACTGTATTTTTAAAACAATTTAACTTAATATTTTTATGGGCATATAAAAGATTTTCAAAAATATACTGTGAAGGCACGGTCATTACATTAACCTCCTTAAATTTCTCTCCGAGAGAGTGTCTCGGACTTAATTTATTAATTGATCGAACAGCTTTTTTCTGCAAGACGAAAATAATCTGAATGTCGGTGCGGTACAACAGAACACCGTAGGACTATGAAAATATTTAAGAGTACAATAAACCGGCTGTCTCTATGTGAGTTAAATTACGAATTTATCTAACAACTTATGTTCCAAAGCTTAACTTAATCGACACTTTTATCTACATGTTAATTGGGAACAATAATTTAACCAATCAATTAACAGATTTTCAGACCAGACATAAATAACTATAAGTAGGTACCAACCTTAGTCATAAATAGGAGTTAAAAAACGGAAAAGGAAACTGAAATAACGGTAACAGAAAACAATGACTTGATTGTATTCGTAAGTCACACCCGTTACTTATCTAATTACTATAAGCAATTAAAATAGCTACTGTTTTACTTATGGCAATCTTGTTAATTACAGATGGCAAGTGGTATGGAGAAACGTGCTGGCGTTCGTGTACTTGCACGCTGCAGCGTTTTACGGACTGTACTTGATGTTCACCGGAAAAGTGAAGATGTGGACTATTTTATTTGGTAAGTATCTTTTATACTACTCAGTCTCCAAATAACTGAAAAGGTTGTATGTACATTGTGCACGTTAGTTTCTGACTACTTTGAGTTACTTTGTGATAACTCCAAAGATATTCATTTTAATGGTTTACTATAAAGAGCAATTTTGATCTACATTAAATGCACAACGTATCATATAAAGTATTTAATTGGATAAGGGATAGAAAATACTGTATTTTTTTAAATGCTTCGTAAATAACCCATTTTTTTTCGTTAAAGGTAAAACATTAAATTGTTACTATGAGTTATCCTTAGGAGATATATTTGTAGATCTTTTATGGATATACATTTCCGTAGTAAAAATATGCTTTTTACGCGATCACATTACAAATCTAAGAAATCATGTAAACCTTCCTATCTATTGTCTATTGAATAAACGGTATTCTTTCTTTTCTTTCTTTCTTTCTTTATATTGATGAAAACCGCATTAAAATCCGTAGCGTAGTTTAAAAGATCTAAGCGTACATACAAGAAAAGCGTCTTTGTGTAACACATGTATCTATAGATTGTAACCTTTATCTAACTTTTAACTTTATTCATGCTTAATATATAACTAATTACTGTAGCTGCACCGGTTGCAGGGGTTGCCCCTGCAACCGGTTATTCCTAAAGTACTTCATTCTTTTGTTCTAAAAAGATAAGAATCTCATACATAAATGACCAAGTTACTCCAAGGAATTATTATTATTTAAAAATAATTATTATTTTGTTCCCATTCTACCCCCATAGGTATCTGGAATTACTCTCAAAGTACTCCACCGATTATTCGTTACCAATTCTCAAACTGTTCCATCTACATAATTACCCAAAAAATACATAGGTACTTCATTACAGTGAGTCACAAAAATTCTTAAAATAAAAAAAAATAAAAAATAAAGATTAAAATTTAGCATTTTATTATAACGTCAATGCATATTTAAAATTGTAGGCTTTTTACGATAATCCCTAGCTCGCACCTCTTTCTGCGAAGCAGTAATGCTCGAAAAGAGGGAGGCGGCGCACGTGAGGGAGAGGCAGTATAAGCATCCTCACGGCCCTAGTCGCCGCAGGAGACGACCTGGGCGTCGGGAATCCCAGGCTGATTCCCAGCCACCGTAGGCACGGACTTATGGGTGGCAAGTAACGGGTAGCTCGCTGTCCGGTAAGGACCAAGCCCGGGTTGACGGGCCTCAAAGAGATGTCAGCACCAGCTGGTGGGGTCCGCAAGAGCTGAGGCCTGCCAGGGCTGCGGGTTGTTCGAAAGACATACCGTGGCCCCTGGCACACAGGCAACTGAAGGAACACGGGTGGGTTTTAGTCAGTAAAAGTCTGACACGCCGTCCTGCTCCACTAAGAGGGGGAGAATTTATTTGATAATTTCACACACTCAAAAAAAAGAACTTTTAACATTCAACTTCGTTTGCATGCCTAGAACTAACAATTGTATGTGAGTGCGAGATAGTGCGATAGTGGCGACGTTAGTGATACTCAAATCGGTTAAGGGTGCTAACTAGTATTTGTTATCTATGTTTACGTAAAGTACAAATTGCATGCTCTTTTCTCTTTTCAATGAGGGAAATAGAGGTTAATACGTCATCAAGGTTAATTGGTCAGTTGACTTAGAAGAATTAACAACGGACGGCGAGATTAGTGATGCAAGCGAGTAAGATTCTGGTTAAAAATGTTTGTAGTTCCTATAGTTATACAGGATAATTGGAAGATGGGTGCAAAGGTTTAAGGCGAAGATAGTACAGACAATTTAGAACCATTTAAGCCATGGCTGTCTTAGACGAAGTCTTACCATTTTTTTTTACCTAATTTTTATCACTTTTTTTGAAAATTCCCAAAGTTTAACTAAAATGCTTATTTATGGCCAAATTGGATGATATATGAATTCATTTTTATTTTATTTAATTAAAGTAATGTGTAAGCAATCTAGCAAAACATGTTTTAAGCCTCTGTGTCGTTAGACATTTTTTTACAGACATTTAGAGTTCAGAATTTTTTCTAAAATTCATAAATACCTTTTGTAAACCTTATTTTTAAAAAATACGTAGAGTGCTTTTTTGTTCGAACCTTTTCGAAAACATGCTTGATAATCGCCCTTTCCTCTGAGGTATCATTTATGGGGATATCTTAGAAATTATTGAAATTAGGACCTACAAATCCCCAACCCATTTTTTTATTTGTATAATTGTACATGTCTCAAAATAGTTTTAAGTTTGTTTCCACATATTTGAAATAATACTACATTACCTTAGTTTTATCTTAAGTAGTAACTTAATTTAAAGGATTCTAAATTTCTGGTTATGAAAGAAATACTGTGACTTTTGGATTTATAAGTATATTTTACCATGTTATGTAAAATTATAAATGATAATTGGTCGAATTTTTTAAATATTTTATCTTAGGCCTAATTGCCAGATATTATTTTAGATGTTTACTATTTATTTTTCACGTTTTTTAGACTCCTGAATCCAGAGCCACCACTTTTTAATTTTGACAGTTGGATTTTTGAAAATTTTTAATTGAACAAAAATATAACACTAACTCCGAGCGATTAACTTTTTGTTTTCTAAACTATTATTTCTACCAGTGGAGAGCGTTGTGGGTTACAGGGTTTTTTTTTTTTGGGTGGGAAATCATCAAATAACTTCTCCCGCTCTGGGCGGAGCGGGAGGGCGTGTCAGACTTTTACTGACTAAAACCCACCCGTGTTCTCTCAGTTGCCTGTGTGCCTGGGGCCGCGGTCTCTCTTTCGAACAATCCGCACCACTGGCAGGCATCGGCCCTTGCGGGCCCTATCAGTTGCTGCTGACATCTCTTTGAGGCGCGCGTGGACAACAACGCGCCGTCGACCCGGGCTTGGTGCATACCGGACAGCGAGCTACCCATTACTCGCCGTTCTCAAGCCCATGCCTACGGTGGCCGGGTATCAGCCTGGGATTCCCGACGCTCTAGGCGTCTCCTGCGAAGGCCACGGCTGTAAGGGTGCATGTACTGCATCTCCCTCACGTGCGCCGCCTCCCTTTTTGCGAGCATAACTGCTTCGCTGAAGGAGGCGACTGCTAGCCTTTCACTCTCGCTCCGTACCATGGCCTGGACCAGGGTCGGACGCGAGAGATCGCCGCCGCCGATCGCCTCCATGAGGACACGGCAGTGCTCCGCCCAAGCTGGGCAGACCTCCACCGTGTGCTCCACCGTGTCCTCAGGGTGATCTATGCAGTGGAAACACCCTGGCGTTTCCTCACGTCTTATCCGATACAGGAACCTCCCGAAACAGCCGTGTCCGGTGAGGACCTGTGTCATTCGGAAGGTGAGGATGCCATGCCGGTTCTCAAGCCACTCCTCAAAGAGGGGACTTACCGCCGCAATCGTGGCGTGCCCAGCACTGGGTTGCAACAATCGCACTTTCCACGTCACCATGAGATCCTGCCGGAGCTCTGTCCGCCGTGCCGCGATTTTCCGCGGCAGCGGAGTTAGAACCCTGGCGTTTGGCCTCCTCGCGCCACTCCCAAGTGTGCGCGAGGACCTTTGCCTCCAGATCCCATGGCGGCAATCCGGCAAGGAGGCCCGCCGCCTCACCGGAGATCGTGCGGTATCCTCGGATCATCCGGATGGCCATGACCCTATGGGCCGCCTTCAACCGGCGTGCTGGTTGGCGCCTCAATGTTGGCGCCCACACCGGTGCCCCGTATAGAGCCATGGCCCGCACGACCCCCACGTAAAGCCTCCGGCAGGAGGCGTTTGGCCCCCCTAAATTGGGCAGGAGCCGCTTTAAGGCAGCCCCGGCCCGCTCCAGTCTGGGAGCCAAACGTCGGAAATGTTCCGCGAAGTTCGACCGGCTGTCGAGGACGAGTCCTAGGTACTTCATCGTCGACTCGACGCCGATGTAAACCCCTCCCACCGTTATCTGGGATCCCGTCAGTGGCGCATTCCGAGAACCATGAAACCACACAGCCTCGGACTTGTGCAAGGCCACTTCGAGTGTGGGTTACAGGGTTGTATTACAACTAAAATTGTTTTGGTTTGGCCTAGTGGTAACGGTCGTGTCTTACGAGTTGTAGGTTCAAACCCTGAGCAGCGCTTTCCATAATCAGCCTAGTGAGCTCGATGAGAGAGTGAGCCATAGTCCACCACGCGGGCGCAGTGCGGGTTAAATTATAAGTCGCTTAAATTTGTGTAAATTATTTCATCACCACTGCTCTCAAAACGGTGAAGGACAACATCGTGAGAAAACTGGCATGACCCCCATGAGTCCCTCTCACCGAAAAGAGGTCTGTGTCCCAGAAGTAGTGGGGACGTTATTGGGGCTGATTATTATATTTATCTCAACAGTTTACAGTTCAATAAAATGCTGGCAGTAACGAAGTTAGTCATATTTAATACAATCTTTTTGTTTCCAGGTGTAAGCTTCGCGATCATGTCAGGCATGGGCGTGACGGCTGGTGCCCACAGGCTCTGGGCACATCGTGCCTACAAGGCGCGATGGCCTCTGCGACTGTTCCTAGCTTTCATGCAGACGATGGCCTTCCAAAACCATATCTATGAATGGGTGCGAGATCACAGGTTAGTCATAATACCGTCTTTCAGTGAGTTCATGTACGAGGCTGAAATTGGTGTCATATTATTCATTTTGATCTTCATTCTCTTGCTAACTAAATATTGGTATGTTAATCAAATTAGCGTATCATCTTTTTCCCTATTTACCTGTGACACCAAGCTAATTATGATACGTGCGAAATAACGTGAAGAGGATTGACAATATTATCGGTTCCAAAGAGCATAGTAACGCCATCTAAAAATAACAAAAATAATATAGTGATAATGCCAAACCTCTGAAAAATAAATATTATCGCTTTACCAAATGAATTCGTGACTTTTAGTTGAATTTAACAAATTAGCACTAGTATGTTTTTTTATACGACTGAACTTTAGTTTTGCCCCTGTATTTATTTGGCTAGAATGCTACTACTAGAATTAAGCGCTCGAGTTACGTTTGCCTATAATATCAATAGGTTATTGATAGTTATTTGACAACAGTAAACAAACTGTTCACCAGCGGTCACTAAATGCTTGCACACACATAGACGGTATCTATAAATATATTGGTGATGTAAGTTCACCGCCGGATATGTCGATAGTATTTGTATCTCTATGTTCATCGAAGTTGTGCACCACCTTGTAAATAACAGTATTTATGGTTTCACTCGCGTATCTGCTATCGGGATTCCCCGACTAGTTTTGAACTCAACGAAAACCCATTATGAAGTAGGTACGTAGCCATGCACTGTGAAATGAATTATAGTCGCTCACAATGGGTCACATAAGAAGACTGAAAATCATCCAAAGGGCGATGGAGAGCGCTATGCTTGGAGTTTCTCCACGCGATCAAATCAGAAAAGAAGAGATCCGTAGAACAACTAAGTTAACCGTCATCGCCCTAAAAATTGCCAAACTTAAGTGGTAGTGGGCAGGCACATTGTTTGCAGAACAAATGGCCGATGGGGCCGAAAGTTTCTAAAGACAGCGTTGGAAGGCCCACAAGGTAGACCAAACTGGTTAAGGCCGCAGAAACCCTCTGGATAAGAGAAGTACGGAAGCGGTCGAAGTGGCGGTGTTTGGGTGAGACCTATATCCAGCTGTGGATATTTTCCGGCTGAAATGATGAAGGGTCAAATTGATGGGTTTAAATTAAGCCTACTTCTAATGAAACGAAGGGTCCGTGGTTTTACATACGCCTGGAAACAAACGAATGTGTTTAGTATCAAACTATCCAGCCAGAGGTTCACAAAACATTTGCAAGAGTTTCTAAATAAACGTATATTATTTGTTCAATCATAGGAAATACCACGTTCTACCTTAGGTGATTAATATAACGAGTAGTAAGATCATTACGAGGAATCCAACAGGGAATAATTGACTTGACGTCAGTTATCAGATTCGTAACGCACAGTTGAGCACTTTAACTACAATACACTAGTTATCACGTTTATATTATCTACGCTTACGTTTATTTATTTCATGGAAAAAAACTAGAAGCACTGAAAATTCAAATAAACACTATAGCGTGGATGAAAAATGAGGTGTTGAGGGATTTCCATTATCAAATGTTGCTACATATTTATAAGAATGACGATTTTTTTATATGGTAATGTTAAGTGAGTCTATAATCACAACAACCTGTTGACTAATTAGATACTCAACTAATTGCTTATAGGCTTCGGGTTACGTTAGTAAACACACTAGCAGGGTGTACACTTCGTGTAAGACATTAGGCGGGCCTTACACCTACAATAACATTGTGCAAAACTTTTATTGTGCAATAATATTGAATCACCCCTTGTGTACTCAAAGGATCAATTACGTTGACGCAATAACTTTGACTGTTCATAAGTGTACTTACATGTTTTCACGTGAACAAGACTTGCGTAGTTTTCCATCACTATGTCAGGGTTTCTAGCCAAGATTAAACATATTGCGCAATACTAATCCCATACGGAGCAATGAAAAAAAAAATTAGTTGATCGTCTAGGGCTCTTATGTCGCCTAGACTGGTATTAGGTTTATATGTATACCGAAAAAACCAGTGACATTATAGACGCGTAGAGATAAACACGTTTTCTTGGAGTAAACGGAATAAATATAGCACATGAACATTGTATTATTTAACGCCCACAATATTTCTCACACTACGCATAGATAATAAATATATTTCTCTGACCAAATTTAACAACGCTCTAGTAAATATATCCAAACAGTGTAGAAACGAACTTCTTTTCCGAAACAAAACAATCAACATTTCTGTTACTTTTGTTTCGCTTCTATAAGTAGAACTTTTTGGAATTGGAAGAAAAGTTTGGCCAAGCAGGCATGGCTCATCATCATCAGCTCAGTTGCACCTTATACAAGAACAAATTTTAACTGATACGCAAACTGTAACCATAAATTCAGTATATTATAATAATTTTAGACCCCTAGCGTAGAAAAATCAAAAAAATCTGCTGTTTTATAAAAAAGTATACAATATATAATCAAAAAAAATGTATGGAATCGCAATTTTTTTTTATAATTCACGAATTATATCTAGAATCGTATATGCTGACTTCATAGTTGCAGTTTGCGTACTGGTTAAAATTGTATTCTGAGAGGCTCATCTTCGACAGTTGAACTCCGTATCTCAAAGAGCCAGCCACTATGTTGGTTGATTTCAATAGTCAAACGCGCGTTCTTAGGGTATACATTCGTAAGCAATCCGTAGCAAAAGTTTTGCTTAATTATGTAAGACAAGCACCCATTTACTTTTCGAATCGATGATACAACATTCGTCTAGTTTACTTTATAATTTTGACCCTGTGGTCGCGCTGATTGTGTGTACAGTAGCGTTTGTTACGACCTCAATGTATGGTCACCAAAAGAGATAAGTCCCCAGGGTCGTCGGATATAGATGAAGGTAGTGAGAAACCGATAGATGTTATCGAATAAAATTTAATTTAATTAATAGAAAACAAACCATTCATTTATCAATAAAAAATCTCTGAGTACTTTGGAGTCGGTACTTTGGAGATTCCCACAAATGGGCCATCGTTTGATCAGGAGCAAACAAACTAGCGAAAAGTTTCGATCAATGCCGAATTATTTGACTAATCAAGGCTTTTCTTTGTACAGAGTCCACCACAAGTTTACGGAGACGGACGCAGACCCACACAACGCGAAGCGCGGCTTCTTCTTCTCCCACATCGGCTGGCTGATGGTGCGCAAACACAAGGATGTTTTCGAGAAGGGCGCCACCGTCGACATGTCCGATCTGGAGAAAGACCCGATTGTTATGTTCCAAAAGAAGTAAGTGGTATATATAATCATTTATTTTCAATCAACTCGCAGACTAGAGATTAGTTTAATGTAACATTTAACATGGACTATCTGAATTACCTTATCATCATCATACCCGTGCCTCGGAACGCCCTTTAAGCCGTTGGTCCCGGCTGTTTGTGGACCATTGATAGTTGTTACGATTCGTCAGAATACCGAAACAGAAAAGCCAGGCTTAAGGATTATCGGCTTACCCAGTTACTGGACTGTGGAGCTCATACAGGCAGTCCAGCTATTTAAAATACTGGTGTGCAGGTGCATCCGGTAAGACTGAAATCCAACATTAATATATTTATAAAAAGGCTAGGTAGATGATGATTTGAATCTAACCGTTGCTCTCTTTTAGCAAACACCTGATAGTTTTTCACTTCAGACGGTGTTGACTACTGAATCGATTGGTGCCTGTCACAGGACCCATGATTTCACGTTCTTTCTAGAGGTTACCAAGGCTATGATTTCAGAAGAAGAATTTCATGCCGCGTCTTGTTTCGTAGTTTATAATTTTCCAGCGCTGACGCTCTGTCTTGCATAGTGTCGTAGCATTATACTCGTTCAGTATGGCCGTTTTGATTGGGTGACGCAAATTTTGCCCACATTGCTCTTTTTGTGTTTGTGTTTATTCGTGTCATGTTTATCGCAAATTAACGTATTTTCTTTGTTTCATTTCTATTATTTTTAAATTCCTTCCTTCTAGTTGTTTACTTTGGTTTTTAAACAAATATTTAATGGAATAAGCGTATCAGTAGCATATTTCGGCTACCTAGCATACTACTAAGGCCAAACTCAAGGGGCTTACTGAAATAGTGCAACTCGTGGATTCCGAAAACTTAGCAAGTCAGCTTCAAATCTCTTTTTAAAGGAAACTATTTAGTAAGTGTTGGAAAACATCTAGTTATGTTATTCTAACAATCGAGAATCTACACGTTTTAAACCTAAGTATCGAAAACGTGCAGAATCTATATATTCCAGGGAAGGTCATAACTTCAAACGACATTTTAAGAAAAGTCTAGCATTTGTTGTCCAAAAGCAGTATTTATTTCTTTGAATTATGGTTGACTGGCCGCCCAGTCAAGAAGCTTTGAAAACGAAATCTTTGCCTACGCAATATTTTTTTATAATCAAACGTAATCATTCGACTGAAGTAAGATTTACTGTGTATAAAAATGTTTATCCCCAGTATGTGTTTTGTAAGGCAGCTTCAGAATATGATTTCTTTGCAAAAATCTTATTTCTTTTACGAAATTTCAAGAGACCATTTTACTAGAGCATTTATCATTATTTGCTTCAGTTGTTATTCCCATATAACAACAATCAAAATGTTTTCTATTGTTTATTGACACGTACATACCTTCTGTTGTGGACCGCCTTTTTCAGAATTTCCGTATCATTTTTATATTTTTAATATATTTTAAGTTTTTAATGATGACATGTACCAACCTGCACTGGGCCCGCGCGGTGGATTACGGCCCACTCCCTCTCACCGAGAGGCGGCCTGTGTCCCAGCAGTGGGGATATTATAGACTGATTATAATACGATATGAAAGAAATTGAGGATAGATGCAGTATATACATCTGACGATATTAGGCGTTCGTAAGCCTGTTTCTAAATTTTCGCCTGTAGCCACAGTTGTACAGTACCCTTTTTAACCTTCACCGTACATTCCGTGGCTTAACCTATTCAATAAAATCACATAAATACTATCCTTTTGGTAAACCAATCCATCCTTTAATCCTTAAGGTATTTAATTACCCTAGACGTTTAGTACTAGTAGCTATACAGGGTGTTTGGCAGAACGTTGAACATACGAAAATGGTGAATAGGTGGGGTCATCTGCTACTTACTCAGCCCTAATTTATATGGCCCTGGACCCCTGGATTTTTTTTTTATAAAAGCAAATTACATACCATTAGAAAGGTCACACACTAGGGATGTTTTGCTAGAATTGGAACTCCTCAATAATTTTTTTTTAATGCAAGTTGAAATTACAGTATTTTTTACATCTTTTTGTAAGTTTGAGGACTCATTACTTTTTTTCTAGCTAACATCTAAAAAAAGCAATAATTTTATAAGAATCTGCGAACATTAAAGATTTAAAAAATATTGCCTGTTTTAACCATTTTTAATAAAAATTACACTTTAAAGTTAAGAAAGTGGTGAAACTAGAAGAAAGCAAAACAATTTTTTTTAAATATCCATTGGGCCAGGCCCAAATAAATTAGGGCTGAGTAAGTAGCAGATGACCCCACCTATCCACCATTTTCGTATGTTCAACGTTCTGCCAAACACCCTGTATATCCCAATATTGGTTTCCCTGGAAACCAAGTAAACACATTGTATAGTCACGAGCATATATACACCGTGAAATTTTAATGGTTGTTTTCCCGCAGCAGAACAACTTGCCATAAGGAGTACTTTCCAAGCATAGAGTAAAAGTAAAAAAAATAAAGATTTTTTGTTAAAAAATAATCATCAACTCGATAAAACACTACTCAATAGTAACACTAGAGGTAACTTGTAGGTACTACTCGAATCGCACGCACCGCCGACAAAGGGAACAGCGATGCATAAATGTTCTGAGAAAAATAAACTCTCGCACGTGGTTATTTTTAAAAATGGTTAATCTGTCATTTTTTGTTTCTAATATTTTATTTGTTTGTAATGATTGTATAGATTGTATTACCAAGACAAAACCATTTCGCTGCGGGAAAACAACCATTAAAATTTCAAGGATGTGTTCACGCATTCTTCTGAATTTAACTGAGTAAGTAGGTAGATATGTATAACGCAAGCCATGTCCTTTCTTACTGCTTTCTCAGTATGCTGAGTGATGGCCGTTTTGCGTTTAAGTGACGCTTATTTTTCTCCAACTTGTTCATTTTTGTGTTCGTGTTGTTTCTCTGCGTCATGTTTTGGGTCGTCAGATAGTTTTGGTGGTCCTTCAATGTCATATATTTGTGCTGCTATTTGTCTATGCCTTCCACAAATTATCATATTATAATGTCATCTTGACGACAGATATTAATGGATGAATCATGAAATCAGTTGTTATTGCCAAGCTATCCATCCATCCAGTCAATCTGCGACATTCCGACGAAATACAAAATGCTGAGTCGGTAAAGCAGATTCTATCGTGAATGAACTGACGAAAATAACCCTTAAACTGACGAACAAATTTTACATGTGACAGTACTTTATACATTTTTACCTATTGGTATTTTCAGAAATAGTGTAGGTACCTAGACAGACAATTGGCATATTTACATTGAATAGTTTCACAGAAACTGTTTTCCTGTAATTGACGATAAATTATTAATTCCCCTTCCACGTTGCCAGGGCTCCAATCTATTTCGTACAAATTCCACCGTGAAAACGTATCTGAAGTCAGCTGTCAATAATGCCAATCCCTAGCATCAGTTGGAATGACAGCGCGATTCAAGCTTACTTCATTTACATTTTTACGGTGATATTTTTACAGAGTAGTCCAGCCGGAATTGCTCTGTAAATCTGCCATTCATATATATTAAGTAAGCATAAAATGGGGGGGGGCAAGGGTCTTTGCTTTGCTTATTTTTGATGCCATGAAGGAAGGGGTTCTGGATGGTGATTACGTCAGCAATTGTTATTTATTTAGGCACTTATTTTTTTTTATTTTCTGCCAAATTTTGTAAATTTTGATTTATATAAATACGACAACACTGCTTGTCTTTTTTTCCTTTTTTTTCCTGGGTGGGAAATCATCAAATGACTTCTCCCGCTCTGGGTGGAGCAGGTGGGCGTGTCAGACTTTTACTGACTAAAACCCACCCGTGTTCCCTCTGTTGCCTGTGTGCCAGGGGCCGCGGTATCTCTTTCGAACAACCCGCACCCCTGGCAGGACCCTACTGGTCTTTGCTCGAAAACGAAAAGCAGAATTCAGTTCAGTTCGTTATCATTGGATAAGAAGTGTTCCAAGTTAATTTTTTTTACCTTTGATTCACTTTTGCCACTGTTAAAATGGTTTAAAATGCCGTCTAATGTAGACAAACCCACATTATACCTACAAAAAAAATCTCCCAAAGTTTAAAAATAATTCACACAAACATAAAATTACAAATTGGAGGTACAGATGAATGTAGGAATAATTTGGGTTTGTCTATATTTTATCAAGATCGAAAACTTGGAGTCACTTAGATTCATGGAGTCGTGGCCTGAGGACGATTAATAACGAGTTGTAGGTTGTAGGTTCGAACTTCGAACCGACCGACAGGAGCTTTGCTTTGTGTAAATTAAGTCTGTACCACTGCTCTCAAAAGATAAAAATTCCTTAAAGTCTGCTTAAGTAATACTTGAATGGCCCCAAACCTATCATAATTGAAAACTAATCGGTCGACAAAAAGTCTAGTTTAGAACTAAGTTCTAAGGATTCGCTAACTTTATAAACACTTGATTTTGAACTTCCAATTTCCTCCAGCTGTTTGAACAAACAAAAATATTGTAACATTCTTATTTGTAAAAGTGTCCTCGGAGGAGGTAGCTTTCGTGTTTATTGGACAGTATATATTGCAAACGACCTCAAAAGGTTTATCTTGGTTTCCAAGCTAGAAATGTATCGAACACTTTCATAAAATACTTCTAACATATAAGTCTATAAGCACAGCTGTACCGACGCCATCTTAAAAATGTTTACAATCTCTTTCTAGAACATATCTCGTGGTGATGCCAATTCTATGCTTCATCATCCCTGCCTGGATCCCCGTCTACTTCTGGGGCGAGAACGCGTGGATCTCGTGGTACGTGGCGTCCATCACCAGATACACAGTGGCGCTCCATTTCACCTGGCTCGTCAACTCCGCGGCCCACATCTGGGGCAATAGACCCTACGACAAGTAAGTGATAAACATTTCACTTTTAAGTCATCAAGCTATACGAACATTCGGTGAAAGTTGAAAAAAAAATGCAGCGCGTTCTTGACCCAGTTACGGTTCAGTTAACTTACAGATTATTGAACGAAATATAATTTTTTATTGTGTATACTTTGTTATTAATGGCAGAAGTGTAACTGTGTACTTGCTTAAGGTTCTAGAAGTTATTTATTGTCTTACATAAATGCGTGGTCAAATATTAGAAGTAGATATTCTGTACGTAAGTAGTTTTAATAATTGCTGTATTGTCGGTACTCATATACAACGTGTAACGGAAAGGATAAATACATACCAAGGGTACGGATATTTTAGATGATATCAAACGATATTGGAAGGGTTTTTGAATACTATCTCTACATGTTCGGAAGTTATGAGATTTTTTAATACATGCTTAAGGATAGCACTAGGGTTTCTGTTACAACCTGTATAAAGGGTTTTATTTTATTTATTCAAATAACTTCAATGTCCTGTCGTACATCGGTCAAAACGTGACAACGATAAATGACCTAAATAGAGCAGTAAATTCATGTTACAGACTTAAGAAATAGGCACTTCACATTACAAATTCTTGAAGGCTATCATAGGTATTGTAATACGTACAGTCTACACTAAAAGCAGGTAAATGCATAATTATTAATTTACTATTTAACAATATCAAATGATTATCATTATACTACTTTGAAGAAAAATAAAACAAAATGCTACATATTATATATATTTTTATATGTATATTATATATTATACATAAATATTTGATGAACGACATGTATAATATATATTATATATATATATTATATATATATATATTATATATTATACATATATTTGATTATGCGCACAGCTTAAGTGTGGAACTATCTGCCAGCGTCTGTGTTCGCTTGCCTACCTGCAAAGTAAGAGTGAACGAACAGGCATCCTCTAGCACGCTTGTTTCGTAATAGACCTCACCTATCGAGTTCCATCAGGCGTGACCGAGAGCAACAGCAGGATATTCAGCAATAAAGAAAGTACAATAAGTACATTTAGAGAAGAACAGGAACATTTAATGAAAATTATTAATGTTTGCCTAACTCGTTGGAGTAGTTGGTGTGGTGGTGTACTCCCAAACTAAGTCAAGCTTGTATTTTGGAAGTTGGTGGTTCTTAAGATGCAGGACTTACATAGACACAACTTTGTAGACTAGGAATTGCCTTCATAATTCCTAATAGTAAACAAACTAAATTTCGAAACATACATTGAAAAACAAACATCTAATAGTATCTACATTATCTACTACAATTTACAAAAGAAGAAAAAGTCATTAAAAATAATAATACCAAATAGATTTTTTTAAATAATAATGAATAAATACCATCACATCGAATAAATTTTTGTTGTTGATGTTTGATGTTGATGGATACATGTTTGTATGGTTTGCCTAAAAATGAAATCTTGTTATAGTCATCGCCTTTTGTTGTTGACGGTGCACTAAGAAATAAAGAAAACCCAAGTCCGTTTATAATTGCTAACATAAATTTTATTTCACGCTCGATGTCTAAAGGTATATAGGTACTTGTTATACATCGCGTGATGTTTGTTATGTAATCGAGACTACTAACTACCAACATCCTGATATTTCAGTCAATTTATTTGTTCAGTTCACGATTGCCTTTTATTTAACTGTATATACCCTTGTAATGTAACAAAAATAATCTTTGTGAAAGTGACAAATAATTATAATTCAATATAACATCACGCCTGTCGTTGAAAAATTTACCAAACTTGTACTTTTTTAGTACACCGACATTTCGTCACTTATTTTTAAGTGCCATGTTATACAGGCCACAAATTCACTCTTGGCTTCTACTGAGAAATTCAAGATGGAAAAACCCAATAACCATTTGCCTGACCTGGGAATCAAACCCAGTAACTGATGCAACAAAAAATGCATGAAGGAATTATAATTTCGTAGAAATTTGCCTTACCCTAACTTTTCGCTGATCTATAAATTTGCCGCGCCTTAAACAGGTGAATTCTATTTCGGTGGTTGGGTGTGGTGCCGGACGTAAAGAATAGCACCATCCCATTTCTTTCCGTGGGTGTCGTAGAAGGCGATTAAGGGACTTACTAGAGAATGGGCAGCAGCGTTCTGTATGTATTTGACCACCATACTGCGATCGCCAACCCGCCTGCCAAGCGTGGCGATTATGGCAAATCTCCCCCTTTTGGGGGAGGCTTATGGCCAGCAGTGGACGACTATCGGCTTTAATGATGAAACAGGTGAATTCTAGACCTAGATAGGACTGCCACAGAACGAGGAAACGTGGCACAAAAGACAGGAGGCCTGTACGTAGTGGGATAACGAGGGTGGGGCAGGCAGGGCAAGAGCCCTGAGCGCCTATCGAAGGTGGGCGCAAAATGTCGCCAATTATTAAATAAATTTAAAAAAACATGAATAAACCATTTCATGCTGTTACCATATAGGTAATATCCATCGGTCACTAATAAAGAACGTGATCGATGGTAATATTTAAGAAATTTGATGAGCTACTTGATTATATTTTGCAGTACAAGGTTGAAAGCGTATTTCCAAATCTGCCTATTTATATTCAAATGAGGGTTTTATGAAATAAACGTTCACTAGGTGGCAGCACTGAGACGTCAGGTCCGGGCACCTGTCAAAGTGTCAAAGCGCCTACGGAGTGAATGGTGAACAAGTTCATTGTCGAACTGGAAGACTTCTTGTCAAAGTGGCGCCATCTGGTGGATCGAATATTCATGAAAACTCTCATTCTCTTAAAATTGCAGCATTGCAAGTGATTTTTAGCAAGTTGAAATGAATACTTTCGTTATTACATGAAAAGGAAAGAAAGGTTATGCGACCTAGCTTTGCTCAGTGTAGACCGAGAAGATAAGGTGCCCTATACGCCATTTTCTATTAGTACGCCCCTGCGTATACCCCACAGTGGGTGGAACAAGGCTGCCAATGAATGTTGATGAATGAAAGATAGGTTATGTAGACTAAAATGTTTTGGTACACTGCTAATTACAGAGCAACGAGTATGCTACTCTAGTTACTTTAGTTTTGTTACTATTGAATTAGGTATAATATAATTTTTCATGGCGTTAAATTCTAATATCGTGAAGATATTGTTTGGTGTTGCATGTGAACTTTATAGGCAGCCTTTACACACGTTTATGTCCGTGACTAATATTAATTTACGAAAACAATCTCTTAGAGCAATAAAATCTCTTTTACTTATACAACATATTGCTATTTCAGAAACATAGGCGCTACTGACAACAAAACTGTCGCACTCTGTGCGTTCGGTGAAGGATGGCACAACTACCACCATGTATTCCCTTGGGACTACAAAGCGGCGGAACTTGGAAATTACAGCACAAACTTGTCTACTGCCTTAATAGACTTCGCTGCTAAACACGGTTAGACCAGACTTGTCTAATTTTAACTTTGTGACTTACGGTTGGTTAATATCTTAATATGAAGTCACAAAGTTATGGGACAATTACAACATAATTTTGGTTGCACTCACGTAGGGCATAGATACCCTAATGGACTTAAGTGAGTGCAACCAAAATTGTGTTGTTAAATAATTACTCTTTTTACACTATTTTCACACCGTGTGCTCTCAAATAAAGAAGACTATCACAGTAATAAAATAAAGGTATCTACATGTTATAGGTTCTTAGGTGTCAAGGTGCCATGGTGAAATTTCGCTTATAATGCATCCAACTATTTTCTGTAGTGTGATATACTTTTGTAATTTATGTGTCCTATTTGTAACAAAGCAATACACGGGCTTTTGCGCCCGATTATTGGAACTCTATCAATTGGGAAGGATTCCACTTACAGCACCGATTCGAATAACGAAAAAAAGTGAATGGCACCTAGGCTATCACACTTACTAAATGTGGAATGTTGAGCCAAAAAAGCAATAAGTATTTTAGGAAATATTATTTAAATCCAAGTCACGTCGCCACTACGTCAGTAAATATTTCTTGTAAGTACTCATAGTCCCGATACAAACTGATGGCATTGCTCAGCTCCTGCATTCATGATTCAGTTTTTTTATAAAAAGATAAAACAAATTCGTTTTACTTCACAGGTTTGGCTTACGATTTGAAAACAGTATCAGCCGATATGATCCGACAGAGGGTAAACAGGACAGGAGACGGAACCCACCCGTGGTCTAAGGAGGGGCTAGAGGAGGGAGAGCACTACCACCCAGAGCACCCAGTGTGGGGCTGGGAGGACACGGACATGACCGAAGAAGAGAAGCAATTTGCAGAAATCGTTCATAGAAAAACTGAATAGATTCCTCAAGTTATGGAATTTGTTTTAATTTTTCTTATGTACGAATGAACGTCCCTATACCTACCTTTTTCTGGTGACTGACTGTTATTGTATTATGTGAGCATTTTATGTTTAAATTGTATTGTAGTTTTCTATATCATATTACGCATGTTTAGGATGCTTGAAATTCGATACATACACAAATTGCTCAAGAATTTTATAGATACATTGTGTCGCTTCTACATGAATGAATTGGTAGAAAGAGCCAATCAAAAGATGTTCCAATGGTTGTAATTTTGTAAATAACAAATTGTGGATGTGATGTAAAAGTAGGTATACTATATATGTACCTATAATATAATTAAAATTATAGTTACTTTCCTAGTTTTGTTGTAAATCATAATGGCACACGTCCTTACCAGAATTACATTCAGCTGTGTATTATTAGATTAACGCCATTCGGCCGATATCTTGAGTAAGGCTAAGTAAAGTAATTATTATACACAAGAGATTGTGGGTAGGTATTATTCATAAGTGACTGAACCGACTTATGTATCTAATACTATGTTAGTATTTAGTATATTTCGTACACTTGTATGTGATATTGTTCTGATGGTGACTGTTAGAGATGTTTATTATTTAATTTAATACTTTATTAATAGCCTGAATCGCGTCATGTTTGATTATGTAGTGAAGATGTCCAACAAACTTAAGCGACGCTGTTTTTAAGATGATTCAGGCTCTTAGTGAAACTTGACACAAACTTGATGTAAGTTTTAATTTATTTGGCAGCGAAACATTCTTAATGAAAAACTGCTTTAAATAAGGTTAATAACGCCCGCACTTGAAACATTATAGTTCCCTAACGTTAAATTGACGTATGCGAGTGCTGGCATTAGTCTAACACTATTGTAAATTAAATCTTGATATTTTAATAAATTGTGAATCGTTATTGTCCTGTTTTTATCTATCTCTTATGCTAAACTCGCGCGGTGGGAGTCCGCTCCGGATGTCCGACGAGCGCCTGGGTGGCGCGGAGGCGCGTTGTAACCTTTGTGTGAAACTGTACCTTCTGACGCGTTTGACCCACTCGGCACAAAGCGGCGCTCAACTGATTTGGAGAAACTTATCCACGAGCGGCGCGAGTTTTATCGTAACTATCGTAACTAAGCCCTAAACTACACAATGGATTTTAATGTTGTTTTCACCATCATTTACAGAATTTATTCGAGAAGGTTTATGTTTGTAATACATTCATATTTTACTTAGATATATGCTCAGTGTCTTCACATGTCGCCACATTCAGTACCTAAATATTTGCCCCCCGTGTGCGAAGTAGATTGTAGGCCCGGAGGGTTTTAGTGCAAGCATAATTATGCCAGGCGAAAAGCTGATAGCTCAGTAGTACCGCATGACGAGAGAATAATGGAAAAATATTTCATGATAGTCATGGCGAGTAAATTTATTCTGTGGGAATAATGTAACCCATCCTGACAGTGAATATATATATAGTACTGACTATCTAACGGATTGATTTGCCTTTTGGCAAATATAACGTCATTGATATAGGAAAGTATTCAAAAAAGGTCGCAATTTAGCATTTATCTCATTTATCAACTAATCGAATAGCTTTTTTTTTTTTGAGGGTGGGAAATCATTAAACAACTTCTCCCGCTCTGGGTGGAGCAGGAGAGTGTGTCAGACTTTTACTGACTAAAACCCACTCGTGTTCCCGCATTTGCCAATGTGTCAGGGGCGACGGTATCTCTTTCGAACAACCCGCACCCCCGGCAGGCATCGGTTTGTGCTGACATCTCTCTGAGGCGCGCGTGAAACACAACGCGCCGTCGACCCGGGGTTGGTCCTTACCGGACAGCGAGCTACTCGCCGTCCGCAAGCCCGCGCTAATCGAATAGCTTTGATTGCTTAATTTGAATTTGAAGCTGACCCTGTTGTGAAGATTTATCGGTAATCGGAATCTGAAAAAATATCAAATACTATGAAGTAGGAGTGAGTTAGAACATCGTCACAGTACACCGTAAACAGAGTTGAGTAGTTCAAAAGAAACAAAATATTGATTTAAGTAAGTAGATCTTATATGACACTTTCACACGTCAGTGGTTTGCTGGTCAATATTTTAAAACTAGATGGCGCCAGCATTTCCTATTTGACTGATCCCCGAGAAGCAATCGCGAAACAAACTCAGAGGTCCTAGTTTCTTTTGATGTCCAAACATTATTTTATTTGAATTTCATGTGAGTCTAACAATGCAGTGCCATACCTCGGAGCGCCATTTGATGAAAGAGCCTGCAGATTGCTCTTCTCTCATCATGCTGCGCCTACTAAGCCTACTTTTTGCCTTGCATATGCTTGCTCAAAAACCCTCTGGGTAACCCAAGTGGTAGGTCGCTAAAAAATAATAAACTAAATATATAAATATAGATTTCAAGACGGGGTAGAAATATTGGTGATAACGGAAGATTCCACTTTATAATTTATTTCAATGGCATTGTGCTTGAAAACTAAAACTATTAGAATTCCATTAAGTGGCTGACTGATTTTGGACTGTTAATATTATGCTTACTTCGAGGTCAATCGAAACATTTGTGACAACAACAATACATTACGACTGTAGGTATTCCCCGTAGGGTTAGGCAAGCACCCACATTTCGTCAATTATGTTTTTTTATTTGGACCAAGTAAACGACAAACTATGTTAGACAACAGCTCTGTAGCTTTGTCCTTACCAAGTTCCTACATTTTTCTTTCGTGGGAGGATGCCTGGAGGCTATTACATTTCTTATACTGATCTTTCTTTATTCTTATTCCTTAATATTTACTAGTTTTCTTAAGTATATTCTTACTAGCTTAGTAACAACTAACGACAACATATTTTTATGAACAAAGAATCTATATTAACAGGTGGCATAGACTAGAAGTAGTTTATTAAACAACATTCAACATAACACTTAAAACAAGTAGACACTTGACTAAAGGCAACATAAATTAAAAATGATAAATTAGAAAGGGATTAGTGCCGTAGATCAGGCTTAAACTTAAACTTAACAACATTTTTTATAAATAATTGATGCTACTACATGATGTATATAGGTGTTAAGGTTTACAACGTTTTTTATGGTATAAAACACAATATTAAACCATTGGAATTCTTGTCTTCATTTCTTAAATAAGTAATTACAAAATGTCAAGTTACATTTTGTAGGCAAACAATATTGGCCATCTAATGTTTTCCATTGTGAATATTATTATCTTTCCCAATAATAGCCAGCATTTTACCATCAGCGTATGCTTTCAGCCATTGTGGGCTAACAGATAAAGCTGGTACCTCTTCTACATGGTCATAATCTTCACCGAATGCGTGATCTTCATGCTTAGGAGGTCTCTTGGTGTCATCGTAGAGTACTCCATAGTGATCCGAGTGGACGTGTTCCTCAATGTTCGTTGCAGCGTACTTCTCATTGTTGTATCCATCGTTGACATACACCACTTTGTGTTCGTACTTGTCATTGAAAGCGTTGTTCCTCAGAATTGTAAATATAGCCCCAGTCAGCGCCATATTGTTCATCATACCCACCATCAGCGTCATCATCTTCAACCCTGGCAAGATAAAAGGGAAGATGGCTGACATAACCAGACCTGGCACTAGCATAAATGGTGCGAACTTGTATAATGTTTTCTGTAATTTCTTCATGGTGCTTCGACCCGATTCCGCTGTGTCAACTGAAAGTGAAAACATATTTTTTTTTAGTAAAATGTAATCATTGACCTATATTTGGTTGTCGTACCACTTTCACAGATTTGTTCAATCAATTTTAGTTATTAAAGTTTATCAATTCAAAAATACTATTAGGTAAAGTGCGCTATTTTATGGCATGTTATTTACATCCGTCCGTCCGTCATTTACATGAATAAATATTTATATTATATGTATAAACCCATAGATCTTATTAACTTTATGCTTTTACACTGCATTACTACATCAAATAACAAAATATTTAATTGGGACATCTGCAGTGTTCACATTGTTGGAGTTTATTCATCCCAATAAATAATACAGCGAAGCAAAAATCAACTTACTTGTATAAATGTCAACTTTCATCGTTCCATTTCCTTTAGTACCCAATTGAAAGTTATAACCGGGTATCATGTTGAATCCCAGGGGTCGATACTGTAGCAATTTCTTGGTATCATCATAGAGCTGTGAGTATAGCTGTTCATCGGTGGTATTACTGTACTTCATCCATGGGAACTGTTCCACATCCTCAGTCAGGTTGAACCGGCTGTAGGGGTCTTTGGCGTAAGCTTCGATGGCGCGTTCTGCACGCCATACACTTAGAGCACTGAGACATTTTGTGGTTCCTATTGCGCGTGTACAGGAGAATATGCGCTGCACAGGGTGGTAATGTTGTCCAAGGAGCAAATGTAGCGTGCTGTCGAGGATCTCGCGGGACGTTCGCGGGCGCTGGTGTGCGTACACACACTGGCTCGCGGCCAGTAGTAGCAGTGCGGTGAGCGGGCGCATCGCTGCGGTTGAACTGACGCCAAAGCAGGTTCCCTCACTACTCACAACTCGCTCCAAATGCTAAGTGCATCGCCGCAACGGGCGAAAGCGATGTTTGGTCGCGCACGAAAAAAATACTTTATCGAGGATTATGTTTCCATAAATAAGTTTGAAGTATTTCCGGAAAGGTGTAACTTTGCATTTATCAAAGTGATTAATGCAATGTTTTGTACAATAATTTCCGACAAAATTAGAAAGTAATTACGTAATGGGAAACACAATATAATTTCATTTTCCACTTTCTAGAACACTCAAATTCAGTTTAAAGTTCTATTAGGTTTACAAACACTTAATTACCTACCTTTAGACTGCAAATTAATTAATACCTAATAAAGCGTGTAAAAACTTAATTTGCAGTGGTTGGTAAATACTAAAGATCAAATAATCAACTCGATCTATAACATAGTGACATACCGCCATATTTATAAATGTTGCTTGAAATTAAGTAATGATTAGCGACTGATTCACCATATATTTTTGACATTAACACGATGACGATGTCTGTAAGATCGCCGAGACGTCTCCAGCATATCCAAATCTATGTCAATCATATTAACATCCATTTCTATCGATTTGTAAATAAAAAAACACTAACCTAACCTAACCTAACCTCAAATTAATTAGAACTTATGTCAAATCCAAAGACAAATTAAACAATCTAAACTTTAAGCAACTTTTATAAATAAGAGGGTTATTAGTGGTTTGTTCTTTATGAATCTATCATAACAATAATTTAGGTGTCTGTAATAATCTCACTTTCTCTAAAAAAAACTTTCGCGGTTTTCAGCGGTGGGTATCTACCCATGCAGCACTATTTTATTTCCTTCTTTTTTTGGCATCGCTTCTGTTTCATTAATAAATAAGCGATTAAAGTGAAGGAGTTTTTCCGTGAATGTAACCGACTACCTGCGTTCTTATTTCTGTCACCAAGCAGAGTTCTTGTGAACCTTTTTAAAGGGCTAACCGGTAAAATTACAAACATGAAACTTTCAACTTTTTGCGTAGAAGGTCAGCAAATTCCATAGTGGTTCAGATGGCATAAACCACTTTCTAAGAGCTGTATAATTTTTTATAGTTAAAGAAAATAAAATATCTTTATAAATGCACTTTCTACTATCTTCTTAACAGATGCATAGCTTTATGCATCAGTAAACTCATGCATAAATAATTACGTAGGTACCTACACAACAGGTTTAATAGAAACTTAGATCTGGTTTGCAATATTCAATTCAGTTTTTATTTTTGTCTAGATAACATACAGGAGACAACATACAGAAAATATACAGGAGGTGAAAGTACGTGTTAATTTGAGCAACTTTTACTACGGCACCAAATATGAAACAATTAAAAAACACATCAGTTTCATTTCGTACTTAAGTAAGGTAAAAACCGGATAGTTGCCACACTTTTGCAGATCACTTATATCTCTCAATATAAAAAGCAAAATACTTTATTTGTAAAACTGGCTGGTACTTTGGTTTTTTAACAACAAATTTATAAAAGTAACAAACATTATCTTTAATATAGGTTTAAGAACAACTTTATTTCTCATAAAGAATTGCATACAAAATTCACTTACTGACAAACAATATCTAAAACTAAGATTAATAATATTAGAGCGCACAGATGTACGTATTTAAAAAATAGCAAAATAAAATAGAAAAAATGTGGGTAAACAGATAACATAAACTCGATCGATAACTACATGGATGTGTGAATTTGATTTTTACTAGATGTGGCATTGATGGCATAAGTCTGATTTAACAAGTTTATTATAATAATACTATTCTATTTTTAGTTTATTGTTATATTTATATATTTTTGGTACATACATGGTTTATAAATCATTTTGAGTATTGGATTCAATTTGTTTTTGTTTAATTTAAGTAGTTAATAATATATATTTTTAACTTATGTGTATATTTTATTTATGTTAATATATATATATAATGCTGTTTTTTTTTTTCATTACCTTATTTGTATGTAGTAACTATGTGAGTCTTTAGTAGATTTTTGAACCGGGCAAAACTTTGTTCTTTTTTTATTACTGATGGTAATTTATTATAAATTGTAACACCCTCATATTCCAAATTTCTTCTTCCATAGTTAGTTCTAGGAGGGCGGGTCACTAAGTAACTAGCACGTCTTAGGTTAATGTTTCGTGTTTGTTGTTTTGTTACAAATCTTATGTTGGATTGGATTTCCTTATTTAATATTTTACGTATTAGAATACATGTGTAGTATATGTACGTTTGTTTTATATTCATAATTTTTGTTTCCTTATATTTCTTTATATTTCCAGAGTATTAGTGATTTTTGCGTAGGTACCTCTATATACAAACAACACATTGGAACATCTGTCCCTCCCCCATCTATAGTTGCCCATATAAATTACGTTAAGGATAGGCCCCGCCGAGAAACAGGAAATCTATCCCGCAAAAACTTTGATCGCAATTTTGTCTTCCCATGCAATCGCACAGAGACATGCAACACGGTCAACTTAGTGATAGTTAGAGAGTCTTTCGATTGGTTAATAAAATATCATGCGATTCATGCGCGAAACTAAAGTAATTACAGTCGAGGCAACTATACCGCTGGGGCAACTATCCTGGTTTTACTTTTGTATACGACAGCACACAAATTTTTTCAATATCTCATAGTCATCGCTTTTGCGTAGCCTTTTCTTAACCATGTTGAGGTCGGTTTCCCGTCTCTCCAGATGCAGCTAAGCACCATTATTTTACATGAATTGACTGCCTTTCTGACCTCCACAACCCAGTTGCTGGGTAATACGATACCCCTTATTAAGACTGGTTGTCAGAATTTTGGGCTCCTGACGACCCATAACGACTCTCAAAGATCCACGAATGACAGCCGGGACCAACGGCTTCACGTGCTTCCCGAGGCACGGAGGGGTCTTGGTATGTAAAGATGGTCACCCATCTACGCACCAACCGCGGCAAGCGTAGCTTACATACTCAGCCTATAACGTTCCCACTGCTGGGACACAGGCCTCCTCTCCCGGAGAGTAGGGATCAGGACCCTGGGATAAGATTAAGCGTAGCTAAACCTCGGACTCAAAAGTGATAAAACACGTACGAGGTCGACTATACCTAAATTCGCTCCTGACAGATTACCAATGAATTCAAAGCCAGCCACTATATGAATTATGATAAAATCCTACCGGTTCCTATCAACTTTCTTGCAGTTAATCGTTCAAGTCACAATAAGTAGTTACTATTAATTGCAAGGTTATTCGGTCTGTTTGTACTTCCGTTACACTTTTGGGATTGGATTGGATTAACGTTTCCGTAATGGTCCTAAAGGGAAAGTGGTCACTTATTAACTGTTTTTAGGTTACATAAAATTAAATTAATTGTTATCCTCGTTGGTCTAGTGATGGCAAGCACGACTGTGAAGTATGGGCTCCTGGGTTTAATCCGGGTTGGACATAGACGTGGGTCGTTACGTTATTTTCAAGAAACGTAATGAAATCAGTGACTTGGTCGGCGTCATCTGTTTCAAAACTAGTGATTTTTGTAACTAGCTATTTTCATTCAGCTACTTTATTGCTTTGCTTAAATACCTCCACCAATTATACAGTTACAGACGAAACGAAAATAAATTAAATCACTATCAAGTGTCTGTAGCTACATAGTTAAATCAATAAATTAACTTCCCTTCGTACTTTATTCAGGCTTAGAACTGACTACATTAAATGTACTTATTTATGATTGATTAGTGCTCTGTTAGAGTCGGTCGACTATGGTTACTCACTCATTTACAAAATCACTACCTGCTTGTAGTTTGATCCGAAACTAGCGATTCGGTTATGCCGCGTAGCTAGATATGTATCTAGTGACGTGAAATAACACCCACGTCTAGTTGGACAATGCAAAAATTAAAATTCTCTTACGTTTTTTGCAATTTTGAGGTCAGTGACATGTTGGTTAAAACATGATTCGCAACCATAACACGTACATATGTAATATAAAAATTTAAATCATCAATACAAACTCTCTAAGGTCATTTAATACAATTAAATGACTATTTCATGAAACAGTTATTCAATGAGATTAACGTGACACTGACGTGCAAAGTGCAAAAACCGTTAGAAAATTAGAATTTCGCGGGTTACAATAGTGAATATGCTCGCATCCTATAAGATGCATTGGAGTCAAACATAACTGACAAAATCTGGGAAGGTACATATATCAGCTCTGTACGAAGACTTGAGGGTATTATAATAACATTAGGTACATTATAAGGACGGGTAGAAGCGTCCTTCTGATCGCTAAGGGCAACAAACTGCAATTCACCCCAAGCGTGGAGTGGTAACTTCCTCTGAGACTGTTCAATAAGAGGCCATTGACAGGTTATGATAAGAAAAAATAAATATAGAGACCGAGTTTAGTGGCCAGCAAGAAAAAACACTGACCATTTTATTACAAAAGGCGATCTAACTTTGGTTCTAGCCTAAAGTTCTGAGCCAATTTTTGCACTTACAACTTTATTTTGATTTGGGTCAAGTTAGCAACGAACTAAGTTGTCACTTTTGTAAATAGAACTGCATTTCTATAAACAATGGGTTTTTAATTTAAAAAGTGGCTTGGTGGGTTAAACCAGAGGGGTGATTCACGTAATATTAAGAACGTTTACAGTCTGATTTCAGTCTTAATCTGTCAAAAATACCTCGAGTTTTCATACATTTTTGACAAGTTGATTGTCACCGAGATGAGACTGGGACTAGATTTTGAACGTTTTTAATTACAAGAATTGGCATTCTGATCTTAATATTACCTAACCTTGTATCTGTTGTAATACGGGGTGAAATTTTCAAATTTATTTATTTTATTTATTTATTTATTAGGTTCACCAACAATTGTTTACACTGGTGTTATGCTAAAGATAACATGTAAGATAAATTAATAGCAGTAGCGTAACAATCACTTATAGGTAAACTCCGCGTGCATATAAAAGAAGTTGTACAAAATAAATTAAATTAAATTATCATAACCAAACTAGGTTAAAAAATGCTTAATACTTAAAACTTAGAAAACATTGTACATCACTTAAGACTAACTTATTATGGGATATTGATGACTAAAACTAAATCAGGCAGATACTTATGAAAAGTGTCTTTCAACTTTTCCAAACCATCAAAGTGAAGATCGATTTGGTCGCTGCAACTATTTATGACCTTGCATAATCTCGCTTAAGGAGAATTTGCGGCTAGTATCTTTCTGCTCAGCGGTGGGCGGAGTGATGCAAATGAGGAAGGGTTCTCAACTAAGCATTCCACTAATTACATAAGGATTGTCTCTGTGTATGCCAGCTTTATCGCGTCACACCCGTATAATACTCGCGTGATACTGAAGCATAATCATTTCATAAAAGACCTAATTAGCAGCGAGGATGTGCATATAAATTGTATTTAAAAATGACCAAACTATGCACGCTATATGCTTTTGTATGACTGACAGCCACAAATGAAAGCGACCAATGCCTAAAAATACTGTTTTTTTTATTGTAATGCGCAAATGCAATGGAAAGTCGTGGTTATTATAGCAACGTCTAGACATCAGTCATCATAATCGATATCGAAAGGCTACTTTACACATTGAATAGAATAAGCTACGGATGAAATTTAAGCAGTTTTTATACGCTCGCGCCGGCATGATATCAGTGTGAAACAATCAATAATACAGAATGTAAGAGTTACGTGATTTAACGTTTTTGTCGTATTTAATTGCGAACTGTATGACAATGTGCGTAGCTATTGTTTTAGTCATTCATGTGCTAAGTACGTTTTTTAAAACTGTTTCAGATAATTTCTCGTTTATATTTATACAACACACGGTAAGTACCTATACGTTAAGAATAAAGATGCGTTGATTGTCGATTGTGTAGTATTGTTAAGGCTCACTGAATTCGATTTTTATTTCCCATGCATTATAGTTGCTGATATTGTGTCACGGGAGAATTTACTAAGTATAGCTTTTTGCGTGTCTTGCCTTGACGATATTTTCTCATATTCATGATGAATGCAAGAAGTTAATTATGTACGATTGTCATCTTTGACCCTACTAAGTATTAATCATGTAATATGATGGTTTCAGTGGTAGGTACCTACCCATATGGAAGATCTTTTGCACTTTTTGAATTAAAGCTTTTCAGCCAGCTCAAGGATAGTCTATGGTTGAGACCACCTAAGTAGATATCAAGAAGAAAAATTGTAAAGTGTAGAAAAAAATTACGCGGTAGGAATACTCAACCTCCTCGAAAATATCTGAACGACTGACAACGTCATAACGCCAGAGACTTGAATACATTGCAGTGTTCACGACACGAATAGTAAATTAACATGAGAAGCGCGTGAAAGCACTAATTTTGTTTCAAAATTCTAGGCAATAGGCTGTTTCGATTTTTCGGCGTTCCGTGTTGGCAGGAAATGGCCTATATTGCCAAACATAGTGTGTGATTTGATTAGCATACGCACGGTCACGGACACGGCCGACCGGTGCAGCGCTCGCGCAGTGTCGCGCGCCGCTGCCCCACGATCGAGTTTCTCTACACCGTACGTGACAAGATTCCTGATTAATGCCCACTAATTATGCGCCACACACGCAAATCATAATTTTCACTAACTATTCTTACATGACTCGCAATTAAATGAAAGCAAAACTTACAGGAGACATAAAGTTTATGATTGATTTTCATTTATGTTTTAATGCGAAAATAATATTTTAACTAACTGTATTAATAGAGGTTTGATATGACTAGAATTAGTAAATCATAATTGCGAATTGTTAACGAATAAACACAAATTGAGTTATTAAATTCATAACCAAAATGGTCATGTCTAACCTATCCATTACTTTAATTAACAAAACATTTTGTAAATTAGTATTAGTTATTCATCCAAATAAAATAAATATACTTAGGTTTATTGTTCTAATGTTATTGGAAACATTAAAACCTGGCTGACACATGAGCGGCTCTTATTACATTTCTTATTGCTTTTACAATTAGCTTGACAATGTATTCTTACAGTGAAAAATGTATGTAAGCCTTAACACCAAACAATGTTAGATTAAAGTCCTGGACAGGTGAAGAGGATGTTACCGTCACTTTCACCTTTCATTTGTTTCGATAACGATCTACAATGTCCAACGGGAGCATACACACCGTTAATGAAGCGACATTAGTCCTTAAGCGGCGCAGGCGTCGATATCGGGGGCGACATTTCTACCGTGCAGTCACGTTGTCCTGCGCTTTCTTTTGTCGTGATTCTTTGGTCTCGCCGGCCATTGTCTTTCATAGGAGACTTTATATCCTGGCATGCAAACAGGCAACCAATCAGTCATACACCAGAAGGCGTCTGGATCTGATCGCCGCAGCTAATTGTTCCGTCAAAAGTATTCAGTGTTAGCCAGAATGTGCAGCAATCTCACCTTGTTGACTTTGACGTACGTCGTTGTCTTCATCTCTGTAGTGCACTGTGATAATGTGGAAACTAAGGATTTCTCGAGCCAAGGTATTTATATTTTTTATTGCAGAAGGATTCAGAGGTGCTTCAGTCCAAACATCAAAACTATGGGATGTTTGCTGAAAAAATCCTGAAAAAAAAATGTCTCAACTGGGAAGCTAAAAGTCGCACCATAATAACACGTACATTGGAATGTTTTTCTGTCTCGAAAGTATTTCTCGTATACATAACAACTAATAAATGTTATATCACAATTCATAAGTTACGTCCAAAATGACAACAAAGTAGTCAACATTAATTAATTAAAAAAGAACCATTACCATAAACGGAACATAAATTTAGATTGCTTAGCTAAAGCTTAGTAACAATCTAAAATAAATTAGTTTACGTAATGGAAAGACACGTAAATTATTGTGCATATAAATGTTAATAAATAATTATGTGAACATAATAAGTGGACGTAAAAATAAAATAAAGTGTTTGATGATTATTCCAAAAAATTTAAAACTAAAATTTCGAAATGTCAACGTCTGACACGAAAATAGGCTTTAAAAGCCATTTAAAAGCTAATCAGCACCCTAATTACCTAACACGTAATCACGTATCAATCACAATATGAATCATTTTGATCCATTGCTTTTAATGTACGAAAATTTTCAATGAATGCGCAATGAAAATTGTTGAGCTGTCAAAATTAAATTCCCAGTGTTAGGTAATTACCCCTCTGATTTTCCTCGTGGAGGCTATCGGCGGCGGCGACCTCTCGCGTCCGGCCCCTGGTCCAGGCCATGGTATGGAGCGAGAGTGCATGGGTAGCCGTCACCTCCTGCAAAGTAGTAATGCTCGCGAAGAGGGAGGCGGCGCAGGTGAGGGAGAGGCAGTATATGCGCCCTCACGGCCCTAGTCACCGCAGGAGACGCCCCGGGCGTCGGGAATCCTAGGCTGATTCCCGGCCACCGTAGGCGCGGGCTTGTAGACGGCGAGTAATGGATAGCTCGTTGTCCGGTAAGGACGAAGCCCGGGTCGACGGCGCGTTGTGTTCCACGTGCGAATCAAAGTGATGTCAGCACCAACTGGTGGGGTCCGCAAGGACCGCTGCCTGCCAGAGGTGCGGGTTGTTCGAAAGAGATACCGTCGCCCCTGGCACACAGACAACTGAGGGAGCACGGGTGGGTTTCAGTCAGTAAAAGTCTGACACGCCCTCCTGCTCCACCCAGAGCGAGAGAAGTTATTTGATGATATCCCACCTAAAAAAAAATCCTCTGATTTGTGGTCCTGTCAAGTTTTATAGAAAACTTGTAGATTGTAGAGAGGTAGGAAAAGGTGAACGGTAGGTTTTTATTGGAATTTCGTACCGCTAACAATATTTCGTGTTTTAGGATCTTTTCTTGTTTTAATTGGTAGTTAATGTGATGAGCCCTTTTATAATTCTTACATTTTTAGATGCTATATCCAGTTTAGGTTATATACTAGTGTACCTACCAATTTAGATTGTTACTTAAAGGTACATAAACATTGTTTTGGTGATAAAGTAAATGTTCTAGATTGCATGCCGCTATCTTTGTACTGTTTTACTTACCATTAAGTAGGTAGATTGAGATGAGGATCGTACCTACTCAGTGGGGTGCATTAGGAGATACCTATATTCAGCAGCGGACTGCATCAGTTTAATAATGATAAGTTCTGATGGGATTTTGAGTTTATGTAAAAAAAAACAACACTTTGTTTTTGTAAGTACATTTTTTTATTGTACTTATAATTAATTCATTCTTAATGTTAATTATGTTTAATATTATTTCTATTTATAAATAAATAATTAGTATTTCGATACCGATTGTGTTATATTACCGCGCCTACCCTTCACGGTCACGCATCACGCGCCGGGATACGCGGGGAAGTCAACATGGTCTCGTGGTGCACCCGCCCGAAAAACGCAAACATTCACTAAAACTACGATATCTCAGAAAGTCCGCATCGTAGCTCTACAAACCCTGTGCCATTGAAATTCTTATAAAATAAGCTACTTGATTATACAGGGTTTAATGCAGTTTTACCTTGGAATATATTGCTAATTCGAAGTTGAAAGTAGTGTGAGCGACTTATTCCCAGTTTTTCGTAAAAATATCGTCATGTTTATGAAATAAAACCATTATTTCCAAAAGTAATTGTTTTATTTTCATAAAAACATACAAAACACAAAACACAATAGTTAATGGTTAAAATTATGACTTTGTATCTTTACTAATAATAAAGCAAGGACCTCATAGCTTTGCATAGTAGACCCTCCTTTTTGTTAGTAGGTAGGTATCACAGTTAAAATTAGCTTAAATGCCCAGTTTGGCAATAAAAAATGTTATCATTGGTACGCAAAACTATCCGTTTTTGTTTATAGGAACCGGGCATAGGTTTGGTACTAGAACATAACACAGATAAAGCTTTAGCTGTTAGAAATGTTTAGTTTATGATGACAGAGCAACAATGCCAAGCACTTGAAAATAAGCGATAAGAAAGACCGTCTCATGCTTTGAATCACAGAGCAAATATGAATGCATTTATTTTAAATCTAACTTTGCATTCCACACTGCCTAACAAAAACATTATGCGCACTGAAACGTTCTTGTCCAGTGTTACCAGGACAGGTTTTCACTTTACCCCAGGCTTAGTCACCATTTAATGACTGCGAATTATATTCTATATCATGCCCAAAGATAGCTTATTACCTACAGACCTACAGAGCTCGGTCTTGACGACTGAATACATATATATATAGATAAAAGGCTCTCTCTACAGCTGTACAAGCAGTTGGTCAGAATTTTAACCTAACCTATTCGGTCGGTTAGCAGTGTGGTGCAGTTCACAATTTATCGACAGTTTATAATCTCGCAAGATAGATTATAAACTGACGGTGTTCACAATCATACGGTGACTCCAAACTCCAAACTTTTGAGTGAGCATTCCTAGCGCGTTCACGAGCATTCCGTATTGTTGACAAAATCATAATCGTGATATCTAAATCGGAACGCAACAAATTTTTGATGTGAGCGCTGTGAGCAATATGTTTCTAATTCGGAAAGCAGCCTCAATGAGTCGTCCCGACAATCAAGGCGTAGGCGCGTTTAACTTACGATTTTATTTGGTACGTTTATATATTAAAATCTTTTTGTTGATATTGTCATAAAAATAGTGCACTTAAACGAAAATAAATGGCTTAGTTGCAAACTTGCCATAATAATTGGTACAAATTCTATAACAGAACAACAAAAACAGCATGCGGTACGAAATCTGCCGTTAAAAATACAATAATTCGGTACTTTATTTTCAAATATTATCTGCCTCTGCCTGTAATCCTGCAAGATTATAGGCTTTAATATTCGATTTATAATTAACGTTGCAACGTTAATAGCTGCAAATAATAAAGGCTGATGTACACGAGATCACTAGATGATGTTTACTTGAGTGATATATTAGAATAGAACATATTTTTATTATTATTATTATTATTATCTCCTTTATTTCAGTATCTATAGGGCTATAAACTAACTAACTAACTAAACAAATAAATACAAAAACACAAGAAGACTTAGGCGTCAAAGTATTCGTCCGCATCGCTGTCATCAGGAAACGTGCCCAGAAGACTGGCAGCATTTTTTAATTCAGAGGTACATATGTATATGTACTTAGTCCATTGGGTTGTTATGTAAGAATAAGAATCATTTTGTAAACATAGGTGATTACACGGTGTGTGAGATGTCACAATATTAGTTAAGATTCTCTATGTTTTACCGCGAAGCGTACAAATATTATCAAATTTGAATTTATTAATTTAATATTTGTATGTCAAATAATAATGAATAAGTTTTACACAACTGGAAGTCAAAATCATATTGCAATTAAGTAAAAAACAATTTTATAGAGGTCGATACAAAAATATCACTAGAACAATATGTGACAATTGTACTAAAAATCTAGTTTTAGTAAGTACAGAGACAAAAACTTATTTTTATCTTATTCAGCCTATAATTTTCCCACTGCTGGGACACTGGCCTCCTCTCGGTGAGAGGGATCGGGCCGTAATCCATCACGCGGCCGGGCCCAATACGGGTTGGTAGACCCGGTCCGACCAATCGGCCGACCGTCCTTTGCATATGAAAGCACCTATGTACGGGAGTTATAACAAAAACAAGTTTTCGATTTTTTTTGTCTGTCTGATCGTTGCGGCTAACCTCCGAAACGGCTGAACCACTTTGACAATACTTTTTCTTTTCTCTACAATTCACTGGAAGATAGCTGATGTTATAAGGAGTAACATAGGCAAGTTTTTGTCTCGGTAGCACGTTCCTGTGGGATAATATCCGACCTCCCCGCGGAAGAAGCCGCAGGCATAGCTAGTAAACACTATAAAGAGTTGTCACAAACTGCGGTCCTAAGACCGGTTCTCAAGTCGACTGAATTATACAAATCTAGGGTATGATTTATATTATCGCCAAGGATTAAAGTAAAACGATTTACTCTTAAGTATAACGTATCACGTAATTCCCGTTCTAAGCTTAGCCCAAGTTTGTGTATCGCACGCTACCACGCGACACATGTATTGTTACGTTATTATTAAACACATTATGGATCAAGAACCGATTATTATGTGACATTCTGGAACCTGCTCCTGTGTATTACATTTTTATTCATTCATGACTGCATAGTGTCTGCTAGCGTAAAATTCTTCTATAAATGCGTTCGCAAAATGATGTTTTATAACCTTTTCTCGAGCACAATTAATGTAAAATGTTGTAAAGCAGAGCGTCTCTCTCATTTGTTCGTGTGATGTGAAGTGATCTCTCGTAACTTTAAAAAAACGTCTTTCTTTTGTAAATCGCTGAAAGCGGGATATGTACATACTTATTTGAAATAGGACTGGTAGGTTTGACTCAATACAGAACTTAATCATTACTTCCTATCTCACTAAAGCGCAAGCTCGACGGCATGTAAAGAGCGCTTTTTTTTTCGGTGTGGAAAATACTGTCCACCTGAAAAAGTTGATACTTTAGTTCGTCTGTCTACGAAGAAAACAACTAAATAAAATAGATTCTTCAGTTTTGTTTTCAGCTGCCACCTGTCCCATTCTTTAACATAATCCTACTGAGTCCAAATCCGCTTAATGTAACAGCCGAGTGCTGGGATCAACAACAAAGCGGATCATTTTAAGTAAGCTTACTTTATAAATTACATATGCTTGTTTTCAGACCTAAGCGTCGGCCGTACGTTTGGTCATAATGCCCTCAAGCGGCTGTCCTTCATCTTCCTGCCTGTCATGTTCACCCTGGGTGTCATCTCCACACTCCTGATGGCCCTCGCCGTCATCTCTGTGAAGAACTTAGCCATCGGAGTCATACTGCTCATTGTATCTGTCAGTCAGGTAAGGAAATATGAAGTACTACTAATATTCCATGGAAAAACACACTTTTTATGGAGAGGTGAATAAAATGCTCGTTTTTACCAACACGAGCCTAAACAAAATCGCACTGTTACATTTTCACCACTCAGCCTACATAATTAGGTATATGACTGCACGGATTATCAATTCGAGAATTATGTAGGCTTTGTACACAACTAAGCCACATTATTTTAACCAGAACAGAAATCTACGATAAAGTAGAAACATGATAATGCTATTCTTTGTTTTTCTATTGAAATGTATCATGCATGATAGAAGCCTTCTCTTAACTTACATTCTGTGAAAATTAAAACTTCATGCGCGAACCCGATTAAAATTCAGAAATCAGGCGTGATATTTCGTATGGTGCCGGACGTAAAAGCATAGCACCATCCCATTTCTTCCCGTGGGTGTCGTAGAAGGCGACTAAGGGACTTACTAGAGAATGGGCAGCAGCGTTCTCTATGCATTTGACTACCATAATGCGATCGCAAACCCGCCTGCCAAGCGTGGCGATTATGGCAAATCCCCCCCCAAAATAGAAGGGATTTGCCATAACCGTCGGGCTTTAAGTCCAGCGGTGGTCGCCTTTCGGCTGACATGATGAGGCGTGATATCATGTTATGTCATGTTCAGTTATAACCAGCGCTTTTTTTTCCAGGCTGTATCCAGGCTGTTCCTAACGGCTGCGTCGCCACAATCCCTGGTCCACCTACACCCTCGTGCTGAGCTGCTACCCGCCCCCGCCATCCCTGCCCCCTGGCCCGCACCCGGCCCCTTGTTGTCTCCCTGGGGCAGGTCTGACAACGACGCCCCTATATCTGACTAGAACATCTGTTACTCCAGTGCCTGTTAGGAATGTATAGAAAACGTCATGGAGCAGTAAGGATGGAGTGTTAAGGCGACAAAGAAAAAAAAAACCATGACCATGCGATAAACGTCTGACGAAGACGACATCGCTATGTTGTTATATCCGCAGTCGGCAAGACTGGCTGGCACGAATTTTTGGCCAGCGATTTGAAAATATGCCATAGATAGTCGTTTGACGATATGCATTCTTCCCCGTTTTAGTGCTCCATTTCTTCATATTCCATGGAAAATAGATGTAAGTAGGCACACTGGTGACTCACAATCGAAAACCCACCAATCGAGCAAACGCTACGGCTACCTCAACGACTGAGCGAATCAGTTCAATTATTATGCATTTATTTATTTATTAAGAACTAATTAATTTATAAGAATTTGAATACTTCTCCTTTCACGAAAGTAGTAATATTTTATCGTTGTGTTTATTTATGTAAGTTCGTCTGCCTCTCGCGAAAACTGTGAGATTTTGTGAAAGGTAGACGATCGCGCTTAATTTTAAGTATTTATTATTCAATAAATGATTCAAACAATCATTCTATATTTACATTCTAAGATCCCCTCTGGTGCGTGGAGGTCAAATATACAGTCGCTCCACGTAATATATTGGGTATTCAGCTGCATCCTGCACCCGAAATGATTCAAACAGTGTGACTCTTACCTATGTTGTAGTAAGTACTTTCGTAATGACTCGAAATGAAATTAAACTAGCCTCACATCTGGCAGCACACAACATAATGGCTACTATAATAAACCTTGCTTTCTCACGTGAAATCTAGAACAGTATTGCTACCTTTTTTAGTTTTTTGCAAATGTCTAAGTCTGTACACTGCATTACTATCTGATGTTGTTGTCGTTAATTGGTAGATATGTAGGTATATATGTACCTAGTAAGCGGATGCCTCATTTTTTATGAAGCACAAAAGACTAAACGAAAACGCATTTTTATCTTTGGTACGTATTTCATTTACAATGTTGATGTGGAGTAGATTGAAAAATAACTTGACAAATGATACATTCACTCTATCAAATTACGTTTAACGTTTCATTGTTATTTATTAAGTTTATATATTTTACAACCAACCAATCATTACGTGATGTAGGCAAAAGAAAACCTGTGTACTAAATTTCAGCAACGGATCCAATTATAATTATTAATGAAACGTGGCAAAAAATCCTAATAATAATTAATCATATTTAGCTAGAGATAGACCGCTTAAATATCTACTCTTCTCGTCACCCCGAACTAAAACATAATAAAATTACTTTAATTATCACTCAACTATAGTTTCAAAAAATATTTTTGAAAAAGTGTACGAGTACCATCGACACGAAAAGAAGATCACTTTAGTTTATACAAAAAAAATCTACTGTCTATGCGTTAGGCAACTTTGTGATACGTTTTAAAATCCCAGAGACTAATCTGACATTTCAAAATCTTTTTAGTAGCTGAGTTTGACAGCAGTTTGACATAAAACCTGTCAAATTAGTGACTAGATTTGAAAAACGAGCTTTAGATACATATTTTACCAATGAGTATAAACCTTTGAAAGTAAAAGCTGTTTTAAAAGCAACGTGTCTTGTTTTATGCATAATTTCTGTTTTTAACAGACAGTGATAGCTACTTGCTGTTGTAGAATTGCGTGTTACAGCGTGTTTGTTATTAAATTGATGGACTGTGACACCTTATTTAATCACATTCTTACACACCGAGCGTGCTATAGATATTGAAGACAGTTAAGTTATTATCTGGTATAGTTAAAGTGGTTTTTTGTAAACCACTAAATCGCTGGGAAATTCAAGGTCTGGTTTGTTACAAGAGATTCATAGCGAGTTATTTATTGCTTGCTGCGAAAGGCAAAATAAATATACCTAAGACTAATTAGACAGATTCGTTTCAAATTTGTAAATGACAATCCAATCCATAGAATTAACAATCTTCTGATACCAAACATAACAATACGCAAACTAACACTAAAATAAATATATTATGTACAAGTATTTAAAAGAACAAAGGAAGAACTCACTGGGCATCAAAGAATTAGTCCGCATTGCTGTCAGTGGGAAAAGTGCCAAAAAGGCTGCCAGCGTTGCCACGTTGGATGGCAATGCTGATTAATTTGTATAAAACATTGTAGTAAATGTATTCAATTTAATCAACGTCAATAAACAGGCTGTAAGCCCCATCGATGAGCAAATAACACAGAAGTTAGTTCGCAATAAACGTTTTGACTTTGAATTTGAGTTACTCATCATGTATGTGTCAGCACATGATCCTAGAACGAAAATGAGGAAGAGAAGTAGAAAGAATTGGTGGGTGGGTATAGAATCAAGTGTTGAATTCATGTTCTCAGTTTGCGCATAAATGTACCTGACAACGTGTAGAGGTAAGTTTTTCAGCTACACAACTTGTAAAAGTAGGTGTATTGTCAGCTAATGCTTATATACTTAAGATCCATGGGACACAATTTCAGACTGCGAGATGCTTCGAAGAATGTAGAGGTTACTTATTCATTCTAAAATATTGTCTGAACAATTATGTGCGTAGGCATGACTAGACACGACTGGCTGACCCACAACTATATACAACATACATACATTCTACAGAGCGGCACTTACGCGCTCTATATAGCGCAAGTTTTCAAGTCTATAAAGCCGAGCTAATAAAAACTTCTAACTAAGTATAATGGCGACTCTGCAAAAAGTCAAACCAAGTCAAGTTATGATAAATAACGAAATAAAACTTTTAGTATTCGTTAGTAATAATTAGACTCGGCAGTTTTTCTGGGCATAACAGTAGATGCCAAAGTTCAGTGGGGATCACATATGTCAAGCCTAGTGGGAAGGCTCAGCAGGTAAGACAATACACTGACGTTGATACAGCTCGGTTAGTCTATTTTAGTTATTTTCATAGCGTTATGTTCTACGGCATTCTGCTGTGGGGCAAAGCCGCTGATATTTAAAATATTTTTGTTCTTCAAAAGCGAGCTGTGGCGAGCAATTTACTAACTAGGTGCTAGAGTTTCTCTAAGAGATTTTTTTAAAGATATCGGTATTCTCACGGTGGTATCGCAATTCATTTTCGCTAACATCTTATATACGAACGACTATTAGGCAAAATATACTTATGCATTAAAAACAGTGATATTCATAATATTAATACTAGAAATAAGGACAAACTACGTGCTTCACCGGTTTCATAAGGTTCACAACTCATTTGTTGGGCTTAGTTATAACCTTTTATAACAAGCTTCCCTCTTCTTTGCTAGATTTACATTTTAATGCATTTAAAGCTAAAGTAAAATCGAACCTTTGTGGGTATTGAGTTTTGTTTACGTTTATTGTTTTGTCTTTATTATTTAAGTATATCTGCTTGAGTTTAGTTACTACGTTTTGTTGGTATATTGACGTGAGCTAGCTGACATATGGCAAATAATTTAACTTTCTGTTTTGTGTTTTGTAATGTTAATTACTTACCTATTATTGTACAGAATCAAGTTCTTCTAACTTAACAGACAGCTGTGCTGCTGGGGAGTTTGTTGCGCCACTCCTTCTTCCCAGCTAAAGAATTAGGAAGTGGTGAAGGGCGGGCGTTTTGGGGAACTGTCTTATGTAATTTGACGTTCAAAAAGTGCTGAATCTCAGCCTAGTTTGAATAAATTACTTTTGATTTTGATTTTAGACATTTTTTGTTTTTGGCATTCTTGTGTGTAATGACGTGATGATTTCGTCTCAAGCCGCGCGTCGGTGCGCACCCGACGCGCTTTGTCCTTATTCAAAACTAACAGTAAAATAAAATTAAGAACTTATTATAGTGTTTATACTAATAAACATATTTAAGACCAGAAAATATGTAAAAACGTAGAACCGTGATTGATTTTAAACTTCGAAGTTCAATAATACAGTCCGAAAAAAAAAACGTCCAGTCAGTCCGTAAGATATCGATGTATTGCATTCATAATGTTCTTAACCGCGATGTACGGAACTTCGAAACGACTGTTATACTGATTCGAATTTTAAGTATGACAGTTTTTTCGAAGTTCATAGCATGATTTTATTATACACCACTTTTGAAGCCATACACAGTACTCTAGAGTGCAAAATTTCACAACTTAGAGAGTTTAGAAATAAATTTTAAATTTTTATCCGAAATAGACCTCGATTTTCCATAGTGCGCTTCCCCGTTAAGCACTATATTGTAAAAGAAGGCATAGAAAGAGAAAAGACATAAAAAAAAATTGAAGCTTGGTACCTACCGAGAAGGCAAATGGTTGAAACTTTACAAATAGTATGATAGTAAAGTAAATAAATGTAACATGGCGAAAAAGGGTCACTTCAGATGAAATGGGAAAAAGATTGCTTGCTTCCCAAAATAGGGTGGCAAGTTAAACCAGAATATCGTAAGGTCAATTTAGTTCGATATTCCAACATGTTTGTGTACATAGGAAGGGAACGAAAATACAAGGCAGGCCATCTCATGAATATTTCAATGAACGCGGAAACGATACATAAAATGTGGATATTTTCTCGTTCTATTATATAAAGTGTTACCACCAACGCGTGTTCGATTGTTAACTGACAACAAAATAAAACTACATGCTAACTTATTCTTTTTTTCAGAGTAAACATACCTCGGAAAAAACAGCAATCGAAGGACGAAACATTGGCTAAAGCCTCAGTCTGTCACCCTCAGTTTTTGTATAAGATCTTATCGAGCTTAAGAAATGTTTTAAATGGAACTTGTATAGGCCTGAGTTCTATTAAAACAAGTACACTGAGTTTTGAAGTAGTGCTTTAATTGATTTTATTAAAATTACTAGACAGATCTTCGTCCATGTTCATTTTAAGACCCATTCTTTCGGAAGATCTACTGAGGTCCTCCATATTCCTAGCCATGACAACTATATCATCAGCAAACAGAAGGTGAGTAATGTACTCGCCATTGATATTTATGCCAACCCCTTTCCAGTCCAGAACCGTGAAGACATCCTCTAGTGTAGCGGTGAACAGTTTCGGAGAGATAACATGTCCCTGTCTCACACCTCGCTGCAGAAGGATAGGTTTCGAGATCTGATCCGGACTGACATAGTGGTGTTTTCGTACAGTTACTTCAGCATCTCGATGTACCGATAGTAGATCTGGCACCGTTGAAAAGACTGCAGTACAGCCCATGCCTCAATCGAATCGAAGGCTTTTTCGTAGACCACAAATGCTAAGGAAAAAGGCAGGTTATACTCTTCGACCTTCTGTATAACCTGCTGCAGTGTATGTATGTAGTCTACGGTGCTAAAGGCTTTACGGAATCCGGCTTGTTCGGGAGGCCGAAAATTGTCAAACTTGCGCCCGACACGGTTCGTCATGACTCTTGAAAACAGCTTGTAGGCATGGCTCAGAAGTGAGATGGGCCTATATTTCTTGAAAAGGATATTGTCACTCTTCTCAAAGAAAAGTACTACCACACGTCTGTCCCATGCCTTTGGCGCTTTGATCTCGAGTATGACGGAATCAAACAGCTTTTTGAGGGCCTTAAGAACGAGTTTTCCGTCGGCGCGGCCCTCAGAAGTTCGGTCGTAATTCCGTCAGATCACCCGGCCGGCACCTTGTTGTTTTTAAGCTGCTTCCGAGCCATCCTAATCTCGTACAAGCTGAGGTCTGGGATGTCTTCGATACAGTTTCGGGTCAATCTGGCTCTTAGGTCGTTTGCCAAATTCGTAACCGACATAGCCCAAAGAATTTCTAAACTTAAGTGGCAATGGACAGGACACATTTCTCGCAGAACAGATGCCCGATGGGGCCGAAAGGTTCTGGAGTGACGACTGCGTAGCGGAAGACGTAGTGTTGGAAGGCCTCCCACACGGTGCACCGATGATCTTGTAAAGGCCGCAGGATTCCGCTGGATGCGGGAGGCACAGAACCAGTCAAAGTGGAGGAGCTTGAGGAGGCCTATGTCCAGCAGTAGACGTCTTTTGGCTGAAATGATAATGATGACTAGACAGATAATATTATTGATATTTAGGAAAACTGGTTGATTTTGAGCATTATTTTTAAATTAAATCAAGTAAATATTATAGTTAAGTTTAATGTCATTAATATGTTGAATAAATAAATTAATAAATGTGTTATGTAAATATATTATTCATTTGATTTATAATTACCAATCATGAAGCATAATTACCATTTTTAAATACTAATTACCGTGTGTTTCATATCTCATCACCGTTCGACGAAAATTTTCAGCTTCAGATTCAGTCCTTTATAATGGTTCAAATATTGTGCAATTGATTTATTTCATTTCCTGCACTATAAACTTTACGTTAAATCCATAAAAGTCGTAATTGGAAGCATTATTGGAACTTAATTTATGAATCCTAAATATGTCTATCTTCAAATATTCACCTATGTACATCTTACATGTATTGCCGTTTCGTTCCAACATGTAATTATTAACAATTTTGCTAACCTTTTTTACATTTTGGATCAGTGTTGTATACAACTAGTCTTTACAAATTGTTTTTTATGAAAATAATAAACGAAAGCAGTATTCGTAGACAGAATTCGTAGAATAATTAAAAATATATTTTTTGAATATGTAAACCTTTGTGTAAGCGCTGGGTTACAACTTGCAGTCGATGATAATTGAGAAATTATTTTTAAGCACTTTCAATTTCATGCAACGTAATTTGTACATAAGATATTGCATACGTAAGTAAGTAAGAACTAGCTTTTATACCTACAAATAGCCATGAAATCTATCTAGAGTTCTAAACTATGCGGCAGCTAACCTAGAGTTTCTAACCAGTTCAATACTGGTCTATTGGCTGAATAAATGTGCATTCCCAGTTGCATTACCTGCGTCTGCGTAGATACACGTTCAAGACACGTTTTATATGAAGAGAAAGATGGCTTTATCTGTTACTAGATTTTGCCCGCGGCTTTGCTCGAGTGTAGGTAAGAAATTATCCCATGGGAACGTAGGTATGTGAAAAGTATTTTATCTACTATTATAATATCTATGGTCCTTCTCTAGGCCTATGGTGTTGTGTGCCAAATTTCATCAAAATTTGTTTTCTGTTAGAACGAATTTCGATGAAATCGAAAACCGGTAAAGTTATTTAATCAATTTTAACATTAAGTATGAAGTTTTGTGAAGATGTAGCTATTTATCAAATGTATTTTATATGTTAACCGGACCAAACCACAACAACAACAACAAAATTTTGCCGCAGTCAGTCTGTGAGTCATCTAAATCTCACACGAAATTTAATTGATATTTTTTTCACGCAGTTTGAGAGTTTTCATTTTTTTTGCTCGTCTTTTTCGTTTGTATATTTTATTGTGAAAAACCGGGCTAGTAGAGAATAATTATGTAATTCCACAAAAGTTCCATAGTTTTGCTCAATGACTTTAATTTATTTAATTGGTTGCTTATAGAAAAGTTAATGATATAAAGTTATTTCTCCAACAAATTACTAATTTGACGTAGTGTTTTCGAAATAAAAATAAAATGACCTAATCATTGAACTGAGTTTTGAATTATCATATGCAGTCAGGCATTCTGGGCTAAAATTTCTTACTTACATTATATCTGCAACATACCACTACAAATACTTACAAGTATCTTAGCACATCCTTGAATGAACGGAATTTTAATAAGTGGCCATACAAAGCGGGATAATACATAAATACGCTTTGTCACCCAAAAGTAATAACAGAATACGTTTGGCGAACATTCCAGTGAGGGTAGACACCCTTACAAATTCTTTCGTTATTAATTTGGGTATTTTCCGGCTGTTCAAAGTACATAGTGAGAGTGCTCCATTATTCTGATAAATAAATATATTTTTTATATTTATTATAAGTAATAGAAACTTGGTTTCTTGTGTTGTGGGAAAAAAATGTCTCTCACGCCTTCGTGGGAATTCTAGGTGTTAATTACAGCGTGAGTCAGGTGTTGTAGGCGGGGGTGACGGTGTTCCCGTGACGAAGGAGTAAAATAAACCAGTCAGATGTTACGAAAAATGAGTTATATTAAACACGAATCACACAACACAATAAATAGAAATCAGTCAATAGTTGCACCTGCATAGGTGTAAACACGGCACATAAATGTTACATTACAATAGAATCCTATGCTAAAATACTGGAAGACTGGCTAGCTAGGTATAGGGTACATCGCGACTAGTAGTGAACAGCGGAGCCACTACTTCACAAACAATACTTATAACATGTTGATAATTGTAAAACTGTAAAACTCTGAACATAATTCCTTTTTTTTTTTTTTTTTTTTTTTTTTGGTAAGGGCATCTCGTAGTTGACCTTGAGAGGCCGTAACTACTTAACCGGGCTTTCCTGCGGGGACTTTTAGTTTTTAGGCTAAGAGCCTCCAGCCAGGGCTTACAAACTAAAATTAAAAACCTACAGCAACTGCGCACTGAGGGCACCCCCTGCGGGGTACGAGCCTCGGCTCAGGGAGTCACTTTTAGGGAGGGCAGCAAGTGGGGACAGGCTGGATCAATAATTTCTTTATTATTAATCATGGGGATTTTAACTCTACTTGCTCAGCTTCGGCGCGGGCTGGCACTTCTGCGGGCAAGGGACGGTTGGGGGAGGAATCGTTTACTCGGGGTCTTCGCGAGGCGCGAGGACCTCGGCGGCGAGGTCGGAAACACGGTCTGTTTTTGTGTGCTGTGCTGGTGGCCCTACTGCTTTCTTGAAGAAGAGTGATGGGGTCATCAGGGTCGGAGAGGACATGTCGCGGCCGGCGAATACGACTGATTTTACTGGGGACATAACTGGCGGCCTTCGCAATCAATGGATTGCGGTGTTGCGCGGCGGATTCAAAGAAACGCTTTGAATTTCGTTTTAAGAATTGGGCTACAGTGGGGATTTTAAGGTCGAGATGGAGGATCTCGTTCCTAACATACCAGGGCGAGCCTGTGGCTTGACGGAGGAAACGGTTTTGTAGTGCCTGCATCCTATGGATGTATCGGGGCTTCGTGTGTGCAAAGACTGCACTAGCGTAAGTCATGATTGGCCTTATGCACGTCGTGTATATTCGCAACTTGCACTTGAGTGACAACTTGCTACGTGCGTTCAGAACAGAATGCAGCCTTCCAAGAGCGAAGGCGGCGCGTGAGCGCGCCTTCATAATGTGCTTATAGAAGGAGAGGTGCTGATCCATGATCACTCCTAGATATTTGGCTTGCTTCTCCCAAGGGATAGGCTTGCCAAACATGGAGATGGGCCGGGGGGGGTCGGGTCTGTGTCGCGGTTTCGAGAAGAGAACCGCTTGACTTTTATCGGGATTGACTTCGATCCTCCATTTTCTAAACCACGTGCCAAGAACATTGACTGCGGTCTGGAGTCTGGTGGATATCGCATCCTGACTGACCCCAGCGTAGTAAATGGCTGTGTCGTCTGCGAACAGTGCCAACTTTGCCAGTCTACGCTTGGGGATATCGCTAGTAAATAGCGTGAAAATGAGAGGGGAAAGCACGGCGCCTTGAGGGACGCCGGCGCGTATGGGGTGGGGGGAGGAAATCGCTCCCTCTATGCGATAGCGAAAGGTGCGGTTCGACAAAAAGTCTCGAAGGATGAGTACGAGACGGTCAGGCACGCCGAGTTTGTACAGCTTATATAATAAGCCGTTGTGCCAGACTTTGTCGAAAGCTTTCGCTATATCGAAGAATACTGCACCGGTCATAGAGCCGCGCTGGAAACCAGCGCTTATGTCTTCTACGATGCGGTGGACCTGTTGCACGCACGAGTGTTGGGTTCTAAAACCAAACTGCTCGTCGGGAATGAGGCCTTTCGTCTCGGCAAAATTTCTGAGTCGCTTATAAATAAGTCTCTCGTAGATTTTACCGAGCGAATTCAGTAAACTGATGGGGCGGTAGCTCGTGGGCTCGGACTTGGGCTTGCCAAGTTTTGGAATGCCGATGACCGTGGCTTGCTTCCACGCCTGCGGGAAGATATTGTTGCTCAGGGCACCATTGAAGATGGTGGTCAAGAGCATGATCATGTGAGCGGGCAGCATCTGGAGCACCCTATTGGTGATTCCGTCAGCGCCGGGGGCCTTGCGGGGTTTCAGACCTTTGATGATCTCGTGAACTTCGTCCGGGGTGACGAGAGGTATTGGATCATCAGGGTCTTCAACGGGCGGGAGGGAGGCTCTGCGTTCAACTTCGGCGTCCACCTCATCGAGGTGTGCCTGGTCTACTGGCAGAGAACTGGGCGTGCACTGGGCTTCGAGGCTCTCGGCAAGGCATTCGGCCTTGTCGATGTCGTCGAATGCGACTGTGCCGTCGGGCCTGGTCAGGGGGGGCATGGAGGAGACTTCTCGGGATTTGAGATTCCTCTGAAGTTGCCAGAAGGCTAGATGAGTCGGCTCTAACTCGCTCAGCATTTTGTCCCAGCCAGCGTCACGAAGCTCTTTCATGCGCGTCTTCACAGACCTCTGCAAATAGCGCATGTGAGCCTTGTTCGCATCGCAAGGAAAATTGCTGTAGGCACGAACAGCTGCGTTCTTCTCATTTAGCAGTTCGCGTACATCGTCCGGCAACTTCCATCGGTGGTCTTCCACCTCAGGAATTTCCCTTGAACAATCGTTCAGGACAGATTGTACGTGACCCGTGAATGAGTCGATCGCAGCCGTTGTGTCGGCGACAGAGTCGAAATGGTCGGGTATGGAATTCAAGTGGGGGGATGTGTTGGTTTTCAGCGAATCGCTTACTCGCCTCCAGTCCGTTACCACTTTGGTGCGGGGGAGTTGGTCTGTATCTGGGAGACCCGTTCGCGGGGCCAGATGCAAGACAACCGGACGATGGTCAGAGGTGAGCTCGTTTATTGCTTCTATGGAATCCAACCTTAAGTTGATTCGCTTCAGAATGGCAATGTCGAGTACATCGGGCCTGTGATTTACATCGTGGGGAAAGTGAGTTGGAGTCATCGGGGCGACGACATCAAAGACTAAGGAGGAACAGAGGTCATACAGGCGTTTTCCTCTAGTCGTTTGTCTGGAACTATTCCAAGCGGGGTGTTTTGCATTGAGATCGCCTGCTATGATAACAGAGTCACTCATGCCTAACAGGGCGGAAATGTCATCGGAGATTTGACTGAAATCTTCCGGTTGGGGAGTGGGAGGAAGGTAGGCTGAGACTATCGTGACGGGTTGATGACCCGTCAGGCCCAGTCGACAGACTGAAACTTCTAATCGGTTGAGGGTGGGGGGATCCATAGGGATGCAGTGTAATGACCTTTTATAGTAGATGAGTGTTCCACCCTTATGACAACGCGACCTGTCGTTGCGCACTATACGATAGTTTGCAATTTTCGGGTCGCGGTTGTAGGGTTTTAAGAATGACTCTTGTACTAATAATATGTCAATTTGATGGTCGCGGAGGAACTGGGCGATCTCATCACGTTGGGTTAGTAAACCGTTGGCGTTAAAAGTTCCTAGCTTTAGGGATCGGGGTTTTAGTCTCGCGGGGGCCGTATTATTCATTTTGTGTTGTTAAATTGGACGAGGGCTTGCGTAACATCGGGATACGCTTCGTAGATGAAAAAGACCTTCGCGATGTCTTTTTCGTTAACGGCTGCTTGTACCTCCTGTGCCATGCGGTAGGCACGGGGGGTACAGAAACGGAGAAAAATGCTGTTCAGTGTGTTGAACACTGAGGCGCCGTTTATGCTGGTCGCGGGACCAGCGGTTTGCCCAACTGCGGCTGCGGGGAGCGCGGCTGGGAGCGTCGCGGGGGTCGCGACGGCGGCGGGTACGGAAACGCGGGGGGGCGAGGTAGAGGGCGCGGGGGCGCCGGTACGCGGGTCCCTGAGCGGAGGGATGGGGGCGGGAGTGGGCCTAGCGGATGCCATCGCAGGGAATGCCTGCTGATGGTTAAGCTGGTTCCAGGGACTCGGCCTCTGAGGGCTGAGCCTGTCCGGGAGTTTGGACGAAGGGGCTTCCCTCTGCTGGCGGGCGTCGGCACGCTTCGCCAGTTTGGGAGAAGAGGATTTGGGTGCTTTCGAGCACCCTCTGTAGTTCGCGGGGTGACCGGTTTCACCACAAAGAACGCACGCCGGAGGTTCCGTGCAGAGGGCACGGTCCTTTGGCCGGGCACAGTCGGCTGTGCCGTGATCCCCTAGGCACTTGACGCACCTGGGTTTCGCGTTACAGTGTGACTGTGCGTGACCGTATAGCTGGCAACGGTGACATTGCCCGATAATCCCGGATTTACGCGGTTTTTCGATTTTTAATCCAGACAAGTGGCAAACCGTCTTGATCTGGAATATAGGGTTGTGTCCCTCAGAAGGAGGGCACACTACGAGCACCATGTCGAAGGGCACTCCGCGACGGGCTCGGTGCATGCGGTGCACCTCTAATATTGGGACTCCTTGGAGCTCAAGGTCGGCCTTGATCTCCTCGGTCGCAATTTCGGTTGGTATGCGTTTAATGACAACCCGCAATTGCCTGTCCTCTGGTAGTGCATAGGTGTGAAAGGACACACCTCTATACCTTAACATTTTTGTGAGGTCCCTGTAGTCGCGCGACGTAGGGACCGTCACTTTGATACCCTGAAGGGTCGAACGGGCGCTGGTGTAGGCTATGCGAGCCTCCGAACACCATTTGGACACATCGGTCCACTTCCCCTTGTCCTGGATGAACACCGGGGGCGGCGGGGGCACCTTTTTCCCCGCAGCGGTGCGGGGCGCGACGGTGGGTGCAGACGCGGGTGGGGATGCGATCGGGGTGGGGGCCGCGGCGGGGGTCGGCGACGGCGGGGTGGGGGGGCGCGAGAGAAGGGACGCCGAGACGTCCGTCAGCGCGATCTTCGCAGCTTGGGAATTTCCGCAAGTCTTCTTCTTACGTTTCTTCCCCTTGCCCTCGACAGTGGTGAAGCCACTCTCTTCAGTGGACGAGGGGGAAGAAACGGAAGCAGAGACTGCTGCTTGGTCAGAATTGGAGTCTGAATCACCCGTGAGGGTGTCGGTATCGGAGGGCGCGTCTTCGGCGTCCATTTCCTCGGCAGGCTCTTCAGAGAAGGCCGGAGAGGGAGGGCAGGCCGGGGCGGCCGGAGAAGGAGACCTAGAATAGGTCATGGGCGCGAACGTGGGCGCGGTCGGGATAGCGGTCGCGAGAGTGATCGCTGGAGGATTCACGGGCGAGTTCGCGGAGGTCGCGGGGATCGCGGGAGCGAGTAAAACGGGCGCGGGAGGCATAGCGCGGAATGCCTGGATTGTTCGTTCTATGTCATCCGGCAATTCGGGATGAGTAGAGAGGAGTAACCTCATTTCGGCCAAAAAGGCCGATTTTGAGGTTACCATGATCGCGTTTGGGAGCCTACTTTTTGCTCATAGGGAGCGGCCTAATTCCCTATAACTCCTATCAATCCTAACGTCTACTTCCCCGGGAGGATAGCCCGGGGATGTGTGGCCCTCCCTGCCGGGTGTAGGCAGGGGGGTGTGTACCTAATGGTGAGCCCTAAGCTTGTAAACCTGTTGCCAATCTTATTGTGCAACAGGGCCCTGACGTCCAATGCGAGGGGTGTAGACACACCCCAAAGACACTGGGTGAGTAGCTGGGGAGGCAAAACTGTCACCAGTACCGACTAGGAGATCCCCCAAGGCCGGTGGTCTGGGACCCGTCCGATTGATGCCTAGCCCTGAAGGGGTTCGGCGGGTGAGTCGGGTCAACACCCCCTCGGATTCGTTGACACCGTGAGGTTTCAACCGAGGACCACAAAAACAGTGGATTTTACCCGGAGAGGGCCAAGTGAATTTACACGAAGCTTTCTCCGACAAAGAAATAGTATGTCTTGAAAAAGACAGTTTTTGATTATATTAATCAGTGAAATAAATTTCACCAACTAATTAAATCGTCCGTAGCCGGGGCGGCTACAATGTTCGCAGCGGGGCGCAGCGAATCAGGAGAGCGGCGAGAGGTGAGTCACGCAGCAGGCAGGAGCACTTCACAACACGTCCGTTCGGGGCGAGCGTCGCGCGCAGAGTGAACATAATTCCTTTTTTTTTTTTTTTTTTTTTTTTTTTTTTTTTTTTTTTTTTTTTGGTAAGGGCATCTCGTAGTTGACCTTGAGAGGCCGTAACTACTTAACCGGGCTTTCCTGCGGGGACTTTTAGTTTTTAGGCTAAGAGCCTCCAGCCAGGGCTTACAAACTAAAATTAAAAACCTACAGCAACTGCGCACTGAGGGCACCCCCTGCGGGGTACGAGCCTCGGCTCAGGGAGTCACTTTTAGGGAGGGCAGCAAGTGGGGACAGGCTGGATCAATAATTTCTTTATTATTAATCATGGGGATTTTAACTCTACTTGCTCAGCTTCGGCGCGGGCTGGCACTTCTGCGGGCAAGGGACGGTTGGGGGAGGAATCGTTTACTCGGGGTCTTCGCGAGGCGCGAGGACCTCGGCGGCGAGGTCGGAAACACGGTCTGTTTTTGTGTGCTGTGCTGGTGGCCCTACTGCTTTCTTGAAGAAGAGTGATGGGGTCATCAGGGTCGGAGAGGACATGTCGCGGCCGGCGAATACGACTGATTTTACTGGGGACATAACTAGCGGCCTTCGCAATCAATGGATTGCGGTGTTGCGCGGCGGATTCAAAGAAACGCTTTGAAATTCGTTTTAAGAATTGGGCTACAGTGGGGATTTTAAGGTCGAGATGGAGGATCTCGTTCCTAACATACCAGGGCGAGCCTGTGGCTTGACGGAGGAAACGGTTTTGTAGTGCCTGCATCCTATGGATGTATCGGGGCTTCGTGTGTGCAAAGACTGCACTAGCGTAAGTCATGATTGGCCTTATGCACGTCGTGTATATTCGCAACTTGCACTTGAGTGACAACTTGCTACGTGCGTTCAGAACAGAATGCAGCCTTCCAAGAGCGAAGGCGGCGCGTGAGCGCGCCTTCATAATGTGCTTATAGAAGGAGAGGTGCTGATCCATGATCACTCCTAGATATTTGGCTTGCTTCTCCCAAGGGATAGGCTTGCCAAACATGGAGATGGGCCGGGGGGGGTGAACATAATTCCGAATCTTCGGTCCTATTATCACCTTTTCTCCATAGTACAAGTAGCATGTGTAACTACCCGTTCCCGGCTAATCTACCAACCCGAACCGAGAAACCATGGCCTCCTCGGGGAGCAGGTTTCGACTTGTCGATCTGGGGTCGACACGTGTAAGGAATATCCAAGGTTGAATTATTGTTACTGGATTAGTGATATCGTTAGCCGGGCGCAATGTATGCTACTTGTACCATGGAGTTTGAACTACATAACATTTTTTATGTTGATTTAAGACCTACTTGTATCATATTATCGTAATTGGTTACAACAAATAGGTAAGGTATTACAGGTAATGTACATCGATAATTACTACACTAAATAAATGATTACAACCATAAAAAATAGCTCTTTTTATTGTGCTTCGCCTACATTCCACCCCCTGTAAAAGGGTTCAACCGTCTTACATTTCTTGGTCTGTGGGAAGCACAATAATTTTTGCTACAGGTCGACGTAGAACTCCGTTGACGGTTCTAACGTCCACCACACGGATAATACCATCGTGTCCGTAATACACGGTTTTAATCACACCTTTTGTCCACGCACTTCGCGGTCTATTATTGTCCACAATTATCACTACGTCACTGACACGCACGTTTGGCACATTGTTTGCCCACTTTTCACGACGTTGAAGCGTAGGCAGGTATTCCCGCAGCCAGCGCCGCCAGAACATGTCAGCGAGCGCGTTCACGCGCCGCCACTGCCTGCGGGAGTCGACGTCTTCGGTGTCGCTCGGTGCAAACGGTGTGCTCCCGGACGCAGTGCCCAGGAGCAGATGGTTCGGCGTCAGGACCACGGGCTGGTTGTGGTCGTCGTACACGTAGCTTAGTGGCCGGCTGTTTACGATTAGCTCGGCTTCCGTGAGGAGGGTGTAGAGGACCTCCTCGCGGGGGGCACGTTCTTTGAGCGTGCTACGGAGTGCATTCTTCACTGATCTCACCAGGCGGTCCCAGCAGCCGCCCATGTGTGGGGCCGCTGGGGGGTTGAAGTGCCACTCGATGCCACGGTTAACCGCATCGTCCCTTATCTGACTTTGGTTAAGGTCTTTCAGGGCGGCTCGAAGCTCGGTATTAGCTCCGATGAAGTTGGTACCCTGATCAGAGTACAGATGCGCTGGTTGCCCGCGGCGCGCTATGAGGCGCCGCAAGGCTAGTATGGCGGAGTCGGCGCTTAGGGAAGCGGCCAACTCTAGATGGACGGCGCGTGTGGTGAGGCAGGTAAATAAGGCACCCCACCTCTTCTCGCGTCGTCGCCCGATTGCTACTTCCATCGGGCCGAAGTAGTCCACCCCCACTCGTATAAAGGCTCTTCGTGATGGTTCTACTCTAGCCAGTGGTAGATCGCCCATCTTCGGTGGGGCGGGTTGAGCTCTGCAAATTCGACAGAGTTGGCAATTTGCGACTACTGTTTTTACTGAAGTTCTAACTTTGGTAATCCAATACTTTTCACGCAGATTGTTGACGACGGTCTCGTGGTTTGCATGCAAAGCCATCGCGTGGTAGTGTGCGATTAGCTTTTTTGTTAAAGGGTGACGACCTTCCAAAATTATAGGGTGCCTCTCACTGAATGTGAGTACCTCACAGGCACTTAGGCGTCCTCTTACTCGTAGCAATCCGTCGTCGGCTATCATGGGGTCGAGAGCCTTAATGTTGCTGCTGTTTGGTACGGGCAAGCCTTTTAGCATAGCGGCCCGCTCGTCCTTAAAGCTGTCTTCTTGACACAACTTTATGAGGCAGTTGTGAGCCTCCTCCAGGTCTCGCAGACTTATTACGGTGTTCGACCGACGTTTGCGACATCGGCCCATGAAGATTAGTACGTGCGTCATCACGCGTTGTAGGCGCGTCCATGAAGAGTAGCGCTTGTAGTCAAGGAGAGGCGCCACATGCGCCGCTGTGACGTGGACCCGCTGAATGCGCTCAAGGTCCGCTTCCAACGCCTCTGCCTCAGGACACGCCGGCCACTGCTCCTGTGGGTCACATAAAAACAAGGGGCCCGAGAGCCACTCTGCGTGGTTATCGGGCCAGCACAACCTGGTAGCTTTATCAGCTGGGTTATCCTGTGAGGGTACCCAGCGCCAGTTGCCTCTGTCTGACAGCCTATCTATTTCGGCTAATCTGTGCGAGACGAACCTTTGAAATTCCTGGGCGTCAGAGTTTATCCACTTTAGAACCGTCTTACTGTCGGTCCAAAAGAATTTTTGGTTAATTTGTAAACCCAGTTCTTTGTGGGCAGTGTCCGCTAATCGGCATGCTAATACTGCTGCTTGTAACTCTAGTCTAGGAATAGAGATTACTTTTTGCGGGGCTACTCGCGCTTTACCTAACAGCATAACGGTTTCCCTTTTACCATCAGTGTTATAACCTACTAGGTACGCGACCGCGGCGTAAGCCAGCTCGCTGGCGTCCCCGAAAACATGTAGTTCTAACTTCTCGAGGTTTAAACCGTACCACCGCGGTATTTTTAAATCGTTTAATTGATGTAAATTGTGGAGCCAATTAAACCATGTTTTGGCGTCTTTTTCCTGTAATGGCTCGTCCCACTGTATTCCTGATTTCCATATTCGTTGCATCAAAATGCGTGACTGAATAACACAGGGATAAAGGAAACCAAGTGGGTCATAAATAGACATTATCATGCTCAGAAACTGTCTCTTAGTGGGCACTAGACTACCATTTATTATTTCAGGGGGAAGTCTTTTAAACGATAGATCGAAACCTAACTCGTCGTCTTTAGGTGACCATATTAAACCTAGGGTCCTTTCAACTGAGCCTGCTCCCTTTTCAAGGGCTACTTTGTCAGGCATGTCTATTTTTAACTTTTCCCTTAGTTCTGATGAGTTAGTAACCCACCCCCGGATTATGAACCCGCCGGAAGCGTGTATTCTGGTTACTTCCTCTATCAGGCTGTTGGCCTTCTCCTCGGTCCAAGCACTATCTAGATAATCATCCATATAATGCCTGGATTTTATTGCTTCAACAGCCTCAGGGTAAACATCGACAAACTCATCGGCATTTTTATTGAGTATGTATATTGCCGTGGTAGGTGATGAGGCTGCACCGAATATCATGGAATTCATCGCGTATGTATCTGGTTCCTTGTTGAGATCCGCGCCTCTCCATAAAAATAATTGCGCGCCTTGATCTTGTGACCTTATTCTTATTCTTAGGAACATGTCCGCGATATCCCCTGAAAACGCTATGGGGCCTATCCTGAATTTTAACAATATGCCGAGCAATGAATTCAGTAGGTCAGGTCCGGTTAGTAGATTATCATTTAGACACGTCCCATGAGACGTGGCGGCCGCGTCAAACACTAAGCGCAGCTTGCCCGGTTTGTTCGGGTTAACGACCCCGAAGTGCGGTAAGTACCAAACCGGCAAACCGTCTATGTTGCCTGTTACTTTACGGGCGTAACCTTCGTCTACTAACCTACCTATTTGGGCAGAATATGCCTCGGCAAAACTAGCGTCCTTGCGCATACGCTTCTCTATGCCGTATAGCCTTTGCCGGGCCTGATGATAATTATCAGGCAACTGAATATTGTCATGTTTCCATAACAAACCGACCTCCCACTGTGAACGGTCGGGGGTACGATGGCTGGTGCTGTCTAACACAGCTACAGCCCTTTCGACATCTTTATGTTTACGAAAGTTCTCTGAAATGCCTATTGATTCTAACTCAAATTGTGACTTTACTAGGTCATGCAAATCAGGAAGAGAAACAGTTATGCAACTGACACTGTCTTTACTTTTATTATTATTGAATGGTCCATGGATGACCCAACCTAGCTTGGTAAGTGAGGCAACTGGCTTACCGGATCTTCCTTGGCGGATGTCCTGACTGACTAGCAGCTCCCAGTTGTCCTGTCCCAGTAACAGCATCGGCTTGGCTCCCCTCATTTCCACGCAACCCAAGTCGCTTAGGTGCGCGTTGTCATGTATTATTGAGGCGGACACTGATTGCGTTGGTAGGTTTACGTCTACCATTGTACGACATTTAATGTTATGGCACTGTCCATTAGGACCTTTCACGCACACTTGCACTACTCGTGAGGTTAAGTCTGTTACTCCGTGACCACCCGCGGTTTTTAATGAAAGAGGAACACACGGATCCATTAGTTTGGTGGCGAGCGAACTATCAATGAGTGACACGGTCGCACCATCGTCCAATAACGCATAGCACTGTTTGTCGTCACCTATTTCGTCACTGATTGTTACTGGCATGATTTTTAGCAGCGCAGTAGCCCGCCATTCGCCTATGTTCGTAACACTTTCCGTTTTGTTATTTTGAGGTTTATCCTCTTTCTCTCTTTGTTGTTTATCCGCGTGTAATAGTAGATGGTGCCCGTAACCGCATTTCTTGCATCTGTTGGCACGACAGAACCTCTTGGGGTGCTTCCTTACGAGACACTTGAAGCACGTATTCTTTTCTTTGATTGTTTCCCACCGTTGTTGGATGGTAAGTTTCTTAAATTGCTCGCATTCTTCAATGTCGTGCTTCTGTTGACATATCACGCATTCTTCAGGTACGGTAGACTCATCGCTTTGCGTGTTTACTCGTTGTGTCAACGGAGGCCTGCTGCCGGCTGAGCGCGCGGTGTTCATTGGTCGGGACTGACTGGCGCCGCCATACTTCTGTTGCGGCTTGGCAGGGGGTTTTGATGGACCTGACTCAAACATGTTCGCTTGAACGTAGTATGATGTTGAGCGTGTCAAGTGTATCAGGAAATGCGATAATATTTCTAGGTTTGGAGACACTCTTAAGTCCACCCCCTGTGTGTTATCTAGTCCCATCGCGAAGTCACCGTATTGCGCACGTTGTACTGGTGTCAGCTTACTCAGCAGGTCGCTTACCAGCTGTGGGTTATTTATATAGCCCTCTGCATGGATGTTTTTAAGTAAAGATACACAGTTTCGAACCGTTGATGAGAATTTCCTCAGCTCCCGGCAACTCTCCGTCACTCTGGGTAAATCTCTCACCTTCTGTATGGCGTATTGTAGCACTAGGGTCGGGTGACCGAACTCTTCCTCGAGCGCACGCATTATTTCTGCTGGGTCCGTTGATGTTCGCAGCAGATCCTCTACTGATCTCTTTGCGTCGCCCTGTAGTGAGGTTTTCAATCGTGCTAGGTTTTCATGTGTCTTGAAACTGTATAACTGTGATGTTTCCCAGTACATATTCCGATAGGATATCCAGTCGGCTGGGTCACCATTAAAATATGGCAATTCATATGCCTGTCTTGGTACCGGTCGTGGTCGTGCCAGGCTTGTGATTGCATCTGCCAGCTGGTCAATTTTCCGGTCTCTGTCCCCCGAGAATTCTCGCCGTCTTTCTCTTTCATCCGCTCCGTACTGCATCTGCCGCCGTGTATCCGACTCGAGTGGTACTACTCGAGGTACACTTGCGGCCGGAGTGGTAAAGACGGGATAATAATTGGGCAGACGGAATTTTACTCCTTCTGACGACACTGGCAGGTACCTTGGCGTATTTGGTACCGATATGTTAGGTAACGGTACAGACGCAGATGCCCTAGGTACTTGCAACACATTTTCACGCGGCACTGACGACACACGGTTGTTATCACAGTCACGATTCACTGTACTTACATGGATCTCAGATGTTTCACGGGGCGCAGCCACTTCAACAGGTGCGCCTGACACAGCCGGTGTACCCAATACAGCATTCATTTGGGACACTTGGGGGGTTTTCTTGACCCATTCTTCGACGCGCTGTGTCGTACTCACATCTGAGTGAGAGTCATCGCTTTCAGCAGCCGCCTCTATCTCGGCTATTTCTGCTTCCATCCGTTTCTTAACAAGGTTTTCCTTGTCTCTCACGAGGTTCTCTTTAAGCTGCACCAACTCGCGCTCGGCTTCGTACTCGATTCTTTTTCTTAAGTAATCGACGCTCCTGCGGCTATTTCTTGATGAAACTTTGCTTCGCGGCGATATATGACGACCCTTAGCGGCTGTCTGCCCTTCTTGCGGCCCTTCTGACTGGTCTTTACTGTGGTCGATTAATCGACCGCCTGTCAGAGGGATATTACGAGCAGATGTCGACGCCATTGTCGGTGCTATGGACGGAGAACCTGGTGCCCTCTCGGATGGTAAGCCCGAGTCAGAGACGATGTCCTCTGTTCGTCGCGTACTCATTTCTTCTGCCAGTCTTCTTTGCTTACTACGTGTAGTGATTTCACTTCTATGACTCATGTTCTGACTGGTTTATTCCTTCTAGTTGAACCTGATCCGGCTCGATAGGACCAAAATGTTAATTACAGCGTGAGTCAGGTGTTGTAGGCGGGGGTGACGGTGTTCCCGTGACGAAGGAGTAAAATAAACCAGTCAGATGTTACGAAAAATGAGTTATATTAAACACGAATCACACAACACAATAAATAGAAATCAGTCAATAGTTGCACCTGCATAGGTGTAAACACGGCACATAAATGTTACATTACAATAGAATCCTATGCTAAAATACTGGAAGACTGGCTAGCTAGGTATAGGGTACATCGCGACTAGTAGTGAACAGCGGAGCCACTACTTCACAAACAATACTTATAACATGTTGATAATTGTAAAACTGTAAAACTCTGAACATAATTCTTTTTTTTTTTTTTTTTTGGGAAGGGCATCTCGTAGTTGACCTTGAGAGGCCGTAACTACTTAACCGGGCTTTCCTGTGGGGACTAATAGTTTTTAGGCTAAGAGCCTCCAGCCAGGGCTTACAAACTAAAATTAAAAACCTACAGCAACTGCGCACTGAGGGCACCCCCTGCGGGGTACGAGCCTCGGCTCAGGGAGTCACTTTCAGGGAGGGCAGCAAGTGGGGACAGGCTGGATCAATAATTTCTTTATTATTAATCATGGGGATTTTAACTCTACTTGCTCAGCTTCGGCGCGGGCTGGCACTTCTGCGGGCAAGGGACGGTTGGGGGAGGATTCGTTTACTCGGGGTCTTCGCGAGGCGCGAGGACCTCGGCGGCGAGGTCGGAAACACGGTCTGTTTTTGTGTGCTGTGCTGGTGGCCCTACTGCTTTCTTGAAGAAGAGTGATGGGGTCATCAGGGTCGGAGAGGACATGTCGCGGCCGGCGGATTCGACTGATTCTACTGGGGACATAACTAGCGGCCTTCGCAATCAATGGATTGCGGTGTTGCGCGGCGGATTCAAAGAAACGCTTTGAATTACGTTTTAGGAATTGGGCTATCGTTGGGATTTTAAGGTCGAGATGGAGGATCTCGTTCCTAACATACCAGGGCGAGCCTGTGGCTTGACGGAGAAAACGGTTTTGCAATGTCTGCATCCTATGGATGTATCGGGGCTTTGTGTGTGCAAAGACAGCACTAGCGTAGGTCATGATTGGCCTTATGCACGCCGTGTATATTCGCAACTTGCACTTGAGTGACAACTTGCTACGTGCGTTCAGAACAGAATGCAGCCTTCCAAGAGCGAAGGCGGCGCGTGAGCGCGCCTTCATAATGTGCTTATAGAAGGAGAGGTGCTGATCCATGATCACTCCTAGATATTTGGCTTGCTTCTCCCAAGGGATAGGCTTGCCAAACATGGAGATGGGCCGGGGGGGGTCGGGTCTGTGTCGCGGTTTCGAGAAGAGAACCGCTTGACTTTTGTCTGGGTTTACTTCGATCCTCCATTTTCTAAACCACGCGCCAAGAACATTGACTGCGGTCTGGAGTCTGGAGGATATCGCATCCTGACTGACCCCAGCGTAGTAAATGGCTGTGTCGTCTGCGAACAGTGCCAACTTTTCCAGTCTACGCTTGGGGATATCGCTAGTAAATAGCGTAAAAATGAGAGGGGATAGCACGGCACCTTGAGGGACGCCGGCGCGTATGGGGTGGGGGGAGGAAATCGCTCCCTCTATGCGATAGCGAAAGGTGCGGTTCGACAAAAAGTCTCGAAGGATGAGTACGAGACGGTCGGGCACACCGAGTTTGTACAGCTTATATAATAAGCCGTTGTGCCAGACTTTGTCGAAAGCTTTCGCTATATCGAAGAATACTGCACCGGTCATAGAGCCGCGCTGGAAACCAGCGCTTATGTCTTCTACGATGCGGTGGACCTGTTGCACGCACGAGTGTTGGGTTCTAAAACCAAACTGCTCGTCGGGAATGAGGCCTTTCGTCTCGGCAAAATTTCTGAGTCGCTTATAAATAAGTCTCTCGTAGATTTTACCGAGCGAATTCAGTAAACTGATGGGGCGGTAGCTCGTGGGCTCGGACTTGGGCTTGCCAAGTTTTGGAATGCCGATGACCGTGGCTTGCTTCCATGCTTGCGGGAAGATGTTGTTGCTCAGGGCACCATTGAAGATGGTGGTCAAGAGCATGATCATGTGGGCGGGCAGCATCTGGAGCACCCTGTTGGTGATTCCGTCAGCGCCGGGGGCCTTGCGGGGTTTCAGACCTTTGATGATCTCGTGAACTTCGTCCGGGGTGACGAGAGGTATTGGATCATCCGGGTCTTCGACGGGCGGGAGGGAGGCTCTGCGTTCAACTTCGGCGTCCACCTCATCGAGGTGTGCCTGGTCTACTGGCAGAGAACTGGGCGTGCACTGGGCTTCGAGGCTCTCGGCAAGGCATTCGGCCTTGTCGATGTCGTCGAACGCGACTGTGCCGTCGGGCCTGGTCAGGGGGGGCATGGAGGAGACTTCTCGGGATTTGAGATTCCTCTGAAGTTGCCAGAAGGCTAGATGAGTCGGCTCTAACTCGCTCAGCATCTTGTCCCAGCCAGCGTCACGAAGCTCTTGCATGCGCGTCTTCACAGATCTCTGCAAATAGCGCATGTGAGCCTTGTTCGCATCGCAAGGAAAGTTGCTGTAGGCACGAACAGCTGCGTTCTTCTCATTTAGCAGTTCGCGTACATCGTCCGGCAACTTCCATCGGTGGTCTTCCACCTCAGGAATTTCCCTTGAACACTCGTTCAGGACAGATTGTACGTGACCCGTGAATGAGTCGATCGCAGCCGTTGTGTCGGCGACAGAGTCGAAATGGTCGGGTATGGAATTCAAGTGGGGGGATGTTTTGGTTTTCAGCGAATCGCTAACTCGCCTCCAGTCCGTTACCACTTTGGTGCGGGGGGGTTGGTCTGTATCTGGGAGACCCGTTCGCGGGGCCAGATGCATGACAACCGGACGATGGTCAGAGGTGAGCTCGTTTATTGCTTCTATGGAATCCAACCTTAAGTTGATTCGCTTCAGAATGGCAATGTCGAGTACATCGGGCCTGTGATTTACATCGTGGGGAAAGTGAGTTGGAGTCATCGGGGCGACGACATCAAAGACTAAGGAGGAACAGAGGACAAACAGGCGTTTTCCTCTAGTCGTTTGTCTGGAACTATTCCAAGCGGGGTGTTTTGCATTGAGATCGCCTGCTATGATAACAGAGTCACTCATGCCTAACAGTGCGGAAATGTCATCGGAGATTTGATTGAAATCTTCCGGTTGGGGAGTGGGAGGAAGGTAGGCTGAGACTATCGTGACGGGTTGATGACCCGTCAGGCCTAGTCGACAGACTGAAACTTCTAACCGGTTGAGGGTGGGGGGATCCATAGGGATGCAGTGTAATGACCTTTTATAGTAGATGAGTGTTCCACCCTTATGACAACGCGACCTGTCGTTGCGCACTATACGATAGTTTGCAATTTTCGGGTCGCGGTTGTAGGGTTTTAAGAATGACTCTTGTACTAATAGTATGTCAATTTGATGGTCGCGGAGGAACTGGGCGATCTCATCACGTTGGGTTAGTAAACCGTTGGCGTTAAACGTTCCTAGCTTTAGGGATCGGGGTTTTAGTCTCGCGGGGGCCGTATTATTCATTTTGAGTTATTGAATTGGACGAGGGCTTGCGTAACGTCGGGATACGCTTCGTAGATGTAAAAGACCTTCGCGATGTCTTTTTCGTTTACGGCTGCTTGCACCTCCTGTGCCATGCGGTAGGCACGGGGGGTACAGAAACGGAGAAAAATGCTATTCAGTGTGTTGAACACTGAGGCGCCGTTTATGCTGGTCGCGGGGCCAGCGGTTTGCCTAGCTGCGGCTGCGGGGAGCGCGGCTGGGAGCGTCGCGGGGGTCGCGATGGCGGCGGGTACGGAAACGCGGGGGGGCGAGGTAGAGGGCGCGGGGGCGCCGGTACGCGGGTCCCTGAGTGGAGGGATGGGGGCGGGAGTGGGCCTAGCGGATGCCATCGCAGGGAATGCCTGCTGATGGTTAAGCTGGTTCCAGGGGCTCGGCCTCTGAGGGCTGAGCCTGTCTGGGAGTTTGGACGACGGGGCTTCCCTCTGCTGGCGGGCGTCGGTACGCTTCGCCAGTTTGGGAGAAGAGGTTTTGGGTGCTTTCGAGCACCCTCTGTAGTTCGCGGGGTGACCGGATTCACCACATAGAACGCACGCCGGAGGTTCCGTGCAGAGGGCACGGTCCTTTGGCCGGGCACAGTCGGCTGTGCCGTGATCCCCTAGGCACTTGACGCACCTGGGTTTCGCATTACAGTGCGACTGTGCGTGACCGTACAACTGGCAACGGTGACATTGCCCGATTATACCGGATTTACGCGGTTTTTCAATTTTTAGTCCAGACAAGTGGCAAACCGTCTTGATCTGGAAGATCGGATTGTGGCCCTCAGAGGGAGGGCATACTACGAGCACCATGTCGAAGGGCACTCCGCGACGGGCACGGTGCATGCGGTGCACCTCTAGGATAGGGACTCCTTGGAGCTCAAGGTCGGCCTTGATTTCCTCGGTCGCAATTTCGGTTGGAATTCTTTTTATGACAACCCGTAATTGCCTGTCCTCTGGTAATGCGTAGGTGTGAAAGGACACACCTCTATATCTGAGCATTTTTGTGAGGTCCCTGTAATCGCGCGACGTAGGGACCGTCACTTTGATTCCCTGAAGGGTCGATCGGGCGCTGGTGTAGGCTATGCGAGCCTCCGAACACCATTTGGACACATCGGTCCACTTCCCCTTGTCTTGGATGAACACCGGGGGCGGCGGGGGCACCTTTTTCCCCGCAGCGGTGCGGGGCGCGACGGTGGGTGCAGACGCGGGCGGGGATGCGATCGGGGTGGGGGCCGCGGCGGGGGTCGGCGACGGCGGGGTGGGGGGGGGCGCGAAAGAAGGGACGCCGAGACGTCCGTCAGCGCGATCTTGGCAGCTTGGGTTTTACCACAAGTCTTCTTCTTGCGTTTCTTCCCCTTGCCCTCGACAGTGGTGAAGCCACTCTCTTCTGTGGACGATGGGGAAGAATCGGAAGCAGAAGCGGCTGCTTTGTCCGAGTTCGAATCCGAATCACCAGTAAGGGTGTCGGTATCTGAGGGCGCGTCTTCGGCGTCCATTTCTTCGGCGGGCTCTTCCGAGAAGGCCGGAGAGGGAGGGCAAGCCGGGGCGGCCGGAGATGGAGACCTAGAATAGGTCGCGGGCGCAAACGTGGGCGCGGTCGGGATAGCGGTCGCGAGAGTGATCGCGGGAGGATTCGCGGGCGAGTTCGCGGAGGTCGCGCGGATCGCGGAAGCGAGTAAAGCGGGCGCGGGAGGCATAGCGCGGAATGCCTGGATTGTCCGTTCGATATCGTCGGGCAATTCGGGATGAGTGGACAGGAGAAACCTCATTTCGGCCAAAAAGGCCGATTTTGAGGTTACCATGGTCGCGATGGGGAGCCTACTGATTGCTCATAGGGAGCGGCCTACTTCCCTAAAAACTCCTAACAATCCTAACGTCTACTACCCCGGGAGGATAGCCCGGGGATGTGTGGCCCTCCCTGCCGGGTGTAGGCAGGGGGGTGTGTACCTATTGGTGAGCCCTAAGCTTGTAAACCTGTTGCCAATCTTAATGTGCAACAGGGCCCTGACGTCCAATGCGAGGGGTGTTTGTCACCCCAAAGACACTGGGTGAGTAGCTGGGGAGGCAAAACTGTCACCAGTACCGACTAGGAGATCCCCCAAGGCCGGTGGTCTGGGACCCGTCCGATTGATGCCTAGCCCTGAAGGGGTTCGGCGGGTGAGTCGGGTCAACACCCCCTCGGATTCGTTGACACCGTGAGGTTTCAACCGAGGACCACAAAAACAGTGGATTTTACCCGGAGAGGGCCAAGTGAATTTAACACGAAGCTTTCTCCGTCAAAGAAATAATATGTCTTGAAAAAGACAGTTTTGACTGAATTAATCAGTGAAATAAATTCACCAACTAATTAAATCGTCAGTAGCCGGGGCGGCTACAATGTTCGCAGCGGGGCGCGGCGAATCTGGATAGCGGCGAAAAATCACGCAGCAGGCAGGAGCACTTCACACACGTCCGTCCGGGTCGAGCGTCGCGCGTAGAGTGATGAACATAATTCCGAATCTTCGGTCCTAATATCACCTTTTCTCCATAGTACAAGTAGCATGTGTAACTACCCGTTCCCGGCTAATCTACCAACCCGAACCGAGAAACCATGGCCTCCTCGGGGAGCAGGTTTCGACTTGTCGATCTGGGGTCGACACGTGTAAGGAATATCCAAGGTTGAATTATTGTTACTGGATTAGTGATATCGTTAGCCGGGCGCAATGTATGCTACTTGTACCATGGAGTTTGAACTACATAACATTTTTTATGTTGATTTAAGACCTACTTGTATCATATTATCGTAATTGGTTACAACAAATAGGTAAGGTATTACAGGTAATGTACATCGATAATTACTACACTAAATAAATGATTACAACCATAAAAAATAGCTCTTTTTATTGTGCTTCGCCTACACTAGGAGTGTATCAGACGCGTGTCTCGTATGTTGCAAGACAACTGAGGGAAACAGGTTGTTATCATGTAGCCTAACTGAAGGCAATCATAATTATAGCGGGCTATTTTTATTATCATGTTGTATCTATCTTTACATTGGTATCAGAGGGCCCAGACCAAGTGACATAATTTGCTAACGAGTGCTGGCCGCACAGCCGCCACATTAGAATTATAATGCTCTAATTTGATTCAGTTATTTTACAATTACGTTTAAACAGTTAATTCAATGTTATACAGGGTATAAGGCGAACGCTTCCGAAGCCAGCACCCTAATTGCGTAACTCACTATTAATCATAATGTTTCATTCTGACAGTTCAACAATATTCATTGCGTTATTTACGTTGTTGATGAGACATATTCTTCGAACATATGAAGCAATGGTTTAACAATCAGTTACAAACAGATTATGATTAATCGTGAGTTACGCAATTAGGGTGCAGAACGGAGGTTGGAAGGTTATATACAACTTAAATGCAAACATAACCTTTCGCCTTAAATTGGTTATTTTGTATCAAATTAAAACGTTTGACGCTTCTGTAATGTGTCCACTTATTTTATTTTGGCGGCGCTTTACAAAGGATGTCTAAACCTAAAGTTGCCGCCTGGACTTGGGGTAGAGCGCGGTTATGCGTGAGCCAATAAGCTGATTTTTATTTTTGAACACATTGCTTGCCAGAGTAGTAAAAACAATTGCTTTTAAATGTGTTTAATTTTCAAATAATGGTTCATTTAACTGTTCTCACAGCATATAGTGTACAAAAAATGCTAAAAAAATCGATAACAATTAAAAAAAACACAAAAAAAATGTATGGTACTGTATCGAGAATCACTAGCCCTATCACCTGTCTTCGTTTTCGGAAGCGATTCACTTACAACCTGTATACATGTGTATAAACAATTTGCAATAATGATTTGATTTTATTTAAACTAAAATGTTTATTTATGGTATGGCATAATAATACACCTGACTCTCAACGGAACTCAAACGGAGTTGGGCAGGACATCTGGCAAGGCGCAGTGATCACAGGTGGAGGAAAGCCATGATAGAGCGGCGTCCAAGGACTGGAAGACGAGATGTCTGTCAACAGGCGGCGAGATGGGTGGAAGACATTGTTGCCACCGCGGGCAAAACCTGGATAAGGCTGACATTGGAGCGTGAGGATTAGCACAAGAAAAGAGGGACCTATGCCCATCAATGGGTGGAGTCAGGCTATGGATGATGATGACGATGAAAATATACTTCATCAGGTACAGCACAGACACAGTGGTCACGTAGGAAACACAAGTCTACGTCATCACTGCTGTGTGTACAAATATCTCTCCAAACACCTTTATTGCCTGTGCGAGAAAACAATGAGGTTTTAATTAACAATTACGTTGGTATATAATTAAACTGAATTGTTTCGTGACTGAAAATGTTCCCATAATTTCATGTTTTGTTGCATTAAAGTGGCAACGGGATAGTGACGTAGGCTGTATCATTCCCGGAATGCGAGACCTTGTTTTTTTAAACCATGATCTAAGGAAGAAAATACTTGCGAAGAACGTGACTCTGTTAAAATATGCCGTTGTGTTAAAGTTTTGTTAAGTTTACTGGTTCGATCAGCGATAACGATGATGGAAAAGTCAAAAATGTATGGTTTGAACTTTGCCACCGAGATGCTGTTGTCGATGTCAATCCTGTTGCGAGAGCGACAAAAAGTCGTTGAAGAAATACAAGATGCTTTGAAACTGACTGGCGCTTGTCTAGGCCCTTAGGCGGTATTTTAGTACTGTGGGGCCGCAGAGTCCCTGGTACCGAGGTCTAGTAATAAAACACTTTATGGTAATAATACGTATATGTTGCTAATACTTCCTATAAATCGTTCTACGGATAATATTTTTAAAACTTTCTTCTTCGGCTTGTCAGCGCGATTTACCTTATATTGTTTTTCTCTATTCTCTTCTAAATTAGTTTGACAGATCGATTGCATTAAACTAATTATAGGCAGCTTAAACAATTGTAGGGTTGTCTCAAGCAAATAACCTCTACGCACCTATGATAGTTTCGTATCTTCCATTTATTGTTGCCTGTGACCACACAAATATCTTGCTCTAAAAACAATTTGCAGGAAGTAATAAATTATAGGTAGTATTCTTAAGTTAAAAAAATTAAATATTGACGAAGCAATGGCAAATAATTATTGAGTTTTAGGTATTCGCAGATTTAAATAAATACATAATAGTTTAAACCAAACTAAAAAGTTGAAAATAATAAAATTCCATTAAAAAGCGTGGGGTGCTTTTTGAGGTATTTTTATAATCAGTTAATATCAAGCACCCCACGCTTTTTAATAGAATTAAATTATTTTCTATTTTTTTGGTTTGGTTTTTAAAGCGTGTTTTTAGTTTTTTAAACTAATGATTTATTTTCTATTTTTTTGATCTGCTAACTACAAAAGCGTGTTTTATTTGTTGAAATTACTGAATTGTCATCCATCAGTCCTCGATAAGTCTACAAAGTTTAAATGAAATCTGACCGTTTGAAGTGGGTCAAAATCAAGTCCAAAGGAGTCGGTTACAAACAAACATACAGGTGAAGCTAATAAAAGCGTGTTAAAAACATTCTTGTTGTCGACTATGACTTTTTAACAAACAACACATTTAAAAAATAAGTACTACTCTGTAACTGTACTTGAGCAAAAAAACAGATTGAAATAATACATAATGCATACATTATGTATTATTTCAAAGTGACGGTTTATTATATTGGGCACGCCGCGATTGCGGCGGTAAGTCCCCTCTTTGAGGAGTGGCTTGAGAGGCGGCATGGCGTCCTCACCTTCCGCCTGACACAGGTCCTCACCGGACATGGCTGTTTCGGGAGGTTCCTGTTTCGGATAGGGCGGGAGGAAACGCCCGGGTGTTTCCATTGCGAAGATCGCCCAGAGGACACGGTGGAGCATACGGTGGAGGTCATTCCCAGGCTGATTCCCGGCCACCGTAGGCGCAGGCTTGCGGACGGCGATTTATGGGTAGCTCGCTGTCCGGTAAGGACCAAGCCCGGGTCGACGGCGCGTTGTGTTCCACGCGCGCCTCAAAGAGATGTCATCAGCAACTGATGGGGCCCGCAAGGGCCGATGCCTGCCAGGGGTGCGGGTTGTTCGAAAGAGATACCGCGGCCCCTGGCACACAGGCAACTGAGGGAACACGGGTGGGTTTTAGTCAGTAAAAGTCTGACCCGCTCCGCCCAGAGCGGGAGAAGTTATTTGATGATTTCCCACCCAAAAAAAAAAAAAAACGGTTTATTATATGGTACCTACTAAATAAAAACCCATTACTGTTTCAATAACATGGTAATTTGCACTTAAAACTAGTTGTCCAGTATACTTCACACAGCCATTTGCTCACAATGCTATCACTGTTTTTGTTTGGGAAGTGGGTTGGACAATGCCAACTAATTAGTATTTTGGTTTTGTATGGGTTGCATGTATCAAATGAGCTTTTTCCTTCTGTTTTAGCGATTGATACGCTTCCGCACGAATAGGCTGCACGAATGCTTTGGTACCGCCTGAACATGCATGCTCCGATTCCAGTGACGCTTCGTCTACCGAAGAACTTGAAATTACAAATAAAACTTCGAACAACTACGATTCTTGGGATGAAAGCAGCTTGATATCAGTAGATTCGGTCTTAGAGGCATTAAATATTTTAGAATCTTCCGAAGATGAAATTACAGATAACAGTGCAATTAATCTACCGCTCACACCAATTTGCCCAAACATGAGTACAAGACATACAACACAAATTGTCAGCATGCAAGAGATGTTAATAGTAAAATATAAAATTTTAAAAACCCCCGACCAAAAAAAAAAACTGTAAAAAGTAAAAAAAAATATTTATTGGTCTTTTAAGTTGTAGGTAATATTTTGATCAACGTATTGTCTATAATACTGTAATGTATTGTATAACTATAACTTTTCTTGCAATACAAATTTTAATGGGAGTTGTACATATGCCTAGCTACACTGATTATTGGAACCGCAAGCTTAGATTCACAAATATTGCCGATCTCATGCCACTAAAGCGATACCAAACAATAAGACGTAACATACATTTTATCGATAATAATTTAGACGACGGTGATAGATACTTTAAAGTTCGGCCCGTAGTGGAAAAAATTAGGCAAAGCTGCCTGAACATGTACGAAGAACAAACTTTTAGTATAGATGAGATGATGATTCCCTGTAAAGGGACCAAGGCGGGAAACAGAAGACAATATATACAAAATAAACCAAATAAGTGGGGTTTTAAAAACTTCGTTCGCGCGAGAGCTTCAGGCTTAATCTATGATTTTATTTTAAATGGAGGAGAGGATACATTTCGAAATTATACTTTCACACAGGATGAGATTTCTATAGGTTTGGGAGGGCTAGTTATTCTTGCTTTGTGTAAAACGATTCGCCAGAAACCTGGAAATGTCTATTGTGATAAGTTTTTCCTTCAACTGAGCTCGTATACATGTTGCGTGAAAACTACGGAATATTTTGCACAGGTACTATAAGAGGAAACCGGCTAAAAGGCTGTGAGAGTGTACTTCTGATAAAGACCTTAAAAAGAAACCCCGAGGCAGTTTCGCGCTAGGAGTTTGTAACGAAAATCAACTGACAGTGGTAAAATGGTTAGACAATAAATGTGTTACCCTTATCAGTTCCTGTGTGGATGCTCACCCCGTGGATAAAATAAAACGTTATAGCAAAGAAAATAAAGCAAGGGTTGATGTCGACTGCCATAAAATAGTCAATAATTACAATAAAAATATGGGTGGGGTCGACTTGGCTGATATGCTAATGCCCCTTTGTAAGATTCCTCTAAAAACACGAAGATGGTATTTTTTCTATTTTTGCCCAGTTGATTGATATAAGCATCAATATTGCATGGCTTTTGTATCGAAAACATAAATATAAGGAAAGTAATTGAAAGAGTTCAGGTTATATATTTTTGAAAGTCTTATGAAAAAAGGAAAAGCGGTCAAAGAACGGAGTGATATTACGGGAGATATATAAGAAGCTAGAAAAATGAGGAAACCTGTGGTAGCAAGACCGATTGAAGATATACGCTATGATCAAGTAGGTCATTTTCCCGATTCGTGTAGCTATGGGAGATGCCGTTACTGTTAGGACGGTAAAACAAACGTTATATGCATAAAATGTAACCAAAGACTGTTTTGTCGCAGGAAAAAGAAATTGTTTTTTGAATTTTCATCAAAACGAAACATAATGAATACTTTAAATCAATTATTCATTTATCTTCCCATTATTAAATTTACCTTAGTAAACTTGGCAGTGTCCAGTATACTGCACATACATTCCATCCTGTTGATCGCTATATATTTGGTAATGTCCAGTATACTTCACATATAATTTTCAAAAAACTGAAAGACTCAGATTTGTATTTCTATTTTTTACCATGTCTATGAAGTGCTAGAAATTCATGGTGTCAAATATTCAATTTTGTTATTTTTAATGTTCTGCCAATTAAAGGGTTAAAAAGTATTTTTATTTTTAGCCTTATAGTTATTTATCCGAAATCAAATGAATTGGAAACTACATGTAGAACAAAGTAAAATAACAACACGCATATTATATATATACTGTTACGAAAGAAAAAGGGCGCCATATCGTCTCGGGCCTGGGGCGCCATCAAACCTAAATCTGTTACTGCCTCCACCACGAGCTAGTTTGGGCAAAACACAGACAACGTTATTAATAGGTATTAACAAGCGGTCATGACTTCCAAGCAAGCAATTCTTATTAAGTAATTAGGTTCTACCAGTCTATACTTATCCATTTTTATTAGATAACAAAATAAGAAACCAGAGTAAATCGCTCAGAATTTAGAAGAGAACTAGAAATCTTAATCTAGACACTTGATTAGCGTATTCTTGTTAATTTAAACAGATTAATTGGCACTAACACATCAGAAACCCGAGTTAATGGCCAAGCGTCCTTAGACGAATGCCTGCTACTTTTAAATTACGTAATTAACTTACTTCACCGTCGTTTACTTTGAGTTTCTTATTTAAATGTCCAAGAGGCCTCAATACGGTGTGCTATATACAGGTGTAATGGATCAGAAAGAGCTGGCAACATTGCAGCTCGGGTTTGCTTCGCTTCAGTGAGGTAAGTGGTCTGCCGATGTGCTCCACTTCCGATGTTAGCCGCTATTTGCACATCTACAGGTCTTATATTATTGTATTTTGAAATCTACTGTGTCTTGGTGAATCATTCATTGCACCTACCACCGAGATTTGAATGACTAACTCTGAACCTGAATAATCAGTCAAAAATTTTTTGGGCACGAACGAGAGCAATCCGTCGTCTTCAGCAGCAAACGATCATTTTACTTTACTTTCGGCTTAACTGTGCATATATAAATACATAAACACACGCCTTCATACGCCAACTTCTAGTGTCCTCACAAACTCCTGTTGTCTTGTTAAGTACAAACGCCAGCACATCAAGCTATCCCAAACTGTAAAATTTTCCCAATTGAACATGAACCTTATTCTTTTGTAATAAAGTTGAAAAACTATCAAAGAAATTTGACAGATCGTGATGTGCTGACGTCTATACCACCCACCACTGAATTCAATTATGCTCGTATTTTAACTGAAGGTATTCCGATTAGCCCTGTTATTTCTGAAAAATACTTTTATTTATTCTGTAAATTGGAATAAGAAACAAGTGATAGTAGAATATATGTCTGTCCAGAAAATGTGAAATCTTTTGTCGCTGATATTTCAGTTATCATTCAAGGATGGATTCGCTCTACAAAAATCCATAAGCGCGCTTGGTAAAATGAGGTAATTTACATTCAGCACGAATTCGGGATTAAGCATGATGCTGTGATGAAATGCTCCGATTCCCGGGATTCGTCAATCAAGGAATCTCGTACCATTGTGGTTTGAGTAAACGTAATCCATAACACTTAAAAAAAAAACTTAACATGCTATGTTTCCAGGTTGGGCTATAGCACACTCACATTGCGTCGGTTATACTGAAGTCCCATCTAATAAAGGGCGAGCCTTTGCCATCAACCGGGTAAAAATCCAGTCACCGAGCTGCTACTGAGAAATTCCAGATAGATAAACCCAATAACACTTTGCCGGACCTGGGAATCGAAACGAAGACCAGCAGTAGCGCTTGCGACCATTAGACCAGCGAGGCAGTACCGTAGTATCCGTACGTGCCTAAAAATCAGAAACAGTGGATATAAAACATACCTAACTCATGCGCTATAAATACGGCAGGCGAATCTTGTCTGCCTTGCCAGTTTGCTGGGGCATACGCTGCATTTGGGAAATGTCAAGGAGTACGTATACTTGGGACAGACTTTGAGTATAGCGATGAACGGACAAGACTGCGAAATCAAGCGCCGTATCCATCTAGGGTGGGGTGCTTTTGGTAAGCTGTCCGACGTACTCCATTCGAAGCGGGTGCCCATAAACCATGTTTGAGCAGTGTGTCCTCTCAGTTATGACGTACGGGGCTGAAACTTGGACGCTCACCAAACACACTATCAACCGCATGCAAGTCACCCAGAGAGCTATGGAACGAGCCATGTTGGGCATCTCCCTCCATGACCGGGTGAAATATACCAAAATACGGAGATGAACAAGACTCACGGACGTAGCGTAAATGATGGCAAAAAGAAAGTGGAAGTGGGCGGGGGAAGAAAATACTGGAGTGGAGACCACAGGCGGGATGGAAGAATGTGAGAAGACAACCGACTAGGTGGATAGACGTTCTCATTAAAGTGGCCGGAAGAAACTGGACAGCCATGACTCAAAAGCGCCAAAAGTGGAGTGATTTGGAAGAGACCTACACTCAGCATTGGGTGGCCAAGGGTTTAAGAAGAGAGAAGACGCTGCATTGCCTTATTCCTGGTGGTCCTGGTTGAGGAAGAGGTAGGGCCCCTTCTACCTACCTATCTACCGGAAGGCAAATCCTTATGATTCAGATCTGACCACGATTATATTCCGGAATTTTATATACACATTGACATTGATAAATTTATTTAAACACTGACATTCATATTTACTTTATTAAGTATTATATTGTTTTGTTCATTGTGAATGTGAAGACTGGGTGGGTGGTGGTGGTTTTTTTTTTCATTGTTTGGTTTCTTTATTTTTTCCTCATTTAGTTTTAATCATGATCTGGCAGTCTCTGTGTCTCTGAGTTTATTTCGGCATTTTGTCTTCCTATAGTCAGTCGGATAGGAAATGCCTGCCTCATCTAGTTTTTAAAATATGATTAACGAGTAAAGGCAAAGAAATAAATTCATTTATCACTTATATATTTTTCTTTATTTAGGCAACCAACCGCGTTACACAGAGTGAAACAACAAATCAACCACAAAACTCAAACTTTTACCATATAATTTCAAATTGCTTGTAACATTACGTTTCGAACTAATTTCACAAATAATAAGTGAAATTGAATATCGAGAGTGTGATCGTGGAAAACATGGTCGGCTTGACTTAGATCGGTTTAGGGGTACAGTAGAAGGCGTGGAGGGGCGCGCGGGCGCAGCTGCACTGCCCAAACGACCGGCAGAATGGACGCACCGCAACTGACGCGAATTTTGTGCCTTGTCGCGCTATTCCTTGCAATCTGTGCAGCTGCGTCTGCGCACAATGTACCGCCAAAACAAGATCACGTGGAAGATGTAAAACTGGAATTGTACGATGGTGTTTTCGTGAGCATACCTAAGGATAATAGCACGGGAAGGATTTTGTCCTTTGAATTGGATACCGACAGGAGTTTAAGTGAAGGTAAGCGTTTTTTTTTACTAAAGTAGTAAATGGTTCTGATACCATTTTAATTTTGAACATTGAACCTCTTTTTTGTAAACGCTGCTTAATGTTAAGAGATGTTTAAACGTGAAAAATGTATGGTTAAACAGTCGCTAACCATTACTTAAATTTAAGCTACGTTTATAAATGAGGGGCTTATATCTCAGGCAGGTATGGCTAGGTAAGAAAGAGTGTTTCCCGTTCTTGAAGTAATCTTAAACTGTCTTGGTTTCTCTATTTATAATTTAATATTTGTTCATCATTATTTCGAGAAAACCTTATTTTTTGCTGTTTCATCTTACTCGTACGAAAATAATTATTTTTTGTATGAAAGCAACGTTAAAATTTATGAAAATCAGAACCGCAAGAAGCGGAGTGGTAGATGTTTATTTTAATTACATTTAGTTGAAGCCCAATTAACCTTATTTTCGTCAAGTAGTACTTAATACTTAACGAAAACAAAAGATTAACAATACTTAAATAAAATTTCGGAGTACGCTACCTTACCTACTACCAAATATAATTTTAGTATTGTTTATCTTTTGTTTTACACTGATTCAGGAACGAAGATCATTGTATAAGTGTAATAACTAGAAGTGTCACGAGTGCTAATGTTTGAATTTCCGTCAATTATATTATTACTAGCTTTTGCCTGAGGCTCTGCCCGCATGGGTATCGGTTATCGAGTAAAAAAGTAGCCTTTGTCCTTCTCCATATCCCAGGCTATATCACTGCCAAATTTCATGACGATCGGTTCAGCCGTTTAGGCGTGAGAGCGTAACAGACTGACAGAGTTACTTTCGCATTAATAATATTATTAGTGGGGATGTTATTGACATATGTAGCATTTTGATTTATTCATATATTCAAGTAACGTACCGGCCCAACCCTCGCTGTTCACGATGTTGGCAATTCCAACTTGTGCCAACTCTATGTTTGTTTGGCCCACATAGGGGGAAGTACTTAGACAGGACTTAGACTGCTTAGATTAAGTCACAGCCATCTTAGGACTTGACATTTTCAAGACTTAGCTAAAGAGCTTACTGATAGCTATGGACATTTAACCCTAATGGGTCTTAGCACCTCTCTAATATACTTATTTACGCTACGGAAGTAAATAAATACGTGTAACGGGTCACCGCCCTGCCAGGGGTGCGGGTTGTTCGAAAGAGATACCGCGGCGCCTGGCACACAGGCAACTGAGGGAACCACTCTGGGTTTTAGTCAGTAAAAGTCTGACACACCCTCCTGCTCCAACCAGAGCGGGAGAAGTTATCTGTTGATTTCCCACCAAAACAAAAGAAGGGTCACCGTAACGGTTAATTACCATCAATTCTTATCTAATATTAATACGTGTAGCAAAAACTTTGTACTCCTTTTTTCGTAAAAAGGGGTACTTACAAAGTTTTGCTAAACGTATTTCATACTCCTCCGTTCGCGTATTATAATTTCATATTAAATTAGGCACAGTTAAAGTTTATGTGGTGAAGGAGGCAAGAATGCTAATTTTTTTTATTATTTGTAGTAATATGTGTTTTTAAAACCTTTTAAACAGTTTGATGTACGTAAAGTAAAACAATGGCGTTTAAAGGCTTCCGCAGACAGGGGCGACGCGACTCTTGTAGAACAATTTCGCCGCGCCTGTTTACAGCTTAATAGTAGTAGACGTACAAGTTTGAGACAGCACTGATTAATTCAATTTTTATAAAAACACGTGTCGTGTCAATTAAAATCCCTGCTGCAACGGCATGATGTATGTGTTAATTATTTATTCATTACATAATTCGAGACTCATTTCATAAGCAACAGACAATGTTCTCAGAATGGATATCTTCTCAGAATTTTGTCTGTTGCATAATTATTAGTTTAACTAAATTAACTGTTATGTGTATAATAACGTGTTTTGTTGGAAGCCGGTTTTTTTTACATTTTATTTTTCACATTTTTGTTATAGTACCTACCCTACACAAAATAGTATACCTTCACTTGCTAAGTAAATAAAAATTACAGAAAATTATCATGACATTATCAACATAAAATAAGTGAAAGAAAAAGTATTATTGAAGCTAACTCAAAAATCACTTGACCAAATATCATATGGGACTACTCGATAAGTACCTATACCCTTTTAAACCAAAGATGATTTTTTCAAATCGGTTTGTTTATAAATGACGGAGTTCGGAGATAAAAAATCTTTTTTTTTAATACAACCATGTTGAAAACTACTTCTTTTTTTGAAGTCGGTTAAAACAATTTGGATTTCTGGTTACGCGGTGCCTCGCACTGAGTTAGATTTCGGGGATGTGCCCTTACTGGTGTTGCACAGAAGGGGTTTCGGATTGGTCTTCTGAGAGGTACACAGTACCCTCTTCCATGCGTAGATAGTGACCACCGGGGTGGTTTTAGTGAGGTAAAAATCCTACACTCCCCGGTCTTATCCCCAAAGCCCGGGCGCCTTTTGAAGGATTCCCAACGAAAAGAAAAAAAAACAGTTATAATACCCACTCAAGCCTCTTAAACCAAGACATAACTGACGTAACTGTAGCCGTCTACAAATGTCAGTCTCTAAGACAATGATGTATTGAGTGCGTGCATCTCGGAGACAAGTAACTTTTTTTCATAAAATCTTGTTGAAGAAAAGCTGTTGTCTACATGTGCGTGCAACATCATTTCATCATCTGCGAGATTAGCGTGCAACAATTAATGATAATTGTAGCTATCTTTACTAGATGGACTACAGTTGCGAGTAGAGGAGTAATGGCCACTAAAAAAGGTGCAACATAGAAACACTTCAAGCACTGTTAAACAAGGAGTCGGACTAGGCATCCATACTCCATAATAATAGTAAACATGCGAAAGTAACTCTGTTTGTGTAGATATACAGGGAGGGTTTTTGAGACTGGCAATAAGGGCAGGGCCATGTTTAACTGTTTACAGGAAAACTGGCTGGCTCTTGCTGGCTTTAGATTTTTAGCGATTTTTGACTTTTCTAGTAGGTACTCAAACTTCAGTTGGTCCATTTGCATTTGGACTTTGCCCATTTTCTTGCTGACTAGTTTTTGTTTCAAAACTGAGATTGCTGATCAAAATCTCTCCAAAAAGTTATGGATAATGTCCTCAGACCATTTTCTCGCAGCGACAATGGTTATGGCACACACAGCTGCACATCAAACTATACATTTCCAGTATAAGCTGATCTCGCATTGTATATGATTTTCGTACAGTGTGAGATCAGCGTAAACTGCAAACTTATAGCTTCATGTGTAGCCGTGTGTACCTGTCTTTACTGCCCTTCTCAAAAATTCAACCTGAGTTTATTACATTTTCATGTCTTAATGGTTGCACGGATTTGGCACACATGTAGGTAGTATGTTCTCGTCGGATAATTTCCGGCTTCCACACGGGAGTGGCCACAGGTTAAAACTAGTAACTACTTAATAAAACTTCATTGTAACGGGTCTTATTTCTCTCTAACTAGTTATTATTATAATTATAAATTATAAAGCCACCAGTTGGCGAGATTATCCAAAATTTCACTCCAATCCAAATGTTTAAACTGTTAGTGCCACGAGGAACGCACCTAAGCGTGAAATCATTACATTGTTTGTACTGATTTCGACTAAAAGTTTCAGTTTGATACTAACAGTCTCATCAGTAACATAGTATACGAATAACTGTACAGTACAGGCGCCTTCACAGCCGTAGCCTTAGCTTGCTGTCCGGTAAGGACCAAGTCCAAGTCGACGGCGCGTTATGTTCCACGCGCGCCTCAAAGAGATGTCAGCAGCAACAGATGGGGCCCGCAAGGGCCGATGCCTGCCAGGGGTGCGGGTTGTTCGAAAGAGATACCGCCGCCCCTGGCACACAGGCAAATGAGGGAACACGGGTGAGTTTTAGTCAGTAAAAGTCTGACACGCCCTCCGGAGAAGTTATTTGATGATTTCCGAACCAAAAAAAAAAAAAAAAGCGTGAAATCATTACATTGTTTGTACTGATTTCGACTAAAAGTTTCAGTTTGATACTAACAGTTCCATCAGTAACATAGTATACGAATAACTGGAAAGGAAATTTGATCAACGCCCGACCTAATTCATAGGTTTATTGCGGTTCATATATCGTATCTAGAAAGTACAGTGACTTGCGCCCGACATACAAATAGGTAATAATCAGAGTGGTGACAGACAGCTATTTATTGTTTATAGGTAGAGAGGTAGGTTGTGATAAGAATATTCAATACGTAGGTACAATCACGTTAACAAAACATTTAAAAAAAAGGCTAAGGCTTTTGGATTTTGTCACATAAAACTCTTTATTTATTTATAAAAAGATGTACAGTCAGGAAAATGTATTGCTTATCAAATTAGCACAGTATGTACGCCAATTTGCAGTATTATTGCCATGTTTTAACAACTAGCATGTAATGACAATTTGCTAAACAATCAAATTCAAATCAAATCAAATCAAAATATTTTTATTTCACATAAACCTGCAAGGGCACTTATGAAACGTCAGAAGCTAGGTGCACGGTTCCAATTTATCGCTTCCTATGGAGAAGAGCCGGCAAGAAACTCCACGGCTACTCTTTTAAAAATAATTGGATTTTATAATGTTTTCAAATTACAGTGATATTAGGTATGGGAGGACAGTGCAGGCCTGTCAATAAATACCAGGTACTTAGAGGAATGAAAATAAAGAATAGAAACTGTAGGCCTACAACGTTCTCTCATTCAGAATATGTAAAAGAATCTACATAAGAATTTTACCTGTTTAAATTTCGCTGTCTTTGTGTTACCTACATCACATTTAAGACACTACATCATTCTCATCTTTATCTTCACTTCATCATTTATAATCATCATGTTTAAATACATTGTGTATGATTTAAGATTCTAAGTAGGTAAGGCTAAAATGTCTAAGAATGATAAGGTTTTCATACGCTGATTGAACTTGTAAAGTTACCGAAATAATTGGAGCACTTGAAAGTGCAGCGATCGCGAACAAACCGGTCCGATCGCACGCGCAGGACTTGAATGTCACTTTTTATTATCAACTTTGTGAAGACAAGAAAGCAGATAATAATATACCTACCCACTTGAGAGTACTTTTTTGTGCGGAATTGCTGTGGTATGATGTGGTTGCTGTGGTGTGTATGGTATGTGGTAGGAGGGTGAACTTTTGGGAAATACCTAAACGAAAGAACGTATGACGTAAATTTACCTAAACTCACAAAATCGAATACGTGAATCACAAAATTGTAGATGAACCGAGGCTATTGTTTACATTTGGAAGTATAGCCGATTGATTAGATAATTAATATTTTTAATACTTAATACTTTTATTGCATTCCACGTGTAGGTATTTTTAGGTGGTAAACTTATAATCGGATCATATGGACCCCTGTCGGGCACAGCAAAAAAAAAAAGTGAATTTGTAGAGAGCAAGCATTTCTTTAATTTAAAATTATTGTTTACTTAGGTACCTACTTATATAAAAGTGTTGTAGTACATGAGGGACTTACGAAATAAGCATTATTAAATGTTTTGTTACAACATTTTTTTGGGTGAATCGCCTAGCTAGATCACAGTAATCTAGATTTAGGAGAGAAAAAATACTTTCACAAACGACCAAACGTGGAGAAAGTTATATCTGACTGCGGAATACAGTTAAAAATTATGCTTCCTACCTAGGCCCAAAACTGTCCGATACCAGAAAATAAAATAAATAGGAACACTTTGATTCGTAGGCTCCCAGCGTTTTTGTTTAACCCCTGACGAAATAGAGGCTTGATATTACTTGATTATATAAATACCCCAAAAACTACCCCACGCTTTTTTACGTTAAAATGATTTCATTTTTTAATCACCATATCCTTAGAAATTATATTCTACTTTTTTAGTTTGGATTTCTATTTTAAAGCGTGTTTTGTTCATTTTTAATCTATTATTTATATTATATTTTTTAGTTTTAGTTTATTAATATTTTTTTTGGCCAGGATAATGGCACTTTAAGAAATTATTGAATTGTCACCAGTCCTTGATAAGTGTGCAAAATATCAAATTAATTCGATGTTTTGAAGTGGGTCAAAATCACGTTCGAAGATTCCGTTACATACAAACATACATACATACCAAGCTTCTAAAAGCGTGTTAATAAAAAACAACTGAAACCACATAAATATCCATAGTAACCAGTATATAGCATTTTATTAACACCCTAAGATTAACATAGCAGGCATTAAAAATATTTTTATAAATCTTTCACTATTTTAATTAGCAATGATTAACTCAAGTTTGTGAATGAACATACATATTTTAGACACTTTTTCCTGTCGCATAAGTTTTTATAAATTTTCATAATTATTGCGTTAATTATAATTTTGTACTATTTTATTCGAATAATTATAACTGTTTGCGTGGTAATCGTGAAAGTTATGCAGAGTGCAGTGGCATAATGTCACGCAAATGTAACTTTATATAATTTCACGTCGTTTTACTTAGCATAAGATAACACATTGTGAGATTTATAATATGCCGACAATGACGGCGACAGTGCTAATGGCGTTCGTGGAAAGAGTAATCTTTTCTATATTTATAATAAAAAACTAAAAAAAAAACAACCGACTTCCAAAAAAAAACACTAAAAAGTGATAATTAACTTTAATTTCGGAAGGTGGTGACTTTGGATATGTATTAAAAAAAATTGTCACCGCCTTTTTTTAGTTTTTATTTTCACTTTTTAGTGGTTCACATATGCTTACCCCTTCACAGCGTCCCGGCGTGATGTTATGTTATGAACTGGTGTAAACAATAGACAGACATGAGATTTCTGCAATTCCAGCCCATTTGCCATCATTTATTGAGAAGTTCCGTTGCCTATCTCCGAAGTTCTTCAATCCAAATCGCTTCAAGTGCGCCTATAAAAAGAGTACTCTCTATTTCTCCAGGATCCCATCATCAGATACTGACTTAATGATCATGGACCTGGGAAGTATACCCTTTCAAGCAAAAAAAAAAATCCAAATCGGCCCAGCCATCTTCGAGTAATCGGGGAACATACATAAAAAAGGTTCCGACGAATTGAGAACCTCCTCCTTTTGGAAGTCGGTTAAAAATAGTAACGAAGTCAAAACTGTACATCCACCAAAAGAGATATGTTACCAGATTCGTCGGGTATAATTGAAGTTAACTATGAAACCTTAAAATTGAATTGCATTAGAAAACGAACAGTCCATTTATCAAATTAAATTTTATGCGAAAACATCCATCGGTTATCCTGGTTATTTATCTTTTTTGGCGATTGTACCTACATTGATTAATTTGGAACAAAGTAATTGCTACGAGGTATGGGTCAGAATCCCTACACCTCGTAGCGTAGGTATACGTATTTCTGGAATTGTTGATTCGACCAAAAATAAATTAACTTCGTGTGGTAATAATATGATATTTTCTGTAGGCGATTGCCTACTGAAAATATCATATTATTAAGTGTCAATTCGCCCCTTTCGGGCGAGTTAATTAGTGCGAATTGACTAATAGGTAAGCCAGAGAAGCACTATGCGACGCCTTCCTGCTGTCTTAAAAACCATGAACAACGGAAAGAAAAAAATTAATTATATTATTTTTTATTATATTTCAGGTCGAAGCAAGAAGAAGAAAATGATGCAGAGAATCCTGCCGATGTTTATTTTGCCGTTCATCCTACAGTCAGCCATAATGCCCCTCGTCATGGGCATGTTGAAGTTCATGCTGGTGAAGTCTTTCTTAGTAGGAAAGTTAGCACTTACCCTGATCATGATCAATGCCTTTAAAAATCACAACTCCTTCAAGGGAAGAGACACTGAGATGGCCAGTGCTCACTACGGCTACCATGACAACGGCATAGAACACTATACTTCTTATTTAAATTGAATGTAAGTAGGTTTGTTAAGGGGAACCCTACAAAATGGTTGAGCTGGATGGTGCTGACCTCACGTCAAGTTCGTAAACAGGCGCCATCGGTTGAGACTGGTCATCTCTTAGCTTCCAGGGCTTATTTTTAATCTTATATTTAGAATTGTTTTTTTTTTTTTTACTTTGTTCTCACTTATAGAAGCAAAAAGAATAATGTTCCCAAAATTTTGTAATACCTAACATGATTTAAAACAGTGTCCTTGAAGTTTCTTGCCCGTTGTTCTCCATAGAGATCTACGTGTTGAAATGGGCAACTAGCCTTCAACTTTCCAACTGATCGACTTTTTGACGAATCAAAAGTGCCTTGATAATTGAATTAAATTCTTTGAGTTTGACTTTGGAAAGCGCCAGGATGGCCTGCGATTATTTTTTTACGTTTTATGCAATTTTCTGGTCAGTGTTAGGCTGCATGCTGAACAAAACATGATTCGCAACCGAACACGTATGTATTTACATAGGATTTTACAGGCTGCCATAGCGAATCCTCCTGAACACCCCTACTACACCTCTCTTCAGAACTGCAAGATGTACGCACGGCTAAACATCGAGCTATACATTCCAGTTTACGCTGATCTCGCCCTGTACGGCAATCCTATACAATGCGAGATCAGCTTATACTGGAGATGTATAGCTTGATGTGTAGCCCTGTCTACAGAGGTTAGCACATCAAGCTACCCCAATCTGTCAAAGTTCTTTGATCGTTTGGGATAAATATTATAGATAATTTATATTACTTATTTATTTTTAATAGTGGTAATAATAATACCTAGTACTTACAGTACGCCGCACGTCATTGGTAACAAAACCTGTATAAGCTGGCGTTATTATATTATTCTATTGAAACTCTGAGATACAGTAGGCCAGTCCGAGATCAAAATGTTACCATTTACCGACGATCATCGTAATAAGTTTTAAGCAATTACTCTTGTGTGCGTGTGTCTACCGAACTGAAAGCCTTTTTAATTTGTTCTGAAGTGAATAATAATGGGAAATATTTAACTGATCCTCTAAAAGTAATTGACCTTCTACTGATGAACACTACCAATGACAAAATATTTCTAAACAATTAATTATCATTTTAATTCCTAGGTATAAATTAAATTATTTATTTTAAAATATCGAATTTTATAACTTTTGATTTTATATTAAAACATAAGTTTTCTAAAATACAGAACCTATATAATACTTAGCCTAAGATGACTGCTTACAAACATTTTGTAGCCTTTTTTTAGAGAATTGCGAAAAATTATGTATTGATCGAAGAATTTTATCTATTTATTTTTAACAAGGAAAACTGCGGATATAGGTACAGATGCAAGATAAACAAAAGATTTTATCTTTTATATATTTTTTAGAATGTACTTATCCATAATCTAGGTACTCTTAAAAGTTTCTGGCGCTAGTTATTAAACTGTTTTGTTGGTATTTGTTCTTTTATGTAAATTAATTGTTACTTTGAAGAAACGTTATCATATTGATGACAAATGTATGTTGACTAGTTATTTAAACGTAATATGGGCACTTATGTGTTATTTCAAATTTATTAGAGTGATGCAATTAAATAATAAAGTATTCTTATAGGTACACTTCATTGTGTTTATTAATTGCATCAATATTAATTGTTTTCATAGTAGTTGTAGGTACCTAATTATAATATTTATTTAAATTATTTGTTATTTAATTTATTTTTAAGTAAAAATTCAAAGTGGGTTTATGCTCAAAGTACCTTAGTTAAGCTTGATTATTGTTTATTTCAAGAAATTAAAATTGTCCATTTTCTCAAGAAAAATCTCTGTTGTGTTTAAATGAAGTCACATTCACTGTAACTTGCAATTGAATGCTGTTTGTGTGTTCTTAAAGTTTTACAGTTAATTTTGTAGAAACATAGCAATCAAATCAGAGTATTGTTGTATCTTGATTGGATTTTAGTTATTTCATGTTAATTAACACTATTTAAAAATGAAAGTTACTGGCTTATTTATTTCTAACTCGTACAATGCCAAGGGTTACTCCGACGTTCATGGTTGTAGTTTTACCACAATATAATTAATAAACTACATAAATTGGTTTACCGTGTTTTTATTTTGTAGTGATAGTGATTTTTCCCATATATTTTTAGTAGACAAGCCACAAGTGTGCATTTGTAATTCATAATTTAATGTCAATGTTTTTACCGTTAAATTTGGTGTTTGAGCTGGTTTTCAATGATGCAAACCTTCTGCGTGGAGTGCTCGGCGCACGGTTCGTAAAGACGTGTTGAATAATTCGGTAAAATGTCTTGTCGTTATGAAACCACTTCTTTCATATTCACTGAACATGTGCTGTCGCTGCGCCTCTTTCATGAGCTGGGGTTTTACACTTTGCTTTCGACGGGCAAGGTTAACCCTCTTCCTTCATAATATCTTTTCACCCACAGACTTTACCGTTTCTTTCTTTACCGTATTTCACTAAAACAAAAAGGGGGTACTGTTAGGCTACTAAGCAAAATACATTCTAATATGTATTACTATTTAGAAACAAAATTATTTAAAATAGAAATTTTACATAAATACTAAGTAAGTTTAATGTTATTTTCATCGTTCAGTAATCTAGGAAATAAATTTACTTTGAAATTTTATATTTTTCTTCTATTTAAATCTTATGATATTTATAAAACATTTAAAAAAATAACTACAGGGATAGACATTACTTGGATTAGATAAATGTTTAATATAATAATTAAATCATAATACTCACACTTAGTCCGGTTTCATCAGTTAATTGTGATATAATTATTAAGTCCGCTTTTATGCAGTGCAATAATACTCGCTTTAATTTCTACATTTAAATTTGCTTACATTTTAAAATGAACTAGAACACCGCTAATAGATTTAGCACACGTCACTAGCACACAATATCAACCAACACCGTTCTATTTAGTCGCGGTGAATGAGTCGTAAGTTATCTGCACCTTAATATCATTTAAATTTATTTAAATATTAAGGTGCATAGTCATCACTACATAGTATAAAACAAAGTCGCTTTCTCTGTCCCTATATCCCTATGTATGCTTAAATCTTTAAAACTACGCAACTAATTTTGATGCGGGTGATTCAAGAGGAAGGTTTATATATATAATACACCGACTTCCACGCGGGCGAAGCCGCTGGCAAAAGCTAGTAAAGTATAATCATAAAAGTATAATCAAGGATATAATCATAAAGTTTTACGAGTTTAGTGAACAAGATGAACAAAACAAGAAACTATAGTCAAAAGCGATTTTTAAAACAATAAAGCCTATTACTGCGCGTGGGATTCGAACCCGCGACTCGCTACGCACAAACGCGCTAACTCAAGTACGGTAACCGCTAAGCTATCGTGCCATTTACTTTGGTTGAATTTATGAAATACAATCACTTGTAAACGTATTGGAGTGTGTCTGTCTATAGTAAAGAGATGACTTATTATACGAAGGTCGTAAGTTAAACCGAAGTGTCAATATATTGCTTTTTGAGATTAGTAATCCACTTCAGACCGCTACTGTACATAATTAATCTGTGTATCTTCTGTAGTAACAAAATCTTTAAATGTCATTGTTTTGGCACTAGTTGTTGTGTTGTTTGAAACTAAAAGTTTTGTTAATAAGATACTTACATTGGTAAAAGATTAATAAACTTTGACTAAATAAAATTATGGAAAATATTGTACACACGGCTATATACATCAAGCTATAGATTTCCAGTTTACGCTGATCTCGCACTGTACGGAAATCCTATACACTGCGAGATCAGATTATACTGGAAATATATAGCATGATGTGTAGCTATGTGTACCTAGGTAGTAAGAAATGAGGAATGTTTGGTTGTTTATACTTAGTGAACAAAATTAATCTCCATCTATAAAGTATTAAAAAACACGTTTTTTTTTATATTTCTAACATTCTTTATAATTTCACCAGAAGTAATTGGTTATTATCAAACATGTAGGTTGGTACCTAATCTAAATGATTAAAACAAGTGTTCTAATAAAAAAACATTTTTAGGGTTAGGTAATAAACAGAAAAAAACGGAATCCTTATAGGATTACTTCGTTTTCCGTCCGTCTGTCAAGACCCTTTTTCTAAGGAAGGAACGCGTGGATGTATCTTGTTGAATTTAATATCTATTCAATAAATAAACGTCATGTTGATTTTAATATCATATAGGTATACGGCCCCTTGGAAGTTCTACAAAAAATCAAGCGTTTAAATCGACGCAAAAATATATAATTTATGTCGTTTATTTTGCTCACTCGCAAGTAAATCAAAACGTACAGGGTACTTCCCGTTGACCTGGAATCATGAAATTTGGCAAGCAGCAAGGTCTCACAGTATTACATTAAAAATATTTTTATGCTTACAAACTTACATTTGCAGTTGGGGAATTGACTGTGACGTACGTATATCGATATCTGGGATAACATGTTTTTCAACTACATTTTCAACTACAATGTTATGTTTGTTCTTGGGATAAATGTATCCCAACTACGAAACCCTTCATTGTGCGAAGTCCGACATACACTTGGCCAAATTTTTACTCACGTAGGTAGGTATCTACACACTTTAAGTACCTTGGTACTAGGTACCAACATGTAATGGGTCGCACCCATTTGGTAATGCTCCCGTTTGGAAACGCTACACATACATTGGTTATGTTTATAGATATTACGTACCTGAGCACACCTTAAAGTACAGTCGGAGTAAAAAGATCTAATGTGCCGAATTTATTTAATATTCATTTTATTTGATACATTTTAAAACTACCATATTAATGACTAAGTACTGCGGGTCTAAAAAGGCCACATTAAGCAATTCCTCTAAAAGTGATTTATTTCCTGAATTCCCCTATGATTCTGCTATTTGACATATTACTTTAATAAAGCAATTCATCATTTGGTGCCCATTTTACGAATTTCCGTACAAAACTGTCAAATAGATGAAATGCGTGCTGTCAACGCACATAATATTATGAATTGTCAGTTTGTGACAATTTCACGATTTTAATTATGGTTCATAATATGATTCTGCCAAAGTGGCCTTTTTAGACCCCCTGCATAGAATATAATTCAATTAACCTATATCTAAATGAATTTTTTTTTAAGAATCACAGGTAAAAATTTCTAACGAAAGAAGTGGACGTACGAAATCATTCGGAGTAGCTACGCCTGCATACTCGGTGATTGTTATTGAGCTGTAAATGAAATCCGGTTTCAAGACAATACTTTGCGAAACTGTTTGACAGAAACTGACATAATTAATGTGTTTTTACATCTATCTCTGTCTTATAGTTTGAAAGAAACGATTTTACACCTATTAGTACAAAATGCGTAATTTACTACAATATACTAATTTAATTAAATCGCTTGGATACCATGGCAGAAGTAAGAGGTAGGTAGTAGTGGCCCAGCCGTATTAAAAAAATGGGTGAAGAATTGTTATTTCATGCCCATTTTATTTACTAGATCTGTTATTTTTGTATACCTAGTCACAATCCGGAATTTGGAATGAATAAACAAAGTTTCCCTATAGTATTTTGTACTAACGTATGTTGTTTATATTTCTTTGCTTAGTTTAAATAATTAAATATATTTTATATAAAACATAATCTAATCTTAAATTACTTATTTCATTTCAAACAAATAGTTACATTCCTTAAAAAATAGACTAAACATTCTGACTGTACCTAGTGCATGCGATACACTGCTATAGGTAATTATATGTAGCGTTACAAAACGGGAGCGTTACCAGACGGGCGCCCCCCCCAGTGGGTTCCCGCATTGTCGTTACGGGGAGGCTCAGTAGCCGTGGTCACCCTCCCACGGTGAAGCGAAGAGGAACCCCAAGGTGGGGCCGCTCGTCAGGGCTTTTGCCTCCAAGCCGATGACGTAGCGGCCAAAAAGTAGGTTACGGTGCATCGCAATTGAGGCGGGCCACGATGTCGAATGGGAGGCATCGCGGCTGAGGGTTACAGGCTGCGGCGGAGGAGGAGTACCGGTACTTCTGAGTAGCGCTCTTCCCTTCCGTGGCCTGGACGGGGCGGGGCTGCCGCCGTTTGATGGCGGACGCGGTGGGGCCGCAGGGGAAGAGGAGTATCAGTATAGCGTTGGCCGCTCTCGCTATCCCCTGCGGCCGAAAAGTGGAAGGCGGCGGGGCCACTGTGCTGACCCGTCGCAGGGGTACCAAGGGTGCCAGAGATGGGGTCGTCTAGAGCCCTTATACTATTTGGTTCCTGGGGTGGTCACCTCGTGACATGTGTCCTGGTCACATGGCACGCCGGACCCTCCTCGGAGGGGAATAAACCCTGGGTTATTCCCCTCCGAGGAGGGTCCGGTGACGGACAGCCGCGGCGGGTTCGCGGATGGCTTGCGCGTTTCCGTGTTCCCGCCTCAAGCGGCACTAGAGGGCACCGTGGAGTTTTAGTGGGTTATAGTCCCACATAACTGCGCTATCTCCCCGTGGTAGCGCAGTAGGCATTTCTCCACGCTAATAAAAAAAAAGAACTGCCCGGGTCGACGGCGTGTTGTGTTCCACGCCGTCAGAGATGTCAGCAACAACTGGCGGGGTCCGCAAGGGCCGTCGCTTGCCAGGGGTGTGGGTTGTTCGAAAGAGATACCGTGGCCCGTGGCACACAGGCAACTGAGGGAACACGGGTGGGTTTTAGTCAGTAAAAGTCTGACACGCCCTCCTGCTCCACCCAGAGCGGGAAAAGTCATTTGATGATTTCCCACCCTCAAAAAAAAACCAGACGGGCGCGACCCCATGTAATATTTTGTATGAAAGTGAATGTTGGGTATGGCAAAACTGCCAGAAGAGATTAATTAGTTGAAAATAACTATTACCTTTATTTATTTTATCGTTAATACGATAAAATAAATCTCTAAAACATTATTAGTTATTATATTACACACGATAAAAACGAATACTTATGTTATGAAATTCATAATCAAAATTGTGTAAGCCGTTTATATTTTATTAGTTCCTGAATGTTATGAGTTTGATTTTATTTTATTGTTGAAATGTTAATAGGTGTTGCATAATCTTATAATAAACTTCGAATAACCTCACTATTTATGTATAAGTAAATAAGTTCTAAATTGTTATCGGTGAGTTTTACTAACCGGAATTTATTGATGACCAGCTTCTGCCTGCGGCTTCGTCCGCTTGGACATCGGAAATTATTTCACGGGAACGTAGTGCCGGGATAAAAAGTATCCTATGTGTTATTCCAGGTTACAAACTACCTGTGTGCCAAATTTCATTCAAATCCGTTCAGCCGTTTTTGTGTGATAGAGCAACAAACATCCATACATACATCAATACCACAACCTTTCACATTTATAATATTAGTTGGATAGTAGGATGAGGCCTTTGACCACCTTGGCCACCCAATACTGAGTGTAGGTCTCTTCCAAATCTCTCCACTTTTGGCGGTTTTGTGTCATGGCTATCCAGTTTCTTCCGGCCACTTTAATGAGATCGTCTGTCCACCTAGTCGGTTGTCTTCCCTCATTCCTATAAATAACTTAGTAACTCCCAATTAATAATTAGGGAAAAATCTCAAACACATACAATAAGCTCACGCTATCTTTCCAAGAGAGTAGGCAAACAACAGAACACCACCTGCTACGATACTTACAATAGGTACTAGTTTTGCTTCGTCCATGACACGCACGCAGGTTGAGAGTACCTACTACGCAACTGACTTTTCTGAATAACATCACCAATCAGGCGCGGTCCGAGGGGGCATGACCCCCCCAAAGCCGTAAACTGAAACCTTCTTAAAATAGTATTTTCTCTATAATATAATAAATATGTAAAAAACGAAATTATCCCACTGGAACGTACTACCAGTGAAACAAGTTTCTGATGAAATTTGGTACGTTGATAGTTTATAAGCTGAATTAACGTAGAGGATACTTTTTATCCTGGTAGTACGGCCTCGTGGGATAAATTCCGACCCGTACGCGGGCGAAGCCGCTGGCTTAGTTAGCTAGTAGGTACCTACGTAATAAATACATGTTCATTGCTCATAAGTTGTTTGTGCAATAAAGTCTAATTTACTCTTTTTTCTTTTCTTATAAATATGTAGTCTTTTTCTCTGACCCTCCCCCAAAGTCTTTGGCTGCGATCGCGCCTGTCACCAATAAGGTCAACATAAGTATGTCCTTCTAGGGCGTCCACTCCCGACGTTTACACTCAAATTTTCTTCATAAATATCTTTTGTAAGTCGGGTTTCCTTCAACCTCCCAACATGGCCAAACCATCTAAGCACTTACTCTTAAGTACATCTTCTTTGAAACCGCACTGTTGCCTGATCATAATTATCATTCTTCAGCCTATCATTCATAGTCACACCACCACACATGCTTCGCAAGTGATGGAACAGTGCAGGTTGGCTGGAATTAAACACAGATTGCGTAGAAATGTCTGGATTTAATACGTTCTGTTCGACCGCTGAATATCAAGCCGTACTCCACATGGAAAATTGACAGTTGTCATAGTTTATTGACAACTGTCACAACATGTCAATTGAAAACAGATAGTAAAATGCAATGTTAATAATCGATTTTAAATGATTAGGCTAACACAAGGAACGTATTTCCACAGCATTTTTCTACTTTTAATTCAATTTATTTATATAATCAGAGAAATCTCCGTATAGGTTACTAAATTCAAAAACAATACAGAAATCATAAAAATCATAAAAATAGTATGTTAGTAACAAAAAACAATATTATTCAATAATAGGTACTACTGACCTTAGTTTCGTATAATGAATTACGACATCCGTAAAGATTGGATTATTGCACTAACTCGATGTGGAAGTTTTTCATAGCAAATCAAATCAAGCATCGGCATGGCAAAATACATAAATATGCAGGGACTATGTTGCAAATTCCATGCTTATGATATTATTTGGTTGCGTACTTATACAGAATTCGAACAGCGTGTAACGTAAATTTCGATTCGACATAAACAAATCGAGTAAGCTAAGAATTTTGTACCAAATTGTTAAAATATGCTCTGCCTAAATAAATAAATGAGCAGTGTCTTTAGACGCAAACGTTTGTCGTGTGGTTTTGAATGGAGAGGCAGGTGAGCGTAATAACCATGCTATAGACAAGTAAGTGCATCACTCCTTCAAAAGGATCAAAGACTACAATTGTATAAGGATCAAGTTAACCCTTACTTGGTAATTTTATACTTTTAGAATCTAAGAGAATTCAAAATTCTCTATCTTTCTGTCTAACAAACATTTTCACAACATAAATAGTTTCCAAGATATGAAAAGTTTTTAGGCCGTTAAGTAACATAATTTTGGATGATTCCATCACTTGAATGCGTCCAACCCATACTTCTTAGCTAAATGTAATTTAAAATACTTCAACTGCCGGATGAAATGATTATTAACTAGTATCAATTAATGTGTCCTACTATCAGTAACGTAAGTTTCATAGTTTTTAAGAAATTACGATTCACGCGTTTTTTGTCATTTTCTCGGAAACAATTTTTAGGGCTTAACGCCTTTCTAGTTAAGGGACGGCAGTATTTACGAGATATCACCAACTGGTTTGGAAAATATTATGTTTGGGGATTCTGTTTCCGGTGTCCTTACCAAAAAGACGTACTTGATTTTGCTCCGTAGTAAAACACAAAAATATATTGCACAAAGTGATTATCTGTCCTGTATTGAAGTGTAAGGATAAAGAAGATAAACACCATAACAAATCATCCAAGACATTGCATCCGTGAGTTTCATGATCCAACTTTATCTCAAAATTATTATAACGTCACTTTAATTCCAACGGAACATTTCGTTTGTTTACAAATCACTTGACAGCCTTTGATTATTCAACCATAACTATGATAGTTTTGGTTGTGTTTTAGCTGTCATAAACTCATAACACTCGTAACTCACTGTGCTGTGTTTCTCAATTACAACATAACCCAGCAGTCGCACTGAATGATCGCGCCTGCGACGGATACAGTCGATAAATGATGATACTTACGCCATTATTGCAGCCCGTGTTCCAATGGAGTACGGCATTTTATTGCTTCATATTTAGCTGAAGTTCACGACAATACGCAAACGTAACAAGCCATCATACAGTGCCACTATGTGTGCTGTATGAGTGACTTACCAATTATCCAATCAAAGTAATTGTTACGGTGGAGGTCTGCCCGGCTTGGGCGGGGCACCGCCGTGTCCTCGTGGAGGTGATCGGCGGCGGCGATCTCTCGCGTCCGACCCTGGTCCAGGCCATGGTACGGAGCGAGAGTGCATGGCTAGCAGTCGCCTCCTTCAGCGAAGCAGTTATGCTCGCAAAGAGGGAGGCGGCGCACGTGAGGGAGATGCAGTACATGCGCCCTCATAGCCGTGGCCTTCGCAGGAGACGCCCTGGGCATCGGGAATCCCAGGCTGATTCCCGGCCACCGTAGGCACGGGCTTGCGGACGGCGAGTAATGGGTAGCTCGCTGTCCGGTAAGGACCAAGCCCGGGTCGACGGCGCGTTGTGTTCCACGCGCGCCTCAAAGAGATGTCAGCAGCAACTGATGGGGCCCGCAAGGGCCCCATCTAGCGGATTCCTGCGGCCTTCACCAGGTCATCGGTCCACTTTGTGGGAGCCCTTCCAACGCTACGTCATCCAGTACGCGGTGGCCATTCCAAAACCTTTCGTCCCTATCGGTCATTGGTCCCATTGGTCTTCTCGACCCACATACCGCGTTTTCTCAAGACGAAAGTCTTTGACCAGTGCATGTTGCCAGTGATGACTTATGGCACTAAAACGTGGTCGCTCACAATGGGCCTCATAAGAAGGCTGAAAGTCACCCAAAGCGCAATAGAGTCGGCTATGCTTGGAGTTTCCCTACGCGATTGAATCAGAATTGAAGAGATCCGTAAGAGAACCAAGGTAACAGATATAGACCGAAGAATCGCCAAACCTATATGGCAGGCACATTGCTCGCAGGTTTTAATTTACAAAAAAAAAATAGACGAGCGACACTGGCACATCCCATTCTTGGTTGGTTGGCCAATTCTTTGTTTGTCCAAATAAAAGGCCAAATTTTCGACAAGCTTTTCAAAAATAGACCTACGGACGATCTACGGGAGATCTACGGACTGATAATAAAATGCCTCAGTCTATAATATAACTTAGAAAACTACCAACTTGTAAATATTTTCCCACGTCAGGCGTAGGTTATAGGCTATGCTAAGCATAAAATTAGAAATTCGAAATTTTATGGATGAGAAAACTGGTTGTCAGCTCATGAGCGAGGGACCTGTTCCATTAGGCCAAACGTTTAATATAGGTACAATAATCAGACAAACGCGTCTGTCTGTCCTTTTAACCGCAATAGGTAGATAATTGATATTTTGCACAGAAAGACAGACTCTGAATTTTGAATACTCTGTAGGATTCTGTTTTCATAGATATTGTACAGAAAAATGTAACACATCATCATACCCTGTTTCCCCGAAGGGTTCGGCAGAGGTGTACAAATAGTACACACACATTTCGCCAGTTACGTTTAAGTCCCATGTAACCGGGCAGAAATCTGAACTCCGGGCAGAGAAATTACAGATAGAAAAACCCAACAACATACACACACTTTGCCTGACCTAGGAATCGGTATTCTTCTTACAGAATAGTCGTGATAATATGGGATTCTCAACGCAAATGAAAAAAGGTAAGTAAACTACTTGCCGGGCCTCCTTGCCGGATTGCCGCCATGGGATCTGGAGGCAAAGGACCTCGCGCACACTTGGGAGTGGCGCGAGGAGGACTCCGCTGCTGCGGGAAATCGCGGCACGGCGGACAGAGCTCCGGCGGTATCTCATGGCGACGTGGAGAGTACGATTGTCGCAACCCAGTGCTGGGCACGCTACAATTGCGGCGGTAAGCCTCTCTTTGAGGAGTGGCTTGAGAGGCGGCATGGCGTCCTCACCTTCCGCCTGACACAGGTCCTCACCGGACACGGCTGTTTCGGGAGGTTTCTGTTTCGGATAGGGCAGGAGGAAACGCTCGGGTGTTTCCATTGCGAAGATCACCCTGAGGACACGGTGGAGCATACGGTGGAGGTCTGCCCGGCTTGGGCGGAGCACCGCCGTGTCCTCGTGGAGGTGATCGGCAGCGGCGATCTCTCGCGTCCGACCCTGGTCCAGGCCATGGTAAGGAGCGAGAGTGCATGGCTAGCAGTCGCCTCCTTCAGCGAAGCAGTTATGCTCGCAAAGAGGGAGGCGGCACACGTGAGGGAGATGCAGTACATGCGCCCTCACAGCCGTGGCCTTCGCAGGAGACGCCCTGGGCGTCGGGAATCCCAGGCTGATTCCCGGCCACCGTAGGCACGGGCTTGCGGACGGCGAGTAATGGGTAGCTCGCTATCCGGTAAGGACCAAGCCCGGGTCGACGGCGCGTTATGTTCCACGCGCGCCTCAAAGAGATGTCAGCAGCAACTGATGGAGCCCGCATGGGCCGATGCCTGAGAGGGGTGCGGGTTGTTTGAAAGAGATACCGCGGCCTGTGGCACACAGGCAACTGAGGGAACACGGGTGGATTTTAGTCAGTAAAAGTTTGACACGAAGAGCGGGAGAAGTTATTTGATGATTTCCCACCCAAAAAAAAAACTACTTGTAATATGTAGTTTTGATTGTACACCTTAACGGAAGTTGGACCCGCACTCGCCGGTTTTTTTTTCAATGACTGGCGAACTATTTTGGCTATCATGATAAAAAACCTAATTTGACTTAATTTTTACAGTTAGTGTAGCTTAAAGAAAAGAAGAAAACACTATACGCCTCGTGACTGCGTACCTATAATTTTGTAAAGATTTAAAAAAAACAGTAAAGATAAAAAAAATGGGGGAATAAACTGCAGATTAGAATGTAAAGAACGAGTCAAATTTGCTCGTTATTCGGGATTTACGAATATTCTTTTGGTAGGGATACGACCTATCTCAAGCGATTGTAATCGATTTAACGCAGGCCTATGTACGCAAAAAAATACGTTCCCTTTGCGGTAGAGCACTAATATAAATCGTGGTTCCATAAAGGCGCATCCAAACCGAAGTAACTTTTTGTAAAGCAACATTTTGCAACATATAACTTTCTATAACTTTTGCGGCTTTTACTCTAAATTTTTGTGATCCGTTGTTGTCCAGTAACACTTGTAAACGTTGCTCCACAAAAAGTAACTTTGGTGTGGATGCAATCTAAAATATTACTTAAAAAAAGCATATTAAACTTAAAAGTAGAAAAACAACAACAACAAAAAATTTAGACTAAAAACTACAACAAAAAAACACAAACTACAAGAAATAAGTTGTGTAAAAACGAACTGTCTGAGCAATTACTGACCGGCCCAGCGCGCCAGACGGGTAAAATGCAATGGGTGCTGAAGTAGAGAGACGGCAGTCTACGCCAGGTTTTCCAAACTCACAGCGAAACCGCTTCGACGTAGGTTACAGGCTAACCACGTCGTTTCTAGCCCGTAGGCGGAAACCGAAATTTGGCTTGCAATTAATGGTCGACGCCTAAAGACAAACAGAAGGTTCAGACCAAAGGTGTTCAAAGCAGTATAATTGAGATATATATATAATATTTTATAAAGAGAAAAAACTGGCGAAATACGTACCAATTTACGAGAAAGAAAACTATTTATATACGTTCCTATAGCGGAGACAGCGTTCTATATCTAGTATAATATATTAAAGTGCTTCAAATACCTAACAGAATTTACAAGGAAGTTTAGGTGTAGTAGTTCAAATAATAAAATCATGCCACCAACCATGGCTCCCAAAACTGGAGTGAGAGATATGCCTGGAAAACATTTGACAATCATTATTTTTTTCAGAATCGAAGTTTAAAATTTAACCTTATATTGAGGAGAGTTTTATCAAAAAGGTTGAAATAGAAATAAAAAAAGTTTAATCGGTTCGTAGCGGGTTAACGCTACATCAGTCAATGCTCGCAGCATAATAAGATTTCTCAAAGGTACGTTATTAATTTTTCAATGTTCAACTATGAACAATATGTAATTAATTTTGTTTTATGTTCAATATAGATACCTATGTATTTATTGTAAATTCAAAGTTGCATTACCTAGTACATTGTTCTTGTAATGACAAACATAATTAAAATCTTAATTAGGTACTCTTAAAATAATAGTTTTGCGTGATAAGTTGACCATACATTCAATTTATCATAAGTTTTTTTGTTTTTAATTAGAATTTTATGAGAGACCCCCGTGGGTCTATCTTAAACACATATTTACATGGTACATATTCGAATGTCGAAAATTAAAATACCTTCGGATAAAATGTCAACTTACCATTGTTTAATATTCTAGTCGCAGGCAGATTGTATCATTCATAATTTTGAACTGGGTGAAATGTGATATGGTTAGGTTAGGTTAGAACTGCGCGGCTGGGGCGCTATCAACGCTGCTTCCCAATCTGGGGGGCCCGAGCGCCGCCTGTAGGCGGCTCTACGTGGGGATCGTGCGATCGATGGCCCTGTATGGGGCCCCGATCTGGGCGGCTGACCTGACGGCCGGCAGCATCGCTGTCCTGCGAAGGCCGCAGCGAGCGATGGCCGTCAGAGTCATTAGGGGGTATCGCACGATCTCCTACGAGGCGGCTTGTGTACTGGCCGGATCCCCGCCCGTGGACCTCGAGGCGAAGGTACTCGCGTCACTGTTTCGGTGGCGCGAGGACTGGAGGGCGCGGGCGAATGGCTGACGCAGCGACATTTGGAGTTGCGTCGGTCACAGCTTCGCGCAGCCCTGGTGGCGGAATGGCGGGACAGGCTCTCATGCCCTACCGCCGGCCCCGTCACCATCGGGGCAGTCCGGCCGGTATTCGAGCGCTGGCTCGGGAGGAGGCACGGCTCCCTGTCGTTTCGGGTGACACAGGTGCTCTCGGGGCATGGTTGCTTCGGGAAGTACCTGTGTCGCATAAACAGGGAGCCGGACGCTCGGTGTCACCACTGCGTTGACTGTCGGGAGGACTCGGCGTGGCACACGCTGGCAGAGTGTGCCGCTTGGGAGGAGCCGCGCCGTGCCCTCATCTCAGGTGTCGGCAGTGACCTGTCGCTGCCGGCCGTTGTCGACTCGATGGTCGGCAGCGAGGTGTCCTGGGACGCGGTGGGAGGCTGCGGAGAGGGAGCGGGAGATTGCTTCCGCTAACCCGATCCGCAGCAGACGCACCGGGCGTCGGCGGAGGGCGGACAACGCCCTCTTCCAGCCCCCCTAAATGGGTCCAGGGGCAACGGATCTGGGGAAACTCGTTGCCCCCTACTTCTTAGGACCCGAGATGGCAGCGCGTAGTGTTCCACGCGCGCCTCTCTATGAGGTAAGGGGGGAGTTTAACACCTCACTCCCGGTCGGTGTGGTCGGTCGAATCGCGAGGTGGTCTACAGAGGCGGGCCGGCACTAGCCGGGGATCGCGGAAGTCACACTAGTTCCCGTGATCCCAGGTGCAAGTGAGAGACGGAACACCGGGGTGGTTTTAGTCAGTAAGAGTCTGACAGACCCCTCCGCCCTCCCCGGGGCGGAGGACATCCATGAGGATTTCCCCCCGTAATCAAAAAAATAAAAGGTTAGAACTGTGACCAACCGCGCGTGAGCCGAGCGAGCGGTGCCGCGGCCGGCGAACGCTACTTCCAAGTTGCTCGCAGATTTTTTTTCACCATTTTCTAACTATCCGGGTTCTCGCAATATCCGAATTATCAAATTACCCTATGACATACATAATATATAAATATCGATATTTAGGACATTCGATCCGCTATACTTCGATATTTAGGTCTTTCGATGTCACTTTTGTAGATAATTAGATTTTAGATATATTGGACGTAGGTTATCTAACCATTCGACGATATAAACTTACGTTATTTAAATTTTCGGTTTTATGGTCGTTTGATATTTTAATTTTTGACGTTCAAATACCTACTTAGGTACCCACCTACCCTTGGATTATGTCGCAGTATGATAGATAAAGCCGTAATATAGTTATATCCCTAGTGATATAATTATATAGGTACCGTAACATAGTTATACGAAAGCGATTCATTACTATCTTAAGGTGGATCTTGTCCACATTTTTCCTATACAAACTTCGGAAGTGTATTAATTACTCCACTGTTCGACAATGTACATCAAAAATTAAACATGGTATGGTTTTGTCTCATTATTAATATTGTCTATACGGAAACAGAATACTAAAATAAAAAGCCATTAAAAAGTTAGGAGCCGGCAAAGATTCGTTTTTCTTGCTTATTTAACCTAAATTTGGGCGTGTTTAAGTAATAAAAGGCGTGTAAAATCTGAAAAACTAAGTCGGTACCGACAAAGCTCAAATATCTAAAAGTTCAATAAACTTTATTGGTCATTGATTTATGCAGTGTTTTTTTCATAAAATCCGATCTGTGAACAATAAATGATCCTGCATCTCACTCAATAATGGTGTGCATGTAGACTAGCTTCTAACTACTCATCACCGATACTACCTCTGTCGGACACGACGCCTGGTGAGACAGCATGCTTTTTAGCCAGGCTCACCAGTGAGTTTCAGCCCGCGACTAGGTTCCCCTTAAGGGCGCAATCTAGTAATACGTCTATCTGACTAATTTGGTTAAATAGTTAGAAATCTACCATAGAATCAAATAAAACGATACATTGGTTTTTATTTTCATGACAACATCAACTTTTTGTAAACTGCAATTAGTTACAATACTCTTTAGCAATAATACGTATTAAAGTAATTACGATGTTAATAAAAACGATCAAATTTTGTATTTAAGCGTTAACAAGACAATTGCGAAAAGTTATTATTTATAAAAAAACTTGATACTTGTAAAATACTTAAAACTAATCAACAATTTTGAGACAGTCTTCTTTAATCCCATGCTTTAGTTATTATTCTAAGCCCCATCGTCTCAGTATTTAAAAAAAACAACTGTTTTGACAAGACGCGGAATCATGACATCTAGAATTACATAGTACTGAATGCTTCTTACAGGCGCACCTTTTATTAGAACACTGTGTATCGATTTTTTACAGGAACATTTTAAATAACCTGAGCCAGAACTCCTCATTTGGTATAGGAACATTAAAAGTAATGTTTGTTAGCTGTATTGTATTTCTGGGTAACCAATCTTTCAGGATACCAACTGAAGTTCCAATTTCATTACTTTCATTGCGCTTTTCTAAAACTTTTCCTAAAACATTTTTTTGATCCAATTGTCCACGATCTAACTTTGGTATCCTTATCAGAAGTGAAGATCCAACGTCAATGTCAGGAATTTTGTTTGATGATTGTGTTTTCATTTTTTGAGCGGCTTTTTTTAAGTTCCCAGCAGCTTTGTCTCTTTGGTCCTGAATGTTTTTTTTTGGCTGTTGCATAAATAGCATAATAGCTGCGATCCGTAACCTTCATCACATGACGTTATTCACCCACAAATTACGTGAACATTTCGTGTACACGAGTAACATGAATGTGCTCCTGTACATTTATTGCCACAGACTACACACTAAAGTAAAATTTGTTCTTCCAATTGTAAATTTCGGAGTTCTGCAGGCGCTGCCGATGATCATGACGGTTGTTGCAAGCTACAGACTCAACAGGCAAGTCACGGTCGTAGATTCCCCCAGTGGGTTCTCGCATTGTCGTTGCGGGGAGGCTCAGTAGCCGTGGTCACTCTCCCACGGTGAAGGAATCCCAAGGTGGGGCCGCTCGTCGGGGCTTTTGCCTCCAAGCCGACAACGCAAACAGGTGAAATTCGCGTAATTTGTGGCCAATATTGATAAAGTGAACTTACTCTGATTAAAAAGTAGTAACCTAAATTAGAAACTAGACATATGACGCCACCTATTATTGATCTGTATAACCTTGGACACTTCATTTAGTTACTCATACGCGTGTTTTAATTCAAAAGTGATTGAATAAGGACAAAATTAAAATTTTGATCGTTTGTATATATAACCTATAATAATTTATTTAGTGAATATTAAGATTAAAATAATATGAATTCCATAGCTTCAGGTGTTATATATTGTAACAAAATCGTTTATATTACTTACGATTCTAAAGATATATGGTTGTAAACACAAGGCTATACTTTTACCATTTTATTTTTGCTCTCATAGTGAAAAAGTTAATACGAAATGGCAGTCAACCCGTTTTTTACACATTTATTATATAGAACAGTCAGTTTTCATAAAATACTAAATTTTGCTGCGTCTACTTGCGTCATCTACACAAAACGGCACAACAATGCATATGAATTCTAGGCAGTTCCCAGCATGGCGTTCCAATTAGCCGCAGAGAACTATCTAGTTTTTACTAAATGGGTGTATCTTATAACCACGAAGCTCAACTTCAATGCTTAGTTACAAAAAGTTAGGGAAAAAACACACTATTAAGACGAATTACTATGGAATTTTCATATAAGTGTATCAATAAAGATTTATTTTTCAAAATACACATTTAAACTATTATTTTAGACAAACATAGGGAATATATAGGCGTAAACACACTTCATAAAATATTGGCCAACTTTTAACTAAATTTCACCTGTGTGCGACGTAGCGGCCGAAACGTAGGGAGGCATCGCGGCTGAGGGTTACAGACTGGCGGAGGAGGAGTGCCGGTACTTCTGAGTAGCGCTGTTCCCTTCCGTGGCCTGGAAGGGGCCGCCACCGTTTGATGGCGGACGCAGTGGGGCCGCAGGGGAGGAGAAGTGTCGGTATAGCGTTGGCCGCTATCCCTATCCCCTGCGGCCGAAAAGTGGTAGGTGGCGGGGCCACTGTGCTGCAAGGGTGCCAGACACGGGGTCGTCTGGGGCCCTTATGCTATTTGGTTCCTGGGGTGGTCACGGCGTGCCATGTGTCCTGGTGCGGGTTGTTTCCCTTCGGTGACGGACAGCCGCGGCGGGTTCGCGGATGGCTTGCGCATTTCCGTGTTCCCGCCTCAAGCGGCACTGGAGGACATCGTGGGGTTTTAGTGGGTTACAGTCCCAAAATGCCGGGGTCGACGGCGCGTTGTGATCCACGCGCGCGGTCATAGATGTCAGCAATAACTGGTGAGGTCCACAAGGGCCGATGCCTGCCAGGTGTGCGGGTTGTTGAAAAGAGATACCGTGGCCTCTGCACACAGGCAACTGAGGGAACACGGGTGGGTTTTAGTCAGTAAAAGTCTGACACGCCCTCCTGCTCCACCCAGAGCGGGAGAAGTTATTTGATGATTTCGGAACAGTCAAAAAAATAAAAAAACAGTCGCAGGTTTCTATAAGCGCTGCCACTGCTGATGAACACGATGGTTGCTGCAAGCTTACACAGTCAACTGGCGAGTCACGGTCAGTTTTTTGCAGGCGCTGCCGATGAAAATAACGGTTGCTGTAAGCTTATAGACTGAACAGGTAATTCGTCATTATCTGCAGGTGTTGTCGATGAACAAGATGTTTGTTGACTTAAGATCTTCTCGAGATTTTATTCAGTTCTTAGTTTAGTAGTAACTGTGAGTGTAAACCAATTTGAAGATCCACTCCAAAAAGAGCTTTGCATGGTGTTCTTTTTATAGTTCGATGTAAAGAGCAGTTTTTTTGGTACTGTACAAAGCGTATTCCAATCGACCAATTACTAGAATTATTATTATGTAGCCAAGCCTGTTACATGTTCTCCACATCTTTGTTTGCTCGCTCCACAGATCCCTGACTAGGTGGATGTCTAGGTCTTCGTTAATTATTTTACAACTTGCCATATTTCGACCAATTCCTTTATAACAGACGCTGTGAATTCTCGGCCGTTATCACTCTGAAGTATCTCAGGACATCCAATATCCAAAAAAAAAAAATGTAATTCTAACGCAACCTCTGCTGCGCGCTTGGAAGCTAAATGTCGAAGAAACGAAAACTTTGTTGTGTGGTCTTGGTAGTGAAGTATCCATTTATATTCTCTATCTGGTGTAGATTATAGGTCTACTAAATCTACTTGCTCTCGGTTTTTAAATGAGTTCGAAACTATAGGGCGGACTACAATACATTTCTTCGGAAACACCTTCTTATTATACCAAGTACTGAGACTTAAAAGTATGTAACATTTTGTCGCGACCACCATGTCCTGTGTTATTGTGAATTTCTGACAGAGCATCTTATTATTCTTCAGAGGGCAATTTTTATAATAGGATCAGTAGTAGATTTTTGTTTCAATACTAAATACGTTTGTCCTGATACCTGCATTACGTCATAATGTTTTGCATAAAAATGGTAGTTAGGATTACTCTTTACGTTAAGCCGAGGCACCGCTTCATACTCTTCAATATAATTTATAACTTCACATATTCTCTTCCGCGTCCACTCTGGTTTTTGTTTCTCTCGTTGTAAAATAGACGAAGTTCCTGTTCAAAACGTTGCCTTGAACTATTTTCTCCATCATTATCCATAGCTAGAAGAAGTAATTTGCAATGATAAAACGAATGTATAACAGATATTAACGAAAAAGTGGCGGAAAACGCAACCGTGAACGCCGAACAACTGATGCCGACCGACTACGACCGACTTACTGGGTACCGGGTGGGGCAGCGAGCGACATGCGGTGTTCACATTTTCACAAGTACAACGAAGCCCCCGCCGCCGCCTCCGCCGCACCCCCGCACTGCACTCCTACAATTACTTCACTAAGCTTGATCAAGTAATATAATTATATCACTAAACTTGAACCGTATTATAATTATATTCCTAGTAAGATAGTCATGAATCGCTTTCGTATAACTATGTTACGGTATATAATTATATCCCTAGGGATATCCCTAGTTATATACCTAGGCTGGGCTTTATATATCATACTGCGACAATTAGACCTCATTATTTCTAGTAGCTCTACGATTAAGGCAGGTTTATACAGGGTCAGTGACTGACTCCGAATTCGAGACAAGACAGCGCTGACCCGAAAAAAACCCAATGTAAATTGATTTGAAGTCAGCACAGCGGTATGAAGTCAGCGCTGACTTGTATATTCGCAGACGAATATTTTGAAGTCAGTCCGCTCCTGACTTGTGCACTGAACCTTGTGTAAACCAGCCTCTAGGTACAGAGGCCAGCACATCAAGCTACGCCAATCTGCCAAATTTCTTTAATAGTTTTTCAACTTAATTACAAAAGCCTAAGGTTCATATTCAATTGTGAAAATTTTACAGTTTGGGATAGCTTGATGTGCTGGCGTCTGTACTACCTAACCCGCGGGGTAACTGCGTAACACAGTAACAGTGGGGCTTTCATTTTGACAGTTCAACAACATTCATTGCGTTACTTACATTGTTGAACAGAAAATGATTTTCGAAGAAATGAAGCAATGTATTCGCAATAACTTTCAAAATGACTCAGATTCTGACTAACAGCGTACCTATTACGTAATTAGGGTGCAGGTTTCTGTCAACTTTTATTGATTTCAGCATTGGTTTTAAATAGCTTGAAGTTATTTTGAGCAACCACAATGCGAATGAAATATTCTTTAGATTTTTTGAAAAATCCTTTGTCAGGTTTCTTAATTAGATACTAAGGAGGTTATGTATCTTAGTAGACATAAATATAATTTAAAAAAAGTAAAAAAACGATCATTAGTTTGTTGTTTCATAGAAGAGCGGAAGTTGGCTAAATGCACAAACCGTGCGAAACCAAAACAAAAAAAAAGAAAGAGAGCGGATGTTGTTTAAGGATATCTGAGGACTGTCACGAAGAAACCATGGTTTAAAATTTAAATAGCTGATTACTTACTGTTTTCAAAGAGAACTTAAATTATGACCTCCAACAAAAGATGTCCTACACAATACATGACACCGTGATATTCCGGTCCATTCAACACATGACATTGTAAACTTTGTTTTCCTTGTAAACAATGTCAGTACCGGTTAAGGCTTTTATTTTCTAAGGACCTTAACATCAATATTATTAAGGAAAGTTACGTGTTAATCCGTGAAGTTTCATTCAAGGGCAACGATCGAATCCAAATATAATAAATTGTTTTCCAAAAACTCAAATTGAGATTCAATTTGGTTGATGTCGTGATACGACTGTTACGCAAATCAGATTTTTGTAACATTTTGTTTAGAATAGAATAGAATACATAATACATGATAATGATGGATACAGCATCATCATCATATCAGCAGAAAGACGTCCACTGCTGGACATAAGCCTCTCCCAAAAGGGGAGGTTTTGCCATAATCGCCACGCTTGGCAGGCGGGTTGGCGATCGCAGTACATATGGTGGTCAAATGCATAGAGGACGCTGCTGCCCATTCTTTAGTAAGTCCCTTAGTCGCCTTCTACGACACCCATGGTAAGAAATAGGATGGTGCTATTCTTTTACGTCCGGCACCACACGGCACATTATCCATACTTTTTAATAATAAAAAATGGATATGAACTAGGCGTTCGTTGCACAAACTTTAAAACAATACAAATGACAACGACAACAAACAAACACAGTACAAATGACGATCAAGTACACCTAAATTATCCTGCCATAATTTAGTGCAATTAATTACAGAACCAATTAAATGAGCAAACGTATATCACTTGCTGATTCATTTGGATTAATTGGCAGCCTGTGGGGCTTAAAATATCGGACCCATCTGCGAAGCTAAAATTAATTAGATTTGGCTATCCTGCGAGTATCAAGGCCACCAGCCATTTTCAAAATGTGGTTTAAGTGTTTAGTTGTGGATTTAGACGTCAGTACCCGACAAAAGGAACCTGTGTATGTTTAGAAATTACTTAGTTTGCAAAAGTATGTATCCTTCAAATATGCTAATGAAACGCCTTTATTTAGGGAGACTCCGGAGTTAGAGTACCGTAGCTATTCTAACTGAGATTGGCTAGATGAGGAGTTCTTTCGAAATTGTAACGTAGGTACCTAAACGTGACTCAAAATGTAGGTGAAAGTACGAAAACTTTGGCCATAAACTAGTATTTTTTACTATGTAAGAACTACGAACAGTCGTAATATGGTAACTTTGTTTTGTTCAACTATTGCGTCCATCTGGAGTGACGGCTGCAGTGAACAAGTGAAACTTATGTCGTAACATCGATAGCTAGTACGAGCATTTTAATCGTAGTTGTGACTGACTCGGTCAAGCCAGCACAAGCCACATCTCCGTCCTGTTTGTTAGTAAATAATAAATTAGACGAATTTTAAAGTGATCCATATTCTGTGAAATAAAAAAATAAATGCAATTTGAAAAGTGAAAGGATAATATTATTTTCTGCAGGGTAAGTAGTTAGTATTATTATATCTACATAAACCAGCAGTAGTTGCTGCTGGTTTATGTAGATATAATATTAGACTGATTGTCGATGATGTGCAAAATTGGGTCGGTAGGTACCTAGATAGATAAATCGCGTGTTCATTACAAATGATTAAATTATCATTAGTATATTAGGTATAGTGACGAGGAAAGAGAACTGAGAAAGTAGTGAAGTGACACAAGTGATTTAGTCCACCTCTAATGTAATTATATTTACAATAGAGTGGCTATATTATTCATAACTGCTAGTCTCTGAGCAGTAGTCTAACCTGTTTGAAAGGTCTCTGTGTCACTTTCCGGGAATACCTACCTACTATCAAATATAGAGGTAAGTAGTACCTAAATGCAAAACTGGGCAGCTAATGTAAGCTCGTATTGATATTGAAATATTAATACCTATGATTTATTTATTTGTCCGTCTCAAATCTCAATGATCTCATATCTAACAATTTAAACATTTATGGCATTCGCTATCGGGCTGCAGGCATAACATACTGTTTGCATAAATTATAACAATGTATGTATGTTCACGGTTATCACTGTACTTGTATAATAGGTAACTACCTATTTTGTATCTCGTTTCGTGTACGGACCTATCTAGGCTACCTATCTCTTCGCGGGTAGTTACCCCGTGCGGACCTATCTAGGCTACCTATCTCTTCGCGGGGACTTACGCCGTGCTCGACCTACGCTCTATAGTTTTCTCAACGTTTTCTGGCAAGTAGGCCGTCGACGTTCACGCGGACGTGCAAATATCGTGGCAGTATGTTTTCGTGTACTGGTTATTCAACGCACTCTGCTTAGGGCCGAGAGTTGAAAATCGAGCAGTGTGTTTTTCGACGCGGTGAGATGATGCGCTTTGTTGAATTCTCAATGCTCGCTTCAACACCGAGGCTTTAGTCCGGTTTTATTTGTTCAGATTTGGTTCTGGCTGGCTTGCTTTGATTATTCATCTGGCAACTGGCAGTGGCATAATCAAAAGATTAAAGAAAAACTTTTGGATTCTGATTTTTGTTAGGTAGGACCTACTCAACAGAGCATTTTTCCATTACAGATGAGTAAGTCTAAATTAAGAAAATGGACAAGTAATAATAAATTACTGATATTCTTCATACTCGCCGCTCTAAGCCTGCTCGTGTCCACCGTTGCGTTAGCGACCATAGACAGAGAAGCATGCGCGCTTCTTATTGAACATGAAGCGATTGAAGGAAACGTAACTAAAGCAGAAACGAATTCAACACAAATGCAGGTAGGTGCCTGAATTTGGGATTTATTCCTCGTTACCCCCACCAAGCTGGCACACTTGTGGCAATGTGGCATGTTAAAAGTTTTGACGTCCATGGTGACTCACTACATCGACGTTAGAGAGGCAAATTAAGTAGTGTCATGGGTGCGCGAAATTAAAATTTCCTTAAGTTTTTTTGTAATTTTCAGGTCAGTGTCAGGCTATTTGTTGAACAAAATATGATTTTCGTCGATAAAAAGTGTGTATTTACAGAATTATTATATAGCTCTGAGTTCAGTTTTCTCCAAAAAAGATGGCAGTGTCGTGTTTAATAAAATTGTGTATGCCCGTTGTCCCCGTAGGGCATGTTCCCGTTAAAGGGGACATGGCAGGGACGTGGGAATTTAAATCAAATCAAATCGTTAACCCTTCATTTGATTTTGGGAAATATACTGAAAATCGATTAAAGTAATCTGGAGCATACATTTTCATATACACTGGACCGCAAAGAAAAAGGGTCGGTTAGAAAATCTTCAAAAGTACCTGACCCAGTTTTATGAAATAAAGACTAAGTTAAAGAATATTTTAATGTGCTTAATTGAAAATGAAAAAAAATAATTCAGCTTTAAATTTTTAATAAATGTAAAATAAATAAAAATGCGTAGTTTTTCCAGTATTTTTGTAAATGTAGATTGGTTACTGATGTGCCTTTTTCACACATTTTAGTACTTTCTGTTGCCTCCGCGAGCTCGCAATACTGCTGTTAGGCGATTTGGCATACTTTCTACTAGGTTTTTGCGGCGATGCTGCGGAATATTCTGCCATTCCTCTATTAGAGCTTCTTTCATTTCACGTAGCGTGGTTGGCGGCAGATTCCGGTGACGTACACGTCGTCCCAGTTCGTCCCATGCATGCTCTATGAGGTTTAAGTCGGGGCTGCGTGCTGGCCACTCCATGTGTGTGATACCGACTTCTTGAAAATAGGCAAATACTATCTGAGCTGTATGCGGGCGGGCATTGTCTTGCATAAAAACGGCATTTTCGCCCATGTTCACTAAAACTGGACCAACGTAGTCATTCAGAATTTCAGTGACATAATTATCTTTCTACAGTTAAAGTTCCATTTTCTATCACCACTAGCTCATTGCGGCTTTCGGAAGAAATCCCAGCCAACACGTGAACAGAGCCTCTGCCGTATGGTACTTTTTCTTTTATACAGGCTTGGTTACAGCGCTCTCCCGGTCTTCTGTATACTTTTTTCCTCCCGTCGTGCTTGTATAAACAGAATCTAGACTCGTCTGAAAACATAACTCTTGACCAGTCATTCAGAGTCCAATTCTCGTGTTCTCGGCCATAACTCAACCGTTTTTTTTGAAGTGAAAACTTCTTTAGGCGCTTTTAGCACTTTTTGGGTGAACAAAAATCATGGAACGCGCTTTTTGATTTAAGAGTGGTTGGGTGTGACGCGGACACGGATAGACGCGCGTTGATGTCTTTTGGACAAGTCCCTAACTTTCATTAGAAAATTCTAATTCTTTTATCTCTTTCTTTCACTTTGTATTTTTATCGTAAAAATCTGTGCCTTTAATGGCTGAAGTCGATCGCTCGTTTGTAATTTTTTACCGAGAGCAATCAGGACCCAAGGACCTGTGAAATCCTGTATTGAATACACACGTAATTGTTCAAGTTTTCAGTTCTGTCGGCACTTCCGGCGTGCCACTGTTTTTTTTTGAGGGTGCGAAATCATCAATAATTTCTCCCGCTCTGGGTGGAGCAGGAGGGCGTGTCAGACTTTTACTGACTAAAATCCACCCGTGTTCCTTCAGTTGCCTGTGTGCCAGGGGCCACGGTATCTCTTTCGAACAACCCTCACCCCTGGCAGGCATAGGCCCTTGCGGGCCCCATCAGTTGCTGACATCTCTTTCGACCCGGGCTTGGTCCTTACTGGACAGCGAGGTATATATCCATTAAGTACTCGCCATCCGCAAGCCCGCGCCTACGGTGGCCAGGAATCAGCCTGGGATTCCCTCCTCTCCGTCTCCTGCAGAGGCTAGGGCATGTACTGCCTCTCCCTCACGTGCGCCGCCTCCCTCTTCGCGAGCATCACTGCTTCGCAGAAGGAGGCGACGGCTACTCTTGCAGTCTCGCTCCGTACCATGGCCTGGACCAGAGCCGGACACGAGAGATCGCCGCCGCCGATCAGCGTTTCTGTGGTGTCTTTCTAGTTTTGGGCCATTTGCAGGCTTAAAATTTTCTTCAGCCAGACGCTGCCTTACTGTATCCGTACTCAGAGTGTTTCCTCCAGCTCGTAAATGATGATTCTTTACTTCAACAGCCGTAAGAAAGCGATTTCTCAAAATTGTTGACACCATATAGCGATCCTCCCGTGCCGTCGTGCACCTTGTTCGACCTGTTCCTGGGCTTCGAAGATTGGATCCAGTTTCATGGAAACGCTGGAGTACTCACTGAACTGTAGAAAGAGTCACACCAACAGTTCTCGCTGTATTTTGCTGACTGTGCCCATCTTTAAGCATTGTCAGGATCCTGGTACATTCTTCAGGGGTTAACGATATGATGACTTCAGAATAATAAAATGTATAAGGCAGAGACACCATATTTATAACTTATTATTGCAAGACTAAAACAAACCCGAAACAATTGATTTGAATTTGTTGGTACTAAATTAAAAAACGACCAGTATTTTACATTCTCAGGTTCTTATAGAATTATTAAAAATAAATAAAAAGGGTTTTTAGATATTATTTTATGTGGCACTAAATATTCTTTAATTTAGTCTTTATTTCATAAAGCTAGGTCAGGTACTTTTGAACATATTTAAGATTTTCTAACCGACCCTTTTTCTTTGTGGTCCAGTGTAATTTTAATTATTTTCGCCCTGATTACTTTGGTTATAAACTAAACTAACTAAAATATCATAGGCGTGCGTTCGCGTTTAATCCGCCAGTAGTCGCCACAAATGTCAAGAAGGAAGGAAGTGCCGCGACCGCTCTCGGTAAGTTAAAATTTACGTGTTTTTTTTTGTATGGAAATAGCTATTGACACAATATATTTTATAAGATATACAATTATGTTCACATACATCAGAATTATGATAATGTACTTAGTTTTTGCGTAACAGTTCATTAAACTTTTGTGTCCAGCATTCTTCCCATTGACAACTAGTCACTGATTTAATATAATCTTGTAATGTCCAGTATACTGTACTTTGTCCATTTTGAGAAAATCTGACAATTTAACATCATGAGCAGTATTTTTCTCATTGCCTAACAACAACATTATTTCAGATGTTCAAGAAATCAACAAGAAGTTCAAAATTACTCGCGGTATTGCCTCCAATCAACGCCGATGCCGACATTGAGGAAAAAGGAAGCTCGAAAGATGAAGCGGAGTTCAAAAAAAGGCAGCAATCTGACTATTCTTCATCCGATGCACCATCTATTCTATCTTCATTGGAAAATCTGAATTTGTCTGACTCAGATGATAGAGAAGACAGTCCTGATGTAATAGAAAAAAGAACCAGACATATGTAGAGTCTCTGCCAGTCCCACTTACTCCAATTATGAGACATGTACTGCCATCCACAAGCCAGGTAAACTTTGATATTATTCCAACCCTGTCATCAGTCTATTCTATACCGTCTGTACAAGATATATCACCTGGACCAAGTGTAGTGAAAACCAGGTCCAAGAAAAAACAAGTAGTTGCCTGTAAAATTAAACCAAAGAAGTGTAAACTAGAGTACCTACCAATTACAATTGGAAGAGAAGCCAGTTCAAGCACAAAGCTGAAAAAATCTACAGTAAATTTGTATTTTCCATGCCTACTGAAGATTCAGCCTTAGGATATTTTAATAAATATTTTACTGCAGATATTTTAAGAAGATATTGTCAGTAATACGAATTTTTATTCTGTTCAAAATACTGGCCAATCAATAAATATGACAGAAGATGAGCTGAAAGATTTTATATCGATAATCATACTTATGTCGTTGTAGACATGCCATGTTACCTAGATTAATGGTCCACTGAATTGCGATATTCAGGCATTTCTGATGTTAAGTCGTTGAAAAGGTTTCAATCCCTACGAAGGCATCTTCATTTTGTCGATAACTCTTTCTCTGATACAGATCGATTTTACAAAGTGCGGCCTTTTATAGAAAAGGTGAGACGTAACTGTTTAGCTGCTGAAGAGAAGATGAGATAGATACAGCATAGATGAAATGGCTATACCATATAAAGGAAATAAGGCAGGTAATAGAAAACAGTACAATCCTAGGAAACCCATTAATGGGGTTTTAAAAATTTCGTTCGTGTAGGTATGTCGGGAATCGTGTACGACTTCCAACTTTAAGCAGGTGAGGACACATTTCGAGACATTTCCTTTTCTGAAGATTAAGAAAGTTTAACCTCAGTGGCCAAAGTAGTAGTCGCTCTGTGTAAAACTATTCAGACAAGAACATGTGTCGTATAATTATAATTATTTTTCTATTTTCGATTTGGCGACGCATCTGAGAAACCACTACGGCATTTTTAGTCTTGGAACTATACGCCAAAACAGGCTAAAAGGTTATGAGAAATGAATTACAAGTGATAAAGCTTTGAAGAAAGGAGGAAGGGGGTCACAATCAGTTAGTCGATAACAAAAACAAGTTGGCGGTTGTAAGATGGTTCGACAACAAGGTGGTCACTTTAGTCAGTACGTATGCTGATGCTTATCCTGTAGACAAGATAAAGCGCGTAAACATCACAAGGCTAAAATTTATGTCGAGTGCCCTCAGCTTATCAAACATTATAACAGCCACATGGGTGGTGTGGATATTTCGGACATGCTAGTAGCTCTATACCGGACCACTTATAAAAGAAGACGTTGGCACACATATTTTCCCAAATGCTAGATATTTGCATTAACAAGGCCTGGCTCCTTTACCGTAGAAACTGTAGTCGCCAGGGAGTGCAGGAACTTTTGTTCCCGGTTGAACCGATGACAGTGTACGCCATGATGGCGTAAGACACTGGCCAAGCTTCGGAAAGACATACGGTCGCTGCAAGTTATGCATAAAAATAAAACTGATGTAATCTGCACTAAGTGTAAGCAGGATATGCTTAGTACGCAAAAGAAATTGTTTTTTTTTTACTATAATAAGAAATAGATTATTTATAGACGGATAACTTACGAATACTGATTAATGAAGACTGATGAAGATTAATATTTAGAAGTTGGTATTATTTTGAGGTGTTACATTTAATTGAAATATTGTAGAACTGTTTTTTATAATGCTTATAACTGATCTCAGCTCATTATTGCAATTGAAAATGTTTAACAAACTTTATAAATTTGTACCAGACTACATTTGTAAAGTAATAAACTTTAAAAAAATTGTATTTTTTTTATTTATTATCCCTAATTCAACATCATAATCAATAATTAAAATAAAACACTTACCAGACCTTAATTTGGCAAAGTACATCATACTGCACACCAATATTTGCACTCACATCTTTTTATGTTAGATAATGTCCAGCAGACTTGACAGGCATTTTCAGGAAATCTAGACACAGGAGTTTTTTTTTAACTCTTTTTCTGGTTAAATTGAACCCCACACATATCATAAATATATATACCTATTATCAAATTTAGATTTTCAGAAAAAAAAATGCCTTGCCAAATACATGGTTAAGTAGGTATTTATTTATATTTAAAGAAAAGTCTATTACAACGAGAACGATAAAATGAAATCGTGGATTTTGATCGAATTTGGCACACAGATAGTCTGTGTGCCAAATTTCAAAATTCGTTTTGCCGTTTCTGTACCCATCCGGAACATACATCCAGACAACTGAACAAAAGTTCTATAAACTTTATTTTCGGTATTAAGAAACTCATTCCCGCTCCTCGTAGCAATTAGGTAATTTTTTCAAATATATTGACTGTACACTTGTACAGTTTTGACTTCGATACTTAGGTATCTAGATATTTATGTATGTAAATATATTATAGATAGACAACAATGAAAATAACTACAGTCCTTTCTCCTTTTCGCAATTATTTTACCCCTGACAGCATTCCACAGAAAGTAGAAAAATCACTGTTTCAAAAACGGCGATAGAATAACTGATAGCAGACATTTTTTTTTTATTTCCAGGATAAAAATTATTACCGGCTGCCAAGAACCGTTGAACCAAAAAACTATAGACTTATGTTGCATCCTAACATGTCTAATAATACTTTTGATGGATCTGTAATGATAACACTACGAGTAAAGCAAACTATTCAAACAATAACGCTGCACACAAATAATTTGACCATTTATGCAGTCAGCTTAAAAAACAGTAATAATCAAAGCATACCAATTTTATCTACTAGCAAAACTCTAGATAAAAGAGAGCTGTTGATTATTAACTTAGAACACGAAATACAGAAGGAATACTACCAGTTGTTCATCCTGTTCTCTGGTAGATTAGATAATAAAATCGTCGGATTTTATGGAAGCCATTTAAAAAATGGTGGGTAAGTAGACAACTCTAGCCAACCCAGCATTAGCAAACTAACCATCAACATAGGTTCAAATGTCAACCGGTGGTAAAATTTCCTACAGCGTACCTTTATCACTGTTTGTGAGGTGTCCAGGGTGGAGACAGAACCAGTCATCAATTTCCATAGACAACAGCGACATCTGGAGTTTGGTGGGTAAACAAAACTTGGCAGCCATCTTAACTTGTTTGTCAAATTGTTAGACAAATGTCATTGTCGACATTCGGCTATTATTTGTCAACTCCGGCTTTCCCGACGTTGACGCGCTTTTCGAGAGTAATTCAGCTAATTCTGTTATGATTATTACTTGTTACTGTTATTTGTTTTTATTCCATATTTTTTTTTTTTTGCATTTGACAAACAAGATAAGATGGCTACCAAGTTTTGTTTACCCACGAAACTCCAGATGTGGCTGTTGTCTGATCAATTGAAATAAGCGGTCGTCAAAAAAGTCGACCGATATATTTACTCTCCTCTATGACTAACCTTTTCAAGATAAAAGGCTTAGTTCTGTGCCCAAAAAAAGAAAAAAAAAGTTAAATAAAATGTCACGTTGACGGATGACTTGACATAGCATGACATTTCAAAATAATGATCTTGCGTCTGCGTAAAATCAGCTGTGCAAATCAAAATAATAAAATACTAATTTTATCTAAGTTCAAGTTATTGTTATAATTAATGTTATGTTCTCGCGCTTTATTAATTAAAAATTGTTGGAACGTAAGCCATATGCCTCTCCGACATCGTAGTCGTAGACAGATATTTAGGTTCACTGATGTTCTAACCCAACAAAACCGGGTTAATTTTGCTACTGAAACTATGGAAGATATGAGTTTAAACGTGAAACTAACTGATCGGCTCTCTCCGTTAGTTCGTCCTGTGAACTACAACCTTGAATTACGCCCTGATTTAGAAGAAGGCGCATTTCAGGGGAGCGTGAAAATTAACGTTGTGATCAAACAACAGAGAAAATGGATATGTCTACATTCAACATTTCTGAATATAACTAAAGTACAGATATACAAAGGAACAGATGAGATCATCGTCTCAAAGTTTAGTGAAATTAAAGAGGTGGAACAATTATTCATACATTTTGATTCTGCTCTTAGTGCAGGGAATTATAAAATCTGTATTGAATTCAACGGGGACCTAACCAGAGATATTGTTGGGTTCTATTCCTCACGTTTGTATGATTCTAGGTAAATTAGACCTGTATGATATACTTTTTGAGTAGATGCATGACTTACTGGTATATTAAACAATGTACAAATAAATAAGTTGGTAAGATTAAATTGTCTTTTTCTCTTTTATTAAAATTATTTGAAAAATACTGTTAGATGAGTGTAGGCAGCAAAGTAGTATAAATATTTTTAATTAAAATTGTATTGAGTTGTGCGTTACTCTCTGCACGGCATTCAATAATCAAAAAGTTTTAGGATAAAACAAATCCCATTGATTTGTGATTCTTATGAGTATCTAACTGTTTCAGGAAAATGGTGGCTAGTAAGTTCCAGCCCACATATGCTCGGCAAACTTTCCCTTGCTTTGACGAGCCAGACTTCAAAGCTACGTATGATATAACATTGTGGAAGCCACCATCTTACATCGCACTATCCAACATGAATGTAAGCATCATACAATATTGAATAATATGTTGTGTTTTATGTATGAGTGCTAAATACTTTTTTTTTCTCTTTTTGAACATCTAGGCTTACTATTAATTAACTTATTGTATTTTATAACTCATTGTTCTTTTAGTACCAGTTAAAAGAACAATAAGTGCATTGAGAACATTGTAAGAATAATTAAAATATGATGTTTCCTCAGTAAACTTATTTAAATATTGTTTCTCCAGGAAATATCATCAACATTTGATAATGCAGCTAATATGGACCAGGTGACATTCGCTACAAGTGTGCCAATGTCAACATACTTAGCATGCTTTGTTGTCTGTGATTTTGATCACAAAGAGACTGAAATTAACACCGGAGGCATTGGGAAGACTTTCATGCTTCGCTCATTTGCTCAGAAACAAGAATTGCACAAAATTGACTTTGCTCAAGACATTGGAAAAAGAGCCACTGAATTCTACATCAAATATTATGAAGTACCATTCCCTCTGCCTAAACTAGGTAAAATACCAAATATTATTAAATTGTAGGTATCAAAATCTCTGGTTTCTAAGGAATAATTATTAAAAAAATAAAAACTTTCCTGATAAATAATAATATATAATATTATAAATAAATATTTCAGATATGATTGGTATCCCTGATTATGTATCAGGTGCTACGGAGCACTGGGGTCTGATCACTTATAGGGAGACTTCATTCCTCGTTGATGAGACTAAGGCATCAGCCAGCAACAAAATTAGTGTTGCCAACACTATAACACATGAACTGGCTCATATGTGGTTTGGAAACTTAGGTACTTATCAGCTATCTTATAGTATTTTTCAATATTTTATGTGGTATTATTTTACATGCTCATATTGTCATACTGAACAAGATTTATGTATTGTAATAACTTTATATTTAATTATCAAAATATTTTTAGTGACAATGAAGTGGTGGGATGAAGTTTGGCTAAATGAAGGATTTGCTTCCTACATGCAAGTCAAAGCCTTAGATACCATTGAGCCAACCTGGAAAGTTGTAAGTTATTTAATTGCATTAAAATAATGAGTTGCATCTGATAAATAAAAGAAAAGTAAGTAATCTTACCGTGACTGCAGATTTAAAAAGAGACCAAGTATAAAATTCATATTATTTTTCTTTTCTATTCTTTCAGTTAGACCACTTCCTAACTAAAACATTGCACCCAGTTCTGGTGACAGATGCTAAACTGTCGAGCCATCCAATAGTGCAAACTGTGGACACTCCTGATCAAATAACGGCTATATTTGACTCCATCTCATATAATAAGGTATGCTTATTTACAGCTTCTGGTAATACGAGTGACAGCTCGTGCCCAGGGACACTAAGTCTTTATCAACGTCCGCACGTACGTAATTAGTACGTGCGGACGACGTCGTCGTTCAACGAATTGTAAAATAATATGCGTGCGTTGCCTATACAGCATTGGCCAATAATATTTCCACTGCTGGGGCACAGGCCTCCTGTCGGTGATAAATAAAGCCTACCTTTATTGCCAGGAATGGAATATAAATTTTAAACTAATAATACTTTTATAGGGAGCGTCAATTTTAAGAATGTTGGAAGGTTTCATTGGCCACGAGAATTTCCGTATGGGAGTGTCCGATTACTTGAAGAAGTTTGAGTTTGGCAACACTGTCACTCAAGACCTACTGTCAACTTTGGAACCTTACTTCAAGAAAGATTATCCTGATTTAAATCTGTCGTAAGTTCCCTTTTTATGTCATTAAAAAAGTATTTAGTAACGATGACCACAATTTTGCGGTATGACTTTAAATAAATATTAATTGCATAGGTAAAATAAACATCTATAATTATTTAAACATGGTTCCGCTTTTAGGGAGTTACAAAAAATACACTGATTTGATTTGTTTCAGATACGTAATGGACACTTGGACGCGGCAGATGGGTTACCCAGTGTTAGAAGTAAAGATGGGTGACATGCCTAACACTTACTTTGTGTCACAGTCAAGATTCCTAATTGACCCTGATGTGGTTTATACTAACGATTCTAATTTCAAGTAAGTTGCCACTTGTTTTGTGGACCAATAGAATTGCTGAAAACTGAGATAAGCTCCAGTTTTCAACAAGCCAGTGTGCTCCGCGCAGGTAATGGCCAGGGGCGAGAAAAACATGAAACTCTACAGAAAACCAGTACACGCCGCCTTCAGTGGCTGCCACTTGCGGCAGTTGTTCAAGTGGTGCTCGACAGAGGCGGACGTGTGTTTGTCAAAAATGGATGCAATCTTGATTATAGTGCCATCCCTTTTCGCATTTGAAAAAATAATTGATTTAACAATTGTATGGTCCTTGAGGGTTTTCATTAGTCCCACTAGATAAATTAGAACTGGTTATGAATTACGCATGATATTTTGTGTGTTCTAGCTACCGTTGGTTTGTGCCTATAACATTCAAAACGAACACCGGGACAAATGAAGAGATTGTATGGCTCTCCGATACTGCTCAGAATGGTAAGAGTAACAATGATGATTGCAATTCAAAGTTTGCCTTTAAAGAATAGAATAAGATTTTTTTTTTGAATTTTTTCAGTAAAATTGAGAGGGGATGACGGCCACAGCTGGATAAAGCTGAACATCGATCAAGTTGGGTACTACAGAGTCAATTATTCGCTACCTATGTGGCAGACACTGATTGAAGCCATGAAGTCAAAATCTAAACAGGTATGCACAAAATTCAAATATTTTTTCATGAATGTGTGCTTGAAACATTCAAGCACACATTCATGAAAAAGTATCTGAATATAATTGTCTTTATTTCGTGGTACACACAGCGTCAGTATGTGCTAACAACCCCTTCAGTTTTAAAATGTTACACTGCTAAAACATTGAATTCGTTAGGTAAGAATAATCTAAAGAATACTTGAAAAAGAGTTTAATTGTTTCGTTTTGGATTCAAACCATCGCATCATCGAACGTCGTCATACTCAAACCGGTAGTTTGACGAACTAGCCAGCGAGTCCATATGAATTGCCATGAAATTGTTATCCACTATCGTCGATAGACTTTGTTATTTGAGGGTATCCATTAATTTAACTTACTTACGTTTTATTTATAAAATTAATCCCTACCCTCAAGTTATAACTACAACATTTGATGCATAAATTCACTTAAAACGTCTGTACGTGGAGACAACATGACAGATCTCGTGACATTTCGTTAGTTTATATGTCAATCTAAAATATTTCTAGCGCTTCCTAATAAATCGTTTGCGCTAAAAGGATGTCACCTGTCTAGGGAGCCGTTTGCGCCAGTTGGCAAAATATGTAAGTTATCTGTAAATTATCAAATCAAATTGTAAAATACAAATCTTTGTAGTAATAAGATCAAATTTTTGTTACATAATAGCAATAATAAATATTATGAGATGAACATGAAAGTATCAAAATTTTCTTGATTTTAAAATTATTTCAAATTTTACTGAAACAGAAAAGAAAAATACTTCAACAACTATTTTTTTTAATGCATGATAAAAAGCACGTATTGTGACCATGATTTGAACCTCCAAATTTGCATGAGTTCATGATCGTCAAGCGGTCTTGAAACCTCCGGGTCTATACTCTGTGGGTCACTGGTGGTGGTCTCTGTGGTATACGTTGTATGACTTCTCGTAAATGTTAACCATATTCACTAAAAAAATACAGTAAATTATAATAAAAGGTTTTTGCAAAATACTAAAAGTAACTCTGGCTTTAACACGGATTTGAACGCACATGTCTTTTGGAAGGGTAACCACTTAATGGAGCTGTATGTACTAAGGGTTGTTTTCGTAGTTACTTCATGCAATTTTGCTGCCTGAAACTCGATTAGAATGTTAAAATGTGCAATATACTTCTCTTACGAGCATCCGTCGGAACTGCAAACGAGTTCTCACCAATGAATAATTTCTTCTCAACGTAAGTCTTAGCCACAAAACACAAAACAGAGCAAAAAACAGCATGTGGAACCTAAACATTTTATAAACGACGAAAGAGGCTGTGCCGACTACAATGAAGATGTCTTCTTTTTACAGCTCTCTCCAGCAGACAGATCAAACCTCATGGATGACATATTCGCGTTGGCCGAGTCTCGTGCGGTGCCATTCAATATGGCGCTGAACCTCACCACATACTTACTGGTGGAGAATGATCTCGTACCCTGGCAGACGGCTTCATCTGTCTTCAGGAACCTCGCGGATAGACTGCAGAACACTTTGGCATATGATAATCTGATGGTACGCCTGGAATTTTGTTACAGAAAGTTAAATTCAATTAGTTAACGGTACCCCACAGACGTGATGGGTTTAAATATGTGAACACGATAAAATAAAAATAGAAAATATAATTTTGATGAAATTTTTTGAAGGTGACCAACCACTGCTGTTAGTGTAGGCAACTTGAAGTATGAGTCGAGAAAATCTATTTCGTTTTGTTTTATCGTGTTTGGATATCGATGCTCATCACGCTGTGAAGTTTTGCTAGCTAGTTTAATTTGTCCCTGTATATGCATAATCGTTTTAACTTGGGTTAAGAATGTTTTAGTAATATAATAATAATTCAGCTTGTTTTCTTTTCCAAGAATACTTTACTTACTAAAAATAAGTCGAGAATTTGTCTTCGTTAAAATCGAAATCAAAAGTCATTTATTCAAACTAGGCTGGTGTCAGCACTTTTTGAACCACAACATTACATAAGACAGTCCCCCAAAATGCCCGCCCTTCACCACTTCCTAGTGCATTAGCTGGGAAGAAGAAGCGGCACAACAAACTCCCCAACAGCACAGCTGTCTGTTATGTTAGAAGAACTTAATTGTATACAATAGGTACGTAATTAACGTTACGAAACATAAAATTAAAATATTTGCCATATATCAGGTAGCACACGCCAATATATCAAAAAAATCATTAAAAAATTTACTCAAGCAGAAATAAATAATAGAAACAAAAACATAAACAGAAGTTAAAACCTAAATTAAAGCCTCCAGGCATAAAGGGCGTGCCCGCGTTATATAAGGTGTATCTATTCATACACGAAATATCTGAAGGGGTCATTGTACTCGTCATTATGAACAACTTTTACTACTGGACCAAACCTGAAATCGCGAAAAAATATCAGCTGTTCCCTACATTTTGACGAGATATGCGAACATAAATGTAGGGAACAGCTGATATTTTTTTCGCGATTTCAGGTTTGGGCCCATAGTAAAAGTTGTTCATAATGATGAGTACAATGACCCTTTCAGATATTTCGTGTATGAATAGATACACCTTATATATGCAATGCGGCATTATGTTCACATAGTTGTAGCTAGAAGTAATAAATTTTAAACTAGGACCTTCGGAGTAAAATAGATAAACAGTTAAAACTCTTTACAATAACATAACCATGGTCAGCAAGATGACCAGTCACCATAAGCAGCACCCGTTCACGAGCATAACGCAAAGATCAGCTATAACCCCCCTCGCCATATTTGAGGGAAGGAGGCAACTCGACCCCCGACGTTACCGCAAGCAGTGACATTTAAGGGAGCATGACAAACTTGCTGCCGGTTGCTCAGGCAAGAATAATATGATCAAATGTCGAGGTCGCTAGCTAACTACATCTTGCAATACAACTCATTATAAAAAAAAAAACATTGTATTGAGTAGATTATGTCAGCAGTACTTAAATTAAAATAAAAATGAATTTATACAGTCAAATAAAAACAAACAATTATATTAATATAAATATAACCTATCAGTAGGCAAGCAAGCAAATTCTGGTGAAAGAACACAAACATTGTCTTGAGTTAATCACAGCGACCAGCTATTCTCATTGTATAAGTAGTCGTTAGATAGAATAGTATGCCTTTGCACAAAGGTTGGATTTACTTTAGCTTTAAACGCATTAAAATTAAAATTAAAATCTAGCAACGAAGAGGGAAGCTTGTTATAAAAGGTTATCACAAGACCAACAAATGAGTTATGAACCTTATGAAGCCGGTAGAAAAGGGAGCACGTAGTTTGTCCTTATTTTTAGTATTAATATTATGAATATCACTGTTTTTAGTGTACAAGTGTATATTTTGCCTATTAAATAAAATGTAGGCCAAGATGAATTGCGATGCCACGGTAAGTATACCAATATCTTTAAAAAAATATCTAAGAGAAACTCTAGCACCTAATCGATAAATTGCTCGAACAGCTCGTTTTTGAAGAACAAAAATGTTTTGAATATCTGCGGCTTTGCCCCACGGCAGAAAATAACTAAAAGACTAACCACGCTGTATCAACGTCAGTGTATTGTCTTACTTTCCTGACGGCGTAGGCGGCCGAACTTAGCCTTCCCGCGAGGTTTGATATACGAGTAGGTATGTATGTGAACCCCACTGAAGTTTGGCATCTACTGTTATGCGTAGAAAAACTGCCGAGTCTACAGTTTCAAGTATCTCATTATCTACGACGATGTTTGGACCTAAATTCCTAACATTCGGTAAGCCGAACTTTATAATTTTTTTTTTAATTATGGAAATATATTTTTATAATTTGTTAACAGAAATACGTTCAGCGCATTATTCTGCCCATTTACGTGAAACAGGACTGGGACGCTGAGAATTTGCCCGTTCAAGATAGGTACGATATGAAATATAATATTTTACTGATTTACCTTGTAATTTTAAGAGGATTTCATGTTTTTTTCTTTATGTTGAAAAACTCATCATTACATACAATTTTACACCACCGATTGACTAGTCGCCATTCCATAAAATGACGTCATAATAAGTCGGCGAAAAAGTTATAGAATCTTTAGCTGTACTGTTTGTATCTGGCTGGTTTTGATACGATAAAATATAAGATACTAGCTTTTGCCCGCGGGTTCGCCTGCGTGGAGTTCGGAAATTTTCCCACGGGACCGTACTATCGGGATAAAAATTATCCTATGTGTTAATCAATCATTCCGTAATACATTGTTTTCACATGACTCTATTGGTTTACGCGGTGCACGCCAGTAAAGATTCCAGCCGGCATGATTTTAACCGACATTCAACAATTATCGTCGTATATTAACCAATTTACACAAAACCTTGACAAATTATATACTAAAACCTTCCTCGAGAATGGTGCCTATCCATTGGTGAAAACAGCATGAAAATCGGTGCAGTAGTTTTTGAGTTTATCGCGAATAGACAGACATACGCGGCGGAGGACTTTGTTTTATAATATGTAGTGATTTTGAAAAATAAAAAGTTAAAACGCTTGCCCGCCATTTTTCAACCATTTTTCTCTCCGCCAAAATGAGTGAATCTAACCAAGAAATTCGATACATTTTGAAGTTTTATTACAAAAAAAAATTAAAAAAAAAACACTAAAAAGTGAAAAATAACTTTAATTTGGGAAGTCTTTGGATATGTATTTTATTTAATTTTTTGTCACCGCCATCCGAAATTAAAGTTATTTTTAACTTTTCAGTTATAGTACCTACCCCATACAATTTATTATATATTTATCAACACCAAATTTCGTCATCCTTGGGGTAAAAATAATGCATATTTATGCGATAGCAACAATCGCGGTTTGTTTGCTGTAATTTTTTGAAGAGTTCCGCTGCCTGTCTCCGAAACGCATCATCAGATCTAGGTATGAAATTTTAATGTGCCTTTTCACAGTGCCACACGGGAAGCGACAAATTTCAAATAAAAAAAGAATCATCAAAACCGGTTCACCCATAGACTAATATATACATATTGAGAGGTTCACCCAATCGAAAGTTCTGAGGTAACATTAAAAAAAATACAGTCGAACTGAGAACCTCCTCCTTTTTTGAAGTCGGTTAAAAAAAGAAAATTGCAACACAAGCCGCGGAAACATATACATAATTACATGTAACGTTCATGGACTTAATGCAGTGTCAGTAAGAGTAGCATATTATACAGACTGAACTTGTTTGAACCAATTCAAGCGTGTTCATTCCGGGAATTTGAACCGTTTCAGTCTGTTCAGAATTCTTTAGGTAGTGTTAGGTTAACATCAAGAGAGGACTGTCAAAACTACCTGTCGCAGTTTTTCGATCAGAAGTCCAAAAATTTCTAAGGCAATGGGATTATTTTTCTACCTATAAAATGGCAACAAGTTATCGAACAAAATGTCACATAAAACTTTTCCTGACCTAATATTTACTTAAAATATCTTGGCAACCAACAGTCAATCACGAAAAATCTTATTCCTTAATCAAAATTCTAACTTGACTGTAATATTTGTTTCAGTTTACTACGAACAATGATACTCTCATTGGCTGTGCGCTATCAGTTACCAGAGGCTGAAGAGAGGGTTAAGACCATGTTCCAAGTCTGGCTGAATCGACACGGCAAGTTTGAGAGCACGCCCATTCAACAGGACCTAAGGGATCTTGTGTATTTTAACGGTAATTGTCTTTAGATACTTTTACTAACAAAAAGTATTTCAAACTCTATGAATATGAAAATGAATATGAAATGCACCGATCCCAGCGTGGCTTGACCAGACTCGATAAATCGAATGAACCCCAAGATTTGCACTAGCCCCTGGAGCCTCATGCTTCATGGTGTTACAGAGGCCATTGCATATCAAGAAGTAGACCGGGGGGCGCGGTAATGGTCAGGTAGACGTGCCCATAGGATAGGAAAGGATTGCGAGCCTACCGGATATGCATCCTTGAGTAAGCATTGGACTAGTGGAGAGACGGGTGGTATTTATTTATAGGAGGGCATCTTTTCACGACGTCGCCGGCATGTTGATTCAGGTCGGGCTTCTTGGGTACGTTCAATTGTTTTCTTAGCTCTTTTCTATGCCGTTGCGTCGCTATGTTCTGTTTTGTTGTTTTCGTAGTAATATTCTGAGTTCTCGCAGCTAACAGTTTCTGATTTTTTGTAGATATTGCTAGCCGCTTTCTTGATCTTAGTTTTGTCTCCAGCCATGTCCTTTCAAAACTTAATTCCCATGTCGAAGTATTTCATTGCTTGTTTTAGATTGTCATTCCTTGGGTAAATAGGTCGTCCGAGGTTCTTAGATTTGGCCTTGTACTGCATTGCTACCTGCAATAGGTGTGGTTTATCCCGTCTGAAGACATGTGCTAAGTAGCACATCCTGTGATTCTTGATGCGTTTTGTTACGGTTTTTTCGTCTAAGATTTGGTGCATTTTCTTAATTATTAGTTTATTCCTGATGTGGTTAATCAAGTCTCTCATGATAACTCGTTCATATCTTCTGAGTCTTAATCTGTTCACCTTGGGTCGATACTTTTAAGTCATATATCATACAAGGTACGATAACTCTTCGATACATAAGTCTAGCTAACTTCCAGTCCAACTTTGCCTTTAGTATGAAGGGTAGTAATGATTTGCGTTTCTCGTGGCCTGTTGGCATCGTTTTCTAATTGTGCTTTTTCTGCTTGTGTATGTGCCTAGCTATTTTATTTCGTCCATTGTTGGTATACTTATTCCGTTGAGGGTCACGTTGATTGTTTGCTGTGATGTTATGGGGTCCCTAATTAGAATGTTTGTTTTTGTTTCGTTTATTTGGAGGCCTGCGGTATTTAGTAAAGGTTTTGTGTGGTATAAGATGCGCTCTAGTCCTTCTAGATCATCTGCAATGAGTATAAGATCGTCCGCAAATGATAATACCAGGGGGAGTGAAACGCGGTCCTGATCTAGTTTGATTAAATGGGTTGCATCTTTAAGGGTTCTAAGGACTTCGTCGGAGACTAATGTAAAAAGGCGAGAGCAGTGAGGGCAACCTCCTTTGATAATTATAATCCAATTGCTTTGCTGGCCACTCCATTTGATGCATGTTCTTACATTCATGCATACCTTGATTATCCTGTTGGTCATCGATTTGTTAGTTCATTGCAATAATTATCCTAATGCCTTAATGTCTTTAAGTCGACATTGGTGTTTTCTATGACAAGGGCGATAGGGCCGCTCGCCCTAAATTCGTTTACTTGCAAATCCTTCCTCGTCTAGGACCCTTTCGTGCATAAAATGTGGTAATCTGTTGATCCATTGTTTAAAAGGGACGCTTGGTAGTTGCCTAGTCCTGTTATTGCATCGTCTATTTTTTGTTTTTTTGTTTTTACTACGCATCTGGCGTAAATTCTGTAGTATTATGCAGCGATATTCGTTCGCGTCTCCTAGTTTTTTATTTTTGGGATTAGTACCTGCGCGGTTTCAAGCCACTTGTCCGGCACTGTATTCTGTGTCCAGGCTTTATTCTTGTGTATAGTTGCGGTTTCCTGTTATATTTGGGGCATCGTTTTGTTAAGTTCGGTTACCACGGTTACCTCTTGGTCCGTTCCGGGAGCTGTCTCGTTTGGCTTTTATTGATGATTACCATTACTTCTTCGGCTTTGTTATTTTAACATTTGGTATCTGAAAAGGCCCTCGCTCCTTTTTTTTTTGTTTTCCTGGGGGACACCTTTATGTACGCGGATCTCCTTCGGCGTTTTGTTTGTTGTTCCTGTAAAACGTGTCGAGCATTTGCCTGCATTTTCCGGTGTGAAATGTCCCCAGTCCGGTGAAGCGGGCTCTGCGTGTTTTTGTTCTTCTTGATATTTAACCTTTTGGAGTGTTGTCTGCCATTATTTTTATGCCTATTTGGATTATCCGGTTTCCCGCTTTGTAGATTAGCAAGAGCTAAGCGATGGTCTCTTTATTAAATTGGCTGAAGAATCAGTTTCCTGAGCACCGGTCGGTTTTAATAACCTGTCCTCCTGTTCCTGTGTGTATGTAATCCTGTGATGTCTTTATTTGCTAGTTTTTTTGTTATCCAGTCTTCGTATTTTATTTATACAGAATTTCTGTTGAGAGCTGCGTAGTTGCATTGTTTGTGCTTGATATGACCCCGGTGTGTGTTACTCGCTTTTCTTGAGGGGTGCCAATCACAGTGTGAAGATGTATGTTCCTGAGTTCAACCCTGTTTCCTGTAGGTTGGCTATATGAATGCCGCTACGTGAAGGTTCAGCGTCTATTTGATTTTCTTTCTTTGACTGGTGTTGAGGCGCCGATGCACAGGTCTGGTCAAGTGCGCTTAATTGCGGTAAAGGTCTGTTTCTGGGTGTTGTGTATCCAGTGTCGTTTGCGATTACGACTGATAACGGTGTGAGTAGCTTGCTTCTTGTTCTTCACATGGTGTTAATGAGTTCGCTAATTGGGGGCTGTTCGTTTGAGGCCGGGGTTTCGTGGATTTTTCTTGCTCTTCTCGTGTGTTTTACCGGTTATAAGGATTGGCATGTTGCGGTGTTTTAGCGTTGTACTTAGGATGTCGCTGTTGGCGGGTACTAGTTCGCCAATAGGTGAATACCCTTGTGCGTTTCTGTTGTTTCCGTGGACATTTACGAGATAGTATTCGGACAAGGCGATGATGATATCTTCGCCACCACAAAATGTTATATTAAACTAGCCCCTGACCGCGGCTCCGGCCGCGTGGAAGTCGGTTATGGCGTATGTTCCTATATGAAAGTAGCCTATGTCTCTCTCCATATTCTAGGCTATATCTCAGCCAAATTTCATGACACTTGATTCAGCGGTTTAGGCGTGAAAACGTAACATACATACAGAAAGTCTCTTTCGCATTTATAATATTAGTAGGGATTGTGCGGTTATGTATTTTGCTATCCTTTATTCCTAGAAGAGAATGCTGTTAGGGAGAAAATCATGTATATTATTTAGAAGTGCTAGGAAAATTCTATCATCCTGTCGATGTTTCCAAATATATGTGGCGAGATCTTGACTGACAATCCTATGATCGAGTGTTAAGCCCATTAAATTATTTTTTGAAAACACTTTTGTTTGTAGTGCAAGTCCAGGACACGTGCAAAGGGGCTGAGGCTGACTTGACCTTTTTTTTGGTTAATCTGTAGAACAAAAGCGTGCTATGCGAACTTAAAGAGTTAAGGGTAACTTTTTTGTACACTTCAGCACATATGGGCCGTGGGCCGACTCAAATTTCGGTAACCGTGGCGTTACAAGTTATAATAATACAATCTTTAGGTACTGCGTTTTGAGCGATAGGTACCGTATTTTGCGCTAGAATAATAGCGTAAATTAGTTTGTGCCGCCCTATTATATATAGTGTTAGCACACTGGCCCACAACGAACCGGCCGGCCGGTCGTTCTCAGTTTTATAGAACAAATCCCTGAAATATTAGGAACGATCTCACCAGGTTTAGCCGCCAGGGGTCAGCCGTGTCACTCGTCCTCCAGCAGCCAGTCTTCGCTGCAGGCTGAAGCGCACTTACATCACTTTTGCTCCCTTGTTTTATACTACCCAATATAACAAATTGCGACACAGACGGAGACGCATAAAAAACTCGGTTTGATTTCGAGGTCTGGCAAGTAAGTTAACATCTGCTGCGCGCGGGCAGACGCGACCGTTCACGACGGCGGCCCAACTTGAACTCAACAAAAAGTATTTCAAACTCTAAAGTAAAAATTAGAATAAGTGGCAATACTTACGAGTTTTTTTTTGTTATTGTGTTTCCAAGTTTACACACTTATTTCTTGTCCTAGGTATGAAATCAGCATCTATGGCAGATTGGGATAGTCTGTGGCAATTGTACCAGCAGGAGGAAGATGTGCAAGAGAAGATGAAGCTACGAAGAGCATTAACTGCACCACGAGACACCACCATATTGCGCAAGTATGTATAAGTATAATTGTAAGGCTATATGTATAATAAAGGTTTGGTTACTAGAATAGAAAACACATTTAGAATTATTTGCAAATAAAACTATTGTGAACCAATAGATCGTCAAATAACAAATCGAATTCTAACTTTTGTCCAAGCTTAAGCCAGTCTTTGCATTTCGATTGAGGTAAAGTTCAAAATGCAAAACATACAACTCAGAATCGGGTTTAAAATAAATGAGCTTGTATTCAAAACTTGAATTTAGTTGAAATAAAATTCGACATTTAAAAATGGCTGGATGGTTAAAACCTGAAAGTCTTGCTGGGTTTGTAACAATGCCGATAAGGTTGAAAATCGATTGTACAAATGCTCAAACTGGTCAGCGAATCTTCCTACCATTTCTTTATGTACTTCAAGTGACTAATAAAACCCCCCCAGTGGGGTTCCCGCATTGTCGTTGCGGGGGGGCTCAGTAACCGTGGTCCCACCTCCCACGGTGAAGCGAAGAGGAACCCCAAGGTGGGGCCGCTCGTCAGGGCTTGTGCCTCCAAGCCGACGACGTAGCGGCCAAAAAGTAGGTTGCGGTGAGGTGCATCGCAACTGAGGCGGGCCGCGATGTCGAATGGGAGGCATTGCGGCTGAGGGTTACAGGCTGCGGCGGAGGAGGAGTGCCGGTACTTCTGAGTAGCGCTCTTCCCTTCCGTAGCCTGGACGGGGCCGCCACCGTTTGATGGCGGACGCGGTGGGGCCGCAGGGGAAGAGGAGTGTCGGTATAGCGTTGGCCGCTCTCCCTATCCCCTGCGGCCGAAAAGTGGTTGGCGGCGGGGCCACTGTACTGACCCGTCGCAGGAGAACGTCAGCAGCAGCTGGTGGGGCCCGCAAGGGCCGATGCCTGCTAGGGGTGCGGGTTGTTCGAAAGAGATACCGCGGCCCCTGGCATACGGGCAGCTGAAGGAACATGGGTGGGTTTTAGTCAGTAAAAGTCTGACACGCCCTCCTGCTCCAACCAGAGCGGGAGAAGTCATTTGATGATTTCCCACCCACAAAAAAAAAAAAAAAAAAAAGTGACTAATAAAACATGCTTTAAAAACGCAACTAAAAAGCAGAAAATAATTTCGAAAAAGCGTGGGGTGCTTGATATGAATTGATTAATTAATATCAAGCACCCCACGCTTTTTCGAAATTATTTTCTGCTTTTTAGTTGCGTTTTTAAAGCGTTATTTTTAGATAAGTAAGTATTCATTTTCTATTTTTTTAGTTCTGCTAACTACAAAGTGTGATTTTACAGTTTTTTTTAAATGATTGAATTGTCATCGGTCCTCGATAAGTCTACATAGTTTAAATGAAATTTAACTGTTGGGTCAAAATCAAGTCCAAAGGAGTCGGTTTCAAACAAACATACAAACATACAGGTGAAGCTAAAAAAAAGCGTGTAAAAATCGTTCTTTCCTTTCCTAGATTCCTGCTGATGGCATGGGACGAGACCAACATCCGCAGTCAAGACTACCTGACCGTGGTTGCACAAATCAGCGCCAACCCGTCGGGCACATCACTCGTATGGGACGACGTGCGCTCGCGCTGGCCTCAGCTCGTCCAACGCTTTACGCTCAACAGTCGCTATCTAGGCGGCTTGATACCTGGCATTACTGGGAGTTTTAACACTGATTTGAAGCTTAAAGAGGTTGGTTAAGATGCAATTTTGTGTGTGATCAGGATTCTAACAGCCATGGAATTGGCGCTACTTGGCAATGCCTTTATGTCGTAGTAGTAAAGGCGAGTTTCGTAATTTATTGCGGGGCTCGTGTGGGATGACGTGCGGTCAAGGTGGCTGCAACTAGTGATGCGTTTTACGCTTAGCAGCCGGTATCCAGGTGGCTTGATACTTTGCATTACTGCGATTTTTAACACTGATTTGAAGCTTAGAGGATTACGTAGCATTTAGTGGAATACAAATTGGTGTGGGGCACTTTTTAGTTAAGGTACCTCATCATATCATATCAGCCGAAAGACGTCCACAGCTGGACATAAGCCTCCCCCAAAAGGGGGGATTTGCCTTAATCGCCACGCTTGGCAGGCGGGTTGGCGATCGCAGTATGGTGGTAAAATGCATAGAGAACGCTGCTGCCCATTCTCCAGTAAGTTCCTTAGTCGCCTTCTACGACACCCACTACCTAGGTACCTACTTAACTAAAAATTGATAAATATTTTTTTTTTTTGGGAAAAACAACAGCCATTGATAAGAAAACACTACGAAGTACAAAACAACTTAAATTTCGGGAGTCGGCAAAAGCTTAAATACAGATCCAAATACACCGAATTCCAAAATGTTCTTTTTTTTTCTCATAAAACAATATTCATAAATTACCTTTTATTTGCAGATGGAAGCATTCTTCGCTCAATACCCCGAGGCGGGCGCGGGCGAGTCAGCTCGAAACCGCGCGCTCGAGACAGTTCGCAACAACATACGATGGAACTCCTACCATCTCAACCAGGTGTCGTCATGGATCAACAATAACCATCACGCTTAATTTGTAGGGTATAAGTACTTAACATCGGGGTACTGAACGTGGTTTTAAAACTGCGTTTACAAATGTTTGTGCATCGTCCGTCTTCAGACATATCGATTCTTTCGGGAATATAAAACTGTCTTCACACAACCTGCTCGATAATGTCTCACTATATGTCATGTAAACCTAACATTAAGTAAGCCACTAAAGTCTAGCCTTGTAAAAAATATTGTACTGAATTTTACTATAAAAGCTGGTCAATAATGTGATTTGAATTTTGAACCTCCATTGAAAATCCGTATGAAAACTTAAACAAAAAAAAAATCTCTCAAATCGAATTGCGTTTTATTACCTCGCAGAAGTTGTGGATAGTAGAGTAATCTCCTAGAGGATAAAGGTGTCTTCGTCTTGGGCGAGGTTAAATACCTCACTGCTCTCAGGATTCTACTCTGAAGTCCCTGGCTGCACTCGGGAGCTCTAGAGTGCCCGTGACATAAGACTGCTGGATAAAGCAGTGTCTTATGTCACGAGCTTAGGGCTAAGGGCTGATTTTTCAATCGTCGGAAAACTTTTATCTGAAGAATAAATCTGACAGTTTCGCATATTTTCTATACAAAAGCTGTCAAACCGACGTATTTATTCCTCAGATAAAATTAATCTGACTATTGAAAAATCAGCCCTTAGTGAATAATCTACTATTAGACGGTTACGGGATCCCCGATGCGTTCGCGAGAATAGCGTACGCATACGTAAATTTTTTATGTTTTTATAATAGTGTATCCTGGTGTCTATAATTATGTTCGGGAAATGAGTGAGGGCTGCGTTGTGATTTGACTGACTTTCGAGAGATTTGTCCAAACGCGTAGTGCTTGCGATACGATAAGATAAAAAGAAAATGGAGGATTTGATATATGCAGGTTTTTAATCATAAGCGTTATTATATTTAATCCATAAGTGTCTATATTTATCTGAACATTTATAATGCATTTAAACTTAAAAAATAAAAAATCGAAAAAATATAACATTAAGATCATGAAAAAAGAAATAGTTCTCACAGATCACACATAATAGTGTATGTAGAACCCACTGCAGTGGTTCCTTTAATGTTTAATTAAGATATGTTGATGATCTCGATGTACTTATGTGCTAAAGATCTCATAACTCTCGGTGTTTTTTTTTAATTTATTCGTAATAATTTTTGGTTCATTACGATATTGGTCCCATGGAGAAATTCGTTCAGTTTAATGGTTTGTACCACACCCTTCAATATGACTACATATTTGTAAGACACGCTGGATAAGACTACACGACAAGCTCAGCAGTTTGTCATATTGGTTGTGAACCCACTTAAAGCACAAATGCCTAGTTATATTTGAATAAGTTTGAGGAGAAACAAGGATGCTGAAATTTTAATAATTATTTATATAGGGTCAAATTAAATTAGCTGTTGGGTATCGATATGGAAAACTAATGAAACAAAAGAAAACAAAAAAAAAAATCCCAACTTTGCTCAAAACTTTAAATGACATTGTGACGTATAGACGCCAGCGCATCAAGCTACCCCAATCTGTCAAATTTCTTTGATAGTTTTTCATCTCTAAAACATAAGCATAAGGTTCATATTCAATTAGGAAAATTTGACAGTTTGGGGTAGTTTGATGTGCTGGCATCTGTACATTAAGGCAACCAAACGACTGGTTTTTGGAAATTCGTAAACAATGCGTATCTAAATTCCACGAAAAAAATACAAAAACAGGTGATCGATTACGCGCATGAACCTTCGCCCATCAAGTGACAACAAAATATTTTTTTTTTCGTTTCATTTGTTTTCGATATCGCGATACCCAACTCGTGGGTGAAGCTATGCCAGCTAATTTAATTTGACCCTGTATTTAAGTACCACTGTACTCAAGAAATTAAAAAATACACGTGCAATACTTAATTGAGCTGATAACACTATGGGAACCCGTCTATAACTCTGTATCTTTTGGGCCATGAAATAAAACTGAAGTAAGATCAAATTTAACTTTTATTTGACTTCTACACAATAATCATAACGACAATGGAAAGGTAAAATTGCTAAAGCGCCAAACGATATGAATTGTAAAATGATTTCTAAATCATTCAACTTTAAAATGTATTCCTGTAATGGAAACGTAAAATAGGTGAAGCTATTTTACCTTTCCACTGTCGATAATATTACCCAAAATCTTACGGACTTCAATATAAATTGAAGGACGTTAGTGCACAATGACGTGGGAGTGCCGACAGTTCTAATCTTTATCGATATTGCTGCAACGTGATCTTAATAAATAATTATTAATTACTTAAATGTTAGATAAAGATGTAAATATTGTGAGAATGAATCATTTGTTTCATGTGTTTTTTTTACACTAAAAAAATAAAATTTCACTTAATCGTAATTACTGTTGAAATATCTTCTTTGAATGCATTTCTCTGTTAGAAACTGAAGGCATGTTTTCATTGGCTATTATTTCGCAACTTCTGTAGTATTTGTTAGAAATGGCAAAAAACTCCTTGTGAATTTATTCTTTTTTGCCCAATACAGCGTAGTAACTGTAGGCTGCTCGTACCACCTGCAATAAAATGACAACATGAAAGCACAGTCATAACTATTGTATCGTAAGGCCTATCCCCTGCGTCAATCCTGGTGACTAGTTCATCATTATCATAATTTCAGCCGAAAAACGTCCATCGCCGAACACAGGCCTCCCCCAAGCAACGCCACGTCGGCCGGTTTTGTGCTTCTCGCATAAGTACAACGGATTTCTGCGGTCTTCACCAAGGGACGGGAAGCCTCCCAACGCTATGTCGTCCGGTACGCGGTCGCCACGGTTGTTACTTTCTAATATTTCATTCGTACCAAGTACCTGTATTTTAAATAATAAAATCTAATCTTTGAAGAATGGTCCGAAAAGTAAGCATTGTATGACTAGTTGAGTTCTTTAGAGTTTTTTGTCTAATGACAATGATTATGCGTACCTGTATAAATGAAGGCAAATCAAGGAAATTGAAGGGCCCAGCGTGCAAATGACGTGATTGCATCATACTGGCGCCGAGTATCGTCAGGTCCCGTCGGAGCCGAGGGCTGAGGCACCATGACGCAGCTGCAAAAGGCCCTTGGCCCATACCGATTGAGCTCTGAAACGAATTAAGGTAAATTTTAGAAAAGTCCATTAATTAACCCTTTAATCGCAGTTGTCGTGCCCTGGGGGGGAGGAGGGGGCGCTGGACCCGGCACAGTGAATCACAAAAAAGAGGGATGTGCAATACTTAAGAGACTAAAGTCTATTAAATTGTAAATGATTACATAATTAACTATTTACCTAATATAAACGTCTTTTTAATAGAATACTGCGTAATTAAATTTAAAAAAAGATTAAACGAGCTGTGGTATTTTGGTCGTAAATATACGACCCTGGCGAAATGGACCCGAAAATATTTGTCGGATTAATCCGACGTAGGCGGTTAAAAGGTTAACTTAACGTTATAAACATGAACGTCTGATATCTGCATAATTATGCGTGATCAGCCTATAATGTTTCTACTGCTGGGACAGAGCCACAGAGTACAGAGCTCCCCTCTGTGAGAGGGAGCGGAATCCACCACCCGTGCCTAGTGCGGTATGGTGGATGTCGCCATGCTTTCAAATTGATGTCTGACGTCATACTAAACAGTTGAGAAATCCGATCTCTTCTTTATAATTCACAACATTGGATTAGATGTTTATTTATTTAGGAATATTCGGCAGGTATTGAGTGCCAAACATCGACCAACGACCTGCAGTTACTTCTAGGTAAATTAAGTTATAAATACCAACCTACTTGCTTGTTTTACAAGTTTCAAACTTGTTAACTATCAGACATAGAGAATGAACTGAGCGTTCCATATTCCAGTTGTGCAGTAAATACATACCAAAAAGTACGAGAGAGACAAAGGCAATGTGCGACCAGTAGGTCCTTTCTACAAATCTGATTGATCCAATGATATTGAAATATAATGATATCTTTGGTTTAACGAGATATTTATTAATACTCAACCAAAAACCTATCTAGATTTAGTTCGCCTTAAAAGAGTTTTCATTTTTGATTCTGAATTTGTGCCCGGTTGATGGAAATAGGCTCGCCCCTATTACATGGGACTAAAACATAACTGGCGAAACGAAATGTGGGTGTAATATAGGTACCTCTGCTTAACCATTCAGGGAAACAAGGCGTGATGTTATGTTATTCTGAATTTTTATTTAGTAACTTATTGACATAATTACTTTCTTTTATTAGTTACCTACTGTAATGTTTAATGTTTTTCCTAAAAGTTAAAATTGGAACACTGCGCCTATTACATGCTTGCGAAAAAGAGACGTGATGGCCGCGTATACGCTTTGTCTTTTTCTAGAGAGTGGTCACTTTTGTGAGGCTAACGCTCAGTCCATTTTCTACCTATGTTTTTGTGTTATCCCACAAAATGACGTAGCCGTATAATATACACTTACCTAGGTACAGTTCTCCAAAGATAAGTAAGTACCTATGCGTTTCGGGAATCATCGTTTATTTTCGGAAATAAGACCCCGCGATGGTGAGATCTAATATCAGCTGTTACAACCATGGAAGTATTACAGGCCTATTTTGTATTGCCATGTTTATTCAATTATTGATTGACCCTATGCAATTCCTCTTAATGTCCCGACAGAGAGAAAACCTCATATAAAGCATGGTACTACAAAACTTAGAAGCATTGCTTCTGTTGGTTTCCTACTCTGGGGCACGACGTTCCAGCTAATTCCGAAACCAGAAGATTACCGAAGCGCATACGCATGTACCTTTTCTGGTTTACCTGTAGGTACCTACCTCGTGTAAAACTGCGTCGCCGTACCGACAAAATAAAAATAGTTGTGTCAGAGTACCGCCCATGTACTGTATTAATGACACGAGCTGCATTATGCCCATGTCTTCCTGAAACGGGAATAAAGAATAACAATTGAAATTAAAAATACCTAATACTGTTCCATAAAATCTCGAACTAACTCAAATCATTTATGTCAATGAAACCAGATTGAACACTCTTGAAGGTACCTACCTATCAGGATCTAGAGCCGTGTTAAGGGGCCCGACCGGCAGGGGGAGCCAAAATTAGCCTGGCGATTTAGTTACGTGCAGGGTAGCTACCGCTGCATCTGCCGCATAAAATCAATGATATGGGGCCCCTATGTTAGAAGGACCCCCAACGCTCGCTCTTGCATTATTTTAGTAGGAAGAATCACAACGACAGCTTTACCTAGTCTCTGCGCTAGGATGCTCCACGACATCCATTTCGCTATATCCATTCAGGCGTTTTAGCCCTAAACTTGGCTTTTAATAAGATCTGTAACTGACCCTGGCCCTGAACTGACCCTTTAAGGGGAACCTAGTCACGGACTCGAACTCACTGGTGGGCCTGGTTAAAAAGCATGCTGTCTCACCAGGCATCTTGTCCGACAGGGGTAGTATCAGTGATGAGCAGTTAAACGCTAGTCTACACGCACAACATTATTGTGTGAGATGCAGGATCATTTATAGTACAACAGGCGCGTAAAAAATTAAGAACAGTCCTTCGGAAGATCGGGTTTTATGAAAAAACCACTGCAAAAATCAATGATCAATAAAGTTTATTGAACTTTTCGATATTTGAGCTTTGTCGGTACTGACTTGGTATTTCAGATTTTACACTTCTTTTATTACTTAAACACGCCCAAAGTTAGATTAAATTAGCAAGAAAAAGGAATCTTTGTTGGCTCCTAACTTTTTAATGGCTTTTTATTTTAATATTCTGTTTCCGTACAGACAATATTAATAATGAGACAAAACCATACCATGTTTAATTTTTGATGTAAATAAACAGTGGAGTAATACACTCTCGAAGTTTGTATGGGAAAAATGTGGACTAGGTTCACCTTAAGGGAGTTGAAGGGTGGAAGTTACAGATGTCATAATTTTATTGATAGGTACCCTAAAAATTACCAGTGATTAAAAAAAAAACAGCGCTAGAATCAAACTACGGCCCGGGACCAGTTGTATATTCGCACGGTTTTATCAGCATCAGTAATATAAGGACCAAGGTGCGTATATGCGTGAGACATGGGATATTTTGTAGGTACTTACGGATTTCAATCTGACAGCAACGGAGCACAATGTTAGAGTGGCAAGGAAGAAATATACACCTATGATACTGCTCAACAACTTGTCGAGCTCAGTAATTGAACTGAAAATGGAAAAGAAAAGAATTTATTGTTGTTACTGGTGGCTTACAAAATAAAAAGTAATGACGTGTCCCCTAGGATGTACAATACCTACTAAGGAATACCTACCTCTCTACTAAAAAAAAATTGAAACAAGTTCGGTTTGAAAGAATAATTTGCTTTTGAATTCAGAGATGTAGGTACTTACGAGTTATACTTTAACCATACTAACTTTACTAGTAAGCTGTTAGTCTGTTGACACCGTATGATCCTGAAGTGAGCTCTATCGTCTCTTCTCTTTGAAAAATTGCACTGTTTCCCCTTTCCTCCAATGCGTGAACTATAATCGCGGAGCAATGAAAACTGACCACATACGAATATCATGATCCCTATGGCTGTCAAATCAAATGCAACGTGGACATAGACACAGTAAACAGCAGACACAAATTCACATAGAACTGTTATAATGTAGCCGAAAATGCTCAGGTCATCCAGTGGAGCCCAGCCGGGCAAAATGTGGGGATACCCCAGACATTCCAATCCCCGTGTCTTACAAAGAAAATTTTCCACGAACGGAGACACTATAAAAATGAAAGCTGTAAAGCTATATATTCTATTAAGAATGGTTGCTGTATTTCTATATTTATTTGTGTAAATGCTGATGGAGGCAGCAAAGTTGACACTCTCCTCGCAATCCGACTGGTACTCCGCGTGTGAGATGGGATCTTTACTCATTTGTGTGTTTTCCAATATTGAGATTTGATTGAGAAGTGTACGCCACCTTTGATGGCTTCTACGCAATGAAAGTAGTTTGAAGACCCCCATGCTACAAAACGCGAGAACACTGAAGCATTCGAAGAGCCTTTCAGGATCTTCCCTAGCCATGACGAGGGCGATGACTTGAAAGATGCATGTTGTCAAGAAACAGAATGTGGCCACGTTGGCTGCCCAATGCACTCTGTGGACAGTCATGTACGATGAGAGGCCTGTGCTGTGAATCGGACGGGTTATCAGAGCGACTAGGTCGTCAGTCTCGCCTGCAGGAGCACCCAACAACCCAAGGAGGTTCTTTAGCTGCAATCGAATATTAAAATGTCTCAGAACATAAGTTTTGTACCTACTTATAATATTAACCAATATAATAATGTATTAATTAAAATGAGTAATTAACAAACCTTAGACAACATCGTGAATGAATCCGAACCACGTCCTCAGGAGAATGTCGCAAGTCTTATTATGTCTCGTACTACCTAACTACCTAACTACTTATTGAGTCATTATTTACTTAATGCGGCGGTAAAAGGAGGTGGAGTATCATTAACTAGAAACATCCTGAATTGTCGAAGTAGGCAAAAGAGTACTTCAACATGAATTTTGTGCTGACAAAAGTAGTTCTTTCTGTATTAGGTCTTAATTAGTAATTTAAAAAAAAATAAGGGCTGATTATCACTATAGTTTCAACTATTTAACAAGGTCTCGGGAATACAAACTTTACCTTTTTTATGTAGGTACTTACTGCAGTTATTAAGTGTAATTAAAATCAAATTAATGGTAGGTATTACGCATACTTACCAAATTTGTTGTTTGATTATAATAATTGTATAATGATATCGCAATTATTAAAACTTTTCTGTTAACAACCTGATAGTTATGAAGAGTCCAAATCTTCTATGGGTAGGTGCGTATAATAAAATAATGACAACGTCAAACCTGAACATTGACTATATAAAAAAAAATATTGCTCAGAGAACGAGTCTCATACCGAACAATAGTTTTTAGAATTTTTGTCTGTTTGTCTAGATAGATGATGCGGATTGGCGCAAAAACAGCTGGATTGGATGAAAAAAACAAACATAAGGCCAAACCGTTTTAGACGAAATGGTGCATACAGATAGTTTATAGCCTGGATTAACACACCGGTGAAATATTTCACGACATCCTCGCGGGCGAAGCCGCGGGAAAAGCTAGTAATTCATAAATAAATTATAGCTATTGGTTAGTATACCTGTAGTTGAAAAATCAAATAAAGCATTATTATTACAGAGCAGCTCGCGGCATAACACGCACGGGTCGATCAAAAGTTAAGCTACGCTTACCGCGATGGATTCGTTGATGAGTCGCCGCGATTACAGACCCCTCCGTGCCTCGGAGAGCACATTTAGGGATGGTTTATCCTAGACACATCACAGGCACGAGCCCCGTCCGTGCGTGCTTAATTTACGTATGGACGAGCCTCGGACGGGACATGGATGCTGCACGGTGCATGGTGAAGTATGAACTGCTTCATTTAAAATGTTCGTAAAGTTTTGGATCCATGCCTCGTCTGTGGCTCGCACATGGCATGGCCCGCGCCCGGCACATTCTAGCATAAATCATCCCTAGCCGTTGGTTCCGACTGTCTATTGTAAATCTTTGGCAGTCGTTACGGGCTTCTGACTACTGAGGCAGAAGTCGAAGTCTGATAGCCACAGTACTGGGCTGTGGATGACAGATAGGTAGTCGCTTCATGAAAAGTTCTGGTATTCAGCTGCATTTGGTAAGACTACAAGCCAACTACTTGGGAAAAGGCTAGGCAGATTGATATGTGTTTAGTAGATCATTACGCATTTAATGACCTGCTTAGTAATTTAATAATTGCATAATTCATTAAAGTTTGTTGATTCTTACTACATAGGTAGGTACTAGGGCTCACAAAAATTGCGATATTCGAATATTCGACCAATTTCCATAACACCGGACTGCGATTCCTGTGTTATGGACCATCAACTATGTGTAGGTACCACATAGAAATGCTAATTTGAGTGTTGGATATATAATTATTTACAAAAAGAAACGAAATTATCTTGAAGAACAATGGGGGGAGGTCTATGTCCAGCAGTGGACTTAAAATACTGGAAATAATGTAGATGATAATAAATATAGCTCCTTCCAATTATAATTTTTTACCACTGTCTCATCTGTTTGATTAGGTATATGTCCTTTAACTTTTGTAATTCGGTGCTGTGACCAAAAATTATATTAGAATCAGTAAGATTAGTGCTATGTTACATTGAAGATAGTATAGAGTTTTTTTTAAATAAGCCTATGGAGCCATTCAAGTATTACGTAAGCACTACAAGGGAGCGGGGAGTCTTTGCTTTGCTTATTTTTGATGACATGGACGAAAACGATGACAATATTCCAAAATCACAGGAAAGTGAACAGACAGAACATTGAGCAACAAAATTCCAATGTTATCGAAGACTTGAGTCATGGATTCGTGTGTTATCGACTGAAAACTGTTACATGTGTGCATGTTAATTTGAATTAATATTCCAAAATTAAAGAAAAAACCGTTTGTTTTGTTCGTTAATATGTAAAGATTAAAATAACTGAATACCATCTTAAAATTTGCTTAAATAAATCTATGCGTTAAAGTCCTCTATTCCAAGCATATTCCTTATTTCTAGAGTTTTATCTGCTGCTCATGAATCAATAAATAAACCAGAACACATTGAAAAATGCATATACCAATGTTTACGTAAGCATGGGAGGGGGGAGGGGTAAGACCTTTGCTTACTATTTAATTCTTTGATTTTATTATAAATATTAGAAGAATACTTATTAATCGAGATCTGAGATCTCGATTAATAAGACTTGTATCGTGTGTGGTTGTCTGTGTATCGATCGCTTTTGCATTTAAAGGCCTTTAAGTTCGTGAAGTAATTAACCGACTTCCAAAAGGAGGAGGTTCTCAATTCGTCGGAACCTTTTTTTTTTTTTTTTTTTATGTATGTTCCCCGATTACTCGAAGATGGCTGGACCGATTTGGATAACTTTTTTTTGTTTGAAAGGATATACTTCCCAGGTGGACCCATGATCATCAAGTTAGGATCTGATGATGGGATCCTGGAGAAATAGAGAGAACTCTTCAAATTTTATAGGCACACTTGAAGCAATTTGTGTAGTTATTGGAAGAGTACTTTCTCGGAGTGGTTCCATTTCAATTTGGTGAAGATCTGATGAAGAACTTCGGAGATAGGCAACGGAACTCCTCAATAAATGATAGCAAATGGACAGGGATTGCTGAAATCTCATGTCTGTCAATTGTTTACACCAGTTAATAACATAACATCACGCCGGTACGCTGTGAAGGCACATGTGAACCACTAAAAAGAGAAAAATAAAAAACTTTTTTCACAAAAATAAACAACCGACTTCCAAAAAAACACTAAAAACTGAAAAATAACTTTAATTTCGGAAGGCGGTGACAAAAAATTAAAATACATATCCAAAGTCACCGACTTCCGAAATTAAAGTTATTTTTCAGTTTTTAGTGTTTTTTGGAAGTCGGTTGTTTATTTTTGTGAAAAAAGTTTTTTTTATGAAGCAGTAAAAAATTGATTTATTCCTTGATATTACTCAGACTTCTACTGTATCTAAAACATTGCCAAATAAAGGCATGATTATTAAAACATCTTATTTTTTTAACTATTCGAACAATTGAATATTACCTACCTGAAAATTTCCGAATATTTGCAAACCCTAATATGTACCTAAGTTACACACAGTTACTAGGGGCATTACCATTTTTAATTTTCTACTAGCTTTTGCCAGCGACTTCGCTCGCGTGGAGGTCGGGAATTATCCCACGGGAATGTACCTATTACCGGGATAAAAAATTGGTATCCTATGAAAATATTTTAAATAATAATTATATGTAAATAATTCACGTTATAAACTACCTGTGTGCCAAATTTCAACTAATTCTCTCCGGCCGTTTTTGCGTGATTGAGTAACAAACATCCAACCATCTAAACATCCAAACATACAAACATACAAACTTTCACATTTACCTATAATAATAATACTCCAAATATTTATTATTATTTCTGGGTTTGCGCACTCAGTGAATGTTTGTGCCGTAACATACCCTACCTTTCTTGCATACTTTTCTTTGCATTAGGTGTATTTTTGATTGAGTAGAACACCCGCCCTTTCCATGTTACAATGGAAAACAAACACTTCATAGGTTAGACACCTGCGCAATTTCCCAGAATCAAAACATTTGCTAATTACGCAATCATTCATTATTCATTCGTCGGTCGTGGTTCCAATAATAATAAGTACGTATTGCATATTGGTCATAATTTATTATAAATTAAGCATTAATTAACACATAAAAGCCCGAGTTATGATAAGAAAAAAGAATTGGCATTTCCACTGAGTTTAAATATCTGTTCCAGTCTACCATCCCGCAGACTGCCATCCATTGTTAGAACGAGAGCTCAGGTCTGGTTTGTCCCAACCGTTGGAAGAATCAAGACTTTCGATCACGGTGGAATCTGCAAATCTGTCGTTCCATCCGGGAGACGATCTGAAGGAATTGCCGCCGTAACCACCGTTGGAGCTGTATCCACTTTGTGACCAACTACTGCTTGAAGGACTTCTGTTTCCGTTTCCGCTACGACTTCGGCCATTTGATCCAAAGGCAGAGGTCCCACGCCAGCCACCATTACTGGATGATCGACCCAGATTAGCTCTAGAGTTGGCCCAGCCACCGCCAGAAGAACGTGCGAGACCAACGGAAGGTGCTTCACCGAAACCGCTGCTTACTTGCCAGCCGCTAACACCTGGGAAAACACCACAGTTTTTTTAAAAGTAGTTATTGTAAAATAAAAAAAGGAACAACCCTTTTTATGAAAATTACGCGGACGGAGGAGTCCAGAAATGTAAAATTTTATGTAATAATGTATTTGGTAAAATATGTATATTAAGTTTCAAATGAATTATCGTCAAATTTCGATCAGTAGCGATCACTAGTATGACTAAATCGATAATGCTAATAGAGCAGTGGCAGCCCAGTGGTATCGCTCCCGAGTTGCGAGTCGCAGGTCGTAAGTTCGACCCCAGGCAGGCACTTTACTTTGTGTATTTAATTTCATCAAAACTTTCTCACTCAGAATTTGATTACAATAAAATTACTAGTTTCTGCCTACTATTTGGTTCGCGTGTAAGTCGTAGGACTGGTAGGTACACAATTAATATAGTAAAATTAATAACAGCCACATCTTTACTAATCACCCTCGGTCCCGCTTCAAGAGCAGTTGTGGCGCAGTGAAACCGGCCGCAACTTAAGGCGGAGATTTCTTAAAAACGATCACAAAGGTGGTTTTTAAAACCAGTGTATCTCTTTAACCGTAAACAATTTTGAAAGCAAAAAAAATATTTGGTATTTTCAAGTTTATTTTGCATACTTTAAAATCGTGTGTGTTTATCCCTTCAATAAAAATTATAATTATAATTTAAAATATACCATAAAATTCCAAATGGCAAACTGCATCCAGTGATGGATGATATATTATTAAATAAGTAGTTAATATCTAATTTTATACGATTTTATTTGCACTTTTACGACGTACGTTTGCTCATTTATTATTCGAATTCATTACAACAGATTTTAACCCGTATCGGATTGCAATAAGAACTATTATCGCTCATAACGACATTATTTAAAGTTACCAGGGCCTTAATGTATGGATGTATTATATATATAGGTCGTAGGTTCGACTCAGCCAGGCGCTTTACTTTGTGTAAATTATTTCATTACAACTGCTCTCAAAACGGTAAAGGAAACCATCGTGAGGAAACCGGAATGTCCTAGGACCAAAAATTCGAAGATATGTGTGACATCCACCAACACGCTCTGGGCCCGCGTGGTGGATTATGAGGCAATCACAATGAGGAGGCCTGAGTTCCAGGAGAGAGAACGCTATAGGCCAGTGGCGGATTTACACATTTGCCGCCAGTAGGCTATTAAATTTTTGCCGTCCTTACAATCCTTTGCAGTCTACATCGTCATCATTACACAAGCTTTTTCCCGTTATTAGTATGTTTGTGAACTAAGGGATTGTTGTGATCTGGGGCACAGTAGTGACCACGCCAGGATGAGTCAAGCGAAGCGCAATTGTACTACATACCTTTTCTCGAAGCGTTTCGTCGTTTTTTTAACCCTCTTGGGTTTGTATTATACCAGATAAACAAAATTCTCGGTATATGATGTTAAGAGGCCCTTTACACTAGCGTTTGTCCAGCGTAGACGTTCGATGAACGTATGCGCGGCGTTTCCTGTGAAGTTAATTGAACGCTGTTCTAGCGCGGCGTAGACGTCATACAATATCGTTGTCGTTTCGGTATGTATTATCATTATCAAAAAGGAATTCCGACGAGAAAACTTGATTGTACATGACACCGCAATACCGCGGCCCCAGTGCAAACGTTCATCGAACGCCTACGCTGAACAAACGCTAGTGTGAAGGGGCTCTAATAGTGGACTTATTAAAATTTTTAATTGCATAGCTCTTATACTTTAGATTATATAGATACTAGTACTTTTTGAAAACCTAGAAAGCTGAAATTTGGTATGTAAGCTAGTATTAATAGTACACAAACAACAACAAAAAAAAAAAAAACTTCGAACTTTTACCCCCCAACCCCATAAACTAGGGGATGGAAGTTTGTATGAGACTTTCGCAAATTTTGATGCTAGAGGTCTGTAAATTGATATAGGGACTCCTTGGAATAAATAATGAAAAACTTATTTTAGGATTTTTAGTAAATCACTCACACCAAAAACATTTTCATGTGAAATGTTGCCAAGACGAGACCATATAGCTCGCACTGTCAAAAAGTTATTGGATCTCATGTAGGGCCAAGCTTCTAGCTCTACACGCCCTAACTTTAGAAGCCCTACCTTCAACTCTACACCTTATTCAAAATATGTGGCTTGGCCTTTCGTTACTACAAGAACAGTTCGTTACTACACACAGTTAACAGTGAATAATTTTTTTACGTTACGTCCATGTGATGGTAGCGAAACGGCCATATATTTCTCAGCTAAGAAAACAAAACGTTTTTATAAAAAGTTAAATGCAATTTATTCACAAAAAAAAACCCATCTGTGAAGTTACTGAACTTATTATTATAAATATCTTCATAAATAATCGCATCAAGACATGTAACATTTTTAAATAAGTTCATTACAAAAAAATGTTTGTTTGAAAAAATCTACATTTTGACCCGTTAAAATATTTTTTTATTTTATTTAAAAAGCAATTGACCGATTGTAAAAAAAGGTAAGTCCAGGGGTCATTTTCCTTTCTAATAATATGCTTTTTTTATTTATACGTAGGTATATTTCATCCGTTAATTATGATATAATGATCTTGATTCTTAGGCGCTGTGATCAGATAATCAGGCGCTTATATACCTAAACTTCTTCCCATGAAAGAATAATATGGGCATTCCTTTCTGAATAAATAAGTAATCCCGGGTTCTCGGGATTGAACAATTTTGTAAAAACAACTATAACAAACTTGATGAAATTATTATAGCAGTGGTTATTTTGATTTAGTATCTTTATTTCATTCAAAACAAATGGAATATCGAAAAAAAATGGTAATGTGCACAGTGTGATTATTTTTTTTGTTTATCATCAAATAACTGATCCCGCTCTGGGTGGAGCTGGAGGGCTTATCAGACTTTTAATGATTAAAACCCATCCGTGTTCCCTCAATTGCCTGTGTGCCAGGGGCCACGGTATCTTTTTCGAACAACCCGCACCCCTGGCAGGCATCGGTCCTTGCGGACCCCACCAGTTGGTGCTGACATCTCTTTGATGCGCGCGTAGAACACAACAGGCCGTCAACCCGAGCTTGGTCTTTACTGGACAGCGAGCTACCTATCACTCGCCGTCCGCAAGCCGGGAATCAGCTTGGGATCCCCGACGCTCAGGGCGTCTTCTGCGGAGGCTAGGGCCATGAGGGCGCATATACTGCCTCTCCCTCACGTGCGCCGCCTCCCGCTTTGCGAGCATTACTGCTTCGGAGAAGGAGGTGATGGCTACCCGTGCATTCTCGCTCCGTACCATGGCGTGGACCAGGGCCGGTCGCGAGATATCGCTGCTGCAGGTCGCCTCCACGAGGACACGGCGGTGCTCTGCCCAAGCCGGGCAGACCTCCACAGTATGTTCCACCGTGTCCTTAGGGCGATCTTCGCAGTGGAAACATCCGGGCGTGTCCTCCTGCCTTATGTGAAACAGGAACCTCCCGAAACAGCCATGTCCGGTGAGGACCTGCGTCAGGCGGGAGGTGGGGACGCCGTGCTGCCTCTTCAGCCACGCCTCAAAGAGGAGACTTACAGCCGCAATCGTGGCGTGCCCAGCTCTGGGTTGCGACAATCGCACTTTCCATGTCGCCATGAGATCCCGCCGGAGCTCAGTCCGCTGTACCGCGATTTCTCGCGGCAGCGGGGTTACGCCCCGGCCGGTATGGCCTCCTCACGCCATTCCCAAGTGTGCGTGAGGACCTTTGCCTCCAGATCCCATGGCGGCAATCCGGCAAGGAGCTCCGCTGCCTCATCGGAGATCGTGTGGTATCCCCGGACCATCCGGATGGCCATGACCCAATGGGACGCCTTCAACCGGCGGGCTGGTTGACGCCTCAATGAAGGCGCCCACACCAGTGCCCCATATAAGGCCATGGACCCCACGACCCCCACGTAGAGCCTCTGGCAAGAGGTGTTTGGCCCCGTAGATTGGGCAGCGGGCCGATTCAAGGCAGTGCACAATGTGGTCAAGTAGTGGAAATTGATTTATCTATCTAACAGCTTAGTGATACACGAGGAGTTCTAACTATATTTTGTATGCAGGAAACATTTTTAGCAATCTCAGGAATTTCAAACGATTCCGGGATCCGGGATTTTGAAAGGCATGTCCGTATTATCATTTCGTGGGAATAAAAGTAAAGTTTAGGTATATTAGCGCCCGATTATCCGATCACTGGTGCTAACGCTGGTGGGTTTGTATTATAGTTCCCTCAGCTCTTCGGACAGCAGCAGGTGGATTTAATGTTTAAAACTCCTAGGACTAGCCAAGACAACCGAACAAACAATCACCTGCCATGTTGTCTCTATACCAGCTTCGTAGAGCACTTAATAAACCGTTATATAATGTGTTACTTACCTGAAGAACGGACATCTTGGCTGGCTATGGCTGCCGCTGCGGTAATGAGCACTAGCATCAGAATCTTCCCCTACAATAAGAGAACTTGAGATTAATAAATCAATATCATCTTCAAGATTTCCCAAGTTTATTTCAGGATTGTTTTTTTCGTTTTCTTGTTAACCTTGCTTAATTGAAGCAGTTAGCGACCTAGTAACTGGTTAAAATTTGCCTCATTGTTAAAAAAAAAACAAGGGGCAGTGCGGGCGTAATGGCAACGGCCGCGACTTTCCAGTTAAAGTTTGTAGGTTCGAACCCAGACAGGCGTAAGGAGGAAACGTTGCCGAAAAACATCTTGAGGAAACTGGCATGTCCTAGAACCAACAATTCGAAGGCATGTGGCACGTGACATCTAGCAACCCGTACTGGGCCCGCGTGGTGGATTACGGATATACGGCCCTCATCCTCTTGCAGAGAGGAGGCTTGAATAGGCTGATTATGGTAAAAAAAACACAAATTACACAGAAGACTCACTTACCATCTCTAGTAGTGGTACTCAGTTCTTTGGCAACGATTCATGAATACCATCACATTTATACCATTTAAGCCGGCACCCCAAACCTATCCAGTTTTTACTGTCATACATCAGAGGCACGGTTTCATAAGTTCGACAATAGCGTTATGTAAAGTGACACGATTTGACTATTAATTTGATGATTAAAGATTATCAGTCACAAAGAAACAAAGCTAGATGTGTCATCTGCCATTAATTAGGAATTATGTTTCTATAGTTAATGCTTCAAGGTTAGGTTTGGGACATTCCAGTTTATTCTATGAGTCATGGACTTATGTTATTAGGTCACTAGGCGAATTATAACTTCATTTAATCCACTATCTCATTCTTACAGCAACACGAGAATAAGTGACACGGAAACATAAGTTACCATCTTAAAGATAGTTGGTGATAGGTAGGTAGGTATGACGGAAAGTATAAGGCGGATCACACACTACTTACGCACTACGCTCCGGGGTGCGTGAAACGAGCCAAATCCTCAGAGCTTTTCCAGCGTCTTTATTAAATTTGTATGAAAATAATCACGCGCGGGAACGCGTTTTCTGCTCCCCGTCGCGCGGTGCGTTTTAGTGTGAATCGCCTTAATGTTGCTGATCCGACAGAAAGGTATCTGTAGACCTAAGTATGGGTAGATATATTAAGACCAGTAACAAACGTTCTGAAACAAACGTGCTTGGTAAGTTATGTGAATGATAAATTAACAATGGGTCGGGAAAGCCAGTGATTTTACTACGATATACTTTTAAATACGAAGAAGCTGTTTTCGCATTTTATAACTATAAAGATAACTGTTTTTTGACACCATTAAATAGATGACATTAAAAAAAGAAAAATAAAACGATTCCGCGCCATTTTTCATTTTTTGTTTTCTGTCCACCAAAATGAGTGAATCTAACGAACACATTCGATACATTTTGAACTTTTAATAAAAAAAAGGGATGAAGCGACACAAACGGCAAAAACAAAATGTGACGTTTATGGACTTAGCACGGTGGCAGTAAGAGTAGCATAAAGTTGGTTCAAGCATTTCCATACCGAGAATCTTGAAGTTAAAGTTGCAGCTCGCTATGGTCGCCCTGTTACGGATGAAGTCGTTGCCGTTTTTGACCAAAATGGCTCACAAATACCTATTATAATCAAATGTAAATTAACTTGTATATAAAAGAAAATTGAATTTGTATATAAAATACAAAGAAACTTTTCCATGACCTAATAGATTAACATTTCGCCATATCACCGTTGAAGCACATTTATAATAAAAAATTATAATAAAAAAACAGTACTCGTATACCTTCCTAAAGGTTAATTAAAGCTGAAAGGTTAAAACTATTCAGTATTAAATTTTCATAAAACTTTGGCAATGCGTACCTACCCAAAAAAATGGCCAAATGCGTGCCGGACCATACGCGGTGAAGGAACCCGTACCCGGAAACTATACTAACAGTGTAGTTTGGGTTATGTTTTCTAGTATAATTCCAACTGCAAATGTAAGTTGGCCGACTTTTACTCGTTAACTTGTAAAGCCTACTTAGCTTGTGATAGTTTTCGTTTTAACTTTGTTCATCATCATCATCATTTCAACCGAAAGACGTCCACTGCTGGACATAGGCCTCCCCCAGGCTCGTCCACTTCGACCGGTCTTGTGCTTCCCACATCCAGCGGATTCCCGCGGCCTTCACAAGGTCTGCCCACTGTACGTCTTCCGGTACGTGGTCGCTACTCAACCTTTCGGCCCCATCGACCATCTGTTCTGCGAGCAATATGCCCTGCCCACTGCCACTTAAGTTTGGCAATTCTTCGGGCTAAATCGGTTGCCTTGGTTCTCCTGCGGATCTCTTCATTCCTGATTCGATCACGTAGGGAAACTTAGAGCGTATCCCTCTCCATTGCCCTTTGGGTGACTTTTAGCCTTCTGATAAAGGCCCATTCTGAGCGACCACGTTTCAGTACCATACGTCATCACTGGCAACACGCACTGGTCAGACTTCAATTTCATATAATCCCATTGAACGAATTTTTCATGAAATCGTCATTCATTAGGGTTACCATTACCATATATCATTTCCGTTACCGTTGATAATGAAATTCTATTCAGTATTTATTATGCATGCAATTTTTTGCAGCGCTTACCTACCTAAAATAACGGCCAATTTTTTATTTATAAAAGTCAGTATGTCAGCATACTGACTTCTATTGAAGTTTAGTATTCATAGTTTTGTGAAATCATGAAGGTGTCCCTCACATTAGCTTCCTACTAGAAACGGAACGCTGTATGGGTGGACCTGTTATTGTCATACTATTTCTTGGCGCCGGTTCCAAGGTAAGTAACTATTTAGGTTTTTTCTTTATGGTGGGAAATCATCAAACATTTTCTCCCGCTCTGGGTGGAGTGGAAGGGCGTGTCAGACTTTTACTGACTTAAACCGTGTTTCCTCAGTTGCCTGTGTGCCAGGGGCCACGGTATCTCTTTCGAAGTTGTTCGAAAGAGATACCGTGGCCGAGGCCGATACCTGCCAGGGTTGCGGGTTGCTGCACCCCTAGCAGGCATCGGCCCTTGTAGGCCCCAACAGTTGGTGCTGATATCTCTTTGAGGAGCTCTTGGTCCTTACCGGACAGCGAGCTACCCATTACTCACCGGCGTCCCGGCCACCGTAGGCGCCTACGGTGGCCGGGAATCAGCTTGGGATTCCCGACGCCCAAGACGTAACTATTTAGGTTTAGGTGCCTATTTAAATTGCTTTTAATAATAATGTAGATAAAAGTTAATTTTAAAATCATAAACCCGACTGCGTAAAAAGTGAACTTTGAAAAAGATTTTAACATTTGAGAAGATGCCGCCTACTGCATGAGATTTTTTAGAGAATTCAGTCAACCTCTTAAAGCAAAACTTTCTTGTTTCCATCTTTTTTATTTTAAGTTCACTTTTTACGCAGTCGGGTTTTTAGATTTTTGTATTATTATAAAATAACTATTCTAATAGGTTCCTAAACCTGCACTATTTTACACATTTTAGTTTAAAAAAATTACATTCGATAAGTTTTTGCAAGCTATTTATGAAACCCTACCGAAGATGGCGAGGCGATCTTGACTCCTTTCGAAGGGAGTGGCCAGTACTGGCAAAGGACAGGATTGTGTGGAAGAGGGAGACGGAGGCCTTTGCCATGCAGAGGGACAATACAGGCTAGTTAGTTATGAATCCCTATTTTTGGTAACGCATTCGATAGGTTTGGAGAACAAAAATTGAAGCGAGATAAAATAGCATGCATGCATGCGTGCATAACATACTCAGCCTATAACGTTCCCACTGCTGGGACACAGGCCTCCTCTCCGTGAGAGGGAGTGGGCTGTAATCAACCACACGGGCCCAGTGCGCGTTGGCAGATATATCTCATGTCTTCGAGTTTTTAGATTTAAGACATGCCGGTTTCACAACGATGTTTTCCTTCACCGTTTTGAGAGCAGTGGTGATGAAATAATTCACACAAAGTAAAGTGCCTGCTTGGGTTCGAACTCCCGACCTACAACTCGTAAGACACGGCCGTTACCACTGGGCCACCACTGCTCTCGGGCTACCTGCGCTCTCCAACAACACCCAGTGGCACTGCCACAAATTGTGACGAATGTATCGACGCTTCTCAAGCTAAAATCCATCAAGCCGTTTAGGCTACAGAGCGTGCCAGAGAAATATATGTACATACCTACATACGTAGTATGTATGTATTACATACACTTGAAAAACATAACCGTCCTTCTGGCGCAGTCGGGTAAAAATATATTTCAAACAGGCATATGTTTTTCAACCCTAGATATGGAGTACGATTGTACGACTCACATTAGCCCAAGATTTTTAATTAACTAAGTAAAATTAATCGTACCTCTATAGATACGTATAAATGTAAATAAGGTTTGTATTCTTAATTTTTCTGGTTGCAGTATATAACATTCTGGTTGAGCAACATTCACATTGACGTTGAATACCGCTTCTGAAATCATGGGAGATGTGGCCATGGTTCCCAGAAAGTGGGATATAGTGTGGAAAAGAGTAATATCCGCAGTATTGCTTCACATGGCAGCTTTGTATGGAGCTTATCTGTTCTTGATGAAGGCAAAGTGGCAGACTTGCGCGTTTAGTAAGTAAACTTAGCCAATCATCCCTTTAAAATATAAGAAAGCGGACATTTGGATTCTGTTTTCACAAATGAAAAAGAGAAACTAGGTGTCTGTACCTACTTGAGGTAATATTATTTTATGTAGGGATAGGCACCGTATATAGTTGCGCTAATTCGGATAGTCTAGTATCTCGATATTTTAAATAGCGACAGCTGCTTTTAATTTCATATACTCGAAGAACCAGGACGGCCTCGAGGCCCTTCACCAGAACTAATCTTCTTCTAATTATGTGGGTAGGTGGGCGCGGAAGTAGGAATAAATGGCTTCAGATCACAATCGATGTATTTTAATCTGTATTCACAGGAATCACGATGTAATTAGGTAATTAGCGATTACTACTATACGAAATCAACTTAATTAAATTAAATCTTGAAATAGCGTGATAGCGAAGATTCTGGGCGATTCGTCACAAGCGTGGTGCGCGGGTGCCGTCTCAGTCAAAAGTGCGTTTAAGATGGCCGCCCGGGAGTTTTTGGCGGCATCGCGTTGGAACATGTCGCACGAATTTTCATTTTCATGAAATTTAGTGAAATAGCGAATTAAATTATATAATTTTGGTGGTGAATTATTTAATTTAGTTACGTGTGAGTGCACAAGTGTAGTGAAGGTGAAAATAAGTGACTAACGTGGACTTTTCGTGTTCCCCCCAAAAACTCCTATTAGGTTGTTGTAAAGTTACTACCGCTTTACAATAACTTTGACTTGACTGACTAAAGACGACTATGACTGTTTTGTAACTTCGTGCCCGATATCGGGCGGGCCATTTACTTGATCGAAAAGAAAAATTACTTGACACTTGCTAAATGCACAAACCTTAGATTAAGTACCTATAGATGTAACCATGGCGTGACCACACTTGAAACAGAAATAGATTTTTGTGGTGTTGCCTAATAAGTTGGCAATTCCCACATATTAGGTAAAATATATTATGAATTCTACTTGATCGCGAACAGACATTATAAGTACCTGTAAGTACTTCGCAAACTAAAAATTCTGAATTAGCACATTTTAAATGCTAGCTTCAATAATGTAACTCTTATGTCGTAGACGTACGAAATAGGTACTTTTATAAAACCTCCTTGGTCTAATATTTCGTTTTTACAAGGGGGGGGGGGGTAAGAGAATCGTATGGATATCCATCGACCGACACGACTTAAAACACACACGACACGTTCAATCTATACTAATATTATAAAGTTGCAGTGTTTGTTTGAACGCGCTAATCTCTGGAACTACTGCTCCTATTTGAATGATTTTTTCAGTGTTGGGTAGTTCATTTATCGAGGAAGGCTATAGGCTATGTAACATTACGCTTCGACCGATAGGAGTCGAGCATAAATGAAAAATGTTGCAAAAACGGGGTATTTTTTTTATTTCTTTTATGTGACGCAGACGAAGTTGCGTGGGTCAGCTAGTGGTGAAATAAAACCAGTCTTTATCATAAACATATTTATTACAAACCTTATGGAAATACCTAAATAAATACCTATGCTTAATTATTGACCCTTTTTTTTTTTTTTCGGATGCGAAATCATCAAATGACTTCTCCCGCTCTGGGCGGAGCAGGAGGGAGTGTCAGACTTTTACTGACTAAAACCCATCCATGTTCCTTCATCGCCCTATGTGTTCCGGGGCTACGGTATCTCTTTCGAACAGTCCCGCAACCCCGGCAGGCATCGGCCCTTACGGACCCCTTCCTTTTTGCTGACTCTCTTTGAGGCGCGCGTGGAACACGAACGCGCCGTCGACACGGTCTGTCGTCATGAGACGGACGGACGGCGAGCTAGCCCATAGCCCACCGTCCACAGGCCCGCGCCTACGGTGGCCGGGGGCCACGTGGTGGCCCCCGACGCCCGGGGCGTCTCCCGCGATAATTATTGACCCTTAAACAATATTAACTTAGTATGCATATTTCTGATTCTTTCATCTCGTTGAGATAATGACGTCATTATATAATGAATCCTGACTTCAAAATATCTAAAAGCGATAGCTTTAATTAATAATGCAAAATGATTTTCAAAAGGACTTTGTTCATTAATATGATTCTTTATTTCTGCAAAGACTTCTGTACCAATAAATTTTTTCAAAACACTGCAAGTCATTTTTGCTAAAGTGCCTTTTTGTGAAAAATATGAATTCCCGTGTAATGATGTGGTTTGTCTTAGAATTTTTTCGGCAAACACACAAATTTTGATAACATCTTGTGATGGATAATGTAATCCGCCAACATCCTTTTGAGCAATAAAACCCGGAAACTTTTCAATTGCAAATATTGCTCCTAAACATTCATCACATTTTATTATTTTTTTCAAATTGCGCACTAAATATCCAGCAATGTAAGTTATGGCTTCCTTTGAAAATTCTGATAATTCAAAGTTTCCTATATAGTCATGACCCTCGGGCAAATCAACAATTGAATCTTCATCGAGACTTTCGTCATTCATAGCCAATATTCTTTCTCTTCTACTTTTTATTTTACGACAAATCGAATTTGAATTGCACGTCAAAATATTAATATTATGTATGCAATTACCTGTGGTAATATTTTTTAATTCACCATGGACCAGCAGTCGCTTATACGCCGATACGAATTGCAGAGCAGTAGGGTTATTGTTAAACCCACCTTTAGAGCGAATGGCACTAAAGAAAACCTCCAAATGGTCTTGGCTCATTTTATAAGTACATAAATATCGAAGAGGAGCATTTTCAATATGTATGTACTTGTAAAAAATAATTCTTAGCGCCTTAATAGAAATTAAAAACCCTAGAAACCCTGTTTTTCTTCCCGAATTAATGACTAAATCACCTTCTATGAACCTGAGCGTTTTGAGATATGTTTCTAACTCTTCTAATTTTGCATTCATCATATTTTCTTTACTGATAGGTTTTTTAAAACCATATGAATATAAACTTCGGCTATTTAGAATATCAAACAAATCATTGAAGTTTGTGATAAATTCAATAGTAGCACCTGAATGTACAAAGTCTTCTATGGCTAGATAACCCTTGCATAATATAAGAGCCTCGGCGACAGATTTGCTGAAAGTTTGCGCAGCGAGTCTAACTTTCATGATTTGTTTCTTGTAATTAATATGAGCAGCTCTGAGCTTATTCCCTAAATGCAGTTCGTCCTGTTTTTGTAAATTATGCAATTTTTCAATATAATTCCAGGATATTATTTCGCCATTAGCATTCAAAATCTCTTTTTTGTCGGCTAGTGTATTTCTAACAAGTTTTAACATGTGACATGCATCTGGTATTATTACTATGATTTGACCTTCAATAGTTATTGTTGGATTTATATTGTTAATATCATTAAACTGAGCGCCTAGATTTTTTGTCATGGCGAAATTTGCAGGACATCCGTCAAATGTCACCGATACTATTTGTACCCCACATTCTATTAACAAATGTACACAATTTTTTAATAGTTCACTACGTTGGTCTCCGTTGACACCATTTGTCAGGAAGTACCCAACTGGTATTTTCCAACTGGAGTTTAACGCCGTAACCATAAAGACCAAAGCATCCTTAGCTAGCGGCATACTATCGGTGTCTAGATTATGTCCTACATTCACGTATCCGACGGTGCGTTTGCCATCCCACTGTAGGTGTTGTCGGATTGACATTTCGTCAAGACTAAGGCAGCATAATATTTTTTCATTAGACTTACTAACTAATAATTTGATAGCTTCAAAAGCTTCACTTGTGAATCCTGGTTCACAATCCACACATTTATACCACCTATATAATGTTTTAGGATGGGGCAAGCATGTGTTAAATTGCTTTCTCACAAATGCATAGGCCTTAGGGCTTAAAAAATGCAAACACAATGCAAATTTTCGTAAGGATGGCGAATATTTTCGCGGACAGTTTGTTTTATCGAGGTATCTTTTAAGAAAATCTGCATTTTCAGATTCAACATTTGACAGTAAATCTAATTCTTCAGATTGCATTTGTAGTTTGCATTTTAATTCTGTTATAATATCTTGTAAATGTGCTGTCTTTTTAACTAATCGTCGTTTAGATTCACGTACAGCACGCAATTTTTTGCGACGATTATTAGATTTTGTCTTCTCTTTCTGCAGCAGATTTTCTAGTCGTTTTTCCTTCTTAAGAGTCGCTGGCTGGACAAGAGGTTCTACATCATCTTCATAGCTGGGACCTGCCTAAAATGAAATTAAGTAGTTTATTTTATAGTTCTTCTTTTAAATATTTGTAAGTTTTTTATATTTTTTAGGGTTCATTACAACCTGCACCGTGTGACATATCAAATGAAAGGGCTTGTTGAAGGAATCTTAAATGTTTTTTTTTTGTAATTTTAGAATAAATGGTTTCCAAGTTATTCAATAAAATAGACGAAAATTGACCATTACCCCACCCTTATTATCTCCGGAACTTCGGAGCCAACAATTTTGAAAAAAATACAGATAATAGTTCTTTGCCTATAGATTACAGGAAACCTATAAGAAGTAGTTTGAAAGTAACATGTAAAAAAAATGAGATTCGTTCGGAACCCTTTGCATGGGAGTCCGTCTCGTAATAATTATATGGTAACTCTTATTTCCAAACGTAAGATTTTTTTAAATTAATTTTTACATTGACAATAGTTTTACAGAGAATCGGTACGTCAGGTAAATATTGTTTCTTTTTGCGCAGGTATGCTTACCACAGTTGACTTCTTTGGTTGAATATTTTGCACTTCTCGTAAAATAACCACCTTCCTTCGTTTATTAGGAGGTGATAAAGATGTATTAAAATTCTCTTTGCTCTCCTGGCTCGTAGATGGTAATGGAGTATTTTCCTGTTGTGAACACAGATTTGTTGAGGCTGGACTCTGTAACATTTAAAAATAATATTGCATTATTAGAACGAACCATAGTGTGGTCAGATATGCTTGTTGAGGGATGTATCAACGGCACATCGTCCTGATTACTGGACTGATCTTGGTTAGGATTAATCTGCAACAATTCATAATAAAATCTATACATATTATAAAGCAAAGTCCCCAAAAGCTGTCTGCTGTATGTAGTTCATGTTTCAAACCGCGAGCCTTAAACCGCGAGCTTAAACTAGCAAGTAAAACTTTGATTGAGAAAAAATATATCCTAACTAATATTATAAATCCAAAGTGAGTTTGTTCATTTGTTTGTTTGGTTGTTACCTCTTCACGCTCCATCTATTGAACCACTCATCTTGAAATTTTGCACACTCATTCTTTGAAGGACATAAGGTACCTACCTTTCATACCAAAAAAACGCATTGTTCGTGAGGGTTTGCCATTCACGCGAGCGGAGCTGCGAGTAAAAGCTAGTAAGTAATATGTATAATAAAATTCACAGAATTTTTCTATTATTTTTGGTACAAACACTATGTTTGTCACCTCAACATACGATTCATGTCCCGTGTTTTGGTCTGAAAGTAAATACATATACTAAATACTTACATGTATATATTTTGTTGGTACAGAGTGAAGTTTTAATTGTACTCGTTTATTTTTATATAGTAATGAATCATCATCAAAATGAATGGAACAAATTTTTGAATACTTTGTTGGCAGCCAATTTTCTCGTCCAGTGGCATCCAGCCATTTCTTTTTATCAAGATTTGATGGAAACCTGAAATTTAAAGAACATTTTATTCACTTGCTACGAAAGTTTATCTTTATTGAGTAATAAGTTAAACAAACTACATTATAGTACTTAAATACATGTAAGTAAATATAAAATTTACGTACAGAAGAATTAATTTCCTCTCAATAAAAATATTATACTACTAGCTTTTACCCGCGACTTCATCCGCGTGAAAAGTATCCTTTATGCTATCCAGGTAATAAACTACTCGTGTGCAAAATATCATTGAAATCCATCCAGACGTTATTGCGTGATTGAGTAACAAACAAACATCCAAACACACAAACCCTCGAATTTATAATATAAGTAGGTAGGGTTTGAGTACCTACCATGATAAGCCAACCCAACAATCGTATGTATGTACTGACAAAAAAGAAATATGATTTATTTGGGTAAATTCAAGTAGCCATTATGGCAACCCTGAACCGTTCATAGTTTTAGGTTATTTTATTTTAAGATATTGAAAACACGTTTCACAACTCAATATTCTTGGCTCACATCACTGAATTCATTACAAAACATCATAATCGATGTTCATCTGGCGTTGTATTAACGAAAGAAATGATAATTTCGCCTACTTACGTGTGAAATGTTATTCCTTCAATTTTTCGCTCACTCCGGCTTTTACAGCCCAAAACACTGCAACCCACCATCGCACTTACACTAAATATTCTTTATTATCCAATTTTTATACGCATTAAACACTGTAAATTCACACAATCACAGAAATATCCAAAAGACGCCAAGCTTGTTTGTCACAATCTGTCAAACTCAGATCGTGCCAAACAACAAAACCGGCCATGTTGACAAAGACAAAAAATATATATTGTGTCCTGTTTCTTTGCATGGGTCTGACAATTAACGATCTCGCTCTATCAAGGAAGGTCATTTTAATGGTTACATCTATAGGTACTTAATCTAAGGCACAAACCGTGTGATGCCAAAACCAAAAAAAAAAAAAAAAAAAAAAAAGATGGCCGCCCGCACTACCATCGGCAATGACGCTTCGCTAGGTTGACATTGACAGTCCTGTCAACCTGGCGTTTGACGTAAACGCCGTCACGGCCGGACTGACTTGCGACCGTCCGCGGGCGATTTATCTGAAACAAACTAAGATAACTACACAGCCCGTTCGCTCATCCTGACTTAATCATTTACATCAGGACTAACCAGGCAAATGTATCGCTTAGTCAACCGTAAGGTGTGACTCGGACTACACTTCAGTAAGACCAGTCGACAACGCATTAGATACCAATTAAAGCTATAATTTAGCCAAGACAACACATTTATGTCCTTGTAAACATCTAGACAAGTCAATCCTAGCAAGAATGTGACCCGGACGACTCAATTCGTCTCACAAATAGCAAGCGATCATCCAGGACAAGTCAGCACCTGACTCGGATGATAAATTTCGTCAGATGACGCTAAAAATAAACCACTGTGACAAGTCAAACAGACAATGACTCGGACGACAGCCCTCTAGCTACTCACCCTGGAATAGTATGGACGATACTTCTTCGCCCAGGGTCGACCATTTGTACAATTTATCATAATTGTAGGAATGTTACAGGTATAGTAATAATAATTTGCACTATACCTACCTATGATGGTGAATTGTCCTGTGCCGTGTGCATTTCAACTTCAAGAAGGACTTCCCATGTTTCAGGGTATGAGTGTACGCTCAGGGTACCTGAACTTGCAGTGATAGTGTGTGTGTCAGCCGAAGCAGTGTCCGAGCATACGGTCAAGGTGTCAAGACGGTCTAATGACTCGTTGCACAAAGTATTTTCTACATCATCAGACGCCGTCTCGGCCTCAACTTCGTTTAAAAAACTAGACGCGATTTCAAGTAATCCATCATGTCCCAAGGGTACTGCACGAAAATTCTCGTGGGAACATTTAAGAGTTCGATCGGAAGCATCCACTATGCTTTTAAGTTCATAGCGATCATTATTTAGAACTTCTGTTATGACGAATGGACCCCTAAATTTCCTATCCAATTTTGTTTGATTACGTTCACAGTTTTTAATGAACACGTATTCACCTTTAGAAAATGGTTTAATTTTTCCCCACCACGATTGAATCTAACAGTTTCGGATTCAGCAGCTTTCTGGATGTTTGCTGATGCATCCTCCCTAACCGAATCAATATCCAAGCGAACCTCGTGGTCTTTATCAGTGCAGTTTATTTTGGACATACCCAACGAATCGGAACGAATCTCGAACAAAAGCCCTGATGGGGAATATTTGGTTACGGTAGATTTTGTACTATTTAGGGCAAGCTGAATATTTCCTAATTCATCGCGCCACGTCTTATTAGGATCGTTTTCGACGATAGTTAAGGCGAGGTGAGCCTAGCGCGGTAGGCATTTAACGCTTACCTCAGCCCCCGAAACGAGTAGCGAGACGTAATTAGTTACGAAGCGCGTGCGACGCGCGCGCCAGGCGTGGCTGGCGGCCGGCAGCAATATTAACTATGTCACCGAATAGAGCAATACAGTAGATCAACTTGAACTGATTACGATTAGTAAAAGTTTATTTTGTTTAACTATTCTAGTAAGTATTTTTTTAAGATATAATAAGTTACGGAAATGAGATTTCTTCATAACATAACTCCTGTATTGGGTTGGGCAGTGGTGTATTAGTACACCCACAATACGCCAGTTATGTTCAAGTTACATAAAGACTGGAAGTAATAATCCAAATAAGGTGATCGTCGTAGATTTTTGGTTGCACTTTTTTATTCATTTTCTTATTTATGTACCTATACCTACATACAAAACTATGTACCGACTACAGTACGTACCGAGAGATGAAAATCTAACTAGTAAACCACACTGTTAGATTTTCAACGCGCTGAGTTGCACTGTGTTCGATTCTCAATCTTTGGCGCAATACCGAGAGTTGAAAATCCAGCGCGCGAAAAATCCCGCCGCGATATTATTACGTCCGTGTGAACGTGGACTTATATTTATTATTTTTCTTTCTAACTGTTTTTGACATAGTCATGTGTTACCTATCATGGTTTTCAAGCCCGCTGATCAAAATGAAAATCCAAGATGGCGGCTGCGATTCTTTTCGAATTTTCCATCATGGGTGTCTTTTTCAGGGTTTTTCGGGTCGCTAAAGACGATGGTGAAGTCAAAATGAAAATCCAAGATGGCGGCTGCGAAACTTTTCGAATTTTCCATCATGGGTGTCTTTTTCAGGGTTTTTCGGGTCGCTAAAGCTGATGGTGGGGTCAAAATGAAAATCCAAGATGGCGGCTGCGAAACATTTCGAATTTTCCATCATGGGTGTCTTTTTCAGGGTTTTCCGGGTCGCTAAAGCCGATGGTGGGGTCAAAATGAAAATCCAAGATGGCGGCTGCGAAACTTTTCGAATTTTCCATCATGGGTGTCTTTTTCAGGGAATTTCGGGTCGCTAAAGCTAATCTGAAAACGACAACAATAATGGAAAATAAAATAAAAATCGGCCGCCATCTTGGATTTTCATTTTGACCCCACCATCGGCTTTAGCAACCCGAAAAACCCTGAAAAAGACACCCGTGACGGAAAACTCAAAAAAAATTGCACACGCCATCTTGGACTTATATTTTGATCAGCGGCCTCGAATACCATGATAAGTAGTGACACATACATAACCTATGTCCAAAACAGTACGAAAAATAATAAATATAAGTCCACGTTCACACAGACGTAATAAAATCGCGGCGGGATGTTTTACGCCCAGGTACTGGATTTTTCACTCTGTTGGATTCTCAACCCTCGGCTAAATACCGAGAGTTGAAAATCCAGTGCACAAAAAAAAAATACGACTGTGTGAATGTCGACTTATTCTATGGAAATTCCGTATTACGCTGGACCAGCTCAAGGTCATAGTGTTATTACATACAGTGACTATCCAGGCAATCCTCATTTTTTTTTTGTTTTTTAACCTACCTGAAAACAGTAAATAAACCATTATAAAATTTGCGCGCGTGGCGGCTTTACGCTGTATCACATAGGTTTCAAATTCATCTGTTTTGCGCACTTCATGCGGTTGGTAAATCTATTCTGCGAGAAAAATAAACCATTCTAGCTTTTGCGCGCGTAGCGTCTTTATTTACACGGACATAGGGTTTTGCGGTTTGCAAATCTATTACGTGTAGGTACATGCATTTGCAAACCGCAAATAGTAGGTTAGCTGTAATAAATAAATATAGTAATCTATTACGCGTAAAATATAATTAATGTAGGTAAATAATAATATTGTCAAACCATCCTTATTTTTTTTTGTTTACTAGCCTTCGAAGAGCCAACGGTGGATCGAAAGTTTTTACTTTCTGTAGGTTCCCATTTTGTTTGACAAAATATTAACTACTTTAATTTCCTACAAAATAAAGCTTGTAAATAATTAGATAAGTATAAGCTATACCTGTAATTAGTTTATTCTAGACACGTATTATTATTTACAAACAATTTTTTGCTCTGCCGGTAACAGATCATAGCGGGGGGTGGCAGGTCCAAAAAATTGGCACACGTCCAACCTCCAACACGTTCCGCTTGGGACTAAACGACACGGAGCCGACGGAGCGCGCGCATGTAAAGATAAAAACACTGGATTCTAGATTTGTTATAAATGTATTTTCATATCCATATTATGACGGCCGGATTTCATCATATTTTTTACGACCTTTATTATGGTATAAGTTTTATTGTTCAAAACCTTATATAACTCAAATGAAATAAGAATCCGATCACCATTTAGACTTGTACTCGTATTTGCGATTTAATTGGATGCTGTAAAGTGCAAGTAATCGTGTTTCGCATGGCCGGAAAATCTAGATCAAGGTGTGATCTATGTAATACATTTTTTTCATTTTTTTTAATCCCTGGAAATTGGCTCTACTTGCATTGGTCGCAATAAAGAGAAGTTTTATTTTATGCTCTCTACAAAAACTTTTAAAATCAGAACTGATGTAGCAACGACCTTGATCTGCGATGATTCTTTTTGGCGCTCCAAAAAGGTAAACTGCTTTTTGCAGTGCTTGTACTGCACTCTTTGCATCGACAGACGTGGTATGTTCGAGTAAAACGTACTTCGTAAAACCGTCATTAATTACTGAGCAATACTCCTTTCGGTCGCTCTTCCCGCTAAGCTTTCCCGAAAAGTCAATATGAACTGTGTGCCAAGGCACAGACACTTTAGGAATAGGATGAAGCTGAACGGGCTGAGCTCCCGACGGGCCTTTAGAAGCCTTACAAACTATGCACGAATCTATGAATTTCCGAACACATTTAGACATATCTGGAAACCAATACTTCTCATAGAGCTTGTCTAACGTTTTATCCCTACTAAATGTTGCAATTCATTGTGAATATGATTTACGAGTGTCCAAATAAGTGATCGCGGAACTACGGGCAGCTAGGAGATCACTTTATTACGAACAATTTTCCTCTAAAGAATGCCTTCTCTGACATCATATGTTTGGGCTACTCCTTCAGGAAAACTGTTATTGTGGTATTTTGTGATGAGGTCTTGGATTTCAGAATTCCTTTTTTGTTCCAATAATAGCCAACCTTGGTGGAACTCAACAAATTGAACAGATTTAGTTTGCACCTTTTCAGATTCTAAGGGAGTAACCGTATCAGAATTTGGAATAGGATTTCGAGACAGAAAGTCAGCGTGTTCCATTCTCCTGTCTTCGCGATAAACGATATCGAAGTCGTAAGCCTGCAAATATGCCCCACCAACGATATACACGGGAAGCTAAATTCTTCTCAGACTTTGACGCCTTGAATTGCAATCCGTAACAACTACAAAACTCCTACCTTAAAGATAGTGTTTGAAATGTTCTACCGTTCTAACGACTGCTAATGTCTCCAGCTCATAAGAGTGGTAGCGAGATTCCGCATCTGACGTTCGACGGCTAAAATATTCTACAACGTGTGGAAGGTTGTCTTTCTTTTGTAAAAGGATCGCTCCGTAACCATCCGAGCTAGCGTCTGTATGTAATTCTACAGGGAGTTCCGGGTCAAATATGGTAAGTACGGGTTCAGATGTAAGAATCTCTATTAACCTTTTGCGTATTCTCTCATGTTCAGTAGTCCACGTAATTCGTCCTTTTAATTTTGTAAGAGGATATAAGGGACCCACAACCCGGATGAAATCGGGGATGAATTTCCCGAAATAAGACGCTAATCCCAGGAATTTTCGGAAATTCGTAGCGGACTTCGATTCAGGGGCATCTACCAATGCTTGAATTTTCCGCGAATTGGGTCTGATCACACCAGATTGCACGGAATATCCTAAATAATCGATCTTGTGCTTCATGAATTTACATTTTTTTAAGTTTAATGAAAAACCAGCTTCCGATAATGCGGCCAATACATCGTCAAGACGCTGCAGACCCTCAGAGATGTCCTCAGAGTGACACAATACATCATCCATATAGATTAATGGTTTATCTTATTGACTAATGGCTTTTATTATACATCTCTGAAAGACTGCAGGCGCATTTCGCAAGCCAAAGGGCATAGCAAGATATTCATATTGGCCCTCATTGGTGACAAAAGCCGTTTTCTGCACTGAATCGGGATGAACAGGAATCTGGTAGAACCCAGCTGCCATATCTAACGAGGAGAAGAAATTGGCTCCAACAAGCTGATCGATTTGTTCCTCTATATGGGGCAAAGGGTAACGTTCGGGCACGGTATTGGAATTTAGCTCCCTGTAATCGACACATAATCTGTCTGTATTGTCCTTCTTTTTAACAAGGAGAATGGGGCTTGCAAGTGGGGAAGAACTCTCCTGAATCACTCCTGCATCTAATAATTTTTGGACCTGTTCCCTGATTATTTGTTTTTCTATGGGAGCGCGTTTAGTGGCACACCTATACGACCTTTTGCGGATCCACTAATCTAAGTTCACATGCCCCTGTCTTAACCCGTTTGGTAGGTATACCTTCTATAAAATTATTTGCATATTTTCTTAAGATTGAAATCAACATTTCTTTTTCGTGCCCCTGCAGATCTGTGCCAATAAGATTTAAATCTGATGTATCTAAAGTCCTATTACAAAAATGAGATTGCTCTTTGGTGTATATTACTAGGTTATCATTATCAATTTTCACGCATAGTCCTAAACCAAAAATATCCCTACCAATTATTATAGGATCTGATATATTATAATCGGGGACCACATGGAACAGCAAGCTTATTAAACGTCCATTGATCTTATCTTTGCTCTGAATTTGTGTAGTGCATTGAATGTCATTACCTCCTATGCCACTAATATAAACGGTATCCTTACGCACAGTACTCAAGAGATTATCGCAAAAAAATTCCTTTAAAAGTTAACAAGACGATCCACTATCGAATAAAAAGGGGCCAAGCTAATCTAGGTTTAGAAAATTGCGCTATAAGAGACTGCTTGACTACGCTCCAGATCATATCTTGTAGGTTCAATTTGGTAATGCAAGATGCAGCTCGTCCTTTCAAAGCACTCGTAAGAGCCATGAGTAAGTCTATTCCATCCAGACCCCTCTTCTGAACGATGGCTTCTGTTATATTGCACCAACTATCAATGTCGGCATCAGGGTCGTCTGGATTGAAGGGTAGCAGTTGCGTAGGATGTTTAGTGTTCACAGTTGGTACTTGCTGAATCGCGAGAACTCGAGATAAAAGCGTCTCCATACTGTTGAGTAATTTCTCGGCATCCATCTTGATCCTCAGGCCCTCAACTTGGGCCCCGTCGCATCCCACTTCTGATGAAGAACCAGGACGGCCTCGAGGCCCTTCACCAGAACTAATCTTCTTCTAATTATGTGGGTAGATGGGCGCGGAAGTAGGAATAAATCGCTTCAGATCACAGTCGAAGTATTTTAATCAGTATTGACAGGAATCACGATGTAATTAGGTAATTAGCGATTACTACTATATGAAATCAACTTAATTAAATCTTGAAATAGCGTGATAGCGAAGATTGTGAGCGATTGATTCGTCACAAGCGTGGTGCGCGGGTGCCGTCTCATTCAAAAGTGCGTTTAAGATGGCCGCCCGCACTACCATCGGCAATGACGCTTCGATAGGTTGACATTGACATTCAACCTGGCGTTTGACGTAAACGCCGTCATACTTATTGGCAATCGTGCGATAGCGCTACAGCAGAAAATGTGACAATCTAGCAACAAAAATGGCGGAACAGTGCGCCAACGCACCTTTTCTCGTAAGTGAAAAAATATTGTTGATTCTATTCATCCGACTTACTTCCATGAAAACAACAACGTGTTGTTTTCATGGAAGTAAGTACAAATTATTTTTGTAATTGCTATGGATTCATGAAAGGTAGCATTTATTTTGTTTTATAAACGTATATTATTTCGAAAAGATCAATATTTATAAAGTTGTTGTTGTTTATATTCAGCCATGTTAAATTTTAATATGGGATACCTATGCGGGCCCAATGTCAGCTATCCAATATAATGAGACTAATTTTAACATAGGTATGGTTAAATTTTGATTGTTCATGTCATCGCAATGTTTTATATTTCTTTTCATATTTATTTCAGTATCTTATTACTTTTAATTTGACTTAAGAACTTTTCCTGACCTCTGAAGAGTAGTAAAGTCATACTATTATTTAAATCAATTACTATTATAAAAATAACGTTGGTGATTTTAGGCCTATTCCTATCTTATCTGTATTTAGTAAAATGTTTGAAAAATGTATACTCATGCAGTTGCTAAAACATTTTAACTTAAATAGCCTCCTTCACGACGAACAATATGACTTTACAAAAGGTCGTTCGACTACAGATGCGGTTGTTGCTTTGTTGAAACACATATTTAACGCATGGGAGAACTTGTTCGCTAATTACTTGCAAAATGCTATTACAGCATTCTGTGATCTCTCCAAAGCCTTTGATTGCGTACACCATGAGACGCTTTCGCGTAAAATGCGTTATAACGGTATCCATAACGAAGTTTTAAACGTAATAAATTCATATTTACATAGTTGGTTCCAATGTGTAGAACTTAATGATGTAAAATCTTTCGGGCTACCAGTTCAGTTAGGTGTGCGTCAAGACCCAATACTCGGCCCATTCTTGTTTTTAGTGTATATCAATGACTTACCATTCTATTTAAAGGGTATTTGTGATGTACTGTTTGCAGATGATACTTCTCTTATTTTGAAAGTAGACAGGAATAGACAAGATTTTGACGAACTAAACAGTGCACTCTCAATGGTTACGGATTGGTTTACGGCAAATAACCTAGTTATCAGTGCCAAGAAAACGAAATGTGTAAAGTTCGCCTTACCGTATGATAGAAATCTAGGTCCCAACATCGTCTTAGATACAGAAGTGCTTGAAACCGTAGACTCTGCAGTTTTTCTGGGCATGAAAGTAGATGCCAAACTTCAGTGGGGATCACACATATCAAGCCTAGCGGAAAGGCTCAGTTCGGTTGCCTACGCCGTCAGGAAAGTAAGACAATACACTGACGTTGATACAGCTCGGTTAGTCTATTTTAGTTATTTTCATAGCGTCATGTCCTACGGCATTCTGCTGTGGGGCAAAACCGATAATATTTAAAATATTTTTGTTCTTCAAGAACGAGCTGTTTGTGCAATTTACCAACTAAGTGCTAGAGTTTTTCAGAGAGATTTTTTTAAAGATATCGGTATTCTCACGGTGGCATCGCAATTCATCATCGCTAAAATCTTACAAAATATACACTTATACACTAAAAACAGTGATATTCATAATAATAATACTAGAAATAAGGACAAACTACGTGCTCTCTTTCTTCGACTTCATAAGGTTCATAACTCATTTGTTGGGCTTGGTATAGTAACCATTTATAACAAGCTTCTCTCTTCTTTGCTAGATTTACATTTTAATGCGTTTACCCTAAAGTAAAATCCAATCTTTGTTCTAAGGCATACTTTTCTATTAACGACTACTTAAACGTTTAGAATATGGGTCGCTGTGATTAACTAAAGATAATGTTTGTGTTCTTTAGCCAGAATTAGCTTACCTACTGACGGGTTATATGAGTTAGGTACTTCATATAATTGTTAATTTTATTACACTGTATAAATCATTTATTTTGTTTTTTTTTACTAATAATATTTTCATTTATTTTTGACAAACTACTCATTAAACTGTTTTTAATGAGATGTATTGCAACATCTAGTTAGCTACCGACCTCGATAATTGTTCCTATTATTCTTGCCTGAGCAACCAGTAGCAAGTTCGTCATACTCCCTTAGATGTGTCAGAAGCGTCGGGGATCGGGTTGTCTCCTTTCCTCAAATATGGCGAGGCGAGCAATGGCTGATCCTTGCGTTATGCTCGTGAACGGGTGTTGGTTATGGTGACTGGTTGTCTTGCTAACCATGGTTTTGTCATTTTTATTAGTAATGAACTGTTTATTTATTTTACTCCGAAGGCTTAACATTTTTTACTTCAAGTTAAATCTAAATGAATATAATGCGTCATTGCATATGTAAGCGGGCACACCCTTTATGCCTGGAGGCTTTTATGTGGGCAGTGGCGTGCCTAGGGGTCAAACATAGGGCAAACCGACATACTTATAACAAAAAAAAACACCACCTATCTGCCGTAGTACTTAAAAAGATTCGTATTTCATAATAGTAAGTAACATTTCTATTGCCTGTAAAAATGTTTTTTTGATACCACCATTTTTTTATTATGTATAAATCAATATTTCACATTTTTATTTATGTATGTATTATCAACAACAAGAAACACAACTGTAAAAATGTTGGTGTACTGTTTGTTACTGTTACCTAGGCTAAATAGGAATGCCTCTGCCTAAACCTGCGGTGAATACAGGCGCGTGGCGTGATATTAATAAATTAAGTACCAAGAGTACCGGTAATCCTCAACAAAATCGCAACTCTTTCATTTTCAATTTAACAGTTTCGTGTAAAATATGATACGACGTATAAGAGGAGCCATCTATGTATCATTATCATGATTGGCACAACAGAGCTAGTCGAGTTATGTCATATTTCACTCGCTCGCAAGTCGCTAAAGTCAAATAGTACAATCCGGCCACTAGATGGCGGACAAATAAATTGATTAATTTCTAACTACACATTGTTTACGATGATGATAATATATAGAATTACTCACAAAGTGAACAGGCATAATTATAACTTTTCATTCTTCACTTCTTAACCACAAACAGATGACAAACATCAAAGCACTCGGAAGGCTTTACTAGTTAGATCTACAGAAACATACATCTAGGCAGTAAAGCAAAAGTAATTTGTGGAATTGATAGCAGCCTACAATCCAATGAGTCATGTATACTGGTCAACTAAAATGCCTACTATGCGATTTATATTTCTGAGAAATACTCAAATCCCCCTGATTTAGGTTTGGAAGAAGTGACGAGATCATATTTGTCTGTAAAACTCAACGTACCTATGTAACTTTTCCGAGTAACGATTGCACACACTTTAATCCTTCACAAGAAACAATTGCATTGCGTTTCCTTATTCATTTGGATGCTAAGAAAACTTTAATCACTTCAACTGAAAGGTAATCACAGAAAAACTAATCACAACACTTAACTCTACAGAAAATAAAATTAAACGATTTACAAAACAAAACAAGACACGTAGCCACTAAAAACGAAATCGTAACTAATTTGAAATAGCATCATTCATTCAATCGAAAACCACGCGTTGCGCATTACTCACGCGCGCTTCTTCCATTCACAAAAAGTCAAAAGCCAAACTTAAAAATCAGAACAATTTGCAATATGACTACATACTAAAGTTATGAATAACGTTAGCAATTTCTTCCCAAATATAAGAAATCCAGAAGCTAGATTGCAAGCCCTAAGGTGCGAGCGAGACCGATATATTTTTGTCACTTGTTTTCATACACCGATACGATCTCGCATCCTGTTTTACGCTACAGCATTAGAGCGAGATTGCAACTGCGGCCTGGTGGTCTGGCAGCGTTGTGTAATAATGAGAACCGCGCAAAATCAAAATATTATTCAATGAATATCTCGCGTAAAGGTAAATCTCGCAACGTCGCATCGTACCTACGTTTAGCGCGCGGCCGGCTATACGCGGTGCGACGCGCGGAGTTTGAATGTTATTATTCTTATCAATTCTTGTGACATGATTGATAAATGATAAATTTACTTTTAATTTTGGATTGAAAGCCAGGCTTTTCGGCTTCAGTAAAAGGAACGCCCCTGTATGTGGGTATTGAGTTCTGTTTGCGTTTATTGTTTTGTTTTTACTATTATATCTGCCGAGTTTAGTTAATACGTTTTGTTGGTATATTGACGGGTGCTAGCTAACATTTGGCAAATAATTTAATTTTATGTTTTTGTGTTTAGTAATGTTAATTACTTACCTATTATTATATAGTATCAAATTCTTCTAACTTAACAGACAGCTGTGCTGCTGGGGAGTTTGTTGCGCCACTTCTTCTTCCCAGCTGGAGCACTAGGAAGTGGTGAAGGGCGGGCGTTTTGGGGGACTGTCTTATTTAATTTTGATGTTCAAAAAGTGAGACTCTCAGCCTAGTTTAAATAAATTACTTTTGATTTTGTTTACAATTTTCTTTTTTAATAAACGTTTCCGCTAATCGGTTCCGCTCCCCTACGCCTAGGTAGGTATTGGCATAGGCTGAAACATTGCTGTTTCTAGTAGGTGTATTCTTCAATGTTACTACAATATTATAAATGTGAAAGTTTGTCTGTTTAGGGGTTTGGATGTTTCTTACACAATCACGCAAAACCGGCTGAATGGTTTTGGATGAAACTGTTTATCCCTGTAGTACGTTCCCGTGTGATAAGTTTCGAACTCCACGTGGGCGAAGCCGTTGTGTGGTACATAAATTATAAACAAGCAGCGTTTGCCCGTGACATGCATATGGATCAAACGTTTTCCTATGGCACACAGCGATAGGGTGAAAGAATTTGCGCAACCGCATTAGTAGGTACCTACGGTTTAGTACGAGTGAACGGGAATACGTGATTTTTTTTTTATCACTACACAATTACACAAAGTATGCTGATAGCTGTCAAGTCCGATTTCTTAGAATATCCTAATTTATGAAGTATTTTTGTAATAGTTGTGTTGTGTACAAAGTTTAAATCAATAGAATTAATGACTTTTGATTTTTATTTTAATGTTTAAAGATTTCTGAAATTATGTTTATTTTTTAGCAATCGTTTTGCACGTTCTTGCCACGTTAGGAGTGACTGCCGGAGTACATCGACTTTGGTCTCACAAATCGTACAAAGCTACGCTGCCACTACGCATCATACTATTAACACTGTATACTATGGCGTTTCAGGTTTGTTTATTTTATTTTATAATATCTTTATTTCTTTCAATCCATATCAATCTCCCATTTTCTTAAACTTACAATGAGACGTTATCGAACGACGAATTAAGAGACGTTTCTGTATATTTCCTAAACATGGTTAAGGTTGTCAAAGGATAAACAACAGATGCCATTTAAATTTTTGTAAGTACCTATAGGTATCTATGGATGTGAGAGATTAAGTTGAACACACATTCTCGTAATTTGAAGAACGTTCACAGTCTCATCGTACGTTTCCTCCTTGTCCTCATACGTTTTTGACAAGTTTCTGACATTTGATTGTCGTCGAGATGAGATGCGACTAGATTTGAACGTTTTTAGTTACGATCCGAGAGCTGGCCTTCTGGTATATCATGCGTAAAAACTACGAAACCAATCGGTATGGCTTTTCTACTCTAATCTTGTGTATAACTCGGGCTAACAACAATTAGTTTTTAACCGACGAAAAGAAAGGAGGAGTTCTCAAATCTACTTGTATTTTTTATTTCATCACAATCGTTTCACTCTATTTAACGATGGTGTTCAAGATGAACTTTTCATTACAAAAGCGGACGGCGAGTAATGGGTAGCTCGCTGTCCGGTAAGGACAGAGCCCGGGTCGACGGCGCGTTGTGTTCCACGCGCGCCCCAAAGAGATGTCAGCAGCAACTGATGGGACCCGTAAGGGCCGATGCCTGCCAGGGGTGCGGGTTGTTCGAAAGAGATACCGCGGTCCCTGGCACACAGGCAATTGAGGGAACACGGGTGGGTTTTAGTCAGTAAAAGTCTGACACGCCCTCCCGCTCCACCCAGAGCGGGAGAAGTTATTTGATGATTTCCCACTCAAAAAAAAAAAAATGTACGTACCTACACGTAACGACATCTATTGATGCCAAACGGTACTATGGAATATTTCGTTTCCAAGGTGCTTGGGCTTGTTCGGGAGGCTGAAAGTCGTCAAAACTGCGCTCGAGACGGTTCGTTTCGAAAACAGCTCGTAGACATGGCTCAGAAGTGGGATGGGCCTATATTTCTTAGAGCATTGTCGCCCTTCTTGAAGAAGAGGGAATTAAAGGGAAAAAACACGTTTCTTCCATAGGAGACGTCCATACAAGTACAAGAAACGTTTTTTTTGCCTTGTGGTACGGAACCCTTCGTGTGCGAGTCGGACTCGCACTTGGCCAGTTTTCTAGTCATTCCTGGCATCCGATTGGGCTAGAACTTGTTTAATTTTGCCTACTGTTTTATAGAACTCTGTTCTCGTGTGGGTGAAAAATCATCGAGTGCATCACAAGTACTGCGACACGGATGCTGACCCGCACAACTCACTGAGAGGCTTCTTCTTCTCGCATTTGGGCTGGACGCTAGTCAGAAGACACCCCGAGGCTAAATCTAAAAAGGTTGATTTGAGTGATCTCTGGGCCGACCCATTACTGCAATTCCAGTATAAGTAAGTCTCTTTCCAAGATGTACATAATATTTTTATAAAAACAACTCATTTTGAGAACAACGTCACCTTGAGAGAACGACTACGATTGCTACGAAACTACATTTCCTTATTGCCTCAGATGTCAGTGATGAAGCCCTGAGGCTTTATCACCCAGATTGATTGGATACGCAGATTGGCTTTGTTAGATAGCAAAAGTGATATCAGAAGCAGACCTAACTTAGTTGTTTGTGCAGGCACGCAAGGTGCAGCGTCATTTGTTGCACTGCAAATGGAAAGTTACCATTCACGCCTGGTCTGCGAGACTGGTGGTTATTAAATCACCTGTCACCATTAGTCACCTGTCGGTGACAATCCGACAATTTGACAATTTTTTGTTTATTTTTGTTTAATAAAGACAATTTTGTCACGGTGGAAAACCTACGAATATGTCGACTTTTCGTGTCAATTTGACATATTTCTGTTTAATAAACAGTTTCTCATAACAGACGACAATTTGTTTGGAAAAACTTGTCAAATTTGTTTTATGATAAATTGTCATGACAGGACAGGACATATTTGTCGAATTGTTGGAAATTTCGACGGGCGGCTCACCCAATGTCAAGGCTATTCGGTAGTTACAAATAATAAAAAAATGGTGTGATCGTCGTTGTCGGATAGCAGGTGTGAAGATGAATATGTGGTGCAAACTGAATGACTTCGCACATTAAACGTGCTTCCATTTATTTAGGTATTAATTTTGACTTCGTGAGTGAAATTATCACTAAAGTCGAATAAAATGTCTCTGTTTTTATAGACAAGGCCTAAACTTTTATTATTCCACTTTGCCCCGCCGAGCCGCCCCACTTGCACTGGTGAGGTAAAGGAAAAGCCTTAAATTTTTCAGTGGAATCTGCCCCACTATTTCGATTTGGTGGGGCAGATTCCACTATTCTAAAATCTTGTTGAATTCTGCCCCATGTAGCGTGAAGATCGAAGAAAACTACATCTTTGCTAAATAAAACGTTTAATTTTGATACTTATAATATTTCAAACATAATGTATAAATATATTTATATTTAATAAAAAAACACCAAAAATATAAAAAGGTATAATTTGGAGTTAAAAACTACAGATAAAAATTTTGAAGACTCATTCATTTCATTTTTTTCTCATTTTGATTTTGATTTTGAAAGTGGAACATTTTGTGGTTGGTGTAGCCTATGCACGCAAAAGTACGTTTGCTTCATGATAGAACACGTCAAACTGTGCGCTGTTGTAATCTTTCTAATAAATAAAATTCTCGTGTCACAGTGTTTGTAACAAAACTCCTCCGAAATGGCCGATTCTTATGAAATTTTGTGCGTATATTCATTAGGTCTAAGAATAGGACGCAAACTATTTTTCATACCGCTAAGTGATGAGGGTGGTCCACCCCAAAAATGTTTTTTTTTTTTAATTTTTAACAATTTTTTTCTTATTTATTTATGACTAGCAAAACCAGCGGCTTCGCCCGCGTGGAGGTCGGTGTATTATACATATAAACCTTCCTCTTGAATCACTATCTGTTAAAAAAACCTGCATCAAAATCCGTTGCGTAATTTTAAAGATTTAAGCATACATAGGGATATAGGGACAGAGAAAGCGACTTTGTTTTATACTATGTAGTGATTTGGCATTAAAAATACATACAACCCTAAATTTTCACCCTTCTATCACCAACCTTCTTTTTTAATAGCGATATTAGTGGTTACCTATCATAAGTTCGAAAAATATTTGACCGAATTTCATTTCACCTAAAACTTTTCAACTATTATCGTTTGGTTTTTTTTTACTTCATCGAAGTCACGTCTGCCACTGTATCAGTTGACCTATTATCCATTCGATTTTTTTCGTTACTCCGACGTTTCATTTGGTCGAAAACCTTTTTACCGAGGTTACACTTCGCCGAAATAACATTTGTTCGAAGTGTTATGTTACCGAACATTCATTATATTAATTACCATATTGTTTAATTACTTATTTAAATGTAATGGCACTTATAAAATAGTTGATTGTGAACAAAAGTGATTTTAAGTGGTCCCAGTAAGAAGCATGCAAAAAAGGATACTAGCATGCAGCATGCGAGCTGGCGTGCAGCACGCAAGCAGGCATGCAGCATGTAAGCAGGCATGCAGCATACAAACAAACATGCAACATGCAAGCAGGCATGCAACATGTAGCAAGCATTGTTTCTGTCACGGCTCCGGCGCTGCGGGGTTTGGGCGGCCCCACGCGAGCTTATCGTCGCAGATGGTTTTAACGCTCACCACCGCAGCTTCGGCTAGCTGGCCGGCTCCGCCGGCCAACCTCAGCCACGGCGGCAGGTCTTCAAACCACCTGCTCTTCAGCTCACGGGCCACCTCACCTCTCCGCGCCTACGCCGGCTTAAATTACACTCTAGGGGTAGGGCAGACAATACTGCGTGAAGTCGGTTTTGCAGCGATTCGTTTCTCACTAAACTTTGTACCACATATTGACTTTTTATGACACTATTTTAATTTAATTTTGAAAATGGTACCAAGTAACCGGCTATATATTTGTGACCAAATAATATTACGGAAAATGTTGTTTGTGGTAAAAATGGCAAATAAATCATTTGGCAAATGAAAAAAATTCAAAAGAAGCTTCGGCCAATAGCAAAAAGTTATGTTGTAAATCGGTGAAACGTAGTTCGGTAAAATAATACCTGACAATGATACTTCGAGGTACTAAAAATATGTTAAATAATGCATATAGCAAAAAAATAGTTTTCAAGTTCAGTTAATTAAGTGATCTCATGTAAATCAATAGTTTTCAACACGTGTCAAGAGTCCCGGTCACAACAACAATTGTGTTACCTGTATAAACCATTCCAGAATATTTTCAAGGCAGTCCACGTCACATGCAAGAATAAATCCAGGATGCTATGACTTTCATGCGCGAATACGGACGACCGTGTTTATTTATCACGTTTACATGCAATCTAAAATGGCCGGAGACTACATCTTTGCCAGGACAAAATGCAATACACGATGTATTGCATTTTGTCCTGGCAAAGATGTAGTCAGCATGCCATGGCATTACGGCACGTGTGTTCAAACAAAAATTAAAGTCTTCAATCAGTTTCATTACAAAATTACATGTATTCGGTCCCACACGTTGCTGGATGTATTCGGATGAATGGCAAAAACGAGGATTACCTCATGCACACATTTTCGTTTGGTTAATCGACAAAATACGTCGTGAAGAAATCGATAGTATAATTTCTGCTGAAATTCCAGATCCGTCAACTGATCAATTACTGTTTGATATTGTTACAAAAAACATGATTCATGGCCCATGCAGTAATCTGAATCGTTCATCACCTTGCATGGCAGATGGAAAATGTACAAAGAGTTTTCCTAAAAATTTTACTAACGATACAATCACAAATGTTGACGGATATCCAATATATCGTCGAAGAAATACCGATAATGTTTGGTGTTTTGTTATTTTTATAGGCCGTCATCGTTCACAGCGCCCCATTCCTCTTTCAGTCATATACGTACCACATCCCCACACGCTTACAATAAGTTAGTTTTTATTTGGCTACCAAAATATTCACCGGAAATCATTTATATGGCAAAATATATCTATATATAAAATAAAGTCGGGTTAGTTACACCACTATAACATAAGAACGGCTAAATCAATTTTTATGACCTTTGATTTGTTGGATTCGTCTACGCCCCAAATAGCAGAAAATATATTAAAACGGGAAAAATACACGAAAAATATAATCAGGACAATTCATTTTCTCATTTTTTATTTGTCAGCTAGAAAACGCTTTATGCCTTCGAAGTACCAGGTTGTCATAACTCGGTAAGAGTACACCTGACATAGGTATGTCAGTTAGAAAACGCTTTATGCCTTCGAAGTATTAGGTTGTCATAACTCGGTAAGAGCACATCTAACATATGTATGTCAGTTAGAAAACGCTACATGCATTCGAAGTACCAGGTTATCATAACTCTGTAAGAGTACATCTGACATAGGTATGTCAGTAATTATAAGACGCTTTAGTCCTATGCAGTATTAGGTTGTCATAACTTGTTAGATCATGCAGTGACTCAAGATGATTTGCTGATAGGATAAGACAATATTTATTGATTCTGAGGTGATAGGAAGTTCGACGGGTCAGCTAGTATTAATCTAAAAATATATGATGTTAAACTTAAGAAAGTAACTAATAGTAATTTACTACAATACAATATAAATAATTTGTGGATACGATTAGGTGTTCCAAAAAAGGGGTTGGCGCAGCGCGCTCGACGGGTGAGTGAAAGAGTGGCTGAAGTTGAGTGGCTACAGAGCCTACGTCAGGTCTTCAGGTGCGTCAGGTTTTCAGGGGCGTCAGGACTTCGGGCAAGACCGCGTCGCCGTAGTTCACAGCAAACCACGTCGTTATTAAGCCCGTAGGGAAAACCGAAATTCGGCTTGTCACTTTGCGTCCAATAAAAGTCGATGAAAACTTAAAATCCTCCAAAATGGAGACAGCTTTTAGAATATTGCTATATTTTCACGTCAGAAAATCTTAATTATTACTAAAATTTTGGTGTATTGGATCAAACAAAAATTCGTGCCAGTATCGATGGCTTCTAAATCTGCAGTCTGGGATATCAGAAAAAAACAATCCACAATATATTTTTAGAATCGAAGTTTAAAATGTGATCAGAAGATATGAGGCAAATTTTCTTAAAAGGATTGGAATAGAAATCAAAAAAGTTTTTAACCGTAGCAGATTTACGCTACACCCACTAGGGTTAGCACCATAAAATAAAAGCACAATTAATAAGTTTTTGCAAATTTTTATTTCCTGTTTGTCACAAATAAAATATTAGCACCTTTCTCCCGGTCTCCTACCCTTATCCCAATTTATTAGGGGTCGGGGTAACATGTCTTTTTCTCCACACTTCTCTATTAGTCGTCATCTCCGTAGTCACACACTTTCTAACCATATTATCCATCCATCGTTTCTTTGGTCTCCCCCTATTCTTATAGCCATTGACATTCATACTCAAAAGTTTCTTAGCGACATTTTCCTTATTCCTCCTCATCACATACCATGAAAACCGTTATAAATAAAATATAACTACACTAAAGTTTTAAGTTTTAAAATCAGAAATATAAGATTTCTATTAGAGCTTTTCGTACTAAGCTCAAAACCATAAACAGCGTACGATTTCCACGTAAATAGAAAACGAAATGCTATTTATTGTAACCACTTAACTATTCAAAATCAAATATTAATTAGTGAGCAGTAGTGGCCCAGTGATAACAGCTGTGACTTACGAGTTGTAGGTCGTAGGTTCGAACCTAGACAGGCGCTTTACTTTATGTAAATTATTTCATCATCGACATCAACATCGTGAGCAAACCGACACGTCCTATAATCGAAAATTCTAAGACATGTGACGGCCCACTCCCTTACGCATAAAGGAGGCCTGTGTACCAGCAGTAGGAACGCAATAGGCTGATAATGCATATTAAATCATTTTCTGTCATGGCATAATACAGCCTTATGATTACCTTATAAATAAGAAACAAGTTAATTACATACAAACAGCCACTAAACTACTTTACTGACTATAGGAAATAAAAGTAAAGTAGTTATAAGTAAAGTACTTTAATGGCTGTTTGTATACAGGATAAATTTTTAACCAGTGTATAGCTGTTTCTTATTTATAGGGTAATCGTAAGACTGAAAGCCATGCCAAATAATTATTAATATATGATTTTGAATAGTTAAGTAGTTAGAATAAATTGTATTTCATTTTCTATTTACGGGGACAAATCATACTCAGTTTGTGATTATGTATGTAATGCAGTATGAAAAGCTTTGATGAAGCAGTTTAGTGTAGTTAAATTTTATTTGTAACAAACCGTTTAATCTGTGATTTGTGAAACCCGTTTCTTTCCAGAAACAATTAGGAAATATAAAAGTGCAATTAAAATTTTCACCCTTCTATCACCAACCTTCTTTTTTAATAGCGATATTAGTGGTTACCTATCATAAGTTCGAAAAATATTTGACCGAATTTCATTTCACCTAAAACTTTTCAACTATTATCGTTTGGTTTTTTTTTACTTCATCGAAGTCACGTCTGCCACTGTATCAGTTGACCTATTATCCATTCGATTTTTTTCGTTACTCCGACGTTTCATTTGGTCGAAAACCTTTTTACCGAGGTTACACTTCGCCGAAATAACATTTGTTCGAAGTGTTATGTTACCGAACATTCATTATATTAATTACCATATTGTTTAATTACTTATTTAAATGTAATGGCACTTATAAAATAGTTGATTGTGAACAAAAGTGATTTTAAGTGGTCCCAGTAAGAAGCATGCAAAAAAGGATACTAGCATGCAGCATGCGAGCTGGCGTGCAGCACGCAAGCAGGCATGCAGCATGTAAGCAGGCATGCAGCATACAAACAAACATGCAACATGCAAGCAGGCATGCAACATGTAGCAAGCATTGTTTCTGTCACGGCTCCGGCGCTGCGGGGTTTGGGCGGCCCCACGCGAGCTTATCGTCGCAGATGGTTTTAACGCTCACCACCGCAGCTTCGGCTAGCTGGCCGGCTCCGCCGGCCAACCTCAGCCACGGCGGCAGGTCTTCAAACCACCTGCTCTTCAGCTCACGGGCCACCTCACCTCTCCGCGCCTACGCCGGCTTAAATTACACTCTAGGGGTAGGGCAGACAATACTGCGTGAAGTCGGTTTTGCAGCGATTCGTTTCTCACTAAACTTTGTACCACATATTGACTTTTTATGACACTATTTTAATTTAATTTTGAAAATGGTACCAAGTAACCGGCTATATATTTGTGACCAAATAATATTACGGAAAATGTTGTTTGTGGTAAAAATGGCAAATAAATCATTTGGCAAATGAAAAAAATTCAAAAGAAGCTTCGGCCAATAGCAAAAAGTTATGTTGTAAATCGGTGAAACGTAGTTCGGTAAAATAATACCTGACAATGATACTTCGAGGTACTAAAAATATGTTAAATAATGCATATAGCAAAAAAATAGTTTTCAAGTTCAGTTAATTAAGTGATCTCATGTAAATCAATAGTTTTCAACACGTGTCAAGAGTCCCGGTCACAACAACAATTGTGTTACCTGTATAAACCATTCCAGAATATTTTCAAGGCAGTCCACGTCACATGCAAGAATAAATCCAGGATGCTATGACTTTCATGCGCGAATACGGACGACCGTGTTTATTTATCACGTTTACATGCAATCTAAAATGGCCGGAGACTACATCTTTGCCAGGACAAAATGCAATACACGATGTATTGCATTTTGTCCTGGCAAAGATGTAGTCAGCATGCCATGGCATTACGGCACGTGTGTTCAAACAAAAATTAAAGTCTTCAATCAGTTTCATTACAAAATTACATGTATTCGGTCCCACACGTTGCTGGATGTATTCGGATGAATGGCAAAAACGAGGATTACCTCATGCACACATTTTCGTTTGGTTAATCGACAAAATACGTCGTGAAGAAATCGATAGTATAATTTCTGCTGAAATTCCAGATCCGTCAACTGATCAATTACTGTTTGATATTGTTACAAAAAACATGATTCATGGCCCATGCAGTAATCTGAATCGTTCATCACCTTGCATGGCAGATGGAAAATGTACAAAGAGTTTTCCTAAAAATTTTACTAACGATACAATCACAAATGTTGACGGATATCCAATATATCGTCGAAGAAATACCGATAATGTTTGGTGTTTTGTTATTTTTATAGGCCGTCATCGTTCACAGCGCCCCATTCCTCTTTCAGTCATATACGTACCACATCCCCACACGCTTACAATAAGTTAGTTTTTATTTGGCTACCAAAATATTCACCGGAAATCATTTATATGGCAAAATATATCTATATATAAAATAAAGTCGGGTTAGTTACACCACTATAACATAAGAACGGCTAAATCAATTTTTATGACCTTTGATTTGTTGGATTCGTCTACGCCCCAAATAGCAGAAAATATATTAAAACGGGAAAAATACACGAAAAATATAATCAGGACAATTCATTTTCTCATTTTTTATTTGTCAGCTAGAAAACGCTTTATGCCTTCGAAGTACCAGGTTGTCATAACTCGGTAAGAGTACACCTGACATAGGTATGTCAGTTAGAAAACGCTTTATGCCTTCGAAGTATTAGGTTGTCATAACTCGGTAAGAGCACATCTAACATATGTATGTCAGTTAGAAAACGCTACATGCATTCGAAGTACCAGGTTATCATAACTCTGTAAGAGTACATCTGACATAGGTATGTCAGTAATTATAAGACGCTTTAGTCCTATGCAGTATTAGGTTGTCATAACTTGTTAGATCATGCAGTGACTCAAGATGATTTGCTGATAGGATAAGACAATATTTATTGATTCTGAGGTGATAGGAAGTTCGACGGGTCAGCTAGTATTAATCTAAAAATATATGATGTTAAACTTAAGAAAGTAACTAATAGTAATTTACTACAATACAATATAAATAATTTGTGGATACGATTAGGTGTTCCAAAAAAGGGGTTGGCGCAGCGCGCTCGACGGGTGAGTGAAAGAGTGGCTGAAGTTGAGTGGCTACAGAGCCTACGTCAGGTCTTCAGGTGCGTCAGGTTTTCAGGGGCGTCAGGACTTCGGGCAAGACCGCGTCGCCGTAGTTCACAGCAAACCACGTCGTTATTAAGCCCGTAGGGAAAACCGAAATTCGGCTTGTCACTTTGCGTCCAATAAAAGTCGATGAAAACTTAAAATCCTCCAAAATGGAGACAGCTTTTAGAATATTGCTATATTTTCACGTCAGAAAATCTTAATTATTACTAAAATTTTGGTGTATTGGATCAAACAAAAATTCGTGCCAGTATCGATGGCTTCTAAATCTGCAGTCTGGGATATCAGAAAAAAACAATCCACAATATATTTTTAGAATCGAAGTTTAAAATGTGATCAGAAGATATGAGGCAAATTTTCTTAAAAGGATTGGAATAGAAATCAAAAAAGTTTTTAACCGTAGCAGATTTACGCTACACCCACTAGGGTTAGCACCATAAAATAAAAGCACAATTAATAAGTTTTTGCAAATTTTTATTTCCTGTTTGTCACAAATAAAATATTAGCACCTTTCTCCCGGTCTCCTACCCTTATCCCAATTTATTAGGGGTCGGGGTAACATGTCTTTTTCTCCACACTTCTCTATTAGTCGTCATCTCCGTAGTCACACACTTTCTAACCATATTATCCATCCATCGTTTCTTTGGTCTCCCCCTATTCTTATAGCCATTGACATTCATACTCAAAAGTTTCTTAGCGACATTTTCCTTATTCCTCCTCATCACATACCATGAAAACCGTTATAAATAAAATATAACTACACTAAAGTTTTAAGTTTTAAAATCAGAAATATAAGATTTCTATTAGAGCTTTTCGTACTAAGCTCAAAACCATAAACAGCGTACGATTTCCACGTAAATAGAAAACGAAATGCTATTTATTGTAACCACTTAACTATTCAAAATCAAATATTAATTAGTGAGCAGTAGTGGCCCAGTGATAACAGCTGTGACTTACGAGTTGTAGGTCGTAGGTTCGAACCTAGACAGGCGCTTTACTTTATGTAAATTATTTCATCATCGACATCAACATCGTGAGCAAACCGACACGTCCTATAATCGAAAATTCTAAGACATGTGACGGCCCACTCCCTTACGCATAAAGGAGGCCTGTGTACCAGCAGTAGGAACGCAATAGGCTGATAATGCATATTAAATCATTTTCTGTCATGGCATAATACAGCCTTATGATTACCTTATAAATAAGAAACAAGTTAATTACATACAAACAGCCACTAAACTACTTTACTGACTATAGGAAATAAAAGTAAAGTAGTTATAAGTAAAGTACTTTAATGGCTGTTTGTATACAGGATAAATTTTTAACCAGTGTATAGCTGTTTCTTATTTATAGGGTAATCGTAAGACTGAAAGCCATGCCAAATAATTATTAATATATGATTTTGAATAGTTAAGTAGTTAGAATAAATTGTATTTCATTTTCTATTTACGGGGACAAATCATACTCAGTTTGTGATTATGTATGTAATGCAGTATGAAAAGCTTTGATGAAGCAGTTTAGTGTAGTTAAATTTTATTTGTAACAAACCGTTTAATCTGTGATTTGTGAAACCCGTTTCTTTCCAGAAACAATTAGGAAATATAAAAGTGCAATTAAAATAAATTGTTCTTTTATTGTAAGGTGCCAACCCTAGTCGGGCAGAATCTAACAAGATTTTAGAGTAGTGGAAGCTGCCCCACCAAATCGAATTAGTGGGGCACATTCCACTGCAAAATTTTAGGCATTCCACTTTGCCCCACCAGTGGGACGGCTCGGTGGGGGCAAAGTGGAATGATTCCTAAAATAGCAAACAACAAACAAGTGTGCATGATGATAACAAAATTTAAAGAAAAAACAACAACTGGAGACACAAGTAAAATTCTTCGATTTATAGATATATTTGAATGCAATGTAGATCTTAATGGGCTAGTACGGGACTGAAACAAATAAAAATAACTAATAACTAGTCGAAAGAGGGATTTTTTTTCATATGTTTATTTATTAAAGAGGGTTTGATCACCTATTGAACATGCCACCCGAAAGAGGAATTATTAATTTCGGGAGATGGCGATATAGATCTAGAGGTAGAACGTTGTTTGAGCATTCAAGCAAGATATGATGTAGTTTGCCTTCTTTCAATCAGCACCTGCAGATAGAAGAGGTCCGAGCACGGATTTTTTCGTAAACGCAACACTCCAGTACTACAAAAACCTAGATAAATACGACAAAAGACGGACATAACGTATTTCGAGGTGTTTTTGTAGGGGTAAAATGAATGGATAATAGAAACTAGCATTTAAAGCATGCCTTGGACATGATAAAATTAATATATTGCAATGTTTTGCATGTCAAATTACTGACTATGTATTAGGAACTTAATTACTTACTTTAAGGCTAACACTGTACCAATACTTTTTACAAATAAATTATTATGATTATGTTTTTAAAAAAAGTACGACTTTCTTTAATTCGTGGACTCTGCTATGCATATGTTACTAAGATTAGGTAAACAATATGTTGCATTTTTGGTTACAGATATTATTTGTGGCTGGGCTTTTTACTTGCGGTGTTAACTCCAACCTATATTCCTGTTCTCTGGGGCGAGAAACCCTGGGTTGCTTTTTACGTCGCAGCGGTTTTACGTTTTACTTTTACGATTAACGTGACCGCACTAGTGAACTCAGCAGCACACATGTGGGGCACCCGGCCGTATGATAAGCACATCCGACCAGTGGAGATCAAGGTGTTATCATTATTTACGGCAGGAGAAGGCTTCCACAATTACCACCACACTTTCCCTTGGGACTACAGAACAGCTGAGCTCGGCGGCTACTGGTTTAATTATACTAAATTATTCATCGAAGTCATGGCAAAAGTCGGATGGGCATATGATTTGAAATCAGTACCGAAAGAAATGATAGAGAATCGTGTGAAGAGATCCGGTGATGGAACTCACCCAGTGTGGGGGTAGGATGACCCAGCCTTACCATATGAAGAGAAACCAGGATAAAAATTAACTCGCAGAATAAATTATATCAACACAAAAATCTGAATGCATGCATCAGCAGATGTTATGTTATTTATTTATTTTAATAAATTATGATGTGTTTATTTGTCACTATGCAGAATCATTGTGGAAATAAAATAATATCCAAATTAACCTTGTGTTTTTTTTTTTTTCAAAACAAGCAAGGTGCCGACTTTAGGCAACTAATATGTCTCGGCGCCATCTCGACGGTATAGTCTTGCCATACCACTTTGTAATGATATTGCCATGTGAAGAACGAATGATAGAGTTTAATGGCACAGTTATTCTCTCGCCCATGAAGATAAGTTTTGACTCAATTATTTAATGATTTCTCTCTTTAATGCATTTCTCTGTTAGAAACTGAAAGCATGTTTTTACTGGCCATTTTTTCGCAACTTCCGCAGTATTTTTAAATGTTAGAAATGGCCAAAAACTCCGTGTGAATTTCCTTTTTTTTGCCCAATACAGCGTAGTAACTGTAGGCTGTTCGTACCTCCTGCAATAAAATGACAACATGAAAGAAGCACAATCATAACTATTGTATCGTAAGGCCCATCCCCTGCGTCAATCCTGGTGATTACTTCATCATTATCATAATTTCAGCCGAAAAACGTCCATCGCCGGACACAGGCCTCCCCCAAGCACCGCCACGTCGGCCGGTTCTGTGCTTCTCGCATAAGTAGGTACAACGGATTTCTGCGGTCTTCACCAAGGGACGGGACGCCTTCCAACGCTACGTCGTCTGGTACGCGGTCGCCACGGTTGTTACTTTCTAATATGTAATTCGTACCAAGTACCCGTATTATTTATAATAAAATCTTTGAAGAATGGTCCGAAAAGTAAGCATTGTATGACTAGTTGAGTTCTTTAGAGTTTTTTGTCTAATGGCAATGATTATGCGTACCTGTATAAATGATGGCAAATCGAGGAAATTAAAGGGCCCAGCAGATGACGTGATTGCATCATACTGGCGCCGAGTATCGTCATGTCCCGTCGGAGCCGAGGGCTGAGGCACCATGACGCAGCTGCAAAAGGCCCTTGGCCCATACCGATTGAGCTCTGAAACAAATTAATGTAAATTTTAGAAAAGTCCATTAATTAACCCTTTAATCGCCCGACTTCATATCAGTTGTCGTGCCCTGGGGGCGCTGGGCCCGGCACAGTAAATCACAAAAAAGAGGGATGTGCAATACTTAAGAGACTAAAGTCTATTAAATTGTAAATGATTACATAATTAACTATTTACCTAATATAAACGTCTTTTTAATAGAATACTGCGTAATTAAATTTAAAAAAAGATTAAACGAGCTGTGGTATTTTGGTCGTAAATATACGACCCTGGCGAAATGGACCCGAAAATATTTGTCGGATTAATCCGACGTAGGCGGTTAAAAGGTTAACTTAACGTTATAAAAATGAACGTCTGATAAGCGTCTGCATAAGCGTGATCAGCCTATAATGTTTCTACTGCTGGGACAGAGCTCCCCTCTGTGAGAGGGAGCGGAATCCACCACCCGTGCCTAGTGCGGTATGGTGGATGTCGCCATGCTTTCAAATTGATGTCTGACGTCATACTAAACAGTTGAGAAATCCGATCTCTTCTTTATAATTCACAACATTGGATTAGATGTTTATTTATTTAGGAATATTCGGCAGGTATTGAGTGCCAAACATCGACCAACGACCTGCAGTTACTTCTAGGTAAATTAAGTTATAAATACCAACCTACTTGCTTGTTTTACAAGTTTTAAACTTGTTAACTATCAGACATAGAGAATGAACTGAGCGTTCCATATTCAGTTGTGCAGTAAATACATACCAAAAAGTACGAGAGAGACAAAGGCAATGTGCGACCAGTAGGTAGTTCTCTTTCTACAAATCTGATTAATCCAATGATACCTTTGGTTTAACGAGATATTTAATAATACTCAACCAAAAAGCTATCTAGATTTAGTTCGCCTTAAGAGAGTTTTCATTATTCTGAATTTGTGCCCGGTTGATGGAAATAGGCTCGCCCCTATTACATGGGACTAAAACATAACTGGCGAAACGAAATGTGGGTGTAATATAGGTACCTCTGCCTAACCATTCGGGGAAACAAGGCGTGATGTTATGTTATTCTGAATTTTTATTTAGTAACTTATTGACATAACTACTTTCTTTTATTAGTTACCTACTGTAATGTTCAATGTTTTTCCTAAAAAATAAAATTGGAACACTGCGCCTATGTTATTACATGCTTGCGAAAAAGAGACGTGATGGCCGCGTATTCGCTTTGTCTCTTTCTAGAGAGTGGTCACTTTTGTGAGGCTAACGCTCAGTCCATTTTCTACCTATGTTTTTGTGTTATCCCACAAAATGACGTAGCCGTATAATATACACTTACCTAGGTACAGTTCTCCAAAGATAAGTAAGTACCTATGCGTTTCGGGAATCATCGTTTATTTTCGGAAATAAGACCCCGCGATGGTGAGATCTAATATCAGCTGTTACAACCATGGAAGTATTACAGGCCTATTTTGTATTGCCATGTTTATTAGATTATTGATTAACCCTATGCAATTCCTCTTAATGTCCCGACAAAGAGAAAACCTCATACAAAGCATGGTACTCCAAAACTTAGAAGCATTGCTTCTGTTGGTTTCCTACTCTGGGGCACGACGTTCCAGCTAATTCCGAAACCAGAAGATTACCGAAGCGCATACGCATGTACCTTTTCTGGTTTACCTGTAGGTACCTACCTCGTGTAAAACTGCGTCGCCGTACCGACAAAATAAAAATAGTTGTGTCAGAGTAGCGCCCATGTACTGTATTAATGACACGAGCTGCATTATGCCCATGTCTTCCTGAAACGGGAATAAAGAATAACAATTGAAATTAAAAATACCTAATACTGTTCTATAAAATCTCGAACTAACTCAAATCATTTATGTCAATGAAACCAGATTGAACACTCTTGAAGGTACCTACCTATCAGGATCTAGAGCCGTGTTAAGGGGCCCGACCGGCAGCGGGAGCCAAAATTATCCTGGCGATTTAGTTACGTGCAGGGTAGCTACCGCTGTATCTGCCGCATCAAATCAATGATATGGGGCCCCTATGTTAGAAGGACCCCCCAACGCTCGCTCTTGCATTATTTTAGTAGGAAGAATCACAACGACAGCTTTACCTAGTCTCTGCGCTAGGATGCTCCACGACATCCATTTCGACATATCCATTCAAGCGTTTTAGCCCTAAGCTTGGCTTTTAATAAGATCTGTAACTGACGCTGGCCCTGAACTGACCCTTTAAGGGGAACCTAGTCGCGGGCTCGAACTCACTGGTGGGCCTGGTTACAAAGCACGCTGTCTCACCAGGCATCGTGTCCGACAGAGGTAGTATCAGTGATGAGCAGTTAGACGCTAGTCTACACGCACAACATTATTGTACAACAGGCGCGTAAAAAATTAAGAACAGTCCTTCGGAAGATCGGGTTTTATGAAAAAACCACTGCAAAAATCAATGACCAATAAAGTTTATTGAACTTTTCGATATTTGAGCTTTGTCGGTACTGACTTGGTTTTTCAGATTTTAAACTTCTTTTATTACTTAAACACGCCCAAAGTTAGATTAAATTAGCAAGAAAAACGAATCTTTGTCGGTTCCTACCTTTTTAATGGCTTTTTATTTTAATATTATTTTTTGTGTACAGACAATATTAATAATGAGACAAAACCATACCATGTTTAATTTTTGATGTAAATAAACAGTGGAGTAATACACTCTCGAAGTTTGCATGGGAAAAATGTGGACTAGGTTCACCTTAAGGGAGTTGGAGGGTGGAAGTTACAGATATCATCATTTTATTGATACCTATTTGTGTGCGAATTCTAGCCTGTATACCAAATTTCAGCTGTTTAGGATTTTCATATATTTTAAAAATAAATTCAAAACTATTTTAAAATTAAGCAAAAACTGTATTTTGAGAGCCTCACAACAAGCCCTTTCATCGGATACGTCACACAGTAAAGTTTGCAAAACTTTTGTTTTTAATTTTCTAGCCAACAAGCACACGTGTGATCGGTTTCCGTTTTTTCATAACGACGTGCAGAACCCTAAAAATTACCAGTGGTTAAAAAAAATCAGCGCTAGAACCAAACTACGGCCCGGGACCAGTTGTGTATTCGCACGGTTTTGTCAGCATCAGTAATATAAGGACCAAGGTGCGTATATGCGTGAGACATGGGATATTTTGTAGGTACTTACGGATTTCAATCTGACAGCAACGGAGCACAATGTTAGAGTGGCAAGGAAGAAATATACACCTATGATACTGCTCAACAACTTGTCGAGCTCAGTAATTGAACTGAAAATGGAAAAGAAAAGAATTTATTGTTGTTACTGGTGGCTTACAAAATAAAAAGTAATGTGTGTCCCCTAGGATGTACAATACCTACTAAGAAATACCTACCTATCTAATAAAATTAAAAAAAGTTAAAACAAGTTCGGTTTTGAAAGAATAATTTGCTTTTGAATTCAGAGGTGTAGGTACTTACGAGTTATACTTTAACCATACTAACTTTACCAGTAAGCTGTTAGTCTGATGACACCGTATGATCCTGAAGTGAGCTCTATCGTCTCTTCTCTTTGAAAAATTGCACTGTTTCCCCTTTCCTCCAATGCGTGAACTATAATCGCGGAGCAATGAAAACTGACCACATACGAATATCATGATCCCTATGGCTGTCAAATCAAATGCAACGTGGACATAGACACAGTAAACAGCAGACACAAATTCACATAGAACTGTTATAATGTAGCCGAAAATGCTCAGGTCATCCAGTGGAGCCCAGCTGGGCAAAATGTGGGGATACCCCAGACATTCCAATCCCCGTGTCTTACAAAGAAAATTTTCCACGAACGGAGACACTATAAAAATGAAAGCTGTAAAGCTATATATTCTAGTAAGAATGGTTGCGGTATTTCTATATTTATTTGTGTAAATGCTGATGGAGGCAGCAAAGTTGACACTCTCCTCGCAATCCGACTGATACTCCGCGTGTGAGATGGGATCTTTACTCATTTGTGTGTTTTCCAATATTGAGATTTGATTGAGAAGTGTACGCCACCTTTGATGGCTTCTGCGCAATGAAAGTAGTTTGAAGACCCCCATGCCACAAAACACGAGAACACTGAAGCATTCGAAGAGCCTTTCAGGATCTTCCCTAGCCATGACGAGGGCGATGACTTGAAAGACGCATGTTGTCAAGAAACAGAATGCGGACACGTTGGCTGCCCAGTGCACTCTGTGGACAGTCATGTACGATGAGAGGCTTGTGCTGTGAATCGGACGGGTTATCAGAGCGACTAGGTCGTCAGTCTCGCCTGCAGGAGCACCCCACAACCCAAGGAGGTTCTTTAGCTGCAATCGAATATTAAAATGTCTCAGAATATAAGTTTTGTACCTACTTATAATATTAACCAATATAATAATGTATTAATTAAAATGAGTAATTTACAAACCTTAGACAACATCGTGAATGAATCCGAACCACGTCCTCAGGAGAATGTCGCAAGTCTTATTATGTTTGATATTGTTCTTGAAAGACTACCTAACAACCTAACTACTTATTGAGTCATTATTTACTTAATGCGGCGGTAAAAGGAGGTGGAGTATCATTAACTAGAAACATCCTGAATTGTCGAAATAGGCAAAAGAGTACTTCAACATGAATTTTGTACTGACGAAAGTAGTTCTTTTTGTATTAGGTCTTAATTAGTAATTAAAAAAAAATAAGGGCTGATTATCACTATAGTTTCAACTATTTGACAGTGTCTCGGGAATACAAACTTTACCTTTTTGTATGTAGGTACTTACTGCAGTTATTAAGTGTAATTAAAATCAAATTAATGGTAGGTATTACGCATACTTATCAACTTTGTTGTTTGATTATAATAATTGTATAAGTAATGATATCGCAATTATTAAAACTTTTCTGTTAACAACCTGATAGTTATGAAGAGTCCAAATCTTCTATGGGTAGGTACGTATATTAAAATAATGACAACGTCAAACCTGACAATTGAATAATTGAATGATGCGGATTGGCGCAAAAACAGCTGGATTGGATGAAAAAACAAACACGGCCAAACGGTTTTAGATGAAATGTTGCATACAGATAGTTTATAGCCTGGATTAACACACAGGTAAAATATTTCACGACATCCTCGCGGGCGAAGCCGCGGGAAAAGCTAGTAATTCATAAATAAAATATAGCTATTGGTTAGTATACCTGTAGTTAAATCAAAATCAAATAAAGCATTATTATTACAGAGCAGCTCGTGGCATAACACGCACGGGTCGATCGAAAGTTAAGCTACGCTTACCGCGATGGATTCGTTGATGAGTCGCCGCTATTACAGACCCCTCCGTGCCTCGGAGAGCACATTTAGGGATGGTTTATCCTAGACACGTCACAAGCACGAGCCGCGTCCGTTCGTGCTTAATTTACGTATGCACGAGCCTCGGACGGGACATAGATGCTGCATCGTGCATGGTGAAGCATGAACTGCTTCATTTAAAATGTTCGTAAAGTTTTGGATCCATGCCTCGTCTGTGGCTCGCACATGGCATGGCCCGCGCCCGGCACATTCTAGCATAAATCATCCTTAGCCGTTGGTTCCCACTGTCTATTGTAAATCTTTGGCAGTCGTTACGGGCTTCTGACTACTGAGGCAGAAGTCGAAGTCTGATAACCACAGTACTGGGCTGTGGATGACACATAGGTAGTCGCTTCATGAAAAGTTCTGGTATTCAGTTGCATTTGGTAAGACTGTAAGCCAACTACTTGGGAAAAGGCTAGGCAGATTGATGTGTTTAGTAGATCATTACGCATTTAATGACTTGCTTAGTAATTTAATAATTGCATAATTCATTAAAGTTTGTTGATTCTTACTACATAGGTAGGTACTAGGACTTGCAAAAATTGCGATATTCGAATATTCGACCAATTTCCATAACACCGGACTGCGATCCCTGCGAGACCGACGGCGCAAGCGTGATGTGTGGTATGTGTGGTGGACAAGTATCTTCGTACCATCAACTATGTGTAGGTACCACATAGAAATGCTAATTTGAGTGTTGGTTATATATTTACAAAAAAAAACCGAAATTATCTTGAAGAACAATGGGGGGAGGTCTATGTCCAGCAGTGGGCTTCTTTCGGCTGAAATAATGTTGACGATAATAAATATAGCTCCTTCCACTAATAATTTTTTACCATTGTCTGGTAATCTGTTTGATTAGGTATATGTTCCTTAACTTTTGTAATTCGGTGCTGTGACCAAAAATTACATTAGTATCAGTAAGAATAGTGCTATGTTACATTGAAAATAGTATAGAGTTTTTTTTTAATAAGCCTATGGGGCCATTCAAGTATTACGTAAGCACTACAAGGGGGCGGGAGGTCTTTGTTTTGCTTATTTTTGATGACATGGACGAAAACGATGACAATATTCCAAAATCACAAGAAAGTGAACAGACAGAACATTGAGCGGCAAACATCCAATGTTATCGAAGACTTGAGTCATGGATTCGTGTGTCGATTGAAAACTGTTACATGTGTACATGTTAATTTGAATTAATATTCCAAAATTAAAGAAAAAACCGTTTGTTTTGTTCGTTAATATGTAAAGATTAAAATAACTGAATACCATCTTAAAATTTGCTTAAATAAATCTATGCGTTAAAGTCCTCTATTCCAAGCATATTCCTTATTTCTAGAGTTTTATCTGCTGCTCATGAATCAATAAATAAACCAGAACACATTGAAAAATGCATATACCAATGTTTACGTAAGCATGGGAGGGGGGAGGGGTAAGACCTTTGCTTACTATTTAATTCTTTGATTTTATTATAAATATTAGAAGAATACTTATTAATCGAGATCTGAGATCTCGATTAATAAGACTTGTATCGTGTGTGGTTGTCTGTGTATCGATCGCTTTTGCATTTAAAGGCCTTTAAGTTCGTGAAGTAATTAACCGACTTCCAAAAGGAGGAGGTTCTCAATTCGTCGGAACCTTTTTTTTTTTTTTTTTTTTATGTATGTTCCCCGATTACTCGAAGATGGCTGGACCGATTTGGATAACTTTTTTTTGTTTGAAAGGGTATACTTCCCAGGTGGACCCATGATCATCAAGTTAGGATCTGATGATGGGATCCTGGAGAAATAGAGAGAACTCTTCAAATTTTATAGGCACACTTGAAGCAATTTGTGTAGTTATTGGAAGAGTACTTTCTCGGAGTGGTTCCATTTCAATTTGGTGAAGATCTGATGAAGAACTTCGGAGATAGGCAACGGAACTCCTCAATAAATGATAGCAAATGGACAGGGATTGCTGAAATCTCATGTCTGTCAATTGTTTACACCAGTTAATAACATAACATCACGCCGGTACGCTGTGAAGGCACATGTGAACCACTAAAAAGAGAAAAATAAAAAACTTTTTTCACAAAAATAAACAACCGACTTCCAAAAAAACACTAAAAACTGAAAAATAACTTTAATTTCGGAAGGCGGTGACAAAAAATTAAAATACATATCCAAAGTCACCGACTTCCGAAATTAAAGTTATTTTTCAGTTTTTAGTGTTTTTTGGAAGTCGGTTGTTTATTTTTGTGAAAAAAGTTTTTTTTATGAAGCAGTAAAAAATTGATTTATTCCTTGATATTACTCAGACTTCTACTGTATCTAAAACATTGCCAAATAAAGGCATGATTATTAAAACATCTTATTTTTTTAACTATTCGAACAATTGAATATTACCTACCTGAAAATTTCCGAATATTTGCAAACCCTAATATGTACCTAAGTTACACACAGTTACTAGGGGCATTACCATTTTTAATTTTCTACTAGCTTTTGCCAGCGACTTCGCTCGCGTGGAGGTCGGGAATTATCCCACGGGAATGTACCTATTACCGGGATAAAAAATTGGTATCCTATGAAAATATTTTAAATAATAATTATATGTAAATAATTCACGTTATAAACTACCTGTGTGCCAAATTTCAACTAATTCTCTCCGGCCGTTTTTGCGTGATTGAGTAACAAACATCCAACCATCTAAACATCCAAACATACAAACATACAAACTTTCACATTTACCTATAATAATAATACTCCAAATATTTATTATTATTTCTGGGTTTGCGCACTCAGTGAATGTTTGTGCCGTAACATACACTACCTTTCTTGCATACTTTTCTTTGCATTAGGTGTATTTTTGATTGAGTACCCGCCCTTTCCATGTTACAATGGAAAACAAACACTTCATAGGTTAGACACCTGCGCAATTTCCCTGAATCAAAACATTTGCTAATTACGCAATCATTCATTATTCATTCGTCGGTCGTGGTTCCAATAATAATAAGTACGTATTGCATATTGGTCATAATTTATTATAAATTAAGCATTAATTAACACATAAAAGCCCGAGTTATGATAAGAAAAAAGAATTGGCATTTCCACTGAGTTTAAATATCTGTTCCAGTCTACCATCCCGCAGACTGCCATCCATTGTTAGAACGAGAGCTCAGGTCTGGTTTGTCCCAACCGTTGGAAGAATCAAGACTTTCGATCACGGTGGAATCTGCAAATCTGTCGTTCCATCCGGGAGACGATCTGAAGGAATTGCCGCCGTAACCACCGTTGGAGCTGTATCCACTTTGTGACCAACTACTGCTTGAAGGACTTCTGTTTCCGTTTCCGCTACGACTTCGGCCATTTGATCCAAAGGCAGAGGTCCCACGCCAGCCACCATTACTGGATGATCGACCCAGATTAGCTCTAGAGTTGGCCCAGCCACCGCCAGAAGAACGTGCGAGACCAACGGAAGGTGCTTCACCGAAACCGCTGCTTACTTGCCAGCCGCTAACACCTGGGAAAACACCACAGTTTTTTTAAAAGTAGTTATTGTAAAATAAAAAAAGGAACAACCCTTTTTATGAAAATTACGCGGACGGAGGAGTCCAGAAATGTAAAATTTTATGTAATAATGTATTTGGTAAAATATGTATATTAAGTTTCAAATGAATTATCGTCAAATTTCGATCAGTAGCGATCACTAGTATGACTAAATCGATAATGCTAATAGAGCAGTGGCAGCCCAGTGGTATCGCTCCCGAGTTGCGAGTCGCAGGTCGTAAGTTCGACCCCAGGCAGGCACTTTACTTTGTGTATTTAATTTCATCAAAACTTTCTCACTCAGAATTTGATTACAATAAAATTACTAGTTTCTGCCTACTATTTGGTTCGCGTGTAAGTCGTAAGACTGGTAGGTACACAATTAATATAGTAAAATTAGTAACAGCCACATCTTTACTGATCACCATCGGTCCCTTTTCAAGAGCAATGGTGGCGCAGTGGAACCGGCCGCAACTTGAGGCGGAAATTTCTTGAAAACGATCAAAAAGGTGGTTTTTAAAACCAGTGTATCTCTTTAACCGTAAATATTTTTTAAAGCAAAAAAATATATGGTATTTTCAAGTTTATTTTGCATACAGTGATGTAACTCCAAACATAAAAACACACTTTAATGCATCAAAAAAATCATCAGTCACCTCTTAATTATTTTTAAAATCGGTTTATCGCTTCAATAACAATTATAATTAAAAATATACCATAAAATTCCAAATGCCAAACTGCATCCAGTGATGGATTGTTTATATTAATAAATAAATAATATCTAATTTTATACGATTTTATTTGCACTTTTACGACGTACGTTTGCTCATTTATTATTCGAATTCATTACAACAGATTTTAACCCGTATCGGATTGCAATAAGAACTATTATCGCTCATAACGACATTATTTAAAGTACATCTCTTAACGCCCTGGTAGGGCGTTAAAAGATGTAGGTCGTAGGTTCGACTCAGCCAGGCGCTTTACTTTGTGTAAATTATTTCATTACAACTGCTCTCAAAACGGTAAAGGAAACCATCGTGAGGAAACCGGAATGTCCTAGGACCAAAAATTCGAAGATATGTGTGACGACATCCACCAACACGCTCTGGGCCCGCGTGGTGGATTATGAGGCAATCACAATGAGGAGGCCTGAGTTCCAGGAGAGAGAACGCTATAGGCCAGTGGCGGATTTACACATTTGCCGCCAGTAGGCTATTAAATTTTTTCCGCCCTTACTAACCTTTGCAGTCTACATCGTCATCATTACACAAGCTTTTTCCCGTTATTAGTATGTTTGTGAAGTAAGGGATTGTTGTGATCTGGGGCACAGTAGTGACCACGCCAGGATGAGTCAAGCGAAGCGCAATTGCACTACCTACCTTTTCTCGAAGGGTTTCGTCGTTTTTTTAACCCTCTTAACTTGTGTTTAGATTATACCAGATAAACAAAATTCTCGGTATATGATGTTAAGAGGCTCTTTACACTAGCGTTAGCTCAGCGTAGGCGTTCGATGAACATATGCGTGGCGCGAGACCATATAGCTCGCACTGTCAAAAAGTTATCGGATCTCATGTAGAGCCAAGCTTCTAGAGTTGAGGTAGTCGATCTTATCGGAGATCGTGCGGTATCACCGGACCATCCGGATGGCCATGACCCAATGGGACGCCTTCAACCGGCGGGCTGGTTGACGCCTCAATGAAGGCGCCCACATCGGTGCTCCGTATAGGGCCATGGACCGCACGACTCCCGCATAGAGCCTCCGGCAGGAAGCGTTTGGCCCCCTAGATTGGGCAGGGGCCGCTTCAAGGCAGTGCACAATGTGGTCAAGTAGTGGAAATTGATTTATCTTAGAGTTCTAACTTTATTTTGTATGCAGGTAAAATTTTTTGCAATCTCAGGAATTTCAAACGATTCCGGGATCCAGGATTCTGAAAGGCATGTCCGTATTATTCTTTCGTGGGAATAAAAGTGAAGCTTAGGTATATTAGCGCCCGATTATCTGGTCACTGGTGATGACGATAGTGGGCTTGTATTACAGTTCCCTGAGCTCTTCGGACAGCAGCAGGTGGATTTAATGTTTAAAACTCCTAGGACTAGCCAAGACAACCGAACAAACAATCACCTGCCATGTTGTCTCTATACCAGCTTCGTAGAGCACTTCATAAACCGTTACATAATGTGTTACTTACCTGGAGAATGGACATCTTGGCTGGCTATGGCTGCCGCTGCGGTAATGAGCACTAGCATCAGAATCTTCCCCTACAATAAGAGAACTTGAGATTAATAAATCAATATCATCTTCAAGATTTCCTAAGTTTATTTCAGGATTGTTTTTTTCGTTTTCTTGTTAACCTTGCTTAATTGAAGCAGTTAGCGACCTAGTAACTGGTTAAAATTTGCCTCATTGTTAAAAAAAAACAAGGGGCAGTGCGGGCGTAATGGCAACGGCCGCGACTTTCCAGTTAAAGTTTGTAGGTTCGAACCCAGACAGGCGTTAGGAGAAAACGTTGCCGAAAAACATCTTGAGGAAACTGGCATGTCCTAGAACCAACAATTCGAAGACATGTGGCACGTGACATCTAGCAACCCGTACTGGGCCCGCGTGGTGGATTACGGTTTTACGGCCCTGTCCCAGCAGTGGGAACATAATAGGCTGATTATGGGATATTATGTAAAAAAAAAACAACCGACTTCCAAAAAAACACTACAAAGTGAAAAATAACTTTAATTTCGGAAGTCGGTGACTTTGGATAGGTCGTAGGATATAGGTAGTCGGGGACATTGGTTTTTTTTTAAGATTTTTATTTTTTACTTTTTAGTTATAGTACCTATCGCAGTTTGTTTGCTGTAATTTTTTGAAGAGTTTCGTTTCCTGTCTCCGAAACGCATCATCAGATCTATATGAGATTTTTATGGGACCATTTCGGAATAAACCCCTTTCGAAAAACAAAATTGCAAATCCGTCTACTTATGTATGTTCGAGCATGACGGAGTTATGCCCGAACATACATAAAAATATATCTATAAACATATCGAATTGGTAACCTCCTTCTTTTTGAAGTCCGGTAAAAACACAAATTACACAGAAGACTCACTTACCATCTTTAGTAGTGATACTCAGTTCTTTGGCAACGATTCATGAATCCCATCACATTTATACCATTTAAGCCGGCATCCCATACCTATCCAGTTTTTACTGTCGTACATCAGAGGCACGGTATCATAAGCCCAACAATAGCGTTATGTAAAGTGACACGATTTGACTATTAATTTGATGATTAAAGATTATCAGTCACAAAGAAACAAAGCTAGATGTGTCATCTGCCATTAATTAGGAATTATGTTTCTATAGTTAATGCTTCAAGGTCAGGTTTGGGACGTTCCAGTTTATTCTATGAGTCATGGACTTATGTTATTAGGTCACTAGGCGAATTATAACTTCATTTAATCCACTATCTCATTCTTACAGCAACACGAGAATAAGTGACACGGAAACATAAGTTACCATCTCAAAGATAGTTGGTGATAGGTAGGTAGGTATGGCGGAAAGTATAAGGCGGATCACACACTACTTACGCACTACGCTCCGTGCGTGAATCGAGCCAAATTCTTAGTGCTTTTCCAGCGTCTTTATTAAATGTGTATGAAAATAATCACCCGCTGAGCGCGTTTTCTGCGCCCCGTCGCGTGGTGCGTTTTAGTGTGTGAATCGCCTTAATGTTGCTGATCCTACAGAAAGGTATCTGTAGACCTAATTATGGGTAGGTATATGTAAGACCAGTAACAAACGTTCTGAAACAAACGTGCTTGGTAAGTTATGTGAATGATAAATTAACGATGGGTCGGGAAGCCAAACTGGTTTTACTACAACTTTATACTTTTAAATACGAAGAAACTGTTTTCGTATTTTATAACTATAAACTGTTTTTTCGCACCATTATATAGATGACATTAAAAAAAGAAAAATAAAACGATTTCCCGCGATTTTTCAATTGTTTTCTGTCCGCCAAAATGAGTGGATCTAACGATTCGATACATTTTGAACTTTTAATAAAAAAAGGGATGAAGCGACACAAACCGCAATGTGACTTTTATGGACTTAACACAGTGCCAGTAAGAGTAGCATAAAGTTGGTTTAAGCATTTCCAGCCCGAGAATCTTGAAGTAAAAGTTGCAGCTCGCTGTGGTCGCCCTGTTACGGATGAAGTCGTTGCCGTTTTTGAAAAAGTTGAGCATAATCGGAGTAGTTAAGATAAAGGTAGCTGGAGAGTTTTGAAAAAGTTTGGGCATACAAAAACCTCGATATTAGAGTACCACACGACCTCACTGTAAGAAACACGTCAACAAAATAATCTTGTACTCATTAGCGAATGAGTTTAGTATAAAGTATCAGTAATAAGTACATGCCAAAAGATGTCCACCGCTGGACATAGGCCTCCGCCAAGCTCGGCTTCAGCCACTTCGACCGGTTCTGTGCTTCCCGCATCCAGCGAATTCCTGCTGCTTAAACAAGGTCAACGGTCCAGCATGTGGGAGGTCTTCCAACTGCGGTTCTCTATTGATCACTGACCTACGGCCAGTCAAGCTCCACCACAGACTATAGCGAAACTCGGTTAACTCCCATTGAGGCGATGCTGTGTGTTCGATGAGAAACAAGTAAGAAATTGAGAAAAAATGGCCGAAATTGATCAACAAAAAGGGTGTATTTCATCATGATAACGCAAAACCACAAATATCGTTAGCCACTCAGCAAAAATTGAGTGAGCTTGGTTAGGAAGTGTAAATGCATCCACCATGTAGCCCTGACCTTGCACCTTTAGATTTCCATGTGATTCGGTCTCTTCAGAATTCTATGTTAGGTTCACATCAAGAGAGTACCTACTGTCAAAACTACTTGTTGCAGGTTTTTAATCAGAAGTCCTAAAACCATAGCAATTGGATTAACCGACTTGCTACAAAATGGAAACAATATATCGAACAAAATGGCTCATATATACCTATTATAATCAAATGTAAATTAACTTCAAAAAAATTTTATTGAATTTGTATATAAAATACAAAGAAACTTTTTCCAAAGATTAACATTTCGCCATATCACCGTTGAAGCACATATTATAATAAAAAAACAGTACTCGTTTACCTTTCTAAAGGCTAATTAAACCCGAAAGGTTAAAACTATTTAGTATTATCCATGCAAATTTTGGCAACACGTACCTACCCAAAAAACTGGCCAAGTGCGTGACCACGTGCGATGAAGGAACCCGTACAAACCTAACAGTGTCGTTGATGTTTTTGGACTGTGTTTTCAAATGTTTTCTGGTATAATTCCAACTGCAAATGTAAGTTGGTCGACTATTACTCGTTAACTTGTAAAGCTTACTTAGCTTGTGATAGTTTTCGTTTTAACTTTGTAATATAAATTCCACTGTTGTGAGTTTTTTCACATTTCCAAAAACAGGACAGGGTGTGGGATCACTTAACTCACATGAAAATGAGCGTATTAAAGCTTATTAAATATTTCGTAAACAATTAAATCGACGCTTGTCAAAATTGTATGAGCAATAAACAGCAGACAATTGTTTTGGATCGGCTTAAAGAAAGGTACTTTCGGCGAAAATAGTTATCGGTAGGTAATAGGTAAAACGGACTGTTGTCTGCAACTCCACGTCTAAGCGAGTATTTTGCGTACGGGTGGGAGAATCGGTTATTCGATCCAACCCAACTCCTCGAGAAAGGCCAGCAACGCTTTGGTGTTGCTGACAATCTCACGTAGGGTACCTGGGTTACCAAAGTATTTTGCCCTGTACAGCGGACTGTCCGTTACCCCTATGACAAAGAGATGTTTGTTAAATGACCCATGGCCAGTTACAGCTGCTGTAATTGTACGCAGCTATGGTTTAGTTAAACGGAGAACCTGTTTCGTGAGGCGGACATCGAACGCAGGAAGTGCTTCCTTAGCCTGCCTGCACTCACTTAGGTCCAACCATATTTTGTGATGTTGATCCCTGGTTCGTTTCCTTACCAGAGTGCGTAGATACCCGAAGGGGAGTGGCGCAATGGGTTCTGGTCCCACTGGTGCCATGCTCGACCCCCGCCCGGTAAGTTCATCGGCTGCATCGTTTCCTAGCGAACCGCTGTGTCCTTTGATCCACTGAATGGTCATGTTATTGAGGCTACCTACCTCGTTGAGGCGCTGGTGGTACTCGTATATCAGCCCCGAGTCAACTGTATGACTGTTCAGCGCTTGCAGAACAGCCATGCTGTCTGAGATTATGCGGATCGAGTGGTCCTTAACTTCCCTGGCCATGATAGCAGACGCGGAAAGGGTGATGCCCAGGTATTCGGCCTGGAACACTGTGTTATGGACTCCCCGTGGTGTGGCTATGTGGATGTTGAAGTCCTCCGAGAAGACTCCAGCCCCTGTACCACTACCTGCTTTTAATACATCCGTGAAGATGTGCAACTCTGCGGGGCGCAAGCCTTTGCATCGTCAATCATCATGCAGTTGGATTCTGTATTTTTTATCGAAGATAAATTGTTTGTGCATCCGGTCATTTATCGCCTTCGTAATGGGAAACTTACTTCTGGCTTCTGACTTCTGGCTTCTGACTTCTGGCTTCTGACTTCTGGCTTCGATCGCTGCAGTCGGAGAAGTCCTCATGCAGCCCGCGGTCGCCATGCAGGCTAGTCTTTGCATGCGCTGTAGTTTATTGGTGGCTGTAGCTAGCTTGGTGTGGGGCCACCAGACCACGGCCCCGTAGGCGATCATGGGGCGGATCATTGTGGTGTACAGCCATAGTATTTTTTTGGGTGATAGACCCCACCTCTTACCTATCATTCTCCTGCACTGTCAGAAGGTGATGCAGGCCCTGTTCAGCTTGTTGTCTATATGGCTGCTCTAGTTTAGCTTATTGCCAAATTAACCCCGAGATACTTGATTTCGTTGGCCAACTGAAGTTCTGTGTTGAACAGTTTCGGTAGGCGAAAAGGGCCTAATGCTCATTTTTGGGTGAACATGACTAGTTCAGTTTTGGTGGGGTTCACTGATAGCTCAAATTCCCTGCACCATCTCTCTACGATACGTAGTGCTTGCTGAGTGAGGTTACAGATCGTTCCCGTAACCTTCCCCGAAACAAGGATTGCGAGGTCGTCTGCATAACCTATTGTAAAGTAATGGCTGGCGTTGAGTTTGGTGATAAGGTAATTTATCACCAGATTCCATAAAATCAAAAATCAAAATCAAAATATTTTATTTCACATAAACCTGCAAGGGCACTTATGAAACGCCAGAAGCTAGGTGCACGGTTCCAATTTGTCGCTTCCTATGGAGAAGAGCCGGCAAGAAACTCCACGGTTACTCTTTTAAAAATAATTGGCTTTTATAATGTTTTCAAATTACAGTGACATTAGGTATGGGAGGATAGTGCAGGCCTGTCAATAAGTACCAGGTACTTAGAGGAATGAAAATAAAGAATAGAAACTGTAGGCCTACAACGTTCTCTCATTCACAATATGTAAAAGAATCTATATAAGTAAAATCAACCTATTTAAACCAAGTGATATGATTTCCGTGAGAATCACTAACAACTCGATACTATACGTATCGATACTACGTATACTACTCGATAATACAAGTGTTGTATAATGTCAAATAATGACGAGAACATGTCAGAAAGTGTAAAAAATAAAATTAATAAAATTAACATTGCAATTCGGAAGCAGTTAATACACGCTCACATAGTTACGGTGCAAATGAGTTACCAGGGAAGCCACATGTGCAGAAGGAATTAATGCCAAACTTCCTTGTCTTCAACGTAGTCTTTTATCTTATAATATGCTTTTTTGATAATGACACGTTTGATGTGAGTTTTAAACTTTCCATCGCTAAGTTCTGTAACCGATTTTGGCAACTTGTTATAGAAGCGGATACTGTTTATTAGAAATGACTTGCTAGTTTTAGTTAATCTAAATTTTGGAATCACAATTTCATCTATACTATGTGTATTTAGATTATGAGAGTCGCATCTTTTTTTGAAAAGACCTAAATTTTTGCGAACATATAAGATATTTTCTAGGATATAAAGAGAAGGCAGAGTTAGTATGTCAACTTCGTTGAATTTGTTTCTAAGAGACTCGCGAGGCCCCATTTTATAGATTGCGCGGATTGCCCTCTTTTGTAGAATGAAAACTGAATCTACGTCAGCTGCCGACCCCCACAGCAGAACGCCATAAGACATAATACTGTGAAAATAAGCAAAGTATACTAACCTAGCTGTGGCTACATCAGTCAACTGCCTTATTTTTCTTACTGCGTAAGCAGCTGAGATTAATCTACTTGAAAGAGATCTAATGTGGGCACCCCATTGCAATTTTGAATCTAAAGTTATTCCTAGAAATACAGTTTCCGAAATAGCATCTAGTGTCTTGCCATCAAGTTTTAAATTTAGCCCTACTTGGGGTAAATTTGGTAATGAGAACTACATTTCGTTTTGTTCGCATTGAGTAAAAGATTATTAGCCGCAAACCATTTCGAGAGAACAGCTAGACTATCGTTGACATGTAAGACATCCGTATCTTTTCTATCTATTCTAAAATAGAAGAGGGAACAGCACCCCTTCCTGGGGGCAGCCTCTGTCTATCATGGCCAGCTTCTGCTCATCCTCAAGGTGAACCATTCGTTTGCTATGCATTTTATTAATCCAGTCTGTTAGTACCTGTTCTCCTCCATGTCTAGAGAGGGCGCTGCCAATGCTGGAAAAGTTGGTTTTATCGAAAGCTCTTTCGATTTCTATGAAAGTGCCCAGGCAGGTGCCTTTTTAGTGTATCGCTTCTTCTATCTGGCTGACCACTTGATGAAGAGTAGATTCGGTCGACTTACCAGAGCTGTATGCGTGTTGTTTACTCTGGTATAGTTTTGAGTGCACCGTCTCTCAGCTCCCTATCTATGTGATAACCTAAGCCTTTCCAATGTTTTCAATAGAAAAGAGGTTAGGCTGATTGGTCGGTGAGATTTGGCGTTAGTATAGTCACCTTCATCTGGCTTTGGGATGAAAATAACTTTCACTTCCCTCCATCCCTTGGGAACGTACCTAAAGGCGAGGCACGCTCTCATTAGAAGCACTAGTCTGATTGCGACAGAGGCTCCCCCATTGCAAAAGGCGGGAAACACTCCATCGGGGCCTGCTGCCTTGAAAGGATGGAAGCTTCGGATGGCCAATTGGAGTTTCTCCAGTGTGATCACCCTGTGTGCGTACCACCAGTCGTTTTCTGATGGTGTTTGAATAACGTCTTACCAGTCGATTACCTGATATATCCAGGGAAGTGAGTTTCAATTAGGACGCGTCTTGCTTCTTCAGGCGACATCGTGAGTGTGTTATCAGGTTTGCGGAAGGTGGCGGGCTCCGATGTATTCTGCTGCGCCAGAACCTTCTTTACCCTGTTGGCTTGCTGGCAGGATTCGATGCCGACACAGCATTTGCGCCAACCCGCGGTACTCCTATATGTGATGCATTTTTTGTAGCTGGATTTGGCTGCAAAGTAGCTAACCCAGTCCTCATCCGCACAAGTGTTCATTGCTCTATTTAAAGCTTTCCTTACCTTCCCGCGCTTGCGCTCCAGGTCAGCGCCCCACCAAGGTTGTTTGCCCGGTGTGCTACGCGGTGTGGTTTCTGGGCAGGCAGTGTGGTAGCTGTCTATCATTGAGTTGGTAATCTCGTTTACTCGTGCCTCAATCTGTGTCGTGTCCGCACATGTCGTCGGACCGCTTGGTGTCGCAAGCTTGAGTTCTAGGCTGCGTGTATAGATGCCGCTATCTGTGTTACGCGGGTTGCGACGTGGTGTTACAAGCTGAGCGCAGACCTGGATGTGAAAGCTGATCCTCTGTTTAGAGCGGGAAGCCTCCTGGGAGACATGCCACCCCGTGGTGATTTCCGCCGCGCCCTCTGTAGCCAGGGTGAGATCAATGATTGTGCGGCTTCACCTTGTTACGAAAGTAGGTTCAGCGCCGGTGTTTAGTAAGGATAGGTTAGTCGAGAATTTAGTCAACCAAGGCCTTACCCCTTTCGTTTCGAGTGTCCATGCCCCACAGTTGGTGATGAGCGTTGGCGTCGGCCCCGACGACGACCTCAAACCCATGACTCTCGCAATGGCTCATGAGACGGGCGAGGTCATGCGGGGGCGGCGCCTCCGCTTCAGGCATGTAGGCCGAGATTAAGACGATCACCATCTCTACGCCATAGGCACGCTATATTGACAGCTACGCTGCAGGGACATCTCTGCAACAGAATTCAGTTAAAAGTTGTGTTTTGAGGTTACCTGTGACATAGATGCACGACCTGGGTTGATCGTGCTCAGTAGTGACCACGAGCTTAGCTCCAAGATTGGAGAGTCTTTGTATATGGCCAGCCCTAATCCACGGCACTTGGATCAGGGCAATGGCCGTGTATTGAACCTCCAGCCACTTGCGAAGCTGAGCCTTCGCGGTCTGACTGTGGTGGAGGTTTGCCTGGAGGACTCTACAGCTTTATCCGCAGCATTCTTTGTAGCGTTATTACTTTTCTGCAGCATTCTTTGTAGCGTTATTCGGCGCAACATGCTGTTGCTAAATAATGGTATCAACTAAAAAATTTTTCGTATTACCGTTCAACGGCGAACCATGCTTTCTGTTGACAATTATATTCTTCAAGGGTAATTCTATAAATCGTACTGGACTCAGGTAAGGTAGGTAGTATTAGCTTCCGATGAGAAAAAATGCTAACTTATGGATTTTTTATAGAAAATAACCCTCGATGTTTTGACGCATAAAAGTCATTCCATATTACGTAGGCATTAGGCATAAGTATAGTACGGAGTCATAAGTGCAGTAGCATACTAAGGATTATATTACTATATAAGCGCGCGGTCCAGGCCGTACCTACATCTGTGCGTGTAACTTATGTATCGACACAGAACGCACACCTCGAAACTAACACATTGGCGAAAGAAACCAAAAACATACCGTCGCACAGAGTAAGTAATTACCATTCGTTCGTACCATTGCTAAAATTCACGTTCTAATATCAAGTTAGATATAGCTGGTAGCATATCGTCTTGTATTATGAAACACATAGGTCTGGGTTCAAATCTCAAGATGAGACTTTTATTTATCTTCATCTGTTCTTTATTATTCGATACATTAATAAACGAGTATAATAATTTAATTATTATGTTTTTATTACTTATATTGTTTTTGAAAGAAAGGATTTAGAATAAAAATGTTTAACAAGTGATTACAAAATATTTATTCGTTATAATTTTGTGAACTGTAAACATAACTAATAATAACTTCTTGTTCAAACAGTTTATTTTCTCATAAAGAAAAATGTATTGAAGTAAAGTAGCTAATTGGTAAACTATGATAATCAGGCTTAAAATATTGTATTTTAGTAATATAATAATATTGTGCTGTAATTACTACTGTGTGTGGGTACTTGACACAAACCACAATAATCTACGAAAATGTACCCACGTACATATAACAAATGCAGACGCATTGTCACAATACAAATAAATGACTCAGAAATATTACTTTTATTCTACTGCGAGTGAGTTCGTGCTATCTCAAACCTCAAAGTTAACAAATCGTATTTAATAGGACTTATTGAGGTTGTAGCTTAAGTATTCATTTTCATTGCGAAAAGAAGATTGAAACTAAACCTCAAAATAATCCATATTACGGATCTGACACAATATTATTTCAATATTACCAAAATCAATAAATATTTGTAATTTATAACTTAATGTTTATGTTTTTCCGTTAAATATGGTTTTTGAGCTGGTTTTCGATGATGCAAACCTTCTGCGTGGAATGCAAAGCGCACGGTTCGTAAAGACGTGTTGAATAATGTGGTCGTTATGAAACCACTTGTTTCATTTTCACTGAACATGTGCTGTCACTGCGCCTCTTTTATGAGCTGGGGTCTTCCACTTTGATCTCGACGAGCAAGGCTACCCTCTTCCACATATCTTTTCACCCACCGACTCACAGTATTTCACTAAAACAAAAAAGGGGTATTGTTGGATACTAAACAAAATACATACTAATATGTGTATTACTATTAAAAACAATATTAATGAAAATATAAATTTCATGTAAATATTAAGTGAGTATAATGATTAATGTTATTTTCATCATTCAATAATCTAGGAAATACATTTACTTTGAAATTTTATATTTTTTCTTCTATTTAGACCTTAAGATATTTTTAAAAGTTTCAAAAAAATAACTACAAGTATCAGCAGTTATACTTTGATTAGATTGATGTTTAATAAAATAATTAAATCATACTCACACTCAGTCCCGTTCTATCAGATATTTATGATATATTAAGTCCGCTTTTATGCAGCGCAATAATGTTCACTATCTTTTCTATATCTAAATTTGCTTGCATTTTCAAATAAACAATAAAACCGCTAATAGATTAAACACACGTTACTAGCACACAATTGTTATTGTGTAACACACGTTCTATTTAGTTGCGGTAAATGAGTTGTAAGTTAACTGCACCTTAATACCATTAAATTTTTTCTAGGTTTCTGTGGGCATAATCATAAAGTTTTACGAGTTTCGTTTTACAAGACAAACATTACAAGAAACTAAAGTCAATAGCGTGATTATTCGAGTGATTTTTAAAACATTAAAACAACTATCACCGCGCGTGAGATTCGAACCCACGAGTTGCTACGCACAAACGCGCTAACCCAAATACGGTAGTCTCTAAGTTATCATGCCATATACTATACCCTAATGATTGTATTGATGAAATACAACCATTTGCAAACATATAAGAGTATGTGTCTATAGTATAGAATAGAACTTATTATAAGAAGGTCGTAAGTCAAACCGAAGTGTCAATCTATTGCTTTGTGAGATTGTTACTCCGCTTTTGACCGCTACTGTACCTACTGTCAACTGCGAAATCCTCACGTGGATCTCAGGGGCTGCCTCCCTATAAATATGACAGTTCGAAAGCGATTAAATTAATTTTAGGTACAGCTAACCTGCACCAGTCTGTATAGTTACCAACCACATACATACCTTCCTTTTGGAGGATCAAGCATGGATTCAGTTCTTTGTCTTTGTGTTCTTACGAGAGATATGAAATGTACGAAACCTTCTCCTTTTTAAAAGAAAACCTTAAAACAAATGGACCACGGGACAATCTAAAATGTTTATTTCAAAACATCTTCATGTCATCAGACGCCATTTGTATTAAAATGATCTAGACAATCTAAAAGTATTAAGCCTTGATTGAATGTTCCAGAATTATATTGAATGGCCTGAACAATAAGAATATCTTTCTCAAACCATAAATCTTGCCAGTTGCAATTTTTTTTTTTCATTTTCAGTTCTTTTAACCGTAATCTGCTAAAATGAAGTATTCCCGTTTGAGCACCAATTTAATATTTTTACGTGGTGCTCAAAGAGGAACAAAAAATAAAATTCGCCTTTATTCTCCTTTGAGCACCTATGGTGAGCTTGTAGTTATGGGGTGTATAATAAATCATAATGATCAAAATAAGCAGTTTTATTGCAGAATGATAAAAGCGTGGGAGTTGTTTTGTAACAAAATCAAACTACCGACACCTTCAACAAATTTATACGTGGTCGCTCACGTAAAATAACAAAACCGCCGACCCAAAAAAAGACTACGAGTAAAATAATAATATTCAATGAAAACGCCAAACAGAGATGGCCTAGCATTCTTATTACCCATCCCCCGACTTGACAATGCCTTGATCAAAATATTGCCTACAACTTAAAATGCCAGTAAATATATATTTTTTACTTTTAGAGTCTTTTGTTGGGTCGGGGGTTTTTATAATTTTAAATTTAACTTTTATTTCCTCTTAAACTTAATGTATCGCTTAAATCTGCGCAGCGTTACGTATGTTTCCCACAGTGAAGTTTGTTACTAATTTATCCTCATTCCTCGTCCTGATCACCATTTATCCATAACCTATTCATTGAGACCTTTCCAATGAGCCCAAACACGATGTTTCTGATTGTTGGTAAGTAACTTGGGTATCCTGGAAACTCCAGGTGTTGCTCCTGCATCAGTTTCAGGTTAGTTTGTTCGTCTAATATAATTGAAGTAATAGAATACCAAATTTTGTCTTGATTAGACCCGTGGAAGATGCTCAAATCCCTTCATCAACCAGAAATGAGCTGATAATCTTCAAGCAGCTGAACCGATTTTGATAAAACATATCTAAGAATACTCTCGACTAATTCACCTACCAAGCAAAAAAAAAACAAAATCAAAATCAGCTGATCCGTTCGGGAGCTACGATGCCTCAGACAGACATACACACACACATAGTCACGTCAAATTTATAATAACCCGTCGTTTCTGCGTAGGGGGTTAAAAATGACGATAGAAAATTAAGTGACGGGCCGTTGTAACCCGATCACCTAAAATAAATTTGTTGAAGGTGTCGGTTAGTTTGATTTCGTTACAAAACTACTCCCACCCTTTAAACATCTATATAAATATACAAATAAATAAAACAAAGTCGGGTTAGTTACACAACTTATAACTGAAGAACGGCTAAACCAAATTTTATGTTCTTTGTGTTATTGGATTTTTCTCCGCCCCGAATAGCAGAATAACTTATTATGTTAAGCACGGGAAAAATACACGATACAAAAAATTAGGATAGTTTAGTTTCTCATGCATTTTTCGTGTCAGCTAGAAAACGCTTTATGCCTTAGAATTATTAGGTTGTCATAAACTTGGTAGGAGATCATGCGCAGTGACTCAAGATGTTGTGCTGATAGGTTAACAAAACATTTATTGATTCTGAGGAAGTACGAAGTTCGCTGGGTCAGCTAGTTATGCAATAAAACTGCTTATTTTAATCGATAAAATTTATTAAACACCCCACCACTAGAAGCTACCGCACCGTAGGTGCTATAAAGGGAATAAAGCCGAATTTTATTTTTTGTTCCACTTTGAGCACCACGTAAAAATATTGATTGGTGCTCAAATGGGAATACCTTTGGTGCTCAATGCATTTGTGCTCAAAAAATCGGTGCTTAAACGGGTATACTTCGCTGAAACGGCTTGACAAAAATGTCTCTTAACAGTAGGCACTTTAAATATAAGTGACTAACACCCTTCTTCAGTCTTTGAAAGACTGATTCACACAAAAAAATACTGACTGTAAAAATATTAATATTTGAATAGTTCCCTATTCTTGAGGAAGACTTTAGGCTATTATTTTAACGTCATGTTGCTACTCTTAGGCCCGAGCAAAATGGAAAAAGCCAGATCAAGCCGAGGAGGGTATAATCAGCCTATAATGTTCGCACTGCTGGGCCACAGGCCACCTCTCTGTGAGAGGGAGTGGGCCGTAATCCACCACGCGGGCCCAGCGCGGGTTGGTAAATGTCACATGTCTTCGAAGTTTTGGTTCTGGGACATTTCGGTCTGTTCTTACAATGTTTTCCTTTACCATTTTGAGAGCAGTGACGCTTTACACAAAGTCTTTACTTTGTGTAAAGGCGTTTAGCCTGCCTGGGTCGAACCTACGACCTACATCTCGTAAGTTGCGGCCGGTTCCATTGCGCCACCACTGCTCTTGAAGAGGGACCGAGGGTGATTGGTAAAGATGTTGCTGTTATTAATTTTACTATATTTGTGTACCTACCAGTCTTACGACTTACACGCGAACCAAATAGTAGGCAGAAACTGGTAATTTTATTGTAATCAAATTCTATGAAATATTTATTATGCATGAACGCTTATACCTACCTAAAAAACCCACCAACTTGTTTTAATTATTATAGACAGTATGCTGGTTTGTTTCCAGTTTAGTATTAATTGTTCAGTGAAATCATGAAGGTGTCCCAAACATTAGCTTCCTACTAGAAACGGAACGCTCTATGGGTGGACCTGTTATTGCATAGTTATTTTTTGGCACAGGTTCCAAGGTTGGTAACTATTTAGGGTAAGGGCCCTATTTAAATTGCTTTTTATAATAATGCAGAAAAAAGTAAAATTAAAAATCTTATGACCCAACACGACCACTTTCATAATGTTTTGAAAATGTAAGTGAGAATGGTTGCCAACCAACTTTAAACCGTTATTGGTCCTAATTAGTCATTCTAAGTGAAATTATTAGAGAAACTTAAATATGATTTTCTAAGCTATTAATTGAGACCCTTACTTGACATATTTCGTCAACTTCATTTTTTTCTTTTTCACAATATAGCATCTGTTTGTCGCCATATCGAATTTTGATAACCGAGATTAAGACAAATCTATTGATGTAGGTAAGGTGGTATTAAGTATTAAGGAGGAGGTATTAAGGAGGTAGGTAATTCGACGTTAAGTCTAATGTGACTCACAATCATTGATGTCAATCTTATTGTCACAATACTATTTTCATTTCATCAGAATTTGGCTACAACGTAAACGTAAGATTACTCCAGTGAATTAACAACTAGCACTAATTTTGCTAATAATCCTTTTTAAACAAATATAATGGTCCTAAATTACTAAATGAAAAAAAAAAGAATTCAAACAGGCATATTTATTATTTTAAAATGTAATTTATACGTAACTCTAAAGATACGTTTAAATGTAAGTAAGTTATGTAAGCAGTTTTAATTTTTCTCGTTGCAGTACCTATATAACATTCTGGTTGAACAAACATTCACATCGATCTTGAAAACCGCTTTCTGAAGTCATGGGAGATGTGGCCATGGTTTCTAGAAAGTGGGAGATAGTGTGGAAAAAAGTGATGTATGCAGTTATAGTTCACATAGGAGCTTTGTATGGAGCTTATTTGTTCTTGATGAAGGCAAAGTGGCAGACATGCTTGTTTGGTAAGTAACACTTATGCCAATATAAATAAATAAAATAAATAAAAACTTTATTCCGTTCAAGCCTTCGGTGCTAGATGTTTATAAATGCCCTGGACCCCCTACACTAGGATTCCCTTTGTTGTGGGGTCCAGTCCCTTCCCAAGTAATGTAAACATTTATAATAATTCGTAGAAGTAATTAATATAAAAAAATATACTAATAAATAAATATTAAAACACAAACATAACACTTTACGATTCGAAACTTATGAGAGAGGATTAGGTGCTTTTGGGTGTGAGTGTTTGAAGTGTGGAGTGTGTGTGAAGTGTGTGTAGTTAGTGAAAATGGGTTGTTTGGTGCGTGCATAACTTTTTTCTAGTTATGTCAGATATTATGACTGTATGTACAAATGGTTTTCCGTTTGATCATAAGTTTAAGGGTGCAGGCATTTAAGTATGGCATTTTTACAGCTGGTGTACGTTAAGGTGAGTATAGTTCTACTGTGGGAGTAGAATTTAGAGTATAGATATGACCCAAGAAATGCGAAAGATCCGCGTGCAAAAGTAGAATTTACTCTTGGCCGATCCCACTTTAGCGTGCTAGATCAGGTTTCCAAACTTTGAAGCCTTAGGGCCATAAAGATTGTTTAAGTATATTCCAAGGGCCAAAACACTCAGTCTACAACACTAGTCGAGAAGTGCGCGACCTAAGCGAACATAACGACAGCTAATAGCGAGTTGTGATAATATGTATTGTACTATGTACTATCTACTTCGCGAGAACGAAAAAAAAAAACGCGCGCAATCTTTACCAATATTCAAGAGACTCGTGAAGGAGCATTACTTGTTGTTGTGATTTTGTTGTAGCTGTTATAATCTGTAGTCGTCATATAATGTCTTTGCTTATATAGTAGTATGTATGTGTATAAGTAGTAATCTTAACAAGAAGTTTTAATGGCTCAAAATACACTTTATAATAATTAAGATGAACCGCGCGCACCGTCGTCCATTTGTCGTCCCTTCTTTTCCATTCATTCCTTCCCTTCACTCCTGTCTCACTCTTTCCTTTCATTCCTCATACCATGTTACCGTTCCATTCATCTTACATTCCCACATCTATTATACAGCATATATATGAATATATCTATGTATATAATAGTATAGTGTATCTATTTTTTTGCACCAATGACAACCCCATTTTTATGTCCACGCAATCACTGTCCATTCCAAGGTTGCCTGGAAGAGATCGCAGAAAGCGATAAGGCCGCCCATTGTATGTTTTTAGTCTTAATTTTGTTTTTGTCATGTATTTTCTGGTGTACAATAAAGCATATATAAATAAATAAATAAATAAATACTTCAGCTACCCACTAAAAGGTGGCATTAGTTGTAATTGAATATTTCGGAAGTTCCGCGTTGGTTTGAGAAAGTTCTGGTTCTGGCTAGTGTATTCCGATCACTTCAAGATGGCAGTACCTAATTGCATATAAAAAGGCTAGCGGCGCAACCGCGAGTCACCCGACCGTCCCTTGCTCTTAGAAGTGCCAGCCCACGCCGAAGCTGAGCAAGTAGAGTTAAATACCCCTATTGATAATAATAATGAAAATATTTTGATCCAGCCTGTCCCCACTTGCTGCCCTACCCCCACCAGTGACGCCCTGAGCCGAGGCCCGTACCCCACAGAGGGTGCCCTCAACGTGCAGTTGCTTTAGTTTAAGTAGGTTTTTATGCCCTGGCTGGAGGCTTTTAGTTTTACTAAAAAGCATTCACAGGAAAGTCCGGTTGAGCAGTTACGGCCTCTTAAGGTCAACTGCGAGATGTCATTTCCAAAAAAAAAACGCGAGTCAGTTTGCGTAGGAAAGGCGAAGGAAGCTGTCTATTGTGAAATAAAGTAACACCCGTGCATAACAGTATTAAGATTTGACTTATTGATATGTGTGATTTATGAGACACATTAAAAAGATAACCTAGGCGTCTGTACCTTATTTATGTCTATGCCTAGGACCCTGGGTGCTGTTGGTAGGTATAAATAAGTATAGGCTAGGTATGTTGAAACATTTTGCTATGTTTCCAATCCTACTGATATATTTTCCAATCCTACTGTAATAATTATAAATGGAAAACTTTGACTGTTTAGATGTTTGGATGTTCGTTACCTACTCAATCACGCAAAAACTGCTGAACGGATTTGGATGAAACTGTTCATCCCTGTAGTACGTTTTCGTGAGATAACCCAAGTAACACAGACGTGCTGAATAAATATTGAGTAAGAGCAATCATCAAGAGCATAAGCTGAATAACGTCTGAGTACCGTCTATTCAGCTGTTATTCAAGCAAAAAGGGCCCCAATTTTAAATGCTTAACGATGAATAACATCGGAGCAACATCTGAGTAGGAGCTTAATAACGTTTCAATTAGCTTAATAACTTGAATAACAGCTCACATTGTTTTTATTAAGCTCTTACAACTGCGTTATTCAGCGTAGTCAAATTAGTTATTGTATTCAGAATGTATTAAGCATTTAAATTATTGTTCACATTTTTGCAAACAATATTCACAATTTGTGAAAATAATTTAATTGGATTAAATATTTTAATGCCGATGTCGAATTCAAATGTTGATTTGACATGCTGAAGTTATAAAATCAGTAATAAGTAATTTTTCATTTACAAGTTACAGGTCTGCTATATGTTAATTGTTAGTGCGCAAGTAATTTTGTCGTAAAAAGTATGTTTTATTTCATTACTTATGACGCGCCGCGTGAATAATCAAGATAACAGATAGTAAATAGTATTTTCTTATATACATACTAGGTCTGAGATAATGCTGAATAAAAGTGCACACACGTATTGTTGCTAAGCTTTAACTTGAAAGAGAGTAGTCTCATTACACTAACTTCTGAATAACAATTAAATAGTTGATCACATTTCTAAATTACTCAGATTTTTAGGGTTCTCTAATCGAACGAACAAAAACCTTTTATCATGTGGAATTTTCCCGCTCGACTTTCAATAAATTGATTACATTTAAAATTATAGCGTCTTTGTTTGAACTTTTTCATTAAAAAAATAAACTAATTTATGTTCATAAAATAGCAGATTTCGTATGTGTGGTGTGCATTGGGCCGAAGTTTAATCTCACACATGTTTTGTTATTTGTTTTATGTACAGACACCAGTAAATCAAGCCACCCGAAACTTTCAAATTTTCCCAATCAACCTTGAACCTAATGCTTTAGCGAATTAGATGAAAATCTATTAAAGAAAACCCTTAGCCAAATCCTTTAGTGCTACTTGTGTGATGTATTTTTCTACAGCTCATTTTGTAATTTTTCTCGAAATATCAAATTATTCATGTGTTCGGTACATTGTTCTTCTTCGATATTTGTATAGGTGCCATCAGATGCACTCTCTTCTTGCACGAATCGCAATGCTGTTTGACTTGGGACGGAACCCTCTTCATTGCATGGCAACCACGCATGCTGGCTGAGACCGGGTTCAGTTTTGTTCAAACAATTTTCACAAATCCTTTGATAGCCAGAAACACTTACTACTGCTGATATTTAAATATTATTTTGATATAGCCGGTTCTCTTACGTTTTTTCCACGACTTCGATCCATAACGCAAAAAATAAAACTACAATAATATTTTAATTAAGCGGGTATTAAGCTGTGGGCGCTATAACAATGCAAATATGGTCTTTAATTTAAATAAGTTAGGTTGAAACTCTCTATTATACCGAAGAAAGCTTAATAAAAACATAATTAATATTGTTTATTCAGCAGCTGAATAATTAGTAAAACAGAATCTTATCCAGTTTAAAGATAAAAGAAAAACAATTATTCAGTATCAAGCTGTATAATAGAATTATGTAACAATATTACTCAGAAGGTGATACTTTATTCAGCAATTAGCTGTTTCAAACGCTACTAGCTTAGTACTGGTTTAATAACAGCAATACAGATTATGGTTATTCAGATAAATGCTACCAACGGGGCTGTTTTTCAGCTTTAGGCCACCTGGAATGCGTAATGCTAATTAACGTCTGTATAATAATCTAACGGTGATTGGTTATTAACCGTTAAGAAGGGAAGGACATAAATACAGAATTTATTAAGCGTTAAGAATTTTAAGGGTTCGAACTCAACCTAATTCAGCATTTGGCTATTTCCAAAGCTCTTATACAAACTATAATCATCTTTGAACTGTAAAATGTTCTAAATGTGTACTGTTATCTTGCTTATGTGTTACCTGGGAAGTTTCGACCTCCACGTGTGCGAAGTCACTGACAGCAGCTAGTAGGATGTTACGGGTAAACTAGCGTTTGCCCGTAACATCCACATCCATGTAGCCACATGGATAACACATTTTCCAATGGCACACAGCGATAGCGGCGTGACTTTCTATCAGTGAAAGAATTGGCGCAATCGCATTAGTAGGTACCTACGGTTATTACGAACGGGAATTCATGATTTTTTTCCATCACTACACATCAAGTATTTTACCATTTCTTTTTTTTATTAATTAAATTTTTATTTATCGTTGAATGATGGTTAAATGCTATTATTGTATAGAATCAAGTTCTTCCAACATAACAGACAGCTGTGCTGCTGGGGAGTTTATTGCCCCACTTCTTCTTCCCAGCTAAAGCACTAGGAAGTGGTGAAGGGCGGACTTTCAAAAAGTGCTGACTCTCAGCCTAGTTTGAATAAATGACTTTTGATTTTTGATAGCTGTCAAATCTGACATCGTAGAATGTCACTTTTTATGAAGTAATTTTTTCATAGTTCTGTTGTGTACAATGTTTACAGTTTTCTGAAATTGTGTTTTTTTTTTAGCTATCTTTTTGCACATTGTTGCAATGTTAGGTGTGACTGCCGGAGCACATCGACTATGGTCTCACAAATCGTTTAAAGCTACGCTGCCACTCCGCATCATACTCTTAACACTGTATACTATATCATTTCAGGTTCGTTTTTTTTATTTTCTAATATTTTTCTTTCTTTCAGTCGATATCTATCTTTTATTTTAGGGTAGGAATTAATAAAAGTAGAAAAATATTTCCAAACCTTCCAATATTTTCGGTTAGTTGGTACCGGTACCACACCTACTTACTGGTGATACAGGAGGTCAAACAATAAACAGAGAAACCGGAAACACATCGGTTACTCTGTTTGCCATCCATTTTTCAAGTACCTCTGGCATCCGATTGAGCTGAAACTTGTTTAATATTCCCTATTGTTTTATAGAACTCTGTAATTGTGTGGGTGAAAACTCATCGCCTGCATCACCAGTACTGCGACACGGATGCTGACCCGCACAACTCACTGAGAGGCTTCTTCTTCTCGCATTTGGGCTGGACAATGGTCAGAAGACACCCTGACGTCAAATCTAAGAAGGTTGATTTGAGTGATCTCTGGGCCGACCCATTACTACATTTCCAGGATAAGTAAGTCTCTTTCCAAAATACACATACTTTTTTTCTTGAAGAAAAAATCTAAACGCTTTAACTTATTTTAAGAACAAAGTCACTGTGAGAGAACGATAAACTACACTTCCTTATTGCCTCAGATGTCAGTGACAAAGCCCTGAGGCTATGTCACCAATCTGGTTTTGTTGGATAGTAGAAGTGGCATCAGTAGCCTAACTTAATTAGTAACCTAACTTAATTGGTTGTGCAGACACGTAGGGTGTAGCGTAATTCGTTGAACTGAAATAGTATTTTTCCAATAAGTGGATATATTAAATTTCGAAAACTATGGATGGGGAGATATTGATGTTTAAATTATTATAAATTCATAACGATTCTGTCATAATTATGCATGTGATTCAAATAAGAGTCAATTTTTTAGGGTTCCGTACCCAAAGGGTAAAACGGGACTCTATTACTAAGACTCCACTGTTCGTCCGTCACCAGGCTGTATCTCATGAACCGTGATAGTTAGACAGTTGAAGTTTTTATAGGATATAGTACGGAACCCTTCGTGCGCGAGTCCGACTCGCACTTGGCCGGTTTTATTTTAACTTAATTACTTCAGAATTTTGCCTCCATCAGTATTTTTGATTACAATTTCTTTTTGAGCAACCAATTAATGTTTTAAAGTGCAATAAAACTGTGGGAAACTCCAATAGGTATGTGAAAAGCGCCGTCATTGATCAGAGCAAATGTGAAGTCTTTAACAATGTCAATACGTTCTTCTATTTTTATTGAATGCTAAGCAAAGCCGATGTCGTCTACTCTGGCAGGAAAAACAAGTGAGCACGATGAAAACAAAATTTTAAGGAAAATTAAAACTGGCACTCCGGGAGCGCCGACAGTGAACAATTACGTGTGATGTTTTAATTTAGCATGATCAGCAAAAATATCAACTGATTTTAATTTTTTGTAAAAAATAAAACAAAAATTAGTAGTTTGCGTCAATTTTGGCAGCTATATTACCAAATAGGTAAAATCTTTTATTACATGTAATTTGTACTGATCAACTTAACTAAAACTAACATAAACAACGTGTAACGGAAAGGGTATATACATACCAACGGCACGGCTTCTTTGGATGATATCAAATGGAATTGGAAGGGTTTTTAATCCTATCTTTACATGTTCGGAAGTTATGAGAATATTTAATACATTGTTTCGAGAAACACAACTTTTCAAATTAAATATAAACATTACTAGCGTGATTTAACATTTTTTTTTACATTATGGAACAATTTCATAAAATTATTGAATTGTCATCGGTCCTCGATAAGTCTACAAAGTTTAAATGAAATCTAACCGTTTTAAGTGGGTCAAAATCAAGTCCAAGGGAGTCCGGCTACAAACAAAAATGCTTACAAACATAAAGGTGAAGTTAGCTTTTATTAGAAAAGCGTGTTAAAAAGACTTTTTGGCATCGATATTTGAAATGATCCCTTTAAACTAAAATGTTATCAGCTGAATTAAATATGGATTAATCTTTTCTATAACTATTAAAAATATGTTTACTATTTGGATCTGAATACAAATCTTCATAAATGTTACCAGCAAAAATAAACTTTATTCTAACAGTGTATAAAATACCTAATGTTATCTATAACAAATCAAGTATACTTATTATTTTACACAACCGTTTTAACAATACTATTTTATTTCGTGTTTTGTTAGTATTGTCAGCAGGGTAGGTAAGCATGGTGTACTGTTTTAATACTAAGTGCAAAATGAAAAGTTAGCGAACAGTCAGCATGTTGTAGGATTTATATAGCAGATCTGTGGGAAAGAAAAAGGGATGGAAGTTTGCAACCTTCAAAAGGGCGTAGGGCTCGGAATACTTCACTGAGGAACCCCAAAAACTGTACTTTTCTGCTCATCGATGGTGTCTTTACTATTTTAACGCATTGGTATCGGTCATGTAAGTAGTCACCAAATAGTTTCAGCGGCGTTCCCCTTATTCCTGTAGTCTCTAATTTATTTAGAAGGGCAGAAACGGACACCGTGTCGAAGTACCTGGCTAAATCAAGGAAGACTCCCAAGGTCTGGTACACTTTGCTGAGTTCTTTTGAAATGTAATTGGTCAGGTTATGCAACGCATCAGTTGTGGATAATTTGGCTCTAAAACCAAATTGCGAAGGGGCTATGAAGTTATTGTTTTCTAGATAGTTAACTAGTCTACTGTTTATAAATTTTCCATCCATATTTTTTGGTTAGTATTTTGGTGTTTGTAACAATAGTGCTTAGATAGATAGGTTAATAGTGTTAATTTTCCCAAAATTAATTAATTACTTAATCCCAAGACTGTTGCCACCTAGTGACCCTGAAAGGGACAGTCCGCTCTGGCAGTTACCGTTATTAGAATGCTGTTGTGCGTGCAAGCGTCGTAGCATTGAGGCCGCTTTGTTTCGCACGATAGCATGGAGACCAACTAACCAACATCCCTGAGGTTACAACGCCATGGCAGTCCCAACAGCATCCTATAAGCATTATTAAATTGCACACGGAGGACGCTGTAGGCTCGACGCATGTATGTCACCCACAGGCCACTCGTGTAAAACGATTGACAGAACGCTATAGAAACAGTTATTATGAACCTGCCCGCAGGTTTGCTCGTTGTACTACAGACATTGCGGTGCCCGTGTCGGTTGGCTATTTTTAACGTTTTTGTTTAAGTACTCAACTCCTACCTTAATTGCTTTCTGACGTTGAATATGTATAGATGTAAACCATCAAATAATTTTAAGAAAAAATACATGCAAATTTCCTATTACTGCGTATTAATCCTGGACTATATTAACGGATCCTTGGCACCAATTTTAGCAATATTTGACGAAAATTGCTAAGAATAGATGTATAATTGTTGCATTTTTTGTTTACAGATATTACATGTTCCTGGGTATTTTCCTTGGGGTTGTAACTCCAACGTATATTCCAGTACTCTGGGGTGAGAAGGCTTGGGTTGCTTTTTACGTAGCAACGGTTTTGCGTTTTGCTTTTACGACAAACGTAATCTTACTAGTAAACTCAGCAGCACACATGTGGGGCAACCAGCCGTATGATAAGGACATCCGACCAGGGGAGCTCAAGGTGTTATCATTCTTTGCGGCAGGAGAAGGTTTCCACAACTACCACCACACTTTCCCTTGGGACTACAGAGCAGCTGAGCTCGGCGGCAACTCTCTTAACTATGCTAAATTTTTCATCGAAACCATGGCGAAAATCGGTTGGGCTTATGATTTGAAATCAGTACCGAGAGAAATGATAGAGAATCGGGTTAAGAGATCTGGTGATGGAACTCATCCAGTGTGGGGGTGGGATGACCCAGCCTTACCATACGAAAAGAAAACAAGATAAAAATTTACTCTCAGAATAAATTAACACAAAAATCTGCATGATACAGAAGCTGTCCACCTAAAATGTTAATAGTGGGTCAGCGGTTCTTATATCAGCTATTTATTTTGTTATATTGAGATGTAGTTATTTGTCACTATGCAGAAATATGAAAAAAAATATAACAATAATTGTGCTAGTAATTAAATAATATCGTAACTAAGCATGTTTTTTATTTTCTTTAAAACGGCAAGAGGATGGCCTTAGGCATCCTCGGCGCCATATTATACCTAAATACGAGTGAGAAAATCACGACGGCATAGTCTCGCCATGCCACTTTGCGATGATATCGCCGTGTGAAGAATGAATGATGGATTTTAATGGCACGGGGAGACTGCCGCGATTCTCTCGACCCATGAAGATAAGTAAGTTTTAACTCAATCCATCATCATTATCATCTGCCTAACCTTTTCCCAACTATGTTGGGGTCGGCTTCCAGTTTAACTGGATGTGTCTGAATACCAGTATTTTACAAGGAACGACTGCCTATCTGACCGCCACAACCCAGTTACTGGGTAACACGATACCGCTTGGTAAGACTGGTTGTCACACCTTCGGGCTTCTGACGACCCGTAACGACTGTCCAAGATTCACAAATGACAGCTGGGACCAACGGCTTAGCGGCTTATATAGTTTTGACTCAATTAAGTTACGTTCTACTAATATTATAAATGTGAAAGTTTGTGTGTTTGTATCTTTTTTTAATTTGTTTACTTTGTCGCTTAGTGACCACTTCGCCCAGTGCAGAAAAACAAAATTGTTGAATACTATCTATCTTATAACTAACTAGTACAATTGTGTTCCCTTATCGGACAATGGTAAAGCGAGGATGGTATTACAAAAGCTATTATCATACCTTTATATCGTCCTAAAACATTCATTCCAGTATTTTTATTCCGGACACACTCCAACAGGATATGAACCACATCATCAACCACTCCACAGGCATCACAGTTTGGAGACAAAACTTTTTCATTAAGTTATAAAACTTATTTGAAGGAATATGTCTGGAACAAAATCTTAAGGCTACATTAAAAAGGTTTTTGTTGAGGTCACAATCAATCCACGGAACCCGAGAAATCTCTGGCTAGATGGTTTGATACCATACCCCTTTTTGTTTTGATCTCTCATCAAAATACTCCTGCCGAAGATCTTAACACTTTCTCTTCTCCTTTCCAAAATAGTCGGATATACAGTGGAGTGATATTCATGGAGCTCCATCAACACACGCTTGTTTGCGAGTTTATCAACCTTTTCATTCTCTTCTATCTGACAATGCGACGGAATCCATTGAAGACAAACTGTTTTAGAATTAGACTGATGCTTTAAAAGCAATTCATATATCTCGTAGGTTGTCGGAGTACCTCGCAATGAGAGAAGTGTGCCGAGCCAAGTGTTGCAGCGAGCTTTTGGAGTCAGTCAGAATAAAAAAATTTTCGCCATTAATTGTTAGGATATAGGCCAGAGCTTCCAATATCGCAATCAATTATGGTGGCGCGAAGGGCTTATTTAGTGGACTGTATTTTGCGGTGCGAGACAATCGCTTGGCGATAGGTATTCGAGTTGCGGTGGGTGTAGGACGATAGAATAAAATCCGAAATAATCAGGGAAGAAAGCACAAACCGCTTACGGGAGCCAGGTGCTCGCGTCGTCGCAGGTGCACCGGTTCAGTGGCAGCTGGGCTTCAAGTTACTGTCCGCACACGTTAAACACAAACACAAACTGTGGATTATAAGTCATATTACAGGCGAAAATGCTGTAATTCCATAGTTATTCATATTTTCAAGCGGAATGGACGACGCAGAAAAAATACCTAAAAGCGCGATAAAAAAATTGTTACCATTAATTAAGATAAATAAATAATGCTTTAGAATTATTAAACTACTCCCTGTTAATAATGTTTACGTATCAAATGGTAGAAGATTTCTACCTACCTCCCAAGTAGCATTGCAAGCTGTATACAAGCTGTATTTAAGTTAGATTTTACACTAGAAGCTGTATATTCAGGCTGTATAGAGGCTCTATAAGCGCTTATACAGCCCTTATAAGTAAAAAATGGGCACATTTTATACAGCGTTTTGCTCTAGTATAGCTGTATAATAGCTGTAGAAGCCATAGAGGCGCTGTATAATAGCTGTATTAGAGCTGTTATTCGGTGTACAAAGAAACCATTATACTACAGATATTATCTTATAAATACTTTATAGAGAAAATAGTTTTAAATAGGTTTTTGAAGAGAATCAAAAAATGAATGTAATTCTTTCCAATGAATGGCGACATTGTTATTTATAATATTTATTAGTAAGTAAACGTAATCTTGGACTTAGATATCTGAAGGTGTTAATTGGTGAATTGAAATTGCGGATTCAAATTTATTGTGAACCTGTCTATGTTTTCCGTCAAAATATTCAAGCGCCAGCAAAATAATCGATCTGATATAAAAGAAAAATACTATTTATATGGTAAGTCAATATTGGTTTTAAGGTTAGAATAAAAAACAATGTTATAATAACAGAAGTGAGGGTAGTGTGAGCATTGTGCCCTCATATCAAGCCGAAAATCATTATATATTCCTTAAATTATGTTGCATATTTTGTTTTATACCTACATTCGAAATTACGAAAATGGCGACTATTTGATAAACAGCCTAAACGATAATCGGAGTGTATTATAGTCTGAGTAGCTGTACTAAGTAAGTTATGGATTATATTGTACAGCTTTTGGCTGCTAATCAGCTTTATAATAGAATATTTTTATTACTTAGGCTGTATATCAGTGCTCTATACATAACTTATAATGCTCATAAGGGTTACCTAAAAGAAATAAAAAACGCAGACTCAATATGATACGAACCTACATATAGTAAAACAAAAAAAAGGAAGAGATTCTCAATTTGACCTTGTATTTTATACCTAAGTAAACTTATTGTAAAGCATTATTATATCAGTTTTACTTTATTTTCAGGAAAATATGCCGACTAAAATTTAAGCAACCATTGAGAAAGGGCAAAACAAGCTTTGCATTGTACCAAGTTTGTGGGAATCAAAAGGCAACTTAAGATGGCCAAGAAAGCGATTAGATGTCAACAAATTAGTAAAGGATGAAACATCTCGGCCTTTACATAATTGGTCCACCTCAAAATGCTGTGTGAAAAGGCTATCAATATCGTCATATGACGAAGCAGTAAGAGAGCTAGATCTCATGGTTCAAATCAATCATCATTTGAACTACTTGCGCTGCTTTATGAAGAAACGTCATAATCATGTTCCAAAGGTTGAATTAAATTTACACATTTAACATAACTGTTATGATCATTAATAACCCTGTTTAATGTTTTTGCTACGGAACCCTCTTCGTTGACCGTAAAGTCTTTCCAAGTGACTGTCATTAATACAAAATAAAGCTGTACTGTAGCTGTCATTTATTTTTTTAGTTTTAAAACTCCCTCAAAAACAGAAGTCATAAAACCACTGTATTTACAAGAGTGTACAATTACGCCATAAAAATAAGTTTTAGAACGGAGTTTGCATACACCATTGTACAGAAACAAGTCTCAAGTGATACTATTATAACACTAAGAGCTGTAATAAGTAAGTGTTCACATGCAAAATACAGCTTGTATACAGCTTTAACGATAAAACCAGATTAAAGTGTTACAAAATACTTAAGCTGTATAGTGGAGTTTTCATATTCTGTTTAAATACCCTAAGCTTTCGCGGATCCCTTAATACAGATTGAATAATTTTTTGACACTCTTGTAAGTCTCTAAAGGAACTCTAAGTTCTAAATAGGCTGTTATATGTATGTTGAAAACGCTTGCGTGCTGCTTGGGCTACCACAATACCATTACATTTCATCATTCATGCCATCTCCATAACAGGGTGTTCAAAACTACATCATGCGTCTTAGTGAATGATACATTTTTTTTAAAATTACTATTCATATGTCCAAAACATTTTTTTTTTAAATAAATGATTAGTAGTCATGGGATACATGAAGTGGGCTGCCGTTGTAAGACGACTAAAATGTCACGGTGTATATTTACCAGAACGCAGAAGGTGTTTAATCATGGGAAAGGAAATTCGATCTGACCCAGGAGCTGTGCCAGTAGTTTTAATACAGTTGACTTATTCTGGCATTGAAATTGCCGACCCTAACAATAGACCAGGGTCGATAATTTTTAAACCAAAAAAAATCATAGTAGGATGAAACCCATTGGAAAAGGAAGAAAATATCACAAAATTAACAGAGAGCACATTCTTTACCAATGAGACGTACATTTGGAGTGCGTGCTGTAGCCTTGGCTTCCGTCCAACGTGTTGTACAAATAAGATTGTGACCTTGAACCTAAAAATGATTGGAATTACTAAATCATCATCATCATCTTATCAGCCGAAAGAAGTCCACTGCTGGATATAAGCCTCCCCCAAAAGGGGGCGATTTACCACAGTTACCAAGCTTGGCAGGCGGATTGGCGATCGCAGTATGGTGGTCAAATGCATAGAGAACGTTGCTGCCCACCCACGGGAAGAAATGGGTGTTCGTATGGATTGAGGAGCCATGTCTCAAATTTAAACGAGCCACATACTACCAATATTTAGTAGTAAATTAGCCAAATTTGTAGGCCTAATCCTGGAATTTGTAGTAAAACCCATGGAAAGTTACAGGACGTTGAAGGTGGCCCCTCAATTCAGACGTCTGGATTGAGGAGCCACCTCAGAACTCGAAAACAAGCCAATGGATATTTCTAAAACTTAGGTAGGAATTAGTAGTGTTTATGCTTAATTTGAACAAAAAAAAAATGGGTTTTGTACGGCTGAATTTGAGGTAGCTACAATGCTTTGATTTATCTGAAAAATCCATATATTTCCCCGCGCTGTTTCTCGGAAACAAATGAAGCAATTAAAACAGATTTTTAGTATTATTTAGTTGTTTATTTTAATTTTTAGTATAAAAATAAAACGCAAAGGCTTCATAATTTTGGTAATACAACACATTTTATGTGGCTCCTCAATCCTGACGGTCTATAAAAAAACAAATGTACGTAGCTACTAAAGTAGTTGATCAAATCGAAGTTTAATCAAAATTCCTCTACATTCAATATTTCAAAAGATATTAATAATTTTAACATTCCTTAAGAATTTTCTGTGTAGGGTGACCACAAATAATTCAAACTGTGTTCATAAACAGAACTTTATTTACACATGATTCACTCTCCACCAAATCAGTACTTAAATAAAGAAACACAATATATTAAACACAAAGAATAAAAAAGACAAATAAACTAAAAGCGGATTATCCCAAATTAGCTTTTATAAAATCTCGAAGCATTATCTTTATCGAGATTTTTTAGCTAAATCTTAGTTAAATATTAATGTATTAAACGCACAATTATGTTTTATTTTGTTAGTAGTTCTAGTTAAGTTAGCATGTTATTTCTATTTGCATTGTTTAAATCGCTTAACATATATATATACATAAAATAGATAGATGAATTAATAGATTAACACTTTGTCATGTCCCCGCTGAAGCACATATTATATTAATTAACAGTACTCGCATAGTTAAAATATAATATATAAATTAATTAATAATAAATAAACCCAAAAAGGTAATTACTATTCAGAATTATGCATGCAAATTTTGGCAGCGCGTATCTATCCAAAATACCGGCCAAGTGCGTGTCAAACCACACGAAGGGATCCGTAGTTAGGATGAGTTTATCTGAAGAACAAACTTAACATTGTTGTTGATGTTTTTGGACTGTGTTTTCATTTTTTTCCAATTAATTCCAACAGCAAATGTAAGTTAATCGACTATTACTCGTTAACTTGTAAAGCCTACTTAGCTGTGATAGTTTTCCTTTTGACTTCGTTATATATGCCACTGCCGTGAATTTTACACATATCAACCATTTCGCTCACTGAGTTCGCGGAACTGAAATGAACAATTTAAAGCTTATTAATTCGTTAACGGATGCCTGAATCGAAAAATGGTTTTCACGTACCCGTAATATTTTTGGACGGCCTATCTAACGCCACCCCACACCATGAGATGGAAAAAATACTTCTCCATTTACGAATAGGTACCCCTACCCTATCTATTCGTAAATGGGGAAGTTTTTTTTTGTTTAGGTACCTACCCAAAAAATAATTCAGATCTTATTTAACGACTTTGTTGACAAATTACAGTTTTCTAGTACTAATAGTCTCTAAGCGAAGCCGCAAACAGACAGAAGGACTTGGCGAAACTACAAGAGTACTACAGATCTCTAAAAATCAGCAAAGTACGCAAACCACGCGTAATTTAGGGTTACGTTCTGTTCTAGGTAGTGACACTATATTCATTGAGATAGGTATATTCTTTGTTTATTTATTCATAGGAGAACCAACAGCTATAATAGATGCATACCAATTGTATATGAAATAATAAGCCAATTACAGGTTCTCACGGATAAAAACAGAAAAAAGTAGTAGAAATCTTATGATCACTAACAAGCACGATAGAAAAGAATACAATATATAAGGTGCAATAATCACTATGCTTTTTTGAAAAAGTCAGCGTTCAGCCGCATGCGTACAGAATAAGTTTTGTTGCTAAATGGGTTAAATGAGAACTCTTTACAAAGAATGTTGAAGTCCTTACACGCTCGCACCATGTATGAGTTATGCCTGTAGTTAGAAGAGGAAAAAGGAATGGAGATAGGTGGATTAAACCTAACTGATCTCTGAGGAACGTTGAAACGCAGTTTGTGCAGGAGATCAGAACAGTCGATCTCGTTAGATATCATTTTTAAAAGAAAAGTGCAATCTGCTAATCGACGACGATTTATGGCTGTAATTGAAATTTCTTACAAAGATTTATGTAATTTTCTGAATGGTATGGTATACGCAGCCGAAAACATGGGGAACGAATAAATCTTTTTTGTATGTTCTCAATACGATCAAATTTCTTGCCATAACACGGGTTCCAAATTTGTGACGCATATTCAAGATGACTTCTCACAAAAGAGCAATAAAGAATTTTAAGGGATTTGGCTTTCTTGAAACACCCTGCGATTCTCATAACAAAACCCAGTGACTTCGAGGCTTTAGAAGTTTAGTATCATGAAAATCACTCAGGTCACGTACACCATCGCGGAGAGCTTTCATGTCATCGTCTGATGATACTGCAGAAAATATCTTCATATCATCAGCAAAGCAAAATTTTGAGTTATGGTAACACGAGTCGATGTCGCTCACATAAATGATACCATTATTAAAGAGCTTTTTCTTAAGGAAATTGTGATCAATTCTATCAAAAGCGTTACTGTAATCCATGTAAACGACGTCCACTTGAGCCCCTTATTCCATCTTGTCCGTTAGAAAGTCATTCAGCAAAGCCAGGTTAGATACAGTTGAACGACCCTTCAGAAATCCGTGCTGAGAAGGGCTGAAAGACTGACTCAGCGCTGCGTAAACTTGGTCGTAGACAACCCTCTCAAAGACTTTAGCTAATATACACAGTTTGGAGATAGGTCTGTAATTAACTATTTAATTTTTGTGCCCTTTTTTATACCCAAGTACTTTTCGACATTAGGTAAGGTAGCATGAGCTATGCCTATTACATAAACATAAGTACTGTGAGATGCACAAGTGGATCCAGTGAGTCCGGTGAGTCCATGGATGGGTGAACATCTCATCATTACTTACCAAGACCCTCCGAACGCACGTTAAGGCGTTGGTACCGGCTGTCATTCGTGGATATTGGCAGTCGTTACGGGTCGTTAGAAACCCGAATGTTTGACAACCACTCTTACCAAAGGGTATCAGGGTATTACCCAGTAACTGGGTTGTGGAGGTCAGATAGGTAGTCACTCCATATAAAATACTGGTATTCACCTGCATCCGGTTAGACTGGAAGCCAAACTGGGAAAAGGCTAGGCAGATGATGAATTATTAATCCTAATATCTCATTTTTATCGGTTTTGAACTATAAAAGCTGCTATGAGCTGGTGCCTGAAATCATTTGAAGAAAAAACAGGTCACCGGGTAACCTGGTCGGAAAGACGTTATAGTATCGGGACGGAATTTTACGCGCACTGGATCTTCAACGCACTGCTAAGCGCCTAGAGTTGAAAATCGAACAGTGTGTTTTTTCCACGCGATGGGATGTTCATTGAGAATCCAACAGAGTGCTTATAGATTGTGTATTGAGTATAAAAATCCAGTGTACGGAACGAGTCTTCTCTTCCGCCATCGGAAGAGAAGACTCGTTCCGCATCTATCAAGTGCGTTTTAGCAGCAGCAGCCCAGGAGATGATGCAGTAGTCCATAAGCCACTGGCACATGACATAGTAGACCATCTTAATGGTGCGAAGTTTGGCTGCACGTTTTAGACTCTTGAATATGTAAATGAATTTGCGCAATCTTGTAACGGGACGTCTATACAGTGAACGAAATGTTTCTTTTCGTTCACTGCGTCTATACGTGGTTTGATGCTGAGGAATTGTTCTGAAGTCACTCCAACTTCCTGTTGTATGCTGTCCTTTGAAGAAAATAACATACGCATGGCCAGTAGAACACCCAACATGTGGACCGTTATTAAAAGTGAACGTGGGGATAGCATGTTCGATCAAAGTGCAAATGCCACGTAGGTACTTTGTTTTTGTGACATTGTATGTAAAAATAAAATTGTGTGTAAACCGTGTTGTAGGTATTTTTTTGCACGTAGGCATGGAATTTACTTTCTAGCGAGCAACTCAAACTAAGAAGTAGGTTCCGTATATTCACAATCTGACCACTTAGTTGTCAGTTTACTAAAATTTTAATTTGTTAATTGAACTATCTACTGAACTATCTAGACCGAAGTCTGAATATAATTCGAAATTCAAAAATAGCTCCGTCCTATCTATACTTAAGAGATATGATGGTAGACATAGGTAAGTAATAAATTAAAATTTAGAGTAAAATTCCAGACGCCATAGAAGAATTAAATTTTACACAAATGAGGAAAAAATGAAATTGTTCTTAATTGATAAATGTTATTAAAATATGACGAATTAATTTATAGTTCAAATTATTAATATTGCTATGAAATTATTTTTAACATACATTTTTCACATTTTTATAATTCCTCATTTAGTTTTGACAAATTTTAATTTGGGAGTATTCATTTTATATTGTTCAATTTATTTTCGAATTTAATACTAACCTTAATTATTATGCATGAATTTAAAATATTTTGAGTAATTTTTTATTCGTAATCATCATCTAAATTTTGCACACCATTATATGCACGCCTGCTGGCATAACATAGCGCTCTGTTCATCAAACATATGATCTGTATTTTTTCACTTATCTTAACAAATAAATAAAGTATTTACATACATTACTAAAATAAATATATTTATTTATATACGTACAGTGGTGGTTATATAATTTGGTTTTTTGAACGCGCTAATCTTTGTAAAAAATTGTCTGTTATTTTAATGGGTATATTGTGTAGGTATCTCTTCCACGCGAACGAAGTCGCTGGCAAAAGCTAGTAAATTTTATACAAAACATCTATTGTTATCACATTCAAATAACTTGGAAATTGTAAGGCCAGTAGCCTGATTCGATACTAATTTAGTAGGTATTAATTTTCCGGCGAAACCGTGAAGGTGCCCGAAACATTTTATTTAAATAATTCAGTTTTGGCGTCGTCGCCTTTTCCAAGGTACCTATTTAAATAGCTTTTATATACAAAATCTGAATAATGCGTAAGTGAGTAGAGGAGTAAATGATACCTTTAGGTATACTAAGTTGATAAAGAGTAAGTATGTAAATATTACAAGAATCCATTGCGTGTTTATGAAAGGTGTGGTAAAATTGAAGGGCCAAATCCATCCCGTGACATGTATGGTATAGAGCATTAAACTAAACTGCTTCCTCTGTGGGACCAACATTGTAATCGTGAAAAAATAATCAATCGTCTCACACAATTCGACGAGTAAGTTTACCAGAACTTCAATACCCCAGGACTCCAATACCGGAATACTGGGACAGTTGATATTTTTGTCGCGATTACAACGGAGAAAGTTATTCAGTTTGATGGTCTGTACCATACATGTTACGGGATGGTTTTGGTCCTTGAACTTTACCACACGTTTCTGATACATACTGATTTATAGGTATAATATCTAGCAGTATTAAAAAAATCTCTACTAATCCTTTACAAGCAAACATAACTCGTGTTAGTCCTAAATACTTACCTGAATGAAAAAATATTTCAAAGAGCCTTCGCATCAAGAGTGTATCATCTCAACAAAAAACATGCGAAATAGAGTTTAGTATACAGATATGTTTAGTATCTCAAATAGTTTTTCTTAAATACTGACAAAAGAACGTGGTTCAACAAATCCCTACAATCCCAACAAATTGGTGGAAGTGAGGATTTATTTCGTTTCAAAACAGTACAATCTTTTGTGTAGTGTCCAAGTGACCGAACAGTGACGCGTTGTTTCTCTTCAAAAGTTTAATAAAACGAAATTTTAACATAAGGAAAACATTAAATTGCATTCATAATACACTATCTCGAAATACAATACCTACCTACCTATATGTTTCTCTTCTATGTCTTAAAGTTAAAATGAAATATATTTCGTTTCAAAACAGTACAATCTTTTGTGTATTGTCCAAGTGACCGAACAGTGACGCGTTGTTTCTCTTCAAAAGTTTAATAAAACGAAATTTTAACAAAAGGAAAACATTATATTGCATTCATAATACACTATCTCGAAATACAATACCTACCTATATGTTTCTCTTCTATGTATGTCCTAAAGTTAAAATGAAATTTCCTTTAAAAGTGTTATTTTGTAATTGTATGGTTTTTGTGATGAAACATAAATGATACGTTGCTTAGGTACCTACTTTTGTTTTGTAAAACTTGTTTTAAATTCTTTTTGGGAAAAAGTTTGTTTTGATTTAAAATTGTATATTGTTAATCAGAAATCTGGCGCCAGTAATTGTTTAGTTCCAAAAAGGTTCACTTTTTAATTGATTAATTTAAGATTAATTTATTAATGCTGCGGAAATGGCACGAAGAATTAATTTTTTAGAAATCTTGAGAAAAAAATTGAATACTCAAAAAGCAGTGGATGATTCAAAGCAAATTAATATTATACCTATTATTTGATAACTCTGCAGTTGAACCGATGGACAAAATACTGCACGAAATGAACTCGCAAAATACAATGAGTCAAAGTTTAGGTAAAGTATGTGTATTAATGAGTATATTCTGAGATTATTAAGTACGAGTACCAAAATAGTACCTACTTCTTTTTTTTTGAGCATGGAAAATCATCAAATAACTGCTCCCGCTCTGGGTGGAGAGGGAGGGTATGTCGGACTTTTACTGACTAAAATCCACCCGTGTTCCTCCAGTTGCCTGTGTGCCAGGGGCCATGGTATCTCTTTCGAACAACCCGCACGATCGGCCCTTGCGGTCTCCACCAGTTGGTGCTGACATCTGTTTGAGGAGCATGTGGAACACAACGCGCCGTCCACCCGGGCTTGGTCCTTACCGGACAGCGACCTACCCATTACTCGCCATCCACAAGCCCGCGTGGCTAGGAATCAGCCTGGGATTCCCGACCGCCCACGGCGTCTCTAATAATTAAAAAAAATCTTGAATTATTTCAACCACCAAAAACTTCAGTTTGTCAGTTTATGACCTGTTATTGTAGTTATCATGCGCGAAAGTTTCAACTTTACATTACGTGGCAAAATAACGTTCTTAGATATAAGAATGTAATTTTGCCAGCGACTTCGTTCGCGTGTAAGTGTACCTACACAATAATATATTAAATTAACAGCCAAATTTTTACAAAGATTAGCGCGTTCAAAAAACCAAATTATATAACCACCACTGTACCTACCTATATAAATAAATATATTTATATTAGTGTATGTAAATACTTTACTTATTTGTTGAGATAGGTAAAAATATACAGGGGGCCTTAAACCGCCACGTTAAGCGATTCCTCTAAAAGCAATTCACTTCCTGAATTCCTCCATGATTCTGCGATTTGACATTTTACTTTAATAAAGCAGTTCATAATTTGGTGACCAAGTTACAAATTTCCATACACAACTGTCAAATAGTTGAATTGCGTGCTGTCTACGCAGATAATATTATGAATTGTCAGTTTGTGACCATTTTACGATTTTAAATATGATTAATAATATCTATCCTATTATGATTCTGCCAAAGCGGCCTTTTTATACGCCCGATCTTATGTTTGATGAACAGAGCGTTATGTTAGTCCAGCAGGCGTGCATATAATTGGTGTGCAGAATTTAGATGATGATTAAAAATTAAAAATTACTCAAAATATTTTAAAATCATGCATAATAATTATGGTAAGTACTAAACTAGAAAATAAGAAATTGAACATTTACATTAATGAATACCCTCAAATTAAAATGTATCAAATCTAAATGAGGAATAATACAAATGTGAAAAATCAATGTCAAAATAATTTCATGGCAATATTAATAATTGTTACTCTAAATTAATTCGTCAATAGTATAATAACATTTATCAAATAAGAACAACTTAATTTATTTTTTTCATTTGTATAAAATTTAATTCTTCTATGGCATCTGGAATTTCATTATAAATTTTAATTTATTACTTACCTATGTCTATCATCATATCTCTTAAGTATAGATAGGACGGAGCTGTTTTTGAATTTCGAATTATATTCTGACTTCGGTCTAGATAGTTCAGTAGATAAGTAGGTAGTTCAATAAACAAATTGAAATTTTAGTAAACTGACAGCTAAGTGGTCAGATTGTGAATGTACGGAACCTACTTCTTAGTTTGAGTTGCTCGCTACAAAGTAAATTCCCTGCCTACGCACCTACTAATAAATACCTACAACACGGTTTACATATAATTTTTATTTTTACATACAATGTCACAAAAACCTATAGTTCTGTGCTTCGAAAGTACTCCTTATGGCTAGTTGCTCTGCCGCGGGAAAACAACCATCAAAATTTATCGGTGTATATGTATTTTTAAGTATGGTCGGGCATAACTCCATCATATATAGACGGATTTGTAAAATTATTTTTTGTTCGAAAGGTGTTTATTTCGAAATGGTCCCATTAAATGTCATATAGATTTGATGGTGAGTTTCGGAGACAGACAACGGAACTCTTAAAAAAATGACAGTAAACCAACCGCAATTGCTGCTATCACATAAATATGCAGTGTTTTGATTTGATTGACTTTGAGAATACCCCAAGGATCATGAAATGTCTAATTGGCGTGGAGTACAAAGTAGTAAAAGTGAAAAATACAAACTTAAAAAAAACCGACTTCAAAAAAACGCTACAGTGTGAAAAATAACTTCTATTTCGGAAGGCGCTAGGCGGTGACTAAAAATTAAAATACATATCCAAAAACACGAAGCTCGGTAGGTAGTTGGTAATTTTTGTTTTTGATAAAAGTTATTCAAAATATGAGTTTAAGTTAACATAAGCTATAAGTTAGGTAACATTATTTTTACTTCTGTTCCGATTTGAACTAGAAAACATATTTTGCTCAGTGATTTGTGTTAGGTGCTGACGCTACTCGTCGTCCCGCACGTATTCACAGCGTGTTTGTACACTTTTGTACCTACCACAAGTATGCAACTGTATAATTTAGATGAGAAGATATAATTAAAAAAAAAACGTGAAAATATCTGGGAAGAAGTGGGTTTTCCTTAATTACGCTTTAAATTGGTGTGTAATTTAAACTAAAATAAAAATATAGCAAGCACGTAGTTCGTAGCTACATCTAGCGGCGATTTTTCGAACAATTCAAACTGTTCTGAGAACTACCAAGACCATTCGAGCGGTACTTACATCGGCAAAGAGTTTCATTATTTCGTTCTGCTCACTTAAGCACGATGGCGCTGTAATCAGTGTGCCTTAAAACTGTAATAGTGGAGCCACATGATTTGTAGCGGCGCTGCTGTGGGTATAGTGATTTAGAAGCATTTCAAACCAACTTCAAAAAAAGGAGGAGATCCAAATGCTTTTTTTAATGTTTGTTACAATCTAACTCCGTCATATTTATAAACCGATTTAAAAAACTCTTCTTTTGTTTAAAAGGGTTAGGTATACTTAACGAGTGATCCCATATTTTGGTCAAGTTCTGATGAGTGGTTTTCGGTGATTTAGTGGCGGCGGCGCACACTGGTCCCAAATTAAAAAAAAGTGGACATTGATAGTAGACCGCTGATATTTTTTTTTATTGTTGATACAATGATAACAGATAAGGCAAAAAAATATTATTGTCCTACTTCAAATACTTTTCTGTAAAAAAAATATTTCTTTTTTTTTGTATGGGAGCGATTACATTTTACTCAATTTCTCAAAAACTTTAAGCGATGTCGAGATGGCAATCACATATGTTAGAAAACTAATAATTCTGAGTATTTGGCTCGAAGAAACTTATTGCTTATCTCTGCGTACTTTCGAGATAATAGTGACAGAAAATAACATTTTTTTTTAATGTTAATTTTTTGCTTTTTTTTAATCATAGCCTTACTTTAGCACATAATTATAATGTATGCGTAATGTCAAATAAGTAAAAAGAGACTTCTCTGTAAAAGAGGTTATGGGGGCTCACTAATGACTGAAAAGCTATGACCTTTCTGAAGGAGTACTTTCATCAGTTCTAAAAAACAATCAAAATGAAGACATATTAAGCTACAAACATAAAGTTGAATATGTTCACAAACGATTCTGAAAAAATATTATGGTGAAAGATTAATATTTGGGTCTATATTCTCTTGAGAAATCTCTATTTCCTCGTTTTCCAACGAAAGCAATTCATTGTTCAAGATCAAAGCACTAGCCTCTGGAAACAACTGTTTATGTAAACGAGCAAACTTTGGTTTGATATGGCTGATGTAAGGATCTGAGCTAATTAGAAAGCTGTGGATAATGTCTAAATTAGTCTGAACTCTACCGATTTTTCTTGTATGTGCCATTCTAACATTCCGGAAATCTTTATTCCTCGCTTCGGAAGCTTCTTCGGAAAGCATGCCTATCGGAATAAAGGAGAAATTTTCACAAATATCAGCACCGTGTATCAACAATTTATGGACACTTGAAGGCATGTAATACCATGGATATAAGTTTACATATAGCATTGCTGTTTCTTTACAATATTCCCTAAACAAGTTGGTGTTAATAAGTTGACCAGATGAAATTGTTTGTAAAATGACTGCAAATCTCTTGATTAAATCAGGGTGGATACCCGTTATTTCAGCAGATACTTCATAATTTTCAAAAAACCTTCTTGCCGTGTTACCGTCATTGGTTGTACCAAATCCCTGTTTTACTATGTCAATTAACAAACCAGTTCTTTCCCGGAATTCTTCTTGTGTCAAATTCTTTTTAATTTCTTTTAACAATTTATCTTCTTTTCGTGCAGCCCACTTTTTGAAGTCTAAGTTGTACGAAATGTGTAAAATACATTCCATACATCTTATCCACATATGAAGCGAAGACAGACCATATTTATACATATCTTCTCTGATGAGTCTTTTGGATACAAAGTCCAAGTCATTCATTTTGCTAGGTGGGGTATTGCAAATATTACAAACAGCTGCAGAAGAAGTATTGGAAATCACAGTAGAAATTTTCCCATCAATCATAGTCATGTACAAATCATGTTTAATATCAAAATTATCTACAATTGTGGGAACAAGATTACGAATTTCTTCCTCTAAGGATGCACTTTCCTTCTTTATCAATTCATTTGTTTCTTTTGCAAATATAAAGCCAATTGGACGACAATAGTTTGTTGAAGAGGGAGCAGGATTTTGCCACAAGATAGTACCACTCTCTTCTTCCAAACGAAGCGGAACCAAACTAATCATGAAAACTGAAGAATCGTCAATTTTAGTGTCGGAGTGTGACTTTTGTTTATAATTACTTTGAGAAGATGGCCCGTCAAAACCCCATTTGCTTATTAGTTTTAGCGATTTTTTGTCGGCAGAGTTGTGCTGAATTGTTTTTAATATCCTATTAGTTGTCAAATCTAGAAGCGATTGAAGTCTTATCTTAGCATCAGATTCAGTTACAGTTATGTCTGACTCTGGAGGATAACAAGTTTTTTTAGCTTCCAGGAGCTTTTGATAGGATGGAAGACCATACATTTTCTCTGAAGCAAGAATAGTTCTTAAATTTCGATATTGCCATTTTGACAAATTTGTTGAGGTGTAAAGCGCTAACGTTTTATCATCTGGTAAACACGGTTTGTCAGTCTTTTTAGCGAATAGTACATCATATACCATCTCACATTTTTCCTTGTTTTGGCTGAGTTCGTTTAATATAGCTGCTAATTTTGTTTTTTTAGACTCTTTTAATTTGGCACATAAAGCATAAACTAATTCCTCCTCTGTGTGATCTAGAAGTGTTAGAGAACGCCTTTTCTTCTGTTTATCAGATATATCAACAAATGGTTTTTTACTTGTACCATAACTTAATTGATGAGTATCCACTTGCGTTTCGAAATTTGGAATTACTTCCTCGGCAACTTTAAAAATGCTGCTTAAATCGATATTTTGACATTTTGGCCAAACTATTTGGGATTGTAACCAGTCTGAATTTTTGTTAAGAAAGGTCTTTTGAGCTCTACTGGAAGCAGACCATCTTTTTGAGATATTACTTGAAAAACTACGACAAAATAATTTAATATTACTCAAATCTTCGGAAGACAATTCAACACCAATACGTTCAATAAGGGCATTAAATAAAAATTCGACATTTTTAAAACCACCTCCTGATTTAAGAACAACGTATAAGTCTAAGTTGGTGACAAATGCGGACATATTATAATTTTAAGGAAAATTGAAAACAAATTAGAATCAAAGATATCAAAGACAAAGTGACTTTGATTTTAACAAAAAAAATTACGAAAACAAATTCGACGAAAGAAAGACAAACAAAAATTATTTGATTTTAAAATCCAAAGATTCAAAATACAACAATAACAAAACAAACAAACAACAAGCATTTCTTCAAGCGCACAGAAAAAATAAGGACACGTCTTATCGCAACCACATTTAGTTGTACACTGAGTGAGGTGTACGCGCGCGATTCGTGACCGTATTACGTTACGTCATGAGAGGCGGCCATCTTGTTATCCCGGCAAACTCGCGTCGAAGCTCCATTTTGCTGGCCAGCGGACCTATTGCGATATGAGTAAGGCTATGATTAAAAAAAAGCGAACAATTAACATTAAAAAAAATTGTTATTTTCTGTCACTATTATCTCGAAAGTACGCAGAGATAAGCAATAAGTTTCTTCGAGCCAAATACTCAGAATTATTAGTTTTCTAACATATGTGAATGCCATCTCGACATCGCTTAAGGTTTTTGAGAAATTGAGTAAAATGTAATCACTCCCATACAAAAAAAAAAAGAAATATTTTTTATAGAGAAAAGTATTTGAAGTAGGACAATAATATTTTTTTGCCTTATCTGTTATCATTATATCAACAATAAAAAAAAATATCAGCGGTCTACTATCAATGTCCACTTTTTTTTAATTTGGGACCAGTGTGCGGCGGCGGCGCTGCAACGGATAGTGTTTATCGAATTATTTAATTTGAATGATACCCTAGGTAAAAGTGAGAGTTAATGGACTTTTGATACAAAATTCGAGATGAAATACGCCTTCACCATATCCAGAGCATTCCCTTAAATACCAACACAAGGCGATAAATAAATTATACCGGTTCTGCTTCTGTCAAATGACTCTTTAAATATTCATTACCTGTTATGTATTCCTGGTACCTCATTTGCATGGAAATTACACAACACTATTTTACATTAGAATCAGGGTATATCGTTTACAGAGCTAACATGGAGGCAAAAGTGGTTTTTCTCAGCTGCGGGACACAGACACAAAAAAAAAACAAAATATCGGACTCCACTGCTGGAAATAGCCCTAGTATCTGAAAAAGATGATGACGGAAGCTAAACCGTACTGTAGAGCAAAAAGGTTTGTTGCGAAGGTTTTTGGTTTATGTGAGTGTGTGTTTGGGTGAGCCCCTCTTTTGATGAAGTGTCTTGACGAACTCACACTAGGTTGACGCTGCGTAAGCGTGCGTGATCCATCGTCGCCCGTTCGATGTCCACCACGCGCGAATGCAGCACATGAAGTAAGTTTTTGTTCCGTTGGTGTAATTACTATATGGCGTTCCAGTGTGAGGAGAAATAAAATGAATAAATCATGACTTGAAGTAATCAATACCTACTGTTGTTTTCATGTAAGACTAAGTACTCAACCTGCTGCAGGATCAATTTCCAGCTATGATTTGTTGCTTTGCTTCTCCCGTTTATATAACAACAACATCACGCCATGTTTCCCCGAAGAGTTGTGCCGAGGTGAACCTATCGTACACCTTAATTTTTATATTGTTATATTTAAGTCCCATGTAATAAGGGCGAGCCTATTGCAATCAACCGGAAACAAACCCAGACTCCGGGCTGCTATTGAGAAATTCCAGATAGAAAAACTCAATAGCACTTTGCCCGACCTGGGAATGGAATAGCACTTGCGACCACTACACCAACGAGGCAGTACCTTCCCTTCCCCTCTTCCTTTCTTTTCCTTCGTCCTATTTCTTTTCTTCCATTCGGCTAAGAAGACTGTCATATTATTGAATATAAGATCGTATAAAATATAGTCCTCGTAATCGAATCTATGTACAGTCGAATAAACTATTTGGTATACAGGCAAAAATTTGTGTTTTCACGACACTGCCAATATACATTTTAATTGTGTGCGTAATTAGTACAACTTTAAGCTAAACATGGACAACAAACAGCAAAATGGAGCTTCGACGCGAGTTTGCCGGGATAACAAGATGGCCGCCTCTCATGACGTAACGTAATACGGTCACGAATCGCGCGCGTACACCTCACTCAGTGTACAACTAAATGTGGTTGCGATAAGACGTGTCCTTATTTTTTCTGTGCGCTTGAAGAAATGCTTGTTGTTTGTTTGTTTTGTTATTGTTGTATTTTGAATCTTTGGATTTTAAAATCAAATAATTTTTGTTTGTCTTTCTTTCGTCGAATTTGTTTTCGTAATTTTTTTTGTTAAAATCAAAGTCACTTTGTCTTTGATATCTTTGATTCTAATTTGTTTTCAATTTTCCTTAAAATTATAATATGTCCGCATTTGTCACCAACTTAGACTTATACGTTGTTCTTAAATCAGGAGGTGGTTTTAAAAATGTCGAATTTTTATTTAATGCCCTTATTGAACGTATTGGTGTTGAATTGTCTTCCGAAGATTTGAGTAATATTAAATTATTTTGTCGTAGTTTTTCAAGTAATATCTCAAAAAGATGGTCTGCTTCCAGTAGAGCTCAAAAGACCTTTCTTAACAAAAATTCAGACTGGTTACAATCCCAAATAGTTTGGCCAAAATGTCAAAATATCGATTTAAGCAGCATTTTTAAAGTTGCCGAGGAAGTAATTCCAAATTTCGAAACGCAAGTGGATACTCATCAATTAAGTTATGGTACAAGTAAAAAACCATTTGTTGATATATCTGATAAACAGAAGAAAAGGCGTTCTCTAACACTTCTAGATCACACAGAGGAGGAATTAGTTTATGCTTTATGTGCCAAATTAAAAGAGTCTAAAAAAACAAAATTAGCAGCTATATTAAACGAACTCAGCCAAAACAAGGAAAAATGTGAGATGGTATATGATGTACTATTCGCTAAAAAGACTGACAAACCGTGTTTACCAGATGATAAAACGTTAGCGCTTTACACCTCAACAAATTTGTCAAAATGGCAATATCGAAATTTAAGAACTATTCTTGCTTCAGAGAAAATGTATGGTCTTCCATCCTATCAAAAGCTCCTGGAAGCTAAAAAAACTTGTTATCCTCCAGAGTCAGACATAACTGTAACTGAATCTGATGCTAAGATAAGACTTCAATCGCTTCTAGATTTGACAACTAATAGGATATTAAAAACAATTCAGCACAACTCTGCCGACAAAAAATCGCTAAAACTAATAAGCAAATGGGGTTTTGACGGGCCATCTTCTCAAAGTAATTATAAACAAAAGTCACACTCCGACACTAAAATTGACGATTCTTCAGTTTTCATGATTAGTTTGGTTCCGCTTCGTTTGGAAGAAGAGAGTGGTACTATCTTGTGGCAAAATCCTGCTCCCTCTTCAACAAACTATTGTCGTCCAATTGGCTTTATATTTGCAAAAGAAACAAATGAATTGATAAAGAAGGAAAGTGCATCCTTAGAGGAAGAAATTCGTAATCTTGTTCCCACAATTGTAGATAATTTTGATATTAAACATGATTTGTACATGACTATGATTGATGGGAAAATTTCTACTGTGATTTCCAATACTTCTTCTGCAGCTGTTTGTAATATTTGCAATACCCCACCTAGCAAAATGAATGACTTGGACTTTGTATCCAAAAGACTCATCAGAGAAGATATGTATAAATATGGTCTGTCTTCGCTTCATATGTGGATAAGATGTATGGAATGTATTTTACACATTTCGTACAACTTAGACTTCAAAAAGTGGGCTGCACGAAAAGAAGATAAATTGTTAAAAGAAATTAAAAAGAATTTGACACAAGAAGAATTCCGGGAAAGAACTGGTTTGTTAATTGACATAGTAAAACAGGGATTTGGTACAACCAATGACGGTAACACGGCAAGAAGGTTTTTTGAAAATTATGAAGTATCTGCTGAAATAACGGGTATCCACCCTGATTTAATCAAGAGATTTGCAGTCATTTTACAAACAATTTCATCTGGTCAACTTATTAACACCAACTTGTTTAGGGAATATTGTAAAGAAACAGCAATGCTATATGTAAACTTATATCCATGGTATTACATGCCTTCAAGTGTCCATAAATTGTTGATACACGGTGCTGATATTTGTGAAAATTTCTCCTTTATTCCGATAGGCATGCTTTCCGAAGAAGCTTCCGAAGCGAGGAATAAAGATTTCCGGAATGTTAGAATGGCACATACAAGAAAAATCGGTAGAGTTCAGACTAATTTAGACATTATCCACAGCTTTCTAATTAGCTCAGATCCTTACATCAGCCATATCAAACCAAAGTTTGCTCGTTTACATAAACAGTTGTTTCCAGAGGCTAGTGCTTTGATCTTGAACAATGAATTGCTTTCGTTGGAAAACGAGGAAATAGAGATTTCTCAAGAGAATATAGACCCAAATATTAATCTTTCACCATAATATTTTTTCAGAATCGTTTGTGAACATATTCAACTTTATGTTTGTAGCTTAATATGTCTTCATTTTGATTGTTTTTTAGAACTGATGAAAGTACTCCTTCAGAAAGGTCATAGCTTTTCAGTCATTAGTGAGCCCCCATAACCTCTTTTACAGAGAAGTCTCTTTTTACTTATTTGACATTACGCATACATTATAATTATGTGCTAAAGTAAGGCTATGATTAAAAAAAAGCAAAAAATTAACATTAAAAAAAAATGTTATTTTCTGTCACTATTATCTCGAAAGTACGCAGAGATAAGCAATAAGTTTCTTCGAGCCAAATACTCAGAATTATTAGTTTTCTAACATATGTGATTGCCATCTCGACATCGCTTAAAGTTTTTGAGAAATTGAGTAAAATGTAATCGCTCCCATACAAAAAAAAAGAAATATTTTTTTTACAGAAAAGTATTTGAAGTAGGACAATAATATTTTTTTGCCTTATCTGTTATCATTGTATCAACAATAAAAAAAAATATCAGCGGTCTACTATCAATGTCCACTTTTTTTTAATTTGGGACCAGTGTGCGCCGCCGCCACTAAATCACCGAAAACCACTCATCAGAACTTGACCAAAATATGGGATCACTCGTTAAGTATACCTAACCCTTTTAAACAAAAGAAGAGTTTTTTAAATCGGTTTATAAATATGACGGAGTTAGATTGTAACAAACATTAAAAAAAGCATTTGGATCTCCTCCTTTTTTTGAAGTTGGTTTGAAATGCTTCTAAATCACTATACCCACAGCAGCGCCGCTACAAATCATGTGGCTCCACTATTACAGTTTTAAGGCACACTGATTACAGCGCCATCGTGCTTAAGTGAGCAGAACGAAATAATGAAACTCTTTGCCGATGTAAGTACCGCTCGAATGGTCTTGGTAGTTCTCAGAACAGTTTGAATTGTTCGAAAAATCGCCGCTAGATGTAGCTACGAACTACGTGCTTGCTATATTTTTATTTTAGTTTAAATTACACACCAATTTAAAGCGTAATTAAGGAAAACCCACTTCTTCCCAGATATTTTCACGTTTTTTTTTTAATTATATCTTCTCATCTAAATTATACAGTTGCATACTTGTGGTAGGTACAAAAGTGTACAAACACGCTGTGAATACGTGCGGGACGACGAGTAGCGTCAGCACCTAACACAAATCACTGAGCAAAATATGTTTTCTAGTTCAAATCGGAACAGAAGTAAAAATAATGTTACCTAACTTATAGCTTATGTTAACTTAAACTCATATTTTGAATAACTTTTATCAAAAACAAAAATTACCAACTACCTACCGAGCTTCGTGTTTTTGGATATGTATTTTAATTTTTAGTCACCGCCTAGCGCCTTCCGAAATAGAAGTTATTTTTCACACTGTAGCGTTTTTTTGAAGTCGGTTTTTTTTAAGTTTGTATTTTTCACTTTTACTACTTTGTACTCCACGCCAATTAGACATTTCATGATCCTTGGGGTATTCTCAAAGTCAATCAAATCAAAACACTGCATATTTATGTGATAGCAGCAATTGCGGTTGGTTTACTGTCATTTTTTTAAGAGTTCCGTTGTCTGTCTCCGAAACTCACCATCAAATCTATATGACATTTAATGGGACCATTTCGAAATAAACACCTTTCGAACAAAAAATAATTTTACAAATCCGTCTATATATGATGGAGTTATGCCCGACCATACTTAAAAATACATATACACCGATAAATTTTGATGGTTGTTTTCCCGCGGCAGAGCAACTAGCCATAAGGAGTACTTTCGAAGCACAGAACTATAGGTTTTTGTGACATTGTATGTAAAAATAAAAATTATATGTAAACCGTGTTGTAGGTATTTATTAGTAGGTGCGTAGGCAGGGAATTTACTTTGTAGCGAGCAACTCAAACTAAGAAGTAGGTTCCGTACATTCACAATCTGACCACTTAGCTGTCAGTTTACTAAAATTTCAATTTGTTTATTGAACTACCTACTTATCTACTGAACTATCTAGACCGAAGTCAGAATATAATTCGAAATTCAAAAACAGCTCCGTCCTATCTATACTTAAGAGATATGATGATAGACATAGGTAAGTAATAAATTAAAATTTATAATGAAATTCCAGATGCCATAGAAGAATTAAATTTTATACAAATGAAAAAAATAAATTAAGTTGTTCTTATTTGATAAATGTTATTATACTATTGACGAATTAATTTAGAGTAACAATTATTAATATTGCCATGAAATTATTTTGACATTGATTTTTCACATTTGTATTATTCCTCATTTAGATTTGATACATTTTAATTTGAGGGTATTCATTAATGTAAATGTTCAATTTCTTATTTTCTAGTTTAGTACTTACCATAATTATTATGCATGATTTTAAAATATTTTGAGTAATTTTTAATTTTTAATCATCATCTAAATTCTGCACACCAATTATATGCACGCCTGCTGGACTAACATAACGCTCTGTTCATCAAACATAAGATCGGGCGTATAAAAAGGCCGCTTTGGCAGAATCATAATAGGATAGATATTATTAATCATATTTAAAATCGTAAAATGGTCACAAACTGACAATTCATAATATTATCTGCGTAGACAGCACGCAATTCAACTATTTGACAGTTGTGTATGGAAATTTGTAACTTGGTCACCAAATTATGAACTGCTTTATTAAAGTAAAATGTCAAATCGCAGAATCATGGAGGAATTCAGGAAGTGAATTGCTTTTAGAGGAATCGCTTAACGTGGCGGTTTAAGGCCCCCTGTATATTTTTACCTATCTCAACAAATAAGTAAAGTATTTACATACACTAATATAAATATATTTATTTATATAGGTAGGTACAGTGGTGGTTATATAATTTGGTTTTTTGAACGCGCTAATCTTTGTAAAAATTTGGCTGTTAATTTAATATATTATTGTGTAGGTACACTTACACGCGAACGAAGTCGCTGGCAAAATTACATTCTTATATCTAAGAACGTTATTTTGCCACGTAATGTAAAGTTGAAACTTTCGCGCATGATAACTACAATAACAGGTCATAAACTGACAAACTGAAGTTTTTGGTGGTTGAAATAATTCAAGATTTTTTTTAATTATTAGAGACGCCGTGGGCGGTCGGGAATCCCAGGCTGATTCCTAGCCACGCGGGCTTGTGGATGGCGAGTAATGGGTAGGTCGCTGTCCGGTAAGGACCAAGCCCGGGTGGACGGCGCGTTGTGTTCCACATGCTCCTCAAACAGATGTCAGCACCAACTGGTGGAGACCGCAAGGGCCGATCGTGCGGGTTGTTCGAAAGAGATACCATGGCCCCTGGCACACAGGCAACTGGAGGAACACGGGTGGATTTTAGTCAGTAAAAGTCCGACATACCCTCCCTCTCCACCCAGAGCGGGAGCAGTTATTTGATGATTTTCCATGCTCAAAAAAAAAGAAGTAGGTACTATTTTGGTACTCGTACTTAATAATCTCAGAATATACTCATTAATACACATACTTTACCTAAACTTTGACTCATTGTATTTTGCGAGTTCATTTCGTGCAGTATTTTGTCCATCGGTTCAACTGCAGAGTTATCAAATAATAGGTATAATATTAATTTGCTTTGAATCATCCACTGCTTTTTGAGTATTCAATTTTTTTCTCAAGATTTCTAAAAAATTAATTCTTCGTGCCATTTCCGCAGCATTAATAAATTAATCTTAAATTAATCAATTAAAAAGTGAACCTTTTTGGAACTAAACAATTACTGGCGCCAGATTTCTGATTAACAATATACAATTTTAAATCAAAACAAACTTTTTCCCAAAAAGAATTTAAAACAAGTTTTACAAAACAAAAGTAGGTACCTAAGCAACGTATCATTTATGTTTCATCACAAAAACCATACAATTACAAAATAACACTTTTAAAGGAAATTTCATTTTAACTTTAGGACATACATAGAAGAGAAACATATAGGTAGGTATTGTATTTCGAGATAGTGTATTATGAATGCAATATAATGTTTTCCTTTTGTTAAAATTTCGTTTTATTAAACTTTTGAAGAGAAACAACGCGTCACTGTTCGGTCACTTGGACAATACACAAAAGATTGTACTGTTTTGAAACGAAATATATTTCATTTTAACTTTAAGACATAGAAGAGAAACATATAGGTAGGTAGGTATTGTATTTCGAGATAGTGTATTATGAATGCAATTTAATGTTTTCCTTATGTTAAAATTTCGTTTTATTAAACTTTTGAAGAGAAACAACGCGTCACTGTTCGGTCACTTGGACACTACACAAAAGATTGTACTGTTTTGAAACGAAATAAATCCTCACTTCCACCAATTTGTTGGGATTGTAGGGATTTGTTGAACCACGTTCTTTTGTCAGTATTTAAGAAAAACTATTTGAGATACTAAACATATCTGTATACTAAACTCTATTTCGCATGTTTTTTGTTGAGATGATACACTCTTGATGCGAAGGCTCTTTGAAATATTTTTTCATTCAGGTAAGTATTTAGGACTAACACGAGTTATGTTTGCTTGTAAAGGATTAGTAGAGATTTTTTTAATCATAGAGATATTTTTTATTACACTGAGTTCGAGGTAATGTAGAAAACATTTATAAGAAAGTGATGACTAGGTAATATTTAAGGATTCAAATTCTGACACCTTCCATGTCAAATACTTGATTTAAAATATTAGAATCACCGAAAATAAGCACATATTGAAAAAAATCCAAACTCTTTTCACACAAATTTATTGTAGGCCGTAAGGACCTACCTATGATCATGTGCGACCTTCCCCTTTAACCACTGAGAATTTTTTTTAGAGTAGAAGAAAGTCAGCTGCCTAGCTGTTTACCAAGTAGCTTATTCGACTATACTTATCATGAAGTGACTGCCACATAACCTCCACAAACCAATCGCTGCTATGCAAAGGCCATACACAGTCAGACTTTTTTGAATACTCCCGTGTCTGCTAGTATTTTTATTAGAAAGCTAAGTTGCTAAAGCGGTCGTCTACCTGTTGTGAGGTGGTACCGAGGCTAAAGGTCTATGACAGACCCTTAGCTTAGTCTACCCTGGAGGATAATCATGAATGACTCCGACATGGAGTGTAAATGTGGTGCTGTTCCACAAACGATGGGACACTTAATATCGTATCGTCCGTCTCCTGTACCCTAATTGTGTAATACCCTATTAAATAAATAAATGAAATGGGAACAAAACCTTTTATTTTACCTATATTTCACTTCACATAGCTTGCAGTGGCAAAGGGCTGGTAATGTTAGTCGAAGGACCGGTGGCCGATGAAGCAGACGACACCTGGAATGGAGACCGCGTATCGGCAAGCGTAGTGTGAGACGCCTTCCAGCTAGATGAACCGACGACCTCAAAAAAGTGGCTGGGACAGACTGGATGCGGAAGGCGGAGGATAGAGTGTTGTGGCGTAGCCTAGGAGAGGCCTATGCCCAGCAGTGGACTGCGATAAGCTGAGTTGACTGCTTGATTACGAATTAACGTATTGTTGTTACTTGAAGTATGAGTCCAAAAAAACTGTTTTAACCCCCGAAGCAACAAGAGGGGCGTTATAAGTTTTGTTACATTTTATCGTGTTTAGCTATAGATACCCACCGTACCTGCGGAGTTTAGCTAGCCAATTCAACAAATCCTTGTCATCCTTAATTCCCTACTAATAATATAAATGCCAAAGTAACTCGCTTAACTCGCTAACACTATCACGCCTAAATCGCTGAACCGATCGTCATGAAATTTGGCAGATATATAGCCTGGGATATTGAGAAGAACATAGGCTACTTTTTTACGCGATAACCGATATCCACGCGGGTGGAGCCACGGGCATAAGCTACTATATAATAATGAACAATATTTCTTGGTAAACAAATTAATGTTACTTTTCAGCATTACCAGGACTATTTACTCACAGAACGTCATTCTGTTCGCAACAAAGTGAATGTGTGTAAAAACTCGTCTATTTTTAAATTCCTAACACGTTATTTGTTTTAGTATCGTGTTTGACATTGACGTAACAAAATTTATTATACTGAGATAATCCTCTCTACGTATGAATCGATGACGGTAACACTTGACCGGTCACCTCTGGAGAAATAAATCAACAAGTAAGTTATTATCAACATAAACATCCATAGGGTATTTAAAACGAACACTTATTTAATTGATACGAAACTTGCTAACGGTGATGTGTGTACCCAAAATCACAATATTTTGAACGTCTCAAATAAACACAGATTTACATAACAAACAAATATAAGGTACCAATAAGTATTTTCTTCTAGGAATATGAAAAACATATTTCCCCAAGGTTTCAGCCGCAAAAGTCTAGATCCCGTGGGATTATCGGGATAAAAAGTAACCTATGTCACAATCTAGCTTCGTTTTGAAACACATGGCTAAAACATTGCTTCATATGGTCGTAAAATGTGTCTGCTGGACAACGTAAATAACGCAACGGATATTGTTGAACTGTCAAAATGAAACCGATTATGATTAATCGTGTGTTACGCAATTAGGGTGCCGGTCATAGTCTAGGCACGTTCCTAATTTTATTAAACTCCTTTTACCTTGCCGTTTTAGAGTGAAAGCATTCCAAACAAACATACAAAATATCAGATTCGATTTTTTATAAAGAGAAAATATTTTTTTTTAAATATATTATTAGTCTCATCCGTCGGGACAGGTCAGCTCAAAGCTGCTATGACTCTTTCATCAAAAGGCCCTTCCAGCCTTGCATTGTTAGACTCACATAAAATCCAAATTGTTTGGACTTTAAGAGAGACCATGACCATCATGATTATGTAAGTAGATCTTTTAAGCAAGGGCCGATGCCTGCCAGGGGTGCGGGTTGTTCGAAAGAGATACCGCCGCCCCTGGCACACAGGCAACTGAGGGAACACGGGTGGGTTTTAGTCAGTAAAAGTCTGACACGCCCTCCCACTCCACCCAGAGCGGGAGAAGTTATTCGATGATTTCCCACCCAAAAAAAAAAAAAAAAGTAGATCTTTTAAGACACTTTTACTCGTACCGAAACCAAAGCAGAAGTAAAAAGACAATTTTGACGACGGCCGGGTTTGAACGGGCGACACATGGCACAGCAGTCCACACAAAAAGCTTGTGTGCTAACCAATTTATACATGAATAGACAAAATAGGTTCAGGTAAAAAGAAGTTGGTTTCGGCTAGACAATGCCAGCGCCATCTAGTTTTCAAATATAGACCAAAAAAATATTGACAAGTAAAATTATGTGTCTTAAAAAATGATTCACACGTGAACCAAGGACATAGCCCGAAGAATTGCTAAGCTTAGGTGGCCAGAGCGCCAAGAAGTTCTGGGGCGGTGACCGCGTAACGGAAGACTCAGCGTCGCGCATCGGTACTAACGCTTCTTCAAGGTGACTTTCTGAAGGGCATTGGTATCCGCTCGATGAGGGCAGCCCAGGACTGGTCGTTGTGGTTATGCTTCGGGGAGGAAGTGAATTTCTTTCAATTTAAAATGATAACTATACTCCTGTAATTCAGTGAAACTTGGTAATGAAAAATTGTTTTACATTTAGTTTTGAAAGATAAACGCCTACAGTTGTACACAATCGTCGCCTAAGTTTCTATCATCACAAACATCCGTTGAGTATTTTAAACGAAAACTTATTCAATTGGTACGAAATTCTTATTAACGGCCTACCGTTTGTGATTTGAATGTCTAATATAAATAAACAACCATATACGTAACAGATAATTTATTTTCGAGGTCCTCTGAGAATAAAAGGTACTCCACAAATAAGTATTTTCTTCTAGTACACTGAAACAGGAATATGTAATGAACATTTATAAGTAATAACTCGGCAGAAAACGTAAAGAATCTTAGTATTTTCTTTGTATTTTTCTAAAAATTACTGGTCACCAAGGTAGCCATGAACTCAAAGAGCCAGAGAGATTCTCGATGCTCGCGGGTCGCACACTTGCCCATTAGGCAATTGACAATGTGTTGTGAATCCAACTCGTGCATCAATTTACCACTTTGTGTACAATACGAACCTACTGTATCCGCACGATGTATCAAATTGGCTAAAATAAGAAACGAGAGTCTAACTCCCGTATTATAAATCTTTCTAGGCAATTCTACAATTTTCTTTGACGCGTAAACAAAACTTCACACGTTTTTATTAAAACGTTGGTCAAGTGCTACTACTGAGCATGAGGTCCTGGGTTCGATTCCCAGGTCGGGCAGTTCTCAGTAGCAGCCCAGAGTCAGGATTTGTGCCCGGTTGATGGCAATTGGCTTGCCCCCTAAGTATTACAGGGGACTTAAACATAATTATTATAAAAAAATATTTTAGACCAGGTCCATAAATCTTGTTAGTAACAACATAGGTACCTACATATAAACTAATATTAGGGTATTTTACTCTTTAAGAAAAAAAATCTAAACATATGTTATTGAGATAGCTTAGGCAAAATGCAGTCGGAAAATGTTCGTTTTAGTACATGAAATATCATAATAAGTTTTAAAACATAATTGAAAGATTTCAGTTTTTTTATGTTTTTGAACACCATGAAATAGTAACCGCCATGTTATTACGTTATAAGTAGAGATCGGATAATCGTTTGCATATTTACCTAAAGTTAATTTTTAGTTGTGAAAGTATGGAAGGGGCTGCTTAAAAAATATTTCTTGATAAAAAAATCCCGGGATGCCAGGAACACCGGGAATGCATAACTAGTCAGGTGTATAGTATGGAAGCGACTTCTAAATTATTAGGATTGCATAGCTATTGAAACACATATTTATTTAAAATTAATCGCGATGCAAATATGTGTAAGTAGGGTGTATAAAGTCTGTAAGAGTGGCGGTAGTGTGTGTCAGTTAAAACCGTAGTTTTTTACATCAAATGAAGATTTTTTCATTACAAAAGCGCGTTCCATATTAGTCAACATCGCAACTTTAGGTGAATATGCATCCGAATATCCGATCTCTAGTCTTAAGGCATTTTTTTTTTGGGTGGGAAATCATCAAATGACTTCTCCCGCTCTGGGTGGAGCAGGAGGGCGTGTCAGACTTTTACTGACTAAAACCCACCCGTGTTCCCTCAGTTGCCTGTGTGCCAGGGGCCGCGGTATCTCTTTCGAACAACCCTCACCCCTGGCAGGCATCGGACCTTGCGGGCCCCATCACTTGTTGCTGACATCTCTTTGAGGCGCACGTGGAACACAACGCGCCGTCGACCCGGGCTTGGTCCTTCCCGGACAACGAGCTACCCATTACTTACCGTCCGCAAATCCGCGCCTACGGTGGCCGGGAATCAGCCTGGGATTCCCGATGCCCAGGGCGTATCCTGCGAAGGCCACGGCCGTGAGGGCGCATGTACTGCATCTCCCTCCCGTGCGCCGCCTCCCTCTTTGCGAGCATCACTGCTTCGCTGAAGGAAGCGACTGCAAGCCATGCACTCTCGCTCCGTACCATGGCCTGGACCAGGGCCGGACGTGAGAGCTCGCCGCCGCCGATCGCCTCCACGAGGACACGGCGGTGCTCCGCCCAAGCCGGGCAGACCTCCACCGTATGCTCCACCGTGTCCTCAGGGCGATCTTCGCAATAGAAACACCCGGGCGTTTCCTCCCGCCCTATGCGAAACAGGAGCCTGTGTCAGGCGGAAGTTGAGGACGCCATGTCGCCTCTCAAGCCACTCCTCATAGAGAGGACTTTCCGCCGCAATCGTGGCGTGCCCAGTCATATGGCATGTCAACTAAGCAACTTTGTACTTTTATTATTTTCGTAACCAAAGTAATTGTTAATTAAATAATATTTTGCATTTAACAACAGCGAAGCAACGATAAGTAAAAGAAATATTCATTTTTTAAATTAAAAACTTTAAAATATCAGCGCATTTATTTATACAGCAAACTGACGTCATACCCACAGAGCAATATGGCGTCCACTAGGTCCAGCGTTTTCGTCAAATTACGCGCGAAAATGTAAAATTTAAATGCATTTTATGGCACTAATCGATTAAACAAAAATCTTGTGTTATAGAAAAATAAAAAATAAACCACTAAAACTAGAGGTTTATTAGCACACAAGAATATAATTAGAACACTTAAAAAATGGGTGGGGTGATTCTTTGAACATGTGCATATTACGCGGCCCTCCCCAAATAACTACTTAGTGAGATATGAAGTTATTTTTTATTATTTTTTCTATTTCACGTTAAACATAGGTCCAGCACTATATACATTTGAAAATTACATATTCCTATTGTTTTATACAACTAAGTTATATTTATAAAGGTTCGTGAAATCTCATCACCATTCGTGTCCCAATTCCCAATTTTTTGCAGTTCATGCTCGAAAAGTCATAAATATACCCTGAAGATCGTATTTTTTTTTGTAGTCATTTAGATAGTTCACGACATGCTTTAACAATTAGCAAAACTATACACACTAAAAACTATTTTTAAGTCACTTGTAATGACTTTAAAAATTGTCCCAACACTTTCTACTCACTACCATATTTTGTTCACGCAGTCGCAGGGATAATTTTTTTCCGCGTAGTGTATGGTCTCTGAAAAAGACAACTCAGCGTCGTGCTCAGTTCCACGTAACGACTGAGGCGGGTCACAAGTTAAAGCGTGTTATGGCTCCAGCTGTAGCCTTCGTTAATCGCCCAGAAATGGTGTTTGGCAAAAAAAAATCTCCTTACCGTTCGAGTTTCTCGTGGTAAGTGTATTATTCTTATTTATCATTTTTAAGCACTGTAATAGTCGCCATAAAATACCCTTTGCTTTGTTTAAGTTCCTAAGTCATTATGTTCTTTAAAGAACGTATAATGTGAGAAAGTATACAAATACCTAATTACCGTTTATATAATTACCATTTTTCCCGTTCGTATTTTGGCGAACGGTGATGAGAAATTGAAAATGGTAATTAGTAGGTACCACTATACAATGGCCTCTACATTGAAACTCCTTACTCCACTAGGCCAGCGCAAGGTCGAAGTGTTACTACCAACGCGTGATCGATTGTTAACTGACAACAAAATAAAATTACATACTGACTTTTTTTTTTCAGAGTAAACATGCCTCGGAAATGACAGCAATCGAAGGACGAAACATTGGCTAAAACCTCAGTCTGTCACCCTCAGTTTTTGTATAAGATCTTATCGAGCTTAAGAAATGTCTTAGATGGAACTTATATAGGTCTCAGTTCTATTAAAACAGGTACCCTGAGGTTTGAAGTAGTGTTTTAGTTGATTTTATTTAAATTACTAGACAGATCTTTGTCCCTGTTCATTTTAAGACACACTCTTTCGGAAGATCTACTGAGGTCCTCCATAGTCCATGACAACTATTTCATCGGCAAAACGAAAGGTGAGTGATGTACTCGCCATTGATATTAATGCCAGCCCCTTTCCAGTCCAGAACCGTGAAGACATCCTCTAGTGTAGCTATGAACAGTTTCGGAGAGATAACGTCTCCTTGTCTCACACCTCGCTGCAGAATGATAGGTTTCAAGATCTGATCCTGGAGTCGGACCAACATAGTGGCGTTTTCGTACAGATACTTCAGCACCTCGATGTACCGACAGTCAATCTGGCACCGTTGAAAAGATTGCAGTACAGCCCATGGCTCGATCGAATTGAAGGCTTTTTCGTAGACCACAAACGCTAAGCAAAGAGGCAGGTTATACTCTTCGGCCTTCTGTATAACCTGCTGCAGCGTATGTATGTGGTCTATCCGGCTTGTTCGGGAGGCTGGAAATTGTCAAACTTGCGCCCCACACGGTTCGTCATGACTCTTGAAAACAGCATGTAGATATGGCTCAGAAGTGAGATGGGCCTATAATTCTTGAAAATAATATTTTCACTCTTCTTAAAGAAAAGTACTACCACGCGTCTGTCCCAGGCCTGTGGCGCTTTGTTCTCGAGTATGACGGAATCAAACAGCTTTTTGAGGGCCTTAAGAACGAGTTTTCCGTCGGCGCAGCCCTCAGAAGTTCGGCCGTTATTCCGTCAGATCACCCGGCACCTTGTTGTTTTTAAGCTGCTTCCGAGCCATCCTAATCTCGTACAAGCTGACGTCCGGGATGTCTTCGGTACAGTTTCGGGTCAATCTGGCTCTTGGGTCATTTGCCAGATTCGTAACCGACATAGCCCAAAGAATTACTAAACTTAAGTGGCAGTGGGCAGGACGCATTTCTGGCAGAACAGATGCCCGATGGGGCCGAAAGGTTCTGGAGTGACGACCGCGTACCGGAAGACGTAGTGTTAGAAGGCCTCCCACAAGGTGCACCGATGACCTTGTAAAGGCCGCTGGATGCGGGAAGCACAGGACCGGTCAAAGTGGAGGAGCATGGGGAGGCCTATGTCCAGCAGTAGACGTCTTTTGGCTGAAATGATGATGATGACTAGACAGATAATATTATTGATTTTTAGGAAAAGTGTTTGATTTTGAGCATCATTTTTAAATTAAATCAAATAAATATTATAGTTAAGTTTAATGTCATTCATATGTTGAATAAATAAATAAATAAATATGTGATTTAAGTATACTATTCATTTGATTTATAATTAACCAATCACGAAGCATAATTACCATTTTTAAATACTAATTACCGTATGTTTCAAATCTCATCACCGTTCGACGAAAATTTTCAGCTTCAGATTCAGTCCTTTATTATGGTTCAAATACTGTGCAATTGATTTATTTTATTTCCTGTACTATAAACTTTACGTTAAATGCATAAAAGTTATAATTGAAAGCATTATTTGAACTTAATTTATGAATCCTGAATATGTCTATCTTCAAATATTCACCCATGTATTACCCTAATGGCGAAATATGGGTGTACTATAGGTACTTACACCTCTGCCTAAACCTTCGATGAAACAAGGTGTGATGTTATGTTAGTTTCGGTCAAAACTTTTTGCAGTAAATATCTAGTAAGTAACAAATATCTTGTAAACAGGAGTCAAGGGTTTAAGCTGAAAACCAGCGCTTAGCAACCCGCTAGGGGGGCCTAAGCATAATGCTAACGCGTAAACCTTTTGCTTCCGGTATTATAGTTTCGTGTATAAGTGTACCTACTACTACTACTACTAGCTGTAATACTGGAGACAATAAACGTTATTCGATTCGATTCTATTTTATTCTAGTAGGTATTTTTATTGTAAGCTATTTAATAACAAAACAACAAAAATTAAACCTCTGTCACTAAATATGTTTTTTGCAAGATTCCTTAAGAGAAAATTTGTAAAAAAAAACGAGCCATTTAAAGCTTATATTTGACATGCGACAATTAGAAGAAAGAAAAAATATTTATTAGACTCGCACAGGAATATCGCAAACTTAACTACAACACAATACAATTAAACACAGTCAAAAACTAAAACACTACTACGCTACGCTACTTAGTAAAATTAAAATCAGATTTATACAAAAAATAAAAATGAAAATCAAGGTCATGTACGAGGCCAAAAGGCCACTATCTCAGCATGATGCTGCGACATTTAAAATGTGTCGCAGTGCTGGTATTCTGATAGGGCCAACCAATGTACTCTGTGGGGCCTACTCTCCAATATTGATAGGGCCCGCTGTGATGTCACGGACACATACATAAATAAAAATTAAGTAAAATAAAAATAAGATAACATGTGTCAAATAACTAAATAATAATGTACATAATTAGTAAAATTATTGTAATCCGTGTGTCTGCACCACACGTAACAATTAGTAATTTAATTAAACTGCTGATTTTCCAAGGAAACTGTGTTCCATCACATTCATTTTCTCTTAAGAAATTATGACAATCATAATCACGCGCGGTAAAACGTGATAATTAACATCAAAGATGATGGTCGTGACCTTATATAATAATATCACTTTCCTTGAACTGCACTGATAGACCACACACTATGTTCATGGTTCGAGAAAGTTTTTCTAGCATTTTCATCAGCATCACAGATATTTATATTGGTATGCGCGTCACATTACAGGCAGGACAGATTCCAATAGGATTTTTATTGAACTTTATGGCCTATTTTTTATCTTAATCGCAAGGGGTTGAGTCGAAGGGGCTTTAGATAAATTCGAATGTCTCAATAGGATTGAAGAATGCTGCAGAAAAAAATAATAATGATGAATCAATCAGCTCAGCTTATCGTAGTCCACTGTTTTCACAACGCCTTCCTCCACCTTCCGCATCCAGTGTATCCCAGCCACATTTTGGAGGTCGTCGATCTATCTAGTTTGGGGGCGTACATATACGCGGTACGCGGTCTCCACTCCAGGACTCATCTGCTCCATCGGTCATCGGTCCTTTGGTACTAGGTGATTAGCGATTTCCATGTACTTATTAGTAAAGAAATCAATAGGTTTTTTAAACATGTTGGTATCTACTATCATATAGTGTGAAAGTATCTAGAAGAGCTTACTATAGAAATGATCCTATGAAGTAAGGTCTTGGTATCTACTACCTAAGACATTATACAATATATTCGCCTATACATGAGCATAAAGTCATGGGAACAATAATAGATTGCAGATATTTATAGCCCGTTGTTCCGTGTGGTGCCGGACGTAAAAGAATAGCACCATCCCATTTCTTCCCGTGGGTGTCATAAAAGGCGACTAAGGGACTTTATAGACAATGGGCAGCAGCGTTCTCTATGCATTTTATAAACATACTGCGGAGAACCCCCACTATGAGAAAACCCCCCTATTGGGGGAGGCCTATCTCCAGCAGTGGATGTCTTTCGGCTGAAATGATCATGATGATTTATAGCAAATGTAGTAACACTAATGTATGCACATGCCATTTTGTCAGTTCGGCACACTTGGTACACTTAAAATCAATGCACAAGCACGCCCGTTCAGTCTACTTCATACACATTGTCGATAAATCAAGAGGAGGCAATTGGAAGCCCGTAATACGTTGATAATGCATACGTGAACGAACCTTCTCGTGCGTTTCTGGAAACGCAAAAGGAGGTTCGTCCGAATAAATTTATTCATGAAATACCTATTAAATCATGGACCAAGGACATAGATCGGAGAATTGCTTAACTTAAATGGCCGAGGCTCTAAAGTTATGGGGTGGTGACCGCGTACCGGTATACTAAGCGTCGCGCGTCGGTACTTACGCTTCCTCAAGGTGGATCCTTGACTTTCTTCTCCTTGCAGGGCACGGGTATCTGCTCGTCAAGGGCAGCGCCCTAAGCATCGCCACAACGACCGGTTGTGGCGATGCTTAGGGAGGGTCCAGCAGTGGACTTCTTTCGATTTGAAATGATGATGACTATACTTCTATAATTCAGTGCAACTGGATACTACAATTTTTTTTCATTCAGTTTTAAAAGACTAACGTGTACATTCGTCACGCTCCCAACATTTACATCAAAATAGGTAAGCACATGGTACCCGCGTGTTTCGTCGTCATCACTAAGCGCTACTCCGAACAATTCATAACAGACAGGTATTTTTAGACGAAAAGTTCAGGAGTTATCGGTATCACGTAACTTTAGCTACAAAACGTGATCTACGTGGAAATTAACGAGAATATGGTATACGCTAATATCGGCACGTAGATACTGCAAGCATATCAGACAGAGTTTATGTTTCAAGTTGCACTTAATAAGTTTATTAAAGGTTATCGTTGATAGTGATTCACACAAAATGCGTAAAACGTGATTATATAAACTTGCACAATATTATAATAGAAACGTGACAGCTCATAATCTCGTGAATACATCATTATTTAATTACTTATTTATTTGTGGTAAATTTTTCCTTTGCTTTTTTCGCGTTTTCCGGAATGTGAAATTGAAAGAAAGAAAATACTTTTATTTAGTACAGACTAAAAAGGCACACAATATACAGCAAAATAATAAAAATAAAAAAAAATCAACAAAAAGTGTAAAGTGCGTCAAAGTGTGCCTCACGGCTGCGCTAAAAAGGCCCAGTTCAGCACAAATGGCAGACAACTAGTGCCTGACCCTGGTTTTCAACTGGACCTGACGTGTGAAGTGACGGATGTAAATCAGCTTTATGCCAACACTACAACGTGACGTGTGTATGCTCATTAACTATGAAGCAAGGTAAAGTCTAACTGTTAAGTACACAAATAAAGAATGATTTATTGACGATAGCAACCATGGGGCATGAGAACAGTGGTGGCCCAATGGTAACGAAGAGCTGTAGGTCGTAGGTTGGAAACCCATACAGGCTTTGGGTAAATGATTTTAACACCACTGCTCTCAAAACGGTGATAGAAAACATTGTGCGGAAACCAACATATCCTAGAACCAAAACTTCAAAGACATGTGACATCTACCAACCCGCACTGCGCCCGCGTGATGGATAACGATCCACTCCCTCTCACCGAGAGGAGGCATGTGTCCCAGCAGTGGGAATAATGTTAATGCATAATGTTCCCTTGCTTATTACAACTATTAGCTATATAGGATACGATGCACAAGAAAGAAATACACATGAAAATAAACATAGTAGATACCAATTTGATGAGAATAATTCGAAGAAGTAGAGCTCCTCGTAAAAGAGCTCATTTCAATAAATTCTTCCACCAAGGCACGGCGGAAGAATTTCCTGGAAAATAGCTATTTATTTCACTAGTATTCCTGTTTGAAAGACGAGTACCACCGAAATTACAGGACCATGAGCCTGTTCTACTAAACCTCTAACTAGCGACCCGCCCCGGCTTCGCGCGGGTACGGTACAGATACCTACGGTTTATGTGACGGAGGTCGTCAAATCTTTGAAATTCTCGGTTTTTTAATGCTATAATATGCATGTATGCATGCCTTCCGGAAGAAATTCTCGTAATGAAAATGAAAATCCTATCAATATTCGTTGCGTGGTTTAGAAGAAGTAAGTGGAAAAACAGACAAAAAGACTTTGCTTTAAACTAATAAGAGAACAGAAGATCACTTAGTATTGGAACAGTCCTTTGTGAAGCAAGGGTTTATCAGGTGACTGTGTCATCACTTTCATATTATGATAGGTAGTGTTGTTATACTATGATAACTCTAACAAACATTAAAAAGTAATGAACCGAATCGAGAACCTCTTTCTTTTTTTAAAGGCAGGTAAAAAGGGAACCTCAAAGCTTTCTGCGGCGGTAACTCTCGTCTTTGAGGAGTGGATTAAGAGGCGCCACGGCGTCCTCACCTTCCACCTGACACAAGTCTTCACCAGACACGGTTGTTTCGGGGGTTCCTGTTTCGAGTAAGGCGGGAGGAAACACCCGGGTGTTACTACTGCGTAGATCGCCCGGAGTACACGGTGGAGCCTATGGTGGAGGTCTGGCTGCCCGGCTTGGGCGGAGCACCGCCGTGTCCTCGTAGGGGCGATCAGCGGTAGCAAACTCTCGCATCCGGCCCAAGTCCAGGCCATGGTACGGCGCGAGAGTGCATGGGAAGCAGTCACCTCCTTTTGCGATGCAGTAATTCTCGCGAAGAGGGAGGCGGTGCACGTGAGGGAGAGACAATCAATGCGCCCTCATGGCCCTAGTCGCCGCAGGAGACGCCCTGGGCGTCGGGAATCCCAGGCCGATTCCCGGCCACCGTAGGTGCGGGCTTGCGGACGGCGAGTAATGGGTAGCTCGCCATCCGGTAAGGACCAAGCCCGGGTCGACAGCAAATTGTGTTCCACGCGAGCCTCAAAGAGATGTCGGCACCAACTGGTGGGGTCCGCTAGGTCCGATGCCTGCCAGGGGTGCGGGTTGTTCGAAAGAGATACCGTGGCCCCTGGCAGTCAACTGAAGGAACACGGGTGGGTTTTAGTCAGTTAACTCTGACACACCCTCCCGCTCCGCCCAGAGCGGGAAAATTTATTTGACGATTTCCCAACCTCAAAAGAAAAAGCATGCAAGTATTGTCACTATTCGTGGCTTGTTGTGTCATGAAATAGAATTTCATCATTTTATGATTTGACAGACTTTGGTATAACATTTCATTGCATTGCATTTGGTATAACTTGACCTTCGCTTAACCCATGTAGATTTAATATTAAAAAACAAATCAGAATTATCTATGAATATTCAAAAATATAAAATTATGTTAAAATAAGGAAAAGTATTGACTATTCATATGTAAATGTAAATAGTTATTAATTTTAGTTACCGAAATTTATTCAAGAGGACGTTTTTAATAAGGAATTTAGCTCAGGTTACGTAACAATTGTTATAAATCACGTAAGGTATATAGATCTACGTGATAAATAACAATTGCCACCTACACGAGATTCGACGGGGAACCCGGGGTTAGGTCAAGTTATTGTATCGACTGTTTTAACTATGTCGTTAATTTTTATTGTCTGATTACTGCCTAGCATTAACTAGGTGCATGTTCTGTAGATGATGGAGATTCGGCTCTCATTATTATTGTACTTTGCCCCTGTGACAATCAGTACAATGAAGCTGAACGCTCTGTTATCATCAAATGCCTATACTTCAGTAATCCTAAATAAATAAAACATTCCTTTTCGATATAGTCTCTTTGAAAAATCTGTAACTGACCCCTGGCGCGAGGTATTTATAGGATGAAAACAAGAAAATAAATAGATTGACTTAGCAATCGCACTAAACAATCTAATTTAATATAATATGTATTGCTTGTGAGATACACTGTGTTTTTATGCGATGGCAAAGTCAATCTATTTATTTGAAACATAAACGATTTCAATATTGATATGGTCACTTTAAGATGTTGTTAGGTTAGCAAATTAGAATAGAATATAATAGAATATTTCTTTATTTAGAAAAAACATATTTATAATTACGTAATAACTTAAGACATAAGCCCCCTTATGTAGGGACTGAATAAATTAACCGACTTCGTATTACATGGATCTCACAACTTTTTCGATAGAAGAACTGAGTTGCGAGACTTGTGTTTTTTTACAAGTTATGTTTTGATGGCAATATAATAAATAAACAGGTACACTGATTCATTCACTGCAAATGTAACGTTATAATCCCATATATTTATATGGGATTACAAAGTTATTCATACAGTTGGTGTATCTAGAAAACTGGACTGAAATTGCAATATATTTTAGTTTTTCCTTGATTTATACACTAAACACTAATTGTAATCTAAATTTGAAGCTTCTCTGTCTGCTAGAAGTGCCTTAGAGTTTTGATGATCGGTCAGTGAGTGACAAAATTAAGAAACTTTGACTAGATATAATTCTTAAATTACTGGTTTAAATTGAATGAAATTTGAAATGTACCGTGCTTATACAATTCCTTCTTGGTTACTGAAAATTCAAGCTTCTAGATTTATCCACATCGGAGTTATAGGGGGGTTGAAAATGGCCTGAACTGCTTCGAGAAAAGCATGGTTCGGCCGTGCCGCTTTTTTGCTCGACTTAGCGGGAGTAATGCCGTGCCCCCAGATACGTGCCTCTAAACACGTTTGTTGGAATAGAGCTGTTGTACCCCATAAGAAAAGCCTCATCCAGAAAAGTCATACGACATGTCTAGCTGCATTGCTGTCAATGTATCAGTGGTGGTAGCCAGTTTATAATGGGTAACTTGCTAGCAATATATTTAAAAAAGTAAAAGTTCCTCTTAGACAGTTAAGGAAGTTTAAAGAAAACCATTCGAGTTCAGCGAAAATGTAAAAGACATAAAATGTAGTTTAGTACGTAGTTAGTTGAGGGATTACGGCGAAAATTATCATTATATATTTTCATACCTATTAGTCTACCGACCAGACCTAAAGTGATGGATGGGCCCATCTAGCTATGGATGTTGTACTGGATTACATTATAACATGCTCAGCTCATGTAGATTGACACTAATTCAATCTAATTATTGGTATACTTTATTCGTAGCGAGCACTTAACCCAAATAAATTGGGATCTCACTCTAGACCCCTCGACCCCTTATAATAATTAATGTGTCGACTGGACCCCTAACTATAGTTTATTCTCGACCCTTGGGGGTCGAGAGTGGATTTTATTTTCCAGCCAAGTTTTAGTTGACGTATGCATGTCCTTTGTATGAAAATCTAATCTCACCCCCTGGAAGTCGAGTGAGTGTGAGGTATGTTTATAGGTTGATAGGAAACAAATAAACAAATCTTTTTTTAGGGGTCGAGGGGTCAAGAATGGACTAAATGTGGTGATGTTGTTTTAAACTGTGTGGTAGGTGCACCTAAGCTTTTGAAACTCGTTGAAACCTAAAAGCTCCGTTTATCATATATAATTGTCGTACTAGCTGATGTCTGCGACTTCGTCTGCGATCCAGGATGGAAAAAAGTATATGTCCTTATCCAAGTCATGGTCTATTTTTGTACCAAATTTCATCCAGATTCGAACGTGAAAGCAAACAAACTCACTTTCGTATTTATAATATTAATTAGGATGTCAGATGTCACTAAGTCGGCTTTTATTTCTATACCTAGGAATAGTTGTAAATCAATCTTTTAGCGCGTGGCCAAAATTGGAGCTAATACTACCGTCATTTAGTTTGACCAACACAACTCCATGAAACAATTACACGAATGTTTACCAGCAATGCTCCCTTGTCAATGCCATTTAAGCGCCAAAACTCTGTAAGTTGTGAAAGTAGTTTGTTTTTTTTTTTGGGTGGGAAATCATCAAATAACTTCTCCCGCTCTGGGTGGAGCGGGAGGGCGTGTCAGACTTACTGACTGCAACCCACCAGTGTTCCCTCGGTTGCCTGTGTGCCAGGGGCCGCGGTATCTCTTTCGAACAACCCGCACCCCTGACAGGCATCGGCCCTTGCGGGCCCCACCAGTTGGTGCTGACATCTCTTTGAGGCGTGCGTGGAACACAACGCGCCGTCGACCCGGGCCTGGTCCTTACCGGTCAGCGAGCTACCCATTACTCGCCGTCCGCAAGCCCGCGCCTACGGTGGCCGGGAATCAGCCTAGGATTCCCGACGCCCAGGGCGTCTCCTGCGAAGGCTACGGCCGTGAGGGCGTATGTACTGCCTCTACCTTACGTGCGCCGCCTCCCTTTGCGAGCATCACTGCTTTGCTGAAGGAGGTGACGGCTAACCATGCACTCTCGCTCCGTACCATGGCCTGGACCAGAGCCAGACGCGTGAGATCGCCGCCGCCGATCGCCTCCACAAGATCCACGGCGGTGCTCCGCCCAAGCCGGGCAAACCTCCACCGTATGCTCCACCGTGTCCTCAGGGCGATCTTCGCAGTGGAAACACCCGGGCGTTTCCTCCCGCCTTATCCAAAACAAAGTAGTTTTGTTCACATTTAAATCTGCAAATGACTAGTCAAGTAAAAAGAGCGTGAATATTTTTTATAAAGAGAGGCCCTGCACCTCTTTAAATACGACCTTCCTCACGAATTTTTTTTTTTATTTGTATACAAATGTATTTTTTTTTCTGCTCAATAATTAAAGAAAATAAAACCTGATAAAAGGCAAAGACAAAGGCATTTATTCGTCGGGTATGTTAGGTACAAATTTGGATAATATGGTTAAGTTCAGGATAGCTGCATGAACATGCAGCTGCAGTTCAAAGGCTGTCAGTGTCAATATTCCATACCAATTTTGACACTGACAGCTCTTTGTGCTAAACACGTTCAGATTCACTGGTGTTACTCATTTCAGCAGGAACAACGTTTGTCTTCTGTGCATGGTCAGTAATCATAACACAGATAGGAAGTTTCCTTTCAAAAGTATTGGTAAACATTTTCCAGATTTGAAGTTTTACCCCATTTGATAACAAAAAAAATGCAGTCCAATGCCGAAACTTGGAATTCTTTTTAACAATAAATTCAGTCAATTTAAAACTGCAATGGACTTCGCCACTTCACAACAAATTTCATAAGCTAAGATCTGTGACGATAACGGTGGACTTTGTCACTTCACTATAACTTTGTATCATATAGGGTGACTTGTCCATGTGTCACCAAAAGAACATACTGTGTGCATCACTCCACCCGCTGATTGGACCACGCGGGATTGTGTATTTTGACCCTAAGTCCTTGCGGTGACGTCGCGCCAGTGCGCGTGCGCCGGTCTACCCGCGATCGCTACGAATCATAGCGAAATCGCATTTGTATATAATCGGTCGCGAGGAAATTCAGCTGCCAGTCTTCTGCGGTGCGTCTGTCTCAATCACATCTAACGGGCTGCAACTAGACGTGACATAGAGTGGATGATACGTTCTGTCGCTAATTCCGCTATTACATCGTTCTAAAAAACAGTACAGGTAAGCGTTCTTTTTTATTTATTACTCGTTTTTTAAGTTAAATTAGCTGCTGAGTTCCTTTTGTTTTTATTAATTATTTAAAAGTGTTTTTGATACTTATTTTAAAGTGTTCTTAAATAATAAGTGTTATCAGTCATTTTAAAGCGTTGCCGATAGGTTTGTAAAGAAAGAATTATTTTTTAAACAGTAATGTCAATCTTTTCTATGTTAAAAACCATCGAATCTTACTTTGTGTGAAATTTTATAATTTCTGTGTCTTTTATGTTTCGATGGTTTTTAACACATTATACGTTACATTACACATTATAATGTGTTAGCATTATTTTGCATTGTTTTGGAATAAGTAAATAATACCTCATTATCTTAATAAGAATACCTACATGAGAATTTCGCGATTGCAATGTTAGATTTAAAAAAATAATGAATTTCCCAGTTAAATAATTATTGTATCATCATTTTATAAAAGCTGGTTAATGTTGAGAAACGATTCTAATCGGTTCCTAAGTAACATACCCATATGAGTACCTACCCATCCAGGAATCTACATGCAAATGCATTTACGTGTATATTAAAATTGTGTACATTATAATAATACTCAACGCCGGTTGTTTTCAAGGTTGCAAGTAATTTATTGTCGTTTATCCAGTTACAAAATAGCTGCAGCAACTAAAAGATATAAAAACTATTTACTTATATTTCTTAATTTGGTGTATAATTTTAATTATTGCTGAATGATATTCACAATATAAACTTACAATACAATAAACCTACACAAAATGAGAGTTGACGAACTTTTCTCACTTTCTCACTTTTTGTGTACTTAAGCACTGTGGAAAATTATTTAAAATATCAGAATTTAGCAAGTTTATATTGCGAATATCATTTAGGAAACATTGGTACTGTAGTAACACATGTGTTTTCATATTATCAATGTGTAGACACCAACCTTCTTCTGAAAATTACTTAAGAGAAAATTGAAGACAAAATCATTTGATATGAGATAAAAATATCAGGGTGGTATTATCAGCTCTATAAACATTGACCTCTTAAATAACTTTTGTTTAAACGGGTCGACTGACAGAAGATAAGAACATACGATCGTGGTCTAGAATAATAGTGCGGAAACCACCCCAACACCCTAATTGCGTAACTCAATTTCAATTAGAATCTGAATCATTTTGAAGGATATTGCTAATCCATTGCTTTGTATTTACGAAAAAAATATCTGCTCACCGCAATACACAGGCAATATATAATAAACTAGCTGTGCCCGCGACTACGTCCGCGCGGAATAGTTTTTTTACTATTTTTTATACATCAATAAAAATTCTAAAATAAAAGTAGCCTAACTTACTCCTTATTACATCTGCTACCTGCCAGTGAAAATCCCGTCAAAAACCGTCCAGCCATTTCAGAGATTAGCGGGAACAAACAGACAGACAGGCAGACAAATTTAAAAAAAAATGTTATTTTGGTATATGTACAGTATATATAATCATATACATGTAGCAAAAAGCAGTTATTTTAATATTACAAACAGACACTCCAATTTTATTTATATGTATAGATGTATAGATAACGCAATGAATGCTGTAGAACTGCCAAAATAAAAGCTATTCTTACTGTTAATTTGTGACACAATTACCCCTCTGATGTGTGTGCAGCGTCTATTTTGGCCTTATTTGTGACCGTTTCGGGATCCAAAATCCCACAAACATAAACGTAACCAAAAATCATCTTTTAAATCTTTGAACATTGATTAAATGCCTTAATTTCAGTTTTTACGTGATTGGTGAAAAGCTCATGGTATGGCTCATGGTCAAATTAATTATTATCAAATAGTACACACGGTTACACATCATGCTATACATTTCCAGTAGAAGCTGATCTCGCATTGCATAGGATTTCCGTATAGTACGAGATCAGCGTAAACTGGACATGTATAGCTTGATGTGTAGGCGAGTGTAATCTGTCATGACAGCCCATCAGCGAATTAATTATTATTGGGATTATGCATACTGTACGCGTTATAACGTTGACCACTAAACCTAATTTAGCGTCAAGTAATTAGTGTGATCATTATCCAATCACAGAACTCAACAATGGGCTACTTTATCATGTTAAACACTTTTTTTTTTTTTTTGGGTGGGAATTCATCAAATAACTTCTCCCGCTCTGGGTGGAGCGGGAGGGCGTGTCAGACTTTTACTGACTAAAACCCACCCGTGTTCCCTCATTTGCCTGTGTGCCAGGGGCGGCGGTATCTCTTTCGAACAACCCGCACCCCTGGCAGGCATCGGCCCTTGCGGGCCCCATCTTTTGCTGCTGACATCTCTTTGAGGCGCGCGTGGAACACAACGCGCCGTCGACCCGGGCTTGGTCCTTACCGGACAGCGAGCTACCCATTACTCGCCGTCCGCAAGCCCGTGCCTACGGTGGCCGGGAATCAGCCTGGGATTCCCGACGCCCAGGGCGTCTCCTGCGAAGGCCACGGCTGTGAGGGCGCATGTACTGCATCTCCCTCACGTGCGCCGCCTCCCTCTTTGCGAGCATAACTGCTTCGCTGAAGGAGGCGACTGCCAGCCATGCCCTCTCGCTCCGTACCATGGCCTGGACTAGGGTCGGACGCAAGAGATCGCCTCCGCCGATCACCTCCACGAGGACACGGCGGTGCTCCGCCCAAACCGGGCAGACCTCCACCGTATGCTCCACCGTGTCCTCTGGGCGATCTTCGCAATGGAAACACCCGGGCGTTTCCTCCCGCCCTATCCGAAACAGGAACCTCCCGAAACAGCCATGTCCGGTGAGGACCTTTGTCAGGCGGAAGGTGAGGACGCCATGCCGCCTCTCAAGCCACTCCTCAAAGAGGGGACTTACCGCCGCAATCGCGGCGTGTTCATCATGTTAAACACTTTAATTACATACTTACTTCTAAGTCACGTATTGCGCATAAAAAGTAAAAAAAAAATCTTACCTTTTTATAAATAAAAATACAAAAAAACAAACAAAAATATTGAAATACCTACTTTACTTCAAGTTTTACATGAAAAGTTCAATGAACGAACCGACTAGACATTGTTAAACAAACTCTAACAAAAATGATCCGGATAAATAAATTTCAATAATCCGCAAACATGTCAATCGCCGAATATTATCACAACTTTAAGTTGGCTCTTAGAAAGCTCTATGGAATATTACCCTTGCTCAAACCAAGGTTTTTTTTTTCACAAAAACAAATCAACATCAAAAACATTAAATTATTCACGAAACAGCGTGAATAATTTTATGTTTTTGCACCATTCATTTTATTTATTTTGGTATTGAATTAAGATATGTACTGAATTAAAAATATGCTCAATCAAAAATATAATCATTTAAATACTTATTTTCAATAGAGTTGATAGTTTGTGTAGTTTAACATTTTATAATTTAAAGGTTTTTGATGTAAATGATGCACCATTCTACCAAATTAAATACTAATCCAATTACCAACAACTGCATAGGTAACTGTATGGTTATTAAAAATAAGATCAAAATGAGTTAGTTTACGTGTTGATGCGGTAATGCCGTCCGATAACAAAAGGTTACTAATATAAAGGACTTATCTGAGATGCGACGCGAGATCGCGAACTGTTGAGCCTTTCATCGCATACAAAGCGCTTCTATCTCGCGATCATGAGCGATTGTGATCGCATCAGACGGATCACGCCACTCCCGCGTACTCGTCACCATGGTCAAATAACACACATATGAATAGAATGGCGCTAGGCTGACTTTATGATTCAACATAGAATTCGCAATATACGACCAAATGAGCTAAATTTGGCAGAGTTCATGAACATTAACACTTTGCCATTAATTTCGAACAAAACTGTAGAAAATAAGCCAACCATTTATGTACCTTTTACGTATAACTAATTATAGAACTTGAGCGCGATTTCATAAATTATTTCAAAGACAGCATTGTTATACAGAATCGACCTGTCACATAAAATAATAACATACATGACAATGTCATTTAACATATCAAAATAGTTTTTTTTTGTAGAACGTTTTCGTTAGGGATTTAAATTTTAAATATGACTTGCAACGTTTCGCAAGTCATACTTAAAATTTAAATCCCTACGTGATTTTAAGGAGGTCCATACCTATGACTTAAAACTCCATCACCTTACAGAGATTTACTAAGAAGTTTCGAGCATTTAAAGTTTTTATGTATTAAAGTCAGTATGTATTATAGTATTCAAGTGCGGAGGACCCATGTAACTGAGGTAACCAATTAAAACCTAGCGTCGGACTCGTTACATGTATTCTGAAAAAAAAAAAGGATTAGTGACAAATAATAAATAATGCCATTACCTTAACTTGTTATAAAAGTACATAATTTTCGTTTAATATCCTATTGTGCTGGTTAATCCGAAAAATAAAGTTTGCTTTATTTTTCAAATTTCCATTTTTTGTCGAATAATGTTAAGCATATTTTAATGTTACATTTCTGTATATTTCTCAGATAATTATGTCTATAGTTTTGCTCACAATGTGTGGATATCGTCACATCGCAACAACATTTTTATTTCATTTAGTTTATGATTGGCAAATTATTTTATTAATCCAATTGTATAATTGGGTTAAATAAACAATTATGTACATACCTACCTATATCTAATTAACTATTGTATTTTTTCATTTAATATGTTATAAGCAGTCCATCGCGAATGGCGTATCTAGCTAGATATGTCATTCGCGATGGACTGGCTCATCATTCTATTAGGAATGATTAGATCTATATTGAGCCATTCTTTAAAGCAAATAAAAATAATCTGTTCTATTCTTTAACAATTATTTTTTTATGATCTTTTGTTTCTTCAAGCAATTTGTTTATGAACTAACACAATGAATAAGCATACAATAGTAATTTACATAAGTCATGCGCCTAGATTGGTATAATATTATGGATAAAGCCGTGTTTTCACTACGTTACAATGATCCTGCGACTCTGACTCCCGACACGACATTCACGTGACCCGCGCGATGTCGACAGACGTCACTTGCGAGATTTACAACACTCCCTCCTCGGGCGACACACTAATTTTCACTAGATAATATGAACAAGGCAAAGGACAATGCCAGGAACTCTATAGAGCTTTGACCCATAAAATAAAAGTTGGTTTACAAACATGCCAAATGTAGCATTCTATTGCTGCATTATTAGTGATATCTGAAATAATGTTTAAATGCCTTTAGAACTTGCCGTTTCCATTTAAATCTTTAAATAATTATTACATTTAGGTTGGCTACCTTAAGTGTAGGTTAATTGCAGTTATAATAAAGCGAGTAGGCGACTTCGAGTCTATGTACAAAGCAAAAATCGTAGTGAAAATAAAATTGTAATAATTGTGATCGCAAAGAGGTTAGGGAGCATAAAATATAAACAAAAATGCAAAGGCAAACAGAATAGAGCGAATGTCAATGAATGATTTTTTGACATTGCTATTAGCTCGTCAATGTCGTTTCGTTACACCTAATGACGTACCTACTAATGCTCAAATGCGAAAGATTTACTAGAATATACATTCATAATAATATTACACAGTTATTAACAAACATTATTTTCTTTTACTGTGTGTATTTAAACCAAGTACATATAAAATCCGTACATAATAAATAAATATTATTTTTAAATTAAATAAAAGTTACTTTTAAATTAAATAACTCGTTTTATTCCGCGTTTATGCTCGTTACTAAGTAACGCGGATGGTTGCGACAAACACAGGAAATAGGCTTTGGGTTTCAAAATTCCTTTTTATCACTAACTTTTTATGTGCAAGTGTAACAGAATAACAATTAAGTAACAAAGGGTCATAATTTCGAATTTTGATTAAGTTACATTTCCTGTAAATTGATAAAAGGTGGGGCAGGATCTGGCATTGTCTTTTCGAGCGATATTGTCCCGCAAAGTTGCAGAGACCACGTAAATGTCCGGCTACATGTCCCCTAGTAAGAACGCTACAGTCCTAATCCGTTTTTAATCAATAGAATTAATGCGACTTTAATAGAATTTGCCAGTAAATAGCTTGGTTCCTTGGTTACATTAAAACTTTAAGTGGCGGACACGGTTAGTGTATCAAAACAAATAATATTTAAAAATAATTATTTGTTTTACGAAGCAAAATTACGAGGCATACTATTTTAATTACATATATACAGTAGGTATCTACATAATATGTTATGATTGCGTATCAACAGTTATCGTCAAAACAAACTCAAATGAGTGGTTGTTTTCAAATATACGTATCATGCAAAATATTGTGAGTTACGTGTCGCCAAACGGTCATCTACATCATTGGGTCAGTTTTTACGTCAGTGTACGCCCCAAAATTATGCACATACTTAGCATAACAAAACAAACATAATCGGCCTATAATGTTTCTGTTATGGGACACAGGCCAGTGTGGGTTGGTCGATAACACAGCTTCGCATTTTTGTTCCTAGTACACATTGGTGATGTATCAAGCTATACATTTCCAGTATTAGCTGACTTCTCATTGTACAAGCTTAAACAATGTGAGGTGAGCTAAGACTGGTAAGTATAGCTGTCGTCGTATGTATATGCTGGTTTCCTCACGATGTTTTACTTAGCCGAAAATATGTACAAACTAGCTTTTGCCTACGGCTTCGCCCGCTTTAATTAATTTACACAAAACCTTAACAAAAAACTTGAGAGGTGTCAAGGGACACCCGGATGGAATGAAGTTCCTTTTGATTAATTAGTGAAGGAATTGTAATAAAAATTTAAAAATTGTACATATACATACACACACACACACACACACATATATATATATATATGCACTCTGTCTGTGTCTCTGTCTGCAGAGAAACACGCGCACGCCGCACGGCTTACAACAATGTAGCAAAAAGTGTCGTTACAACTTTTGGTCTTAATTTTTTCCGTCTAGCCCCCTTTCGCAACGCGCGATAAGGAACTTCGTTCCAATTATATATTACAGATTGAGCTGTCAGTGGCAGTCCACCTAATGCTTGGTCAATACCTAGCATCAGTGAGATGACACGGACAACACACTTCACGCGGTGAGATAGTTACAGAATCGATCTAATCGAAACATGCTGAACCATCCTCATGAATAATTCTGTCTATTGGTGAAAACCGCATGATAATCCGTTCACTAGAGACCGTTCAGACTTTATAATATGCAGTGATGTAGTGATAGGCACATGCACTCTGAATTAAAAATGAATAAGTTTATTTTTATAACTAGCTTTTATCTGCGGCTTTCTCCCATGGGAAAGCTGCATTTTCCGGGATGTAAGTAACCTATATTATGTAATTTTTAACAGATTTCAAAAAAAGGAGGAGGTTCTCAATTCGACTGTATGTTTTTTTTAATGTTTATTACCTCAGAACTTTCGACTGGGTGAACCGATTTTGATGATTCTTTTTATTTGAAAGCGGGTGCTTCCCGTGTGGTCCCATTTCAATTTCATATAGATCGGATGATGGTTTTCAGAGACAGACAATGGAACTCTTAAAAAAAAACAGTAATTCAACCGCGATTGCTGCTATCGCATAAATATGCATTGTTTTGACCCCAAGGATGATAAAATTTCGAACTAGTGGGAACTAAAAAGTGAAAAATAAAAACTTTTTAAGTACAAAAAAAAAATCGGTAAAATATCTCCATGTATTTTTTAAAATTCAAGTACGTTACTGCGTGAAAGAAGGACAAACCATCACACACTATTGGATTTATATAATAAATGATTGCAGGTATGAATCGGTAGAATTAATGTCCAAAACGCCAAATTTTATTTGATGAAAACCCTAAAATTAAATTTATCAACGGCTCTATTAATTTGAATGGTTAACAACAAAAGTTATGTTTTCTGCCGGCGTAAAGTGTTTTATGTCATATGTATTTCCGACTTTTCCCACAAGGTCACGGTGTCTTTCAAGATTGTGATAGTGTAACGTTAAAGCTACTTATGTCTTAAATTATTTTGGTATTAGTTATTATTATGTTGTCCTGAACAACATTGTGACGTAATACCAGAAGGGAGCTGTGCTGTTGTAGCCTCGTTCACTTTGGTTGCACATGAGCTCAGCTGCCGTAGGTATGAAGTTCATACTATGAACTGACCGATTGAAACTACAGTTGAAAGCTAACGATTTATCAAATCAATTTATTACAAAAGTACGTAGCACAAGTTTAGCACGATCGACGGTGGTCTATGGTGTAGATTTAATCACAATTTTTTGTCAAAATCGGTCAAACCTCAGTTAAGCGATCTCTTGCCTCGTTCAAGAACCAATATCGCAGAATGTGTGTACGCGTGTGTGTTGTGTGTGTATAAGGGTGTGTGTATGTGTGTACTGTAATAGGTAGGTACATCAACCCTTCGGGGAAATGTTTGTTATGTTGTTTATTACAATCGACACTGAGTTAAATGACACCACTTATCGACTAACAAGTCTGTGGAATAGTTCTAACCTTCAGTCACTTGGGGTTACCTGGATAAATAACTAATACTGTGATACGCCTAACAAGTTAGACTTATGCACTAAGTAGCAAAAACATTTCAGTCCCACTCGTATGTATTAAACCATTTACTGTACTTAATGTAAACGCGCCTTCACGTGTGATTGGGTTTCGAGCTTAAGGCTTAACTGGGCTTACCGAGAGAGGCACAAACGTGTCACGTGACACGTGCCGCAATCTGCTTTCTAGATCGTGATTTCATTTGTTTTTTTAAACTTATCATTTAAAAAACTTTCCCCAAAAAAAACAATCTACTTCCGAAAAAACACTACGAAGTGAAAAATTACGTTAATTTCGGAAGTCAGTGGACTTTGGATATGTTTTTGAATTTTTTGTCACCGCCTTCTGAAATTAAAGTTATTTTTCACTTTATACTGTTTTTTCGGAAGTCGATTGTTTTTTTTGGAAAAAGTTTTTATTGTTCACTTTTTAGTCAAACTTCCTACCGCACTAATTCGAAATTTCATCATCCTTGGGTACAAAAGAATGCATATTTATGCGATAGCAGCAATCGCGTTTTATTTACTGTTACTTTTTGAAGAGTTCCGTTGTCTGTCTCCGAAACGCATCATCGGATCTATATGAAATTGAAATGGGACCACATGGAAAGCACCAGCTTTGAAAGAATGATCAAAATCGGTTCACCCATTCGAAAGTTACGAGGAAACAAAAAAAAAACATACAGTAGAATTGATAACCTCCTCCTTTTTTTGAAGTCGGTTAAAAATTACTTTAACCGACTTACCTAAATTCATATACTAACAGAACCACAATGTTTGTCTTACTTTTATCCTGAAAAACTGTTCTGCAAAACCTACTTCCCGATTTTGTTTTACAAAATGAATACGATTCCTGGCAATATAAACTTTAAAAGGTTAAGTCCAACCTAAACTTCGTGAATTGGATAGAGTTTTTAAGTGAAACATTGAACCGTAACTTTGAAACTATACCGAGGCGCTGTAAAGTAAGAACAAAGCCACAGTTCGAAGATGCAGCACTATTCTTTGTTTGTTCCATTTTAGTGGCTATTGGAAGTAAAACATCGTATGTATGCAGCTGTGTATTTCAGTTCATAGGTACTGAAGTTTAGAACATACAAACATAATCAGTCTATACTGTTCCCATTGCTGGGAAACAGGCCTCCTCTTTTGTAAGAGGGAGTGGGCCGTAATCCACCGCGCGAGCCCAGTGCGGGTTGGTAGATGTCACATGTCTTCGAGTTTAGAACGTACTTTAAATAAGACTAGCAGCGCTCCGCAGTTTCACTCGCGTAGTTCCCGTTCCCGTAAGAATATGGGGATAAAATATAGCCTATATGTTACTCAGTGATAATGTAGCTTTCTAACAGCAAAATATTTTTTGAAATCGGTCCACTAGATTTTGCTAAGCTGAAAAGAGGCAAAGGCACTCCCGTGTGTGATTTAGTCCAATGCCGTTCCAAGTTTGCCAGCCGAGAATATGCGGCAACTAGCTCTAGACTGTATAATAGAATACATAAACTTATGCCTATTTACCCCCTGACTAAACATGAAGTTAAATCCAAACTTACAAGTTGGTTGCAGAGGTTAACATATGATGAAACCGAGAATCTTATTGCAATATCTCTTAATATAACTAAATACTGTATTTAAATTAAGGCATTGTTGTTTAATTTATTTTGTTGTATCTATATGTACTTGCATGATAATTAATACCAGTTGTATGTCATTATACCTGACTGACTCCTAAAACACAGGCTTGGGGCCTATTTTAGGAGTCACCAGTTCGCCCTTTAATGTGACTACTGTACAATGTTTCCTTAATTCTTGTGTACTTATTTATATTTTTGTAAGTACAAATAAACATTTATTTTATTTAAAAAAAGTAGTTTTTAAGTTTATTCGTTACGTACAAAAATACAAATCTGTCCTCTTTATAATATTAGTGTAGATTTAGATATGCGATAAGAGCTACGAATCGTTTTACAAAATTTGTTTGTTTGAACGCGGTAATGTCTGGAACTACCAGTCGGATTAAAATAAAACTTTTTGCCTTTGTCAACCTAATTCTTTAAAAATGCTATTAAAAATGACGCTACGTAGTAAGAGCGCGCGTGGATACTATGCTATGCGTCATCGGTGTAAATCGGGGGAAAAAGAAATTTTATGCTATTCGGGGCAGAGGCTAGTGATAAAACTGCGCATCTCAGTACATCAAAAAATCTACTGGCATACTAGAAAACTACCTAATCATACCTACCTAGATAAAACCTGCGTAATAGGTAAATGATTCAGTTTTTTCGAATGTATCCGTGATACAGCATCTAATAACAGCAATTGTGTTGTTTTCGTTGTTCTCATCGAAAAAATGGATACCTAAGAGGTAAACGAATCCACTCACTATTTTGCAATTTTACATAATAACGAATACTATACAAAAAAAGTTAAAACTTTTTACGTTACCTATGTCATTTGTTGCCTTCTCTGTTTTTCCATCAAAAACCAACTTTTACGCTTTCACCTATTAATTGTGGATTTTTTTCTTTCAATATTCGATCAACAATTTATTTTAAGTTCCACAACAGAGTAAATGAAAAGGAAAACAACAACATAACGAAGGGTTTTTTTTTGGGTGGGAAATCATCAAATAACTTCTCCCGCTCTGGGTGGAGCGGGAGGGAATGTCAGACTTTTACTGACTAAAACCCAACCATGTTCCCTCAGTTGCCTGTGTGCCAGGGGCCGCGGTATCTCTTTCGAACAACCCGCACTGCAGGCAGCGGCACTGCACGCAACTGGTAGGCATCGGCCCTTGCGGTCCCCATCAATTGGTGTTGACATCTCTTTGAGGCGAACACAACGCGCCGTCAACCCGGGCTTGGTCCTTACCGGACAGCGAGCTACCCATTACTCGCCGTCCGCAAGCCCGCGCCTACGATGGCCGGGAATCAGCCTGGGATTCCCGACGCCCAGGGCGTCTCCTGCAAAGGCTGCGGCCTTGAGGGCGCATGTACTGCCTCTCCCTCACGTGCGCTGCCACCCTCTTTGCGAGCATCACTGCTTCACTGAAGGAGGTGACGGCTAACCATGCACTCTCACTCCGTACCATGGCCTGGACCAGGGCCGGACGCGAGAGATCGCCGCTGCCGATCGCCTCTACGAGGACACGGTGGTGCTCCGCCCAAGCCGGGCAGACCTCCACCGTATGCTCCACCGTGTCCTCAGGGCGATCTTCGCAATGGAAACACCCGGGCGATTCCTCCCGCCTTATTTGAAACAGGAATCTCCCGAAACATAACGAAGGGTTAGGCAGAGAAAACCCAACTTTTAATGTAAAAAAGTAAATTCACATTATCATAAAATGTAGTATAAATATAAATCGAAAAGGTTGCAACCGGTACCTACCCATAAAATATATACACGCGTCACAAGAGACACACTTTAGATATTTTCCATTGCCGTGTAGATACGAAATTACGAACATTCAATAAGGTATTTGCATACCTAGGGTTGCACTAGAGCTATATAAATAGCCGCGTCTGCTTCACTTTCAACTAGCTTTCAGTTATTTTTCTCGGCGGTTCTCGCTAGCCTTGCAATTCTGAGGATAGAAGATAGACGGTAGCTTTGTGGCGAGACTTAGATAGGTACTTACCTACTTCATATCATCTGAAGTATGTTTCTTGTTCAAAAAAATCATTTTGGTAAAATATTCGTGTCTAGAATCAAGTCAATTCTTGCTGGTTAGCATCATCATTTCAGCCAAAAGACGTCCACTGCTGGACATAGCCCTCTTCGACCGCTCTTCTGCTTCCCACATCCAGCGGATTCCCGCGGCTTTCACAAGGTCATCGGTCCACCTTGTGGGAGGCCTTCCCACTCTACGTCTTCCGGGACGTGGTCGCCACTCCAGAACTTTTCAGCCTCATCAGCCATCTGTTCTGCGGACAATGTGCCCTGCCCACTGCCACTTAAGTTTGGCAATTCTTCGGGCCATGTCGGTTGCCTTGGTTCTCCTGCGGATCTCTTCATTCCTGATTCTATCACGTAGGGAAACTCCGAGCATAGCCCTCTCCATTGCCCTTTGGGTGACTTTAAGCCTTTTGATAAGGCCGATTGTGAGCGACGAAGTTTTTATGCCATAGGTCATCATGCACGGTCACGGTCTGGTTAGCATACTCAGCCTATAATATGTCCAATGCTGGGACACAGGGCTCCTCTCTGTGAGAGGGAGTGGGTTGTTATCCAACACGCAGCCCCAGTGCGGTTTGGTGGATGTTATATGTCTACGAATTTCTGGTTCTAGGACATATTTCAAGATTCCTCACTATGTTTTACGTCATCATTTGAGTCAGTTTTCTCGTCGGTAGTATGTCTGGTGGTACCTGTCGTAAAAATTGAGAAGATCTTGTGTGAAGCTAATCCTAACGTTTATATTACTCTTGACGTTATATTAAGAATCCATTAGATATTTGAAGAAGTGTTTGTTCAGAAATAATTGTTCACTTTTTATTTTCTTCATAACCCCCAGATTACCACGAAAAATCGATGCTGAATTTGCTAAAACTTTACTAAGTGAATTTTAAAACGTTCAGTCAGGTGACGTATTAAAATAAAACGCATCTGACGCCACCGGAGCTATTTTCAACGCTTTTGCATTCTTCGGAATTTTTACGTAAAAAATTATGGACACGACTATGTAGTCACTTGATAAGTATTTTTTAATTTGTTCACCTTTGTCTTAAACTGCTTCATAATTGTGTTAGAAAAACGTGTACTAATGCAAATTATAAAATTTAATCTAAACTAAAATAATAATTCTAATGCTTCTTTCTTAGCACGTCTTTTATTACTTTCGGATAAAATTTGTGCAAATGATAATCATTGTTTTTATATGATAACAAATTGCTATCGCAGATGGATTAGTGTTAATTGTTTATTATGTCTCTTTTATTACGTATATTCTACCATTCCACCTGGTTATAAAGGAAATTTTTATTTTAGCTAATTTACTTGGGTGCATTTAGCTGCGAAGCTTTACTTAACCTTTCCCGTTTTGCCCTAAACGTTTGTTGACAATACTTGAAATTCTAAGTGTATGTCAATGAAATAATATGGCTACCACAGGCCCAAATTTACTCTAAAAAACCCGAAAGAAATGCATTATGAAGTGATCGCAGTAAAACGAAATAGGGTCTTGTTCAGAAGATTCAAAATAATTCTTAATCTTTTATTTTTTCCCTTTCTTAACACAAAGGGGTCACAAGTACCACTTAATACTGTAAACGCAAATAAATAATTGCACCACGGTCTTAGTGTGTATAGTCACGTAGTTTTTGATTTAATCATTCTTTAATACATATCTATATTATCCATCATCATTACTTTAATTTTAAAAAAAAATTAAGACATATCAAATGACTCATTCGATCCACTTGCAGCATTAACTTTATAGATAGCTGGGCGTATGGTGGTGGCTTTACGTCTGTGAGCCTTTCCATGTTTTTAGACCTGCACTATTTATCGTAAACTAGCCAACCTGACAGACGTTGTCCTGCCCGAACAGCGCCACCTACCGGGTCCAATTGACAATCAATCCATCCAGGGACCTACACAAATGTGTACAAAAAAAAATCATAAATCGGTTCAGCCGTCTGAATACACGTACAGAATCTTATATTTAAATTAAGATGCAAAGATTCAGACACTCCGGGAAATTATGCTCTTTACCACATCATTTAAAACGTAGCCACATTGTGATGTTGTTTCAGGGAGTTAACTTGATTATTTCCGACATAATGGAAAGTAACAATATTTAGAAACGTGATAGATAAGCAACGCCACTTGTCACGAGACCCATAAATACACAGACGCTATGCACCACAGTGCTCTTGATAAAGTTTACCCATCCAACCCAGACGTCTTAACTGCTGCTAATACTATATTCTAACTAATCCACATAAACTACGTAAGTTAACCACGCTAAAACTTGTGTACCCCGTATTATATTAGCAACTTGACTGGTCGGATTTGGCACACTTTTATCTTGCGCGAATCTCTTGGATCCCGGTATCGAGTCTTGGCTGTAAGTTCTAAACTTTCAGCTCTGTAAAGTTTCCACTTTATTCTTGCACTATTTAAAATATTATGATGATCTGAAATTAAAGTATCTAAATCTTATCTACGATAAAGATTACCTACACCTATTAAAAGATAATAAAAAAGAATTTAAGCATAAATATGACGCACTTTCATTAACATATTCGAATGTACTGTGGAAGTACCGATTGACATTTATTTCTGTTGTGTATTACGTGATGTTGTAACATTTTGTGGCCTGTGGTGTGGTGTTAATTAGACTTATCGATTTGATGTTTATTTGTTAAAATGAAAGGTGAGAGCTAAGCTAATGGTAATTTATCTGGTGGTTACCAATTTGATCCCAATTTAACTGTGTCATTGAAAACAAAAGGAAATCAGCAGTCGTTAAAAAAAATTGCCTTCATAACATGTTTTATAATACTCTTTGTTTCTTTGCAGATAAAATGCCTCCTCAAGGGCAAACTGGTGGATCCTGGGTCCTCTACGAAACGGATGCTGCGGGTGAGGACACAGATGCCACACCAGTCGTCGTACCACCTTCAGCCGAGAAAAGGGTGTGGAAGATAGTATGGAGAAACGTGATCCTCATGGGATTGCTCCACATAGGAGGAGTGTATGGTGCCTATCTATTCCTTACAAAAGCGATGTGGCTGACGTGTATATTTGGTAAGTTTGTCTTTTGTTTTTTTCATAGAGTTTTTTTAAAATTGTTTTTGTCACTGGACTGTCGTTGGTGTAGTTGCAAGTGCTACTGCTTAACATGAGATCTTAGGTTCGATTCCCAGGTCGGGCAAAGGGTTTTTCTATCTGGCATTTCTTGATGGCAATAGGTTCGCTGCCTATTACATGAGACTTAATATAAATTGCGAAATGTGGGTGTACTATTAGTAGTAATTAGAACCTCTGCCTAAACCCTTCGTGAAACAAATCGTGATGTTATGTTATTCATTATTCCTTACTTTTCGTCACTAAGATCGACTTTTGTTTATTTCTGTTGGCCTGCTGCAGCGCAACGACCTCCCTTTATTTTTTTAACAAGCTTTTATTTTTTAAAAGCTTGTTAAACACGTAACGTACAAACGTAGTTACGTTTGTTCGGGTGGATTCTTGCAAGCTCAATTTTGAAGCAGATATCTTTAACCGATTGACCTGAAATTGCAATATTATGATGACATTGAACTGATCTGATGCTGGAGCTGAAAGGTGGCTATAGGAACACCGCAATAAAACGACACAACCCCATCGAATTTGGGCTCATTTGATTCGTATTGACGAGTACTTTTTTCAACTTAACTTGAACTAGAGCTAATAGGTACTTAAAGAACAATCTGTAATTATATTAATATGCAATATTTTCCGAATGCTATTAACTTCTAGTTTACATTGTTACTGGGCATCACCTCCATTTTAAAATAGAACCTTATGACGTAAGTGCATAAGAGAATGAAAACTCGCGCGTAAAAAAGCTAGATGCGTCATCAAGCTGTATAACAGTAGTTTGATAAAAAGATTAATTTTTCTATAAAATCAAATTTACTGATAATGTTATGTTACAAAATAATGCTACTTAATGCTGCTCATAAATAAGGTATATTTTTTAAAGTGATAAATAGGTATTTATTAACAGACTATAAAGTACCTTATAGGTAATAAGTATTTCCACGTGTACGTAAACAGCACGTGTATATTTTGATCATTTTATGTTGCTATTGTTATTATGGTTGATATGAAAAATCAGAGGCGCAAGTGCCGTAAGTTTAAGGACGGTGGGATTCTAATCTCAGTCTCTACTCTCAATCTTTCAAATATAGGTACAGTCGCCAAAAGTGAATATTACCAGGGTAGACCGGATACGCGTTCGGGAGGTTTCGCAATATCTTTTCGTCCCAAATACCGCAGTGTTTCAAGACGAAAATCTTTGACCAGTGTGTGTCAGTGTAGGTCATCACTGCAAGTGATGACCTATGGTACAGAAACGTGGTCGCTCACAATGAAGGCCCATCAGAAGGCTTAAAGTCACCCAAAGAGCAATGGAGAGGGCTATGCTCGGAGTTTCCCTACGCGATCGAATCAGGAATGAAGAGATCCGCAGGAGAACCAAGGTAACCGACATAGGTCGAAGAATTGCCAAACTTAAGTGGCAGTCGGCAGGGCACATTGCTCGCAGAACAGATGGCCGATGGGGCCGAAAGGTTCTGGAGTGGCGACCGCGTACCGGAAGACGTAGAGCAGGAAGGCCTCCCACAAGGTGGACCGACGACCTTGTGAACGCCGCGGGAATCCGCTGGATGTGGGAAGCACAAGACCAATCGAAGTGGAGGAGCATGGGGGAGGCCTATGTCCAGCAGTGGACGTCTTTCGGCTGAAATGATGAATGATGAGACGGATAGTTGAAATTTAGTAAGGAAAACAAACGGTTAATCTACGAAATTAAATTTAATTCGAGAAGATCCATCAGTTTCTTACTAAACCTCACCTAAGTATCAACGACCCAAAACCAGGGTCGTTTGGTCACTGAGATGATTTATTGCTACTAGATTTTGAACGTTTTTAAATATTTCAAAAGAAAGAAAGAAAGAAAATACATTTATTTAGCACAGACTAAAAGACATACAACAAAAAAAAAGCGGGGTAAAATTGCGTGACACACATAAAATGACAATTGCTCGCAAGGGGTTTTGATTTTGACAGTTCACCCACGCTCATGGCGTTATTTACGTAGTTGAGCAAACGAACTTTTCAAACCAATGAAGCAATCGATTAGCAATATCCTTCAAACTCCCGGATTGTGATTGAAAGTGTGTTACGCAATGTTACGCAAATACGCAAACAACCACTAGGATTGCCAACGGCAATGACTAGGGTTGTCATTTTTGAAAAATGTACACACGACTACACATCAAGCTATACATTTCCAGTATAAGCTGTTCTCGCTTTGTATATGATTTTCGTAGAGCGCGAGATCAACGTAAACTGGAAATGTATAGCTTGATGTGTAGCCGTGTGTACACACATCTACAGAATTAGGTACCTACTTCATTTTGTTTTCCGAGAACTTAAAAGTTTGACTGTACTTAGATACCTCTATAGTAATAAGTACTTACTTTTCACTATGAACAAAGAGGAGCAACATTTTTCAAGTGCCATACTTGGAATTCGCAATTTCTATAGAAATCGACACGTGAATTTAATTCAGATTTGTGATTTTGTGATCGAATTAAATTCAAAATCACGTGGCGATTACTATAGAAATTACGAATTAATGATACACTCGAACAAATATTACAGTTTCAGGGTATCACTTCCACAAAATTAATTAGTTTACTGCGCAAGATACATCAAATAAATTTCTTGTAAATTATATGAGACGTGAAAATAAATACACAGCGGCTTAAATTTCGGCTTAAATAAGAAAATTTATTTACAAAGCAGAGAATATTGTGCAGATATTATTCAAATACGCTGTTCTATTACTTATGTAAAATGAGTAATTTCGTCTCTAAGTCCATTGATACCCTAGTCGCTATCTTGGATACCCTCGGAAAGAAAGGCATGTCTTTTTGTGCTGTTCTCTTTTTTCTAGGGCAACTCTGTTTTTTACCGCTGGAGGATTTGTTGCGCCACCTCTTCTTCCCAGCGAAAGCACAGAAGTGGTGAAGGGTGGGCGTTTTGGGGGACCGTCTTATGTAATTTTGACGTTCCAAAAGTGCTGATTCTCAGCCTAACTTGATTGAATGACTTTTGATTTTACCGTGTTATTAATTACTATTATTTCTTTATTTCCAGCTGTCTTCTTGTACATATGCTCAGGCCTGGGCATCACCGCCGGTGCGCACAGGCTATGGGCGCACAAGTCATACAAAGCACGTCTGCCACTCAGGATTTTGCTTACTCTCTTCAACACCTTGGCCTTCCAAGTAAGTTTATCTGAACACAATACTTACTCACTAAATCCTTAACAATATAAAGAAAATACATATTTAGCACAGACTAAAAAGGCACTCAGTCTATAGAAAAAGAATGAAAAAAAAAACAAAAACTGTAAAGTGCGATGTCAGAAACTAGCATCAAAGTATGCCTGGTCCTGGTCCTGGTCCAGGCCATGGTACGGAGCGAGAGTGCATGGTTACCCGTCACCTCCTTCAGCGAAGCAGTGATGCTCGCAAAGAAGGAGGCGGCGCACGTGAGGGAGATGTAGTACATGCACCCGCACGGCCGTGGCCTTCGCAAGAGACGCCCTGGGCGTCGGGAATCCCAGGCTGATTCCCGGCCACCGTAGGCACGGGCTTGCGGACGGCGAGTAATGGGTAGCTCGCTGCCCGGTAAGGACCAAGCCCGGGTCGATGGCGCGTTGTGTTCCACGCGCGCCTTAAAGAGATGTCAGCACCAACTGATGGGGTCCGCAAGGGCCGATGCCTGCCAGGGGTGCGGGTTGTTCGAAAGAGATACCGCGGCCCCTGGCACACGGGCAACTGAGGGAACACGGGTGGGTTTTAGTCAGTAAAAGTTTGACACGCCCTCCTGCGTCACCCAGAGCGGAAGAAGTCAGTTGATGATTTCCCATCCAGAAAAAAAAACAAAAAAAAAAGTGTGCCTCACGGCTACGCTAAAAAATCCTAGTTCAGCAAAAATGCCAGAAAACTTGAACTGGGCCTTTTTAGCGCATGGAGTCAATGTCATGGAGGCATCAAAAATTATGAGTCCATTATCCTGTTCGTTGTCTTATGAATGTTAATAACATAAAAATGATAAATATGTACGTATATTATGACTACAAAATATTTATTTGATCGGTATCAATATATATTTGGCCAAATAAAACAACAAAGGAAGTAAAATCTAATGACGTGCCGATTAGAAAGATAAGATTTCAATTATTTATGAAAGACTAACTTTTGCCAGCGGTTTCGCCCACGTGAAGGTCGAAAATTATTCCACGGGAACGCACTACCGGAATAAATAGTATCCTGTATGTTAATCCAGGTTATTTCATCCGTTAATCCGTCCGGTAATCCGTTCATCCGTTTTGGCGCGATTAAGTAACAAACATCCAAACATCATAACATACAAACTTCGACATTCATAATATTAATAGGATTAACAGCAAAAAAACAGAATTTATGTAAGCAATGTTTCATTTCCATAACTAATTTTTTAAAAGGGTATTGACTACCAGAAGTTTTTTAACTTCAAAGGTAGAGGGTAAGCCCTAAGGACACAGGTATTATGAAAAGACACGTGCCTTGCAATAAACCCAATAACCCAACTATCTGTCAGAGCACGTGCTGCAACAAGGATCATAAAGGTTAAAACGCATAGTAAATGCGTGCGTGAATGGTAACGTAAAACGTAGTTATGACGTCACATTTTGTTTTCTTAGAAAGCGGGGGAAATTACTTGAATGATATTTAAAGTCACCTTCAGCAATACGTCACCTTTTGGGTCTAAAGATAGAATGACATAGGATGCCCGGCTAATATTGATTTTAGACTTTCATAACCAAACTTTCAGGATCAGGCTTCCAGAATTTATAGCTTAAGAACGCTATCGCCTTAAACGTATAAATACTTTGCTGGTAGGTACTTTTATTTTTATTTTCTGGCCTCATTGATTTAGTGGTCACAACCGGTGCTGCTGACCATAAGGTACCCAGGTTGATTCCCAGGTCGGGCAAAGTAATACTGGGTTTTTCTATCTGGAATTTCTCATTCTAAATTCGTGCCCGCTTGATGGCAATAGGCTCGCTCCCTACACTGTTGATATGTGGGTGATCTCTAGGTACACCTGTGCGCAACCCTTTCGGAACACAAGGCATGATGTCATAATATGTGTTATGTCTCATCAGCTGAAAGTAAAGTGATTAGAAAATCTATTCTCTCCAAAGAATTAACTTGTGTTCAACACTGGAATAAAAACACGCTGGGATTTATTAACATAAAAATAATGATCAGTCCATACGCCCACCTCGTGAACAAAGGCTATTATCAAAAGCATACATGTGCTTATCACGCGTGAGAAACTGGCTTTATCAGCATCACCTTTTAACACCAGTATCGGCGACTACCCTCTGACTCTAATTTAGTTATCAGCAGTAGGTCATGATCTACGTGATCGATCGGTACTTTCTATAATAAACACTGTTTTATCTGAAGTAATTTGCCGTACATAACAGTTATGGAATATAATAAGTACTTAAACATAAACATTAAACATGCGTGATAATAACGTGGGGGACTAATGAAGCGAATGTAGAAATTGGTACTTTAATGGTTGAATCGTGCCCTGGGCGTCGGGAATCCCAGGCTGATTCCCGGCCACCGCAGGCGCGGTCTTACGGACGGCGAGTATTGGGTAGCTCGCTGTCCGGTAAGGACCAAGCCCGGATCGACGCTGCGTTGTCTTCCACGCGCGCCTCAAAGAGATGTCAGCACCAACTGGTGGGGTCCGTAAGGACCGATGCCTGCCAAGGGTGCGGGTTGTTCGAAAGACATACCGAGCCCCTGGCATACAGGCAACTGAGGGAACACGGGTGGTTTTAGTCAGTAAAAGATTAACACACCCTCTTGCTCCACCCAGAGCGCCAGAAGTTATATGATGACTCCCAACCTCAAAAAAAAAAATTTATTGAATCTTACTTCAGTTTTAAAATACTTTATAGTTATGTTAGCTCTAATAAAAAATGTTGGAATGCTTTTATATTTCGCTTTGAGAACTGTCAAACCAAATACTAAAACCCGCCTACTTACTGAAAATTAACACTCTAAAAGTATGAAACAAGAAGATATTCTCATCTGAAAACCGCGGTCGTATGCCACATTGCCCTAAAGCTTATGATCGCTTATTACTGTTAGAATGTATTGTTTTGTTGTGACGTCAAATGACTATATGACGTCACAACAAAACAACTCAATACTTATAGGCTTATAACCAATGTACGATCAAGACGCTTCCAACGATACCTAATTTGTCAAATTATGATAAGTAGTTTAGAAGTTATGAGGGAACAGTTGAAAATATATCTATACCCACATCATATGATCATAACCCTCTTTTTTGCTTCGCCGAAGTCGGGTAATAAAACAAAAATGATTGATCTGTGTCCAGCAGTGGACTACGATGAGCCGTTGATTGATATCTAACCCTGTACGTTTGTTAGATAATGTATTTATAACTACGTAGATACTTTATCGTAAAACACCCAGATGTTATTTTACTTGTCATAAAAATCTAGTAGCAATAGAGATTACACAGATTATTGAGTATAATCGTTTATTGAACGTGCGTCAAAGTTGACAAACAATGATTAGTCAATTATTAATGAAACAGGTGTATAAATGTAATTCAATAACAAATAATTCGCACCGTATGTACCTAATCTAATTATCATTTGCCTAGTCCTTTCCCAACCATGTTGGCTTGGCTTCCAGTATGAACAGATGCAGTTGAATACCAGTACACATGGAGCGACTGCCTATCTGACCTCCACAACCAAATTACGGGGTAATACGATACCCTTTAATATAAGACTGGTTGTCAGATTGCCGTATCGACCGATAGGGGACTAAAGTATTGCATTAGTCCTAGAGATAGGTTGACAAATTCTTTATCACAAACAAATTGGCCAACCTGTTGCCAAAGGCTTTTTGTTTGTCTTCTTCTTGTTGTCTATTATACTATTTATATACTAATAATAAAGCTGAAGAGTTTGTTTGTTTGTTTGCTTGAACGCGCTTATCTCAGGAACTACTGGTCCGATTTGAAAAATTCTTTCAATGTTAGATAGCCCATTTATCGGGAAAGGCTAAAGGCTATATATCATCACGCTAAGGCCAATAGGAGAGCAGAGCAATGAAGACTCGCACGGGCAGGCGAGGCAAGCGACGGGGTGGGTCGGGGAGCAAGAAATTTGACGCGAACGAAGTGGCGGGCAGAAGCTAGTTAACTTACAAAGAGAAAAGATTTGATTCTTTGTATGTTTGTTTGCTACGGTTTCACGATGAGCTGTATGGATTTGAATGGAATTTGGCACATTCGTAGACCATGACCTGACTTAAGACAAATAATACTTTTTATTCCATAAATATCTCAGGATCAAGACTTATGTGGGTTAGACTGCAGGACGCAGTGAGATCTTGATATAATGCTTAAGTATGCCGATGGACTTTACCAACTCGTCCACTGTATTTGTCCTAGAATACTTTGGCAGATCTTGCTTATGTTTGGTTTCCATACCTACACTAACTAAACTAAATAACTGCATATAGCACAATCGTGATGGATCTCCTGTTAACTCCTTGTTCTCCTTGCCGCCAGGATGCCGTAATCGACTGGGCACGCGACCATCGGATGCATCACAAGTACTCGGAAACTGATGCTGATCCCCACAATGCGACACGAGGCTTCTTCTTCGCCCACGTGGGCTGGCTGCTGGTCAGAAAACACCCGCAGATCAAGGCGAAGGGACCCACCATTGACCTTAGTGACCTCAAGAGTGACCCAGTTCTGCGCTTCCAGAAGCAGTGAGTTCATATTTTTTTTGTTACAACTTACATATGTATAATTCGTCAACATGTGTTTGGTTTTGATTTGTATTCACGCGACGGAATATGACGATGGATGTTCGAAACATATTGCATGAAACGTTATAATCTACATTCAGACTCGTATAGATGTTTCACTACCCAAAAATAAGAAAGATTTTTATTTTTACGTGCTTCTTTAGTCTTGAGCTTGTCTAAAGATACACACTTTAAACAATGTTAACAACAACTTACTGCCTACGTGTTTTGCCCTTAATGTAGGAACGCAGATATATTGTCAAATAGATAGATCAACATCATCACTGTCCTCCCATACCTATTATCACTGTATTTTGAAAACATTGTAAAACCCAATAATTTTTAAAAGAGTAACCGTGGAGTTTCTTGCCGGCTCTTCTCCATAGGAAGCGACAAATTGGAACCGTGCACCTAGCTTCTGACGTTTCATAAGTGCCCTTGCAGGTTTATGTGAAATAAAATATTTTGATTTGATTTGATTTGATTGATCACAATTTCAGCCCGGAGTCATCCACCGCCTCGGTTTAGGCCTCCCTTTTTTCTGTCATACTTCTCAGTTCCGTGCGTCCCTCATCCAGGTGATTCCCGCTACTTTGACGATATCATCAACTCAGCCCACATTTGGAAGGTCCTGATTTCTTTCGCTTCACCTCGGCCACCATTCGGTCACAGCTTTACTTCATCGGCCATATCCTCGTCTACCTACATGTCCTGCCTAACTCCACTTATATGGGTACCTGGATACTTTTAAACAAATTAACCTTATTCTATACTGATATGATTATTTATTTGCAGATTCTACCTGATTATCATGCCCCTGGTCTGCTTCGCGATGCCAACGTACGTCCCCACCCTGTGGGGTGAGTCTCTGTGGAACGCGTTCTTCGTGTGCTCCATCTTCCGCTACGTGTACGTGCTGAACGTCACCTGGCTGGTGAACTCCGCCGCTCACCTGTGGGGTGACAAGCCTTACGACAAGAACATCAACCCGGTGGAAACCAGACCAGTCTCCCTCGTGGTGCTCGGCGAAGGATTCCACAACTACCATCACACTTTCCCCTGGGACTACAAGACCGCTGAGCTCGGGGACTACTCCCTCAACCTAACTAAACTTTTCATTGACACCATGGCTGCTATCGGATGGGCATATGACCTCAAAACGGTGTCTACTGACGTCATCCAGAAACGCGTGAAGAGGACCGGCGACGGCAGCCACTCCGTGTGGGGCTGGGATGACCATGAAGTGCATCAAGAGGACAAGAAACTAGCAGCTATTATTAACCCAGAGAAGACTGAATAATCAAACCGACCCCGTTTGATCCAATTCCATTAGTTTTTAGATCGAATGGTGTACGTGTGTTATACCAAATGTGAGGGAAATGTGATACCAGTAATATTATTTATTTTATTTATAATTCGCAGTGATAATGGTTATCGAGACTTTTAGAATTAATTCTTAGATTTTTAACAAATGATGCCCATCTGTTTCCTGTAGACAGAATACAATAAATAAAACTAAAATAATATTTCTTTTTCTTATAAGATACACCTGTAAGTACCCACTTATAAATTAACTCAAATATAAGTCCTTGATGAATTCATTTGAAGGCCTTCTAAAACGCGTCATAAGTACGAACACATTTTTAGGGTGCTACACACAATTTAGCCTTTATCTTAAAGTTTTACGTTTTCCATTGTAACTTGGTATACTAACTTCGAAGTGACTAAGTTATTTTCACCATTAACTTCCCCGTTCTGTAAGAAGCTCTACATTCTCCGCCGAACCAATTGATTAGCTACACTACATACAATTCACAACACTTTTCTTATCTCTGCATTCTTATTTTTATTAAATGCTCAACCTTGAATATATTTTGTCATATTAAGTTTTTATTACATTATCACGCGTGTGAATCACGCAATGTTATTACAATAACTCCGAGTTTTGCATAACTACAATCATCTTTATTTATGTTTTGTATTATCTTGGAATTAGGTATCAACTCGGAGAGAATCACCTTTCTGCAAAAACATCTTCATTTAATACTTTTCAAAAAAAAACTAGGCTAGTTTTACAAAATATTTTTAACTGACTTAAAAAAGGAGGAGGCTATCATCAATACGGCATGTTTTTATTTTAACTCGTCATAGACGAATTTGCAAAAATCTTTTTTTGTTCGAATGGGGTTTATATCGAAATAGTCCGATTTCAATTTCATACAGATCTGATGATGAGTTTCGGAGACAGACAACGGAACTCTTCAAAAAATGATGGCAAATCAACCGCGATTGCTGCTGTCGCATAAATATGCATTCTTTTGATTTGATTGACTTTGAGAATACCCGAAGGACGATGAAATTTCAAATTGGTGTGGGATAGGTACTATAACTAAAAAGTCAAAAATGCCGAAAAAACACTACAAAGTAAAAAATTACTTTATTTCGGAAGTCGGTGTTTTTGGTTTTTAATTTTTTTTTTCACCGCCTTCGGAAATTAACATTATTTTTCACTCTGTAGTGTTTTTGTAGTAGCACTCCTGTTTTCTGCGAAGGGTTACACAGAGGTATACCTACCGTTTAGTACACCCACATTTCAATAAATACATATGCATACACTCAAAGGGTAATAGAGAGGGCTATGCATTGAGTTTCCCTACGTGATTGTATCAGGAATGAGAGATCCGCAAGGTAACCGACATAGCCCGAAGAATTACCAAACTTTAGCGGCAGCGGGCAGGGCACATTGTTCGCAGAACAGATGGCCGATGGGGCCGAAAGGTTCTGGACTGTTGACCGCGAACAAGAACACGTAGAGTTGGAAGGTCTCCCACAAGGTGGACCTATGACCTTGTGAAGACGGCAGGAATCCGCTCGATGCGGGAAGCACAGAACCAGTCGATGTGGCGCAGCTTGGGGGACGCCTATGTCCAGCAGTGGGCGTCTTTCGGCTGAAATGATAATACGCATAAGTACTCATGTTTTTATTTCATATTACTTTCGCAACTTTGTAAGTACAAAGGGTGCCTTGTTTATGTAGACCACAATGTCCCCACCTTGACTAATACAGACCTTGGTAGTGAACACTTAAATCATAAAAAGCGACATACCGTAAGCCCAGGTTGGCCGGGGCGTATTTTTATCGCCGTGATTTTTATTAGAGTACTGGATTTTCAACACTGTTTAGCGCCGAGGCGTGAAAATCCAACGGTGTGATTACTTGACGCGCTGAGGTGCCCCCTGTTAGTTTCTAATAATCGCCGCCATAAATATCGCCCGTGCGTACCTGCGCTTACTTTATAATTATGTAGGTACTAAAGGTGCACTCACATAAAAAACCTTTCTCATAAAGAATGAATGAAAGTGAAGATCGTCAGTAATTGACCTAATTTTCGGTAAATGAGGTCAATTACCGAATTATTATCAATTATCGTTTCCCACATTTACCTAATTCTTAAATATTGCGCGTGGATTACGGCTTACTACCTCTCAAAAGAGAGCAGGCCTGTGTTCCAGCAAGGGGAACAGTACAGGCCGATTATGTAGTCAAATAAGTTTGTACAGTACCTACTTCTTTACCCACATGGTAAATGATCCTTTGGCGAAAGTCATCGAACCTTCCTACGTACGTCTTATGAACTGTAAATAGATACAATTATAGGTACATAAGGTAAGGTATAGGTAAGTTCTCCAGTCATGTCATATGAGATTAATTATGTAAGTGTGGGCGAGGCAGTTTGATGACATGCATTAAGATTATGACATTCGACACAATAAAGCCCATTTGCCATTATTAGGCCCACGATGTGACGTGGTAGGTAAGTCTTCACGTCTATTTATAGTAACTTTGAGTCAGAATCTTAAGGTATGAAAAAGTTGTATGAATAGTTTGAGTATCCCATTGCTACGGTTTAAACAGAAGAATGTAATGTATAAATATATTTCATTTATTTATTTCCAGTTTACTTTATGTTTTGTACTCTCCTGTTAACAAGAACGAGTCCAGACCGTCACGCTAGCGTTTGCTAGGCCTGCTTAGGCGAATCTTCAGGCACCCATGTGTAACGATCTTGGCTCATTTGTCCCTATAAAAACATTGAAAAACTAGACCAAATTAAAAACATGCAGATATTCTTTTTTAATTCGTAAACAAGACGTTGAATCTTCACTTCATCAGATAAAAACTAGACGTATGAACGAAAGAATCAGTTTCTTCCCCTCTTCCCCTCCCCGCCTCCTGTATTGACGCGACTTTCTACAACAGGCTGTAATTTCAATTAGGGGTGACCGTGCGTCTGCACTATATGGTTGCCGCAATTTGACCGCTTGTGTAGATCAAAGCAATTACTTTTATAACCAGGGTGTAGCTTTTTACTCACTCTCACAATGTGAATTATTATAGTACAAACTGTTTTACATAATTATTTATGAGATACTTTTTTTTTTCATAGAATGTACATAGGTATGCCCCTCATTGGTAGGTTCCCTACTAAATCATATAATTGGCTTATCATAATTTTGTACTAGGCCTGGGTTACGTGTCATATGAAGCTAAATTAAATTAGCTAGCAAAACCAAACAACATAATTGATGAAATTGGTGTTTACGACCGCGGTTGGTGGTTTTTGGGTAAACTTCACCATGTTTAGATATCCCATTATGTCGTGTATTAGTCTTATAGTGCATCGGCAGGTAATCGAATTCAGGTCCTTCCACTCGTGACACCACGCCAGCTTCAGAACTATACAAAATATTTCACGTTCGTTTGTGAAATAAACCCAAATATTTTATGCTTATAAGTGTAATATTGTCGATTGAATAATAATGCAATTTGTAATATATAATGCATTAGAAAAAAATGCCTTCTAAAATATTGCAGAACAGGATTAATAAATTATAGGTACTCTCGCATTCTACCGAATGCGGTTCCAAAGTGTTTACGCTGTCTTAATTCCCTTGTGGAATGACTGTCTCTGGTGTATCGACGAGAAAATACATCTGAACGTCAAAGGCTCCGTAAAAGAGAAAATTGTGAAAACGGTACTTTCTTACTTGAAAATTTAACCTTCTTCCCTGCAGTGCCTTTTAACTTTCCAAAAATAAATATCCACTTAAATATAATGTTATTTCCCATAAAGTGAAATCTAATTCACTTCCCCAGTCTTTTGTACTACGATGCTAAAGATCGAAATCGACTAAACGAAATCGACGAACGTAATAACAATAAAGAAATGTTTTAGGGTACCGATATATTTCTTTTATCACCTCTCTGCATCGCTGTAAACGCGCCACGTAATACTGGAGGTGACAATTTGGGGGGAGAAATGTCAGTAACGCTGAGTCAGGACCGGAAGGAAATGAAAGGAATTAGGACCAGCTTTTTAATTTCACTAACCCTGAAAATCATGTAGAAACAGGGAAAATTATTGTTAAGAAAATTGAGTCAAGTTAAGTTGTCCGTTGTCCTGTATTCAAATCACAATTATCGATAAAGAACAGTTTATTGAACAATACATTTTCTTGAATGTACCTAGAAAGTAAAAACGTGTGGGGGGTTTTTCTTCGGTTCCGAATGTAACTACGTTTACTCTACCTTTAAAATACTCAAACAAAATTTTGACCACACTATCGGTTGCAGCACCCTAGAAAACTACGAAAACTGCACCCTTGATGAAAATTTTAAGATTTTCGCAGTCGTCACCTTGGATTTTCATTTTAACCTAACTATTGTCTTCAGCAATACCGAAAACTGTCTCTGGTTCTTTCTTTTATATTGAATCAAAAGTCACATAGACACGATAAGGTTTTTTCGTTACGTAATGCTTTTTTCGTTACATGACAATCTCTACAATTTTACTTCTACCGCAAGCTGCATTACACAACTTCGTCTCAAAACTTCTTTCCAATAAACCGAATATATTAGTATACATAGCCATCTACTTTGATGTGGTAACTTTAGTGCCAAAATGTAGGAACAAACATGCTGATAAGAAACAACTTCATTTTACATGAAAACCTAAAAAGCAAATTGGCTAGTAAATATTTTTATGTTTACTAGGCAATCTAGCACAAAACTAAATTAACTTTTTTACTCCTAGCTTAAAGTTTTTGTAAGATTATTCTAGACTGTAACCTTGTACACTTATTGATGAAAGAGTTTACAGTATTCTTATAGACAACCAGACTAGTCTAGTGGTTCATTTCAGTAGGCTCTACAGTTGTAGATTGCGAAATCTTTCTGGAGAGACCTTATGGATTTTATCACTCAATCACGCAAAATCGGCTGAACGGATTTGGATAAAATTTGGCACACAGATAGTTTATAACTCGGATTAGCACAGAATATACTTTTTATTCCGGTAATACGTTTCCGTGGGATATTTTCGACCTAGTACACGGACATAAACGTAGTAAAAATTAATACTAAATGAGCCATATGTTTATTCGACACGGTAATTTAAGAGCGCGATACCCTTACAGTACCTACCTACACTACCTATCGCAAAAATTCAATACAATTTAATTTACAGTGTATTGAAGAAACTTATCCAGTCCTTTCCTAGTCTTTTGTCTACCTCGCAGGGTCCAATAACTGCTTACGACCGACCACTAAAGAGAGGCTTCCACTCTATTGCCACGAGCAAAGTTGGCTGCGTTTAACGTCACAATAGTGACAACGTTAAGTCTTGACTACACGACATAAATGAATGAAACGTGGCGTTTTACGAGAGGAATAAACCTAGAGACACTTTGTTATCCTTGCATCTTTTAGTAGCACCTTTTTCAACAAGCCATTTAATGAAAGTAATTTTGTACTCTTTAGTCGTAAGTTACGATTTATAGTTGTACGAGATAAACCGCTCGTGTATTCTGTTAAAGCCACTAACGAGTACTGGGTTGTATTCCCAGGTCGACAAAAGTGTCGGTCAGCCGAGTAACAAATGAGCTCGGTTTATTCATCTCTGCAAATGGGATTAATTTGTACCAGAAAGAAGAAATAAACGCTTGTTGTATATCAATTGCTTTACATAATGAGGAGCTTCATTTAGTTGTGCACAGAATGGATACGGAACCCTAAACATCATAATAATGTTGATCATATTTAAATTTGTTGAATCAGATTATTAAACCTTATCAAAATGGTATAAAATAAATCATCCCATAACATCATACTGTATAGGGGTGCGTCAAGGCCTGACGAAATTTATTTTTTATCAGTACTTCCCTATCGCTAGCCAGAGCGACACTGTGCACAGTCAATACGTATACTAAATAACCATTGTATTTAAAAACAGAGGGTCGTTAATTTTAGAAACATTAAATGGTAACTTTGAAGTAGTTTTAAGATATTTTAGAAAAACGAAGCACAAAGATGTCGTTCATAAACGACAGTGAATACGAGAACAATTCCTTTTCTTTCTTCGGACCAGTTGAGATGGCGTTCTACGACGATTTAGACGACACTTATACAGTCAAGATATTTATGAGCATCATTCTGGGAATCTTAATGGTGGTGAGCTTGATCGGCAACGTGTGCACGCTAGCGGTGATAGCCAGGGACCACACCATGCGCACGCCCACTAATTGCTACCTCGCCAACCTCGCTATCACCGACCTACTAACAGCCCTCTTCATCCCGCTCGAAATACACATCATCTTCGTACCAGACTTCTATCCTCTAGGAGAAGTCGGATGTCGAATACATTACATCCTCTGGGACGTGTTCAGTAACTGCAGCCTGCTCATCATTACTGCATTTACGGTTGAACGGTACATCATAGTGACTAAACCCTTTTTTCGGCAAAAGCTGACGTCGAATTCTCGCGTCTTCAAGATTGTAGGCGTTATATGGGTTATCTCAATTGGTTTTTGTATACCCGACGTGTTCTACATAGATCTATTGGAAAGAAAGGAGTACGTGTATTGTTACTACACGTTGACGAAAGCTGCGGGCACTGTTGTCGCTGTAGAAATATTCGTTTTCTTCATAATACCGATGACGACGATATTGGTGCTGTATATTAAAATAACAATAAAGTTGAAATCAGCGCAGAAAAAAATACGGAGCAGTCCAGTTGTTGGAAAACAGAACAGAGACAAAGCGGTGAAAATGATCGGTTAGTATTTACTTATATTTTGTTTAACATTTTAACCGTGGGACCGAATGAGCAGTAGATTAATTATTATTTCAGAATCATGTATAGCCATATTGCATTTTTCAGGTCTGTCCTATACTGTTCTAGTAGCGCACTAGTAGAATCTTAATTATTAATAACGAATATTTCAATAATAATGATGTTTTCACCAATCTTTTAAAATAATAGAATTCTTGTGTTTATGTTGTCATAATCAAGGATACCCAAGTAACAAAATTTGGTACTATAAAAGTCCTGAGAACGTTAAAGAACGTGCTAATTATTGTTCATGATTAGTACTATAATGGTGTTATAAACGTTAAGAGAACCCCAAAAAGCCCCTAGTTTTATAACTGATTTACTCTATAAACATTTCATAAAGGGTCTCACGGTGATAAATTAGCTCTATAGTTGAAATGTAAAAGTGTTGAGAAACGATTTTTAGTACTAGAATAGTACTAGAATACTTTTATAGTGCAAATTTGTGACATAAACGTTGCAGACGTTTATGTCACAAATTTGCACTATAAAAGTAACCAAAACATATTTATAGTGCTATTTTGCACCGTAAACGATTCAAGTGATCTTTTTTATCACACTTGTTCGTGTTGTGATCGTGTCGTCGTGAGTGTTCTCCGAGAAAACAAAATATATCCGTAGGTTATGCTTTATGTCATTTGCCATTGTTGCTTAACATAACATGTACCTAATAAAAAAAACATACTGCAAAACATTTGTGAACTGTAACTCTGCCATGACTTGCACTTGCGAAAATAATTGTATCGATAAAGTCATTACGCTGATTTCAAATTTGACAATGCGCCCTCATAATTTTCGTGTTTTAATTAAAATTAAATTCATAAAATAAGGACTTATCTCGACTATGGCTGCTATAGTACACATTGGTTCCAGCCGTCCTGCTAATGTGCTATCTCATGGCAGACAGCACCCATATTTTCACTGAAAACGATTTAGGGTTCGTTGTCCAAATATAAAACAGTGTAGTCAAAATAAATTTATTTGTATGGAGTTGCATTAAATGCACACTGGGGCATAATTTAGGATATAGTAAATATGTACCTGAAAAACGTAAATAGGTATCATTTTTTAATCTTATACTAAAATTTGTTGTGTGCAAAATTCTACACGGAAACCTAGAGATTATTTATTATTAAAAGGTGTCATCATCATCATCATCATCATCATTTCAAAGACGAAAGAACCGAAAGACGTCCAATACTGGATACAGGCCTCCCCCAAGCACCGCCACTTCGACTGGTTTCGTGCTTCTTGCATCCAGCAGATTCCTACGGCCTTCAACAGGTTATCGGTCCATCTTGTGCGAGGCTTTCCAACGCTACATTTTCCAGTACGCGGGCGCCACTCCTAAATCTTCCGGCCCCATCGGCTATCCGTTCCACGAGCAGTGTGCCCTGCCCACTGCCACTTAAGTTTGGCATTTCTTCGGGCTATGTTCTAGTTATCTTGGTTTTCCTACGGATTTTTCCATTTCTCATTCGATCGCGGATGGAAACTCCAAGTATAGCCCTCTCCATTGCCCTTTGGGTGACTTTCAGCCTTCTTATGAGGCCCATTGTGACCGACCACGTTTCAGTGAAACAAAACCAAAGAAACAAGAAGCTATTAGCGGCTGTCGTTGAAGTAAAATTTGCTGGTACGTAAGCTAACATGTTACTTAGCGTAATTCGTAGTCATCGGCAAGGTTCTAATTTAAATCTTTATATATAGATATAGTCCAAGTAGAGTTCTGAAATTTCTTTCTGAAGACTTGTAAGAGACTTTTGTTATCAATCAAGTAAAGTAACCCTAGTTGTAAGTTGTTGTAAGTTGTAGTAGTTGGAAGTTGTCAAAAACACCACCTTCCTAGTCAGAAGTCAAAAACTATTATTTTGGGAAATCGTAAAAAACATTGGTACATCTGGTAAAGTCATGAAGAAGGGAAGGTAGTAGCCATCCTGCAAATATCTGTAATCTATAGGTGCAGGAAGTCAGCGCTGCGTAGACTGGGAGACCTACACACATACCGGTATAAAACCTGGATAGGCATATCCCCTCCCTACACACCCTGCCCGTCCAAGCAATCACGCCCGTTCGGCACAATATTGTTTTCTAATAAGTCTTTCATCTCGTTGACAAACTCTCTTAAGAAAGATTCTAAATCTGTTGGCTTTCCTTGTCCGGAATATATCCCGATCACAAATGGAGGTAGCTGCGACAATTCATAAATATTACACAAAATCAGCCATATCTGTTGTTTTGAGCTGTTGTAAAGGTGTTATCCATCTATATTAATGTTCAATGGAATATTGTTCAGTGCATTTTCTAAGATGCCTAGTAAAACACGCAATATCTCTGTTAAGTTATTATTCCAGTAATATCCACCAGGTATTGATTTGATGTTTATTTTAACATCTGTTTTCAATAGCGTTAAAGATCCAATCTTTTGATAACACATTGGGAATGCGCTTGTTTATTATTTCTATCAATCTTGTAACTGGTTGATGAGGTATATTATAGGTGAGAGACGCACCATCTTCATATATCACTGAGTAATTGTTCAACTTTATTGCTCTCCTCATCTGAACATTCCAATGTTGGGGAACTTTGAACAGAGGTGCTCTCACTCTCATATTCTTCATCCTTATTACTGGCTTAAGAAAAAGAAACATTATTGCTACAGCCCTGTTGTGGTACAAAACAAATATTTTGTGTAGAACCATGTGCTATATTTTCTAGACCTGCTTGACCAGTATTTACATTTTGGACATGAGCCTGTTTTATTAGTGATAATGGTTGTATATATCGATTTTTACCTTTTTTTATAACTACCACTCACTTTATACCGACGTAGAGATCTTAAATCCATTATTAAACCTTTAACTACTTAAAGGATTCTAATTCTAATTAGTCCATTAATTATCAACTTTCGTGCTTTTGTGTCACGCTTTAATCTGTTAGCAGTAACACAAACTCTTAAAGAGCTATTTAGAATTAACACTATTTAGAAACTGCACCAGGAGTCGCTATAGTACGATTTAGTACTATAGAATTTCAAGACTTTTACAGAACTCTAGCCCCATAGCGATATTGAGGGAGATTTTAAGAAGCTTAAAGGTTACGTAATGGTTTTGCAAGGTACTTTTATAGTGCAGATTGATGCTGTAATAGTGTTTTCGACACTGCTACAATACTAGTACTGTAAAAGTTATTTTGACGCATTATTAGTGCAAAATAGATACATAAAAGTGTCAGTAAGGTCGTCTATAGTACTAAATAGTACCATAATCGCTTTTTTCATATCTATTACAGTGCAACACTTTAAAGATTCTTTCGTCTGATCGTGTAAGCATTTTAAGAAGTAAATAATAGAACTTAAATGCTCTTTAATCTTTTAGAACCAAAACGCTCCGTTAAAAAACTTTATAGTACAAGCAGTCACAATGGTTACCATTATAGGCCTACTATATCACTGTTTGGTGATAAAATGCCTTGGTTATAGAAGCTTTTGCTACTTGGGTATCTAATAAGAAAAATAAATTATTGTACCTAGAACTTTCCCTTCCATTTCCCAGAACCAGTTCTTTGAAGTTGTTCATAGTATTTCAATCAAGAACCTCTTTTTTTTGAAGAGCATTAAGATAAATAAAAGGAATAAGTCTTCTTTGAGCTTATGGAACCTGTGTTTTAGTTTTATTAACTAAGTTATGTGCAAGTGCCTGCACAAAGTGGTGATAATTACTTTGCTAAACAGTCCGTGCAAGCGGGCGCAATGTATCTTGTGTTCTTGTGGAGGTACTTAACTCGAACTCTCAGTAAGCGGGTTCATTTCCTTGCGAGAAGCTACACGTTGTACTTATTGCGAGAATAGAATGAGTAGAAATGTGTTTACATTAAATAATAAATTTGGTTGGTTTGTACAAACACTTTTACACCTCAATAACATTCTTAAAACTAGATGAGGTTGGCCTTTCCTATCTGACTACTCTGAGAAGAATAGCCGAAACAAACTCAGAGGTCACAGAACAAAAAGGTTTTTACAATGCAAGTTTGGACTAAACGTAGCGATAAATTGCATAAAAATAAGGCTCTATGGCTATTTGTACCTAACTACATAAGCTTACTGGCATGCAAGAAATTATGTTTATTTTTCAGTACCTACCGGCTTCCGTGTGGTGCCGGACGTAAAAGAATAGCACCATCCCATTTCTTCCCGTGGGTGTCGTAGAAGGCAACTAAGGGACTTACTAGAGAATGAGCAGCAGCGTTTTTATGCATTTTACAACAATACTGCGATCGCCAACCCGCCTGCCAAGCGTGGCGATTATGGCAAAACCCCCCTTTTGGGGGAAGCCTATGTCCAGCAGTGGACGTCTTTCGGCTGAAATGATGATGATGATGACGCCATTTAATGATATTCCACTCAAGTCAAACTACAATATGTGTAGATACAAGAAGAAATATGAATATCATGAAAAGTAGATATACACCGAGAAATTTAAATGGTTGTTTTCCCACGACAAAACAACTTGCCATAAGGAGTACTTTCGAAGCATAGAGTAAATTGGCAAGAGGTAACTTGTAGGTACTACTCGAATCACACGCGCTGCCGACAAAGGGAACAGCGAAGCATAAATGTTCATAGCAAAATAAACTGTCGCACGTGCTGTTGATGAATGTTTTTTTAATTATTTAAAAAACAAAGACATGTTTATTTTTTTACTTTTACTCTATGCTTCGAAAGTACTCCTTATGGCAAGTTGTTCTGTTGCGGGAAAACAACCATTAAAATTCTCGATGTATAAAGCTTTTCAAACTGTAATTTATGTATTTTTTTCAGCGGCCGTTGCTGCGTCTTTCTTTCTCTCGTGGACACCATATTGTATTTTCCGCATAATGATGGTATTACCAAAATTTGATTATGAAGATTATTATAATGTAAGTATGATCTTAGAACAAGGCTAATTACTTAAATATTGTTCTTTTAAACAATGGCATCTTTAACTTAAGGCTCCTCGTACTAAATATGACATTGTTTCGTGGCTAAGTAATAACAGCTGCACGGGTCAATTCATCAGGTTAAGCTATGCTTGCTGCGATCGGTCCGTGGATGGGTGACCAACTTTATGTACCGAGACCCGGCTCTTGTTAGAAGCCCGAATGTCTGACTACTAGTCTCATAGGATATAGTGTTTCCCAAGTCCCAATGGGTATAGTGTTAGCCAGTAACTGGGTTCTATAGGTCAGATAGGCAGTCACTCTACGTCAAATACTGGTTTTCAGCTGCATCCAGTCAGACTGCCAGCTAATCTCAAAAAAGTTTCGAAAAGGCGCAAATGCTGATGATTAATGTCATATTTACTTAGATCGTTCATAAATAAAAAGCTCACAATTATAGGATACAAATGTGAGTTTCAAGTTTAAAGCCACGTCCACTCAATAGCTAAACAGAATTAATTGTGCTACAAATGTTTTTCAGGTTTTTAATTCATGGAATGAAAATGAAATTGCCATATTAAAACTTAACTTTAAAAATCGTAACTGAACTCGAATCTACTCATGAATATCTAGTTTGCCTTTAGAGACCAAACTAACTAAAATTCAAACAATCATTGTTTGCAGTCTGCTTCGTATCCCTTGAGACCAGAATCATCAAAACACTATATTAACATTGTATATTTAATCCCACTTTAAAACAACTGCATGCAATAAAAATGTAAATTTTAACTACACAAACTTTTTAAGGGCTAAATTGAGTGTTAAAAACTTTTTCATAACTAAAATAAATCCATCATTTTTCAGGTGTGGAAAATCGTGAACTATCTCTGCTATAATGGTTACCTGTCTACCGCTGCAAACCCTATTCTCTACAGTCTTATGTCCCGGAAATTTCGACAAGCATTTAAAGTAAGTTTGCATTTACATTAAACTTCGTCTGGAGATCGCCAGAACTTGAATGCGAGGGTAGATAAGCTTTAGATACATCATTGCTGGGCACACACGATCGCCTCGCGTGAGGTCGTTACACTGTATGTTGCTCTTGAGATTTATTTAAAAGTTTTAAAAAGGACGGTTGGTAGGACTCAACAAGAAGGATCAATGACTTGAAAATGGAGCTTATGTGGATAGGATATTATGGAAGGTTCTCAAACCTTGGGAAGGGATTAGGTTATACTTACCTGCAAGGTGCAACTTATCCTATGATTAATATTATCCATAATTTATTAATTGATTTAGGTTAACCAAAAATTGTGTTCACAATACCACCTACCATTAAAAATAATTTAAATAATGGTACGTTCTTAAGTGCAACAATTACTAACACAAAATGTGCAATTAATTGTTTTGCTTAATAATACAAAGCGAAAAAGGATATTTACAACTAAGGTTATTCATACCTAAAAATAAAAAATTATATTAAATAATTGAAAAATAAAAAACTGATTGATAAAATTAACAGATAAATAAAAATAAAATAAAAAAATCTGCCTACACTGTTCCAGTGTGGGTTGGTAGATGTTCTATGACATGCCGGTTTCCTTACGATATTTTTCTTCACCGTTTTGAGAGCAGTGGTATATAATTTCGAGTATTTACTCAACGTAATAATAATAATAATAACAACAAAATAATAAGCAACACCGTGTCAACAAGACGTCACGTTTTCGAATTTCTGCATAATTAAATCAGCGAAAGCAATTTTAACCCAATTTTACAATAGTTTTTCACAATACCCAAAAACAATAATCTTCAAAATCACTGGAAAAAGTAAAAAGAGACCATATTATACCAAAATGTAATAAATTAAATCAAAAACTGCCGAGTCGGAGGTGACATGACAGATGTCACCTCCGAACATAATAACGAAATAGGAAAACCAAGAAATGTTGACCAGAGCCGCCGCACGTAATGCACGCCTACCACCACCGGACTCTTCGCTCAGCTCCGCCTCGCCGCCGCCGGTACCCAGCCCCACTGCGGGCGCTGTGACGACACCGGCCGCGGTAGTTGCGTCGAGCTCGAGCGACGAGTATTTCTCCCCGCCTACGACGCCACCACCTGCTCGTCGACGGAGAGGACGCCGGCCGCCGGACGGTTTAGGACCTCGAGGCCCACCTGCCTCTGATAGGGTCCCACCTCCCGGCGGAAGTGTGCAGCGCATGAGATGGACACGATCCATCAATGAAAATGTCATGCGCTCATACTATGGGGCTACAGAAGGAGGAAACAATCTGACCGCGTACCGTGTTCGGATGCTCTCTCTGTTTCAGGTGCTGGAGCCAGCTGTCAACGTTTCGGCACAAAGACTGTCGGATCAGGTGCGGGTCATCCAGCGTAACCATATGTTGGATGACACAGTACTTGATCGCCTACGAAATGAAATAAAATCAAAATCAAAATCAAAATATTTTATTTCACATAAACCTGCAAGGGCACTTATGAAACGTCAGAAGCTAGGTGCACGGTTCCAATTTGTCGCTTCCTATGGAGAAGAGCCGGCAAGAAACTCCACGGTTACTCTTTTAAAAATAATTGGGTTTTACAATGTTTTCAAATTACTGTGATAATAGGTATGGGAGGACAGTGCAGGCCTGTCAATAAGTACCAAGTACTTAGAGGAATGAAAATAAAGAATAGAAAATCGTCTATAAATCTAATCTGTAAGGCCTACAATGTTTTCCCATTCACAATATGTAAAAGAATCTACATTAGTAAGATCAACCTATTTAAACAAAGTGACATGATTTCCATGAGAATCACTAATAAATAGGTGCTATTTGAAGCGATGTATAATGTCAAAAATGACGAGAATATGTCAGAAAGTGTAAAAAATAAAAATATTAAAAATTAACATTGTAATTTGGAAGCAGTTAATAGACTCTCACAAAGTTATGCTGTTAATGAGGTACCAGGGAAGCCACATGTGCAGAAGGAATTAATGCCAAACTTCCCTGTCTTCAACGTAGTCTTTTATCTTATAATATGCTTTTTTGATAAGGACACGTTTGATGTGAGTTTTAAACTTTCCATCGCTAAGTTCTGTAACCGACTTTGGCAACTTGTTATAGAAGCGGATACTGTTTATTAGAAATGACTTGCTAGTTTTAGTTAATCTAAATTTTGGAATCACGATTTCATCTTTACTACGTGTATTTAGATTATGGAAGTCGCATCTTTTTTTGAAAAGACCTAAGTTTTTGCGAACATACAAGATATTTTCTAGGATATAAAGAGAAGGCAGAGTTAGTATATCAATTTCATTGAATTTGTTTCTAAGAGACTCGCGAGGCCCCATTTTATAGATAGCGCGGATTGCCCTCTTTTGTAAAATGAAAACTGAATCTACGTCAGCTGCCGATCCCCACAGCAGAACGCCATAAGACATAATACTGTGAAAATAAGCAAAGTATACTAACCTAGCTGTGGCTACATCAGTCAACTGCCTTATTTTTCTTACTGCGTAAGCAGCTGAACTTAATCTACTTGAGAGAGCTCTAATGTGGGCACCCCATTGCAATTTTGAATCTAAAGTAATTCCTAGAAATACAGTTTCCGAAATAACATCTAGTTTCTTGCCATCAAGTTTTAAATTTAGCCCTACTTGGGGTACATTTGGTAATGAGAACTTAAGACATTTAGTTTTGTTCGCATTGAGTAAAAGATTATTAGCCGCAAACCATTTCGAGAGAACAGCTAGACTATCGTTGACATGTAAGACATCCGTATCTTTTCTATCTATTCTAAAAATAAGAGAGGTGTCATCAGCGAATAAAATTATATCCGAGAAGTTTGCCATTAGGTAAGGAAGGTCATTAATATAAACTAGAAATAAAAAAGGGCCAAGAATTGAACCTTGAGGCACGCCCATCTTAACTAGAGACCCCGAAGACGTTGCCCCGTTAACATTTACTTTTTGCTGCCTGTTTGATAAATAGGAAAGTACAAGATCAGCAGCTCGTCCACGAATTCCGTAGTGGTGTAATTTACAGATGAGTGTGTTGTGGTCAACGCAGTCAAACGCTTTGGAGAGGTCACAGAAAATGCCAATTGCATCCTGGGACTTCTCCCAGGATTCCAAAATGTGACTGACGAGTTTTACTCCCGCGTCAGTCGTCGACCTACCTTTCGTGAAACCAAACTGTCGACTATGTAAAATCCCATTTGAGTTAAAATGTGACAACATCTGGTCTAGCATGACTTTTTCATAAATTTTGCTCATTGCTGGAAGCACAGATATAGGTCTATAATTTGAGGGATCACTCTTACTACCCGATTTAAAAACTGGTACTACTTTACTATGTTTCATTAAGTCAGGAAACGTACCGCTGTCTAAACATTGATTAAATATGCCTGTTAGGACAGGGGCAATTGTGTCAATGATACCTTCAAGAACCTTAACGGAAATCCCCCATAAGTCTTCAGTGTTTTTTAAATTAAGACTATTGAATGCTGTTTTAATTGTGGCAATAGAAATGGGTTTGAATTCAAAATTTGGAATGTCCTTACTGATGTTTTCTTTAAGAAGAGATTCAGCTAATACAGATGATGAGGGTAGAGACTTCGTAACCTCTATTGGGATGTTGGTAAAGAAATTTTCTAGAGTCTCAGCAACTTTTAACTTATCTGAAATGGTTTCATTATCAATTTTTAGAGCTAACTCATTCTGATCTCGCTGTTGTGTGTTTCCAGTTTCTTTGTTAATTACCTGCCACACAGCTTTTATTTTATTTTTAGAAATATTAATTTTGTTACTTATTAATTTAGATTTAGCTTGAGCGCAGACTCTTTTGAATATCTTAGAATAGTTTCTTACATAATTATGAAGGGCCTGATCAGAAGTCAGTGATTTTTCGTGATACAAATTATATAAGACATCTCTGCTTTTTCTAATGCCAGCTGTGGCCCATTCGCTAAATTTTGGTTTAGGAGTGATTGTAACTTTTTTTACAGGACATGCTTTATTGAATTCTTGGCATACTGTAGAAAAAAATGTGCTATAGTTTATATTGGGGTCTTGTGAATCAAAACTTGCTGTTGAGAGATTGCTAAGAACATTATTTTTAAACGTTTCCAATTTATTTTTAGTCAGAGGTCTCAATTCAATGGTTTTATCTAGGTGTAACTTTTTATCTACGTGAAACGATACAAGCTGACCAGTATGGTCTGACCTGACGCCACTAATTAAGGAAGAGTCCTTTATTTTACAATTAGTAAATACATTGTCTATGCATGAAGCGGTGGTTGCTGTTATTCTAGTCGCTTCATTAAATATACATTTTAAATTGAATGATTTAAACAATGAGATAAGCTTACATTTTTCTGGTGAATTAACTAATAGATCAATATTTAGGTCACCACACACGAAGACTAATTTATCATCTTTAAAAAGTTTACCTAATATTTCTTCCATTATGATCAAAAATGATGACAAGTTTGAGGCTGGTGGTCTATAATCAGATAAGAAAGTATGGCCCTCAACCTCTGCACATGCTACCTCACATAAGCGATCACAGAGTAGCCATGTCATCGCTCCCTCGTTACAGAATGTTGTGGTACCACCACAGCTCAACACAGATCACACTGACGAGGGGACTGATGATAGGGCTACAAACGTAAGTACCCAGTGCAGTGAGGAATTGAGGAGTGCTTTGGATGGTGCGATTCGGGAATATCGGTTCATGTCACCCGAACTAAGACCACGCTTACCTCGTTTACCCATGCATAACAAAAATAGGGTGCTGGTGGCGACTCTGGATTCGCAGTTGTCAAACTATTTTGATGACTGCGAAGACCTCACCGATACTCACTCGATTCTGTACTGTGCGGCTGTAGCGGCATGTCGTGTAGCTCACGTCAAATTCGCAAATGATTCAAGAGCTACACGACCGAAACCAGCCGCACCAGCTTGGCAGTGCAGAATTGAACGCCGTATTGGTGGGGCCAGAGCGCTCATCGGCAAACTAATCTGCTTCAGGGAGGGCAATACTCGCCCTCGAGTGATGCGCTTTGTGAGACGGGCGTTCTCGGGGACTGATATCAGTCCTCAAGACTATATGTCCCGTGTCACAGAGCGCATCGACTTCCTGAAGCAGAAAGTGTATGCATGGGCGAACCGTATTCGTAGGTACAAGCGGCGAGTGGACCGATACACCCAGAACCGCACTTTCCAAAGTGATGAAAGGTGGGTATATAGAGCTTGGGAGCGACCAGACCAAGGTGTGGCTGACACGCGCCTACCGGATGATGATGCCATGTGTTCTTTTTGGCGTAGTATCTGGTCGGTGCCTGTCAGTCACACCGAAGGTGATTGGGCTCGGGAAGTCGAGCGATCCTGCGATCCAATACCAGAAATGGGGGCTATTACCATCTGCCCCCAAGATGTAGCTCGTGCAGTCCGTCCGTTGCCAAACTGGAAATCTCCAGGGCCGGACGGGCTGCACAACTTCTGGATTAAATGGTTCCGAAGGTCGCACGCTCGCTTGGCGGCTCAGTATCAGGTTGCTTTAGAGTCTGGTTCGCTACCCCAGTTTCTAACGACAGGAATAACCCACCTGCTCCATAAATCAGGTAGTACCACGGAACCCAAAAATTATAGGCCGATCACGTGTTTACCGACGGTCTATAAAGTTCTTACATCCATTTTGAGAGCTAAGATTTACAATCATATAGACAGTAACTCCATCATGTCTGTCTCTCAAAATGGATGTCGGAACGGGTCCCGTGGTACTAAGGAGCTGCTCCTCATTGATATGGCCATTAGCCAACAGGTTCGTCGATCCCGAAAGGATCTTTCGACATGTTGGATAGATTACAAGAAGGCCTATGACTCGGTGCCACATACATGGCTCATGAGGGTGCTAGAGTTGTATAAAGTAGATACAACTCTACGCACCTTCCTGATGTCATGTATGAGGCAATGGAGTACGGTCCTTCGATATCCAGGATGTCGAAACATCCAGAGGCATAGCGAGCCGATAAGGATCGAGCGAGGTATATTTCAGGGCGACAGTTTGAGTCCGCTTTGGTTCTGCCTAGCCCTGAATCCTTTAAGCACACTGCTGGAGGATTCAGGTATAGGCTATCGGCTGAGGAGAGGTGGTCAGGTTATATCTCACCTCCTTTACATGGATGACCTAAAACTCTTTGCCCCCAACAATTCGCAACTGATGGAGCTACTGAAAGTAACTGAAACTTTCAGTAGCGCCATCAGGATGGAATTTGGTGTGGACAAATGTGCGGTCATGCATGTAAAGCGAAGGGAGATTGTGGAATCCGTGGGAACCCAACTCTCGGATTCCATAAACCTTCGAGCCCTCTCCACAGCCGAAACCTATAAGTATTTGGGTATGTCGGAAGCGTTGGGCATCAACGTTACTGACATGAAGCAATCGTTGAAGGAGCGCTTCTTTGGCCGCCTGAAGAAAGTATTTAATAGTCTTTTATCAGGCGGAAACAAGGTGCGCGCCTTCAACGGTTGGGTCATGCCGGTTTTGATGTACTCTTTCGGCATACTCAAATGGACTCAGACCGAACTCGACGCCCTGGACAGGAGGGTCCGTACGCTGCTGCCTGCATATCGAATGCATCACCCACGGTCATCGGTAATGAGACTGTATATACCGCGAAAGTGTGGAGGTCGAGGGTTCTTAAACGCTAAGACCCTCCACAATCGCGAGATATGCAGTCTCAGGGAATATTTCCTGGGAGCCGACGTGGGGATGCATCGAGATGTGGTCGCGGTAGACAAGGGCCTCACCCCGCTCTCCTTGGCTAAAGAGAACTGGCGCAAGCCTGTAGTGCTTGACACTAAAGATCGCATGGAAGTATGGCAGAGTAAGGAGCTTCACGGACGCTTTTTCCGGGCCCTACATGGACCCGATGTAGATTTACTAGCGTCCGTAGCCTGGCTGCGTTTCGGTGACCTCTTTGGAGAAACCGAAGGTTTTGTCTGTGCAATTATGGACGAAGTTATGATGACGAACAACTACCGGAGATTTATTGTGAAAGACGGCACGGTTGACATCTGTCGGGCATGCCACCGTCCGGGTGAATCAATCAGACATATTATCTCCGGGTGTTCTCGTCTAGCTAACGAGGAATACTTGCATAGACACAACCTTGTAGCCAGGATTATCCACCAGCAACTGGCTCTGAAATACAGCCTTGTGGAATCAGAAGTGCCGTACTACAGGTATGTGCCCGACCCAGTTCTCGAAAATGGACATGTCACACTGTACTGGGATCGATCCATCATCACTGACAGGACTATTGTTGCCAATAAGCCTGATATAGTGGTGGTGGATCGACTAGAGCGGCGTGCAATGATCGTTGATATAACGGTCCCGCATGACGAGAACCTCGTGAAAGCCGAGAAAGATAAACAAATCAAGTATCTTGACTTGGCTCGCGAGGTTGTCGACATGTGGGATGTGGACTCAGCGATCATTGTACCGATAGTCGTTACAGCCAATGGCTTGATAGCCAAGAGCCTCGACCAACACCTGAGGAGGCTCTCGTTGGGCAGCTGGGTCAAGGGCTTGATCCAGAAAGCGGTACTCCTGGACACGGCTCGCATTGTTAGGAGGTTCCTCTCTCTGGAGCCCTGACCGCCGGTAGCTTGGACCCTGTTCCCGATACCGGTGGGCTACTATTTTTTATATTTTTAAATATTTTTATATGTTTTATATTCTAATATTTAAAAATATAATTTATATGTGTTTAAGTTGAAATAAAGGAGTATAATAATAATGCAATGAAATGAATGTATAATAATTCATAATAGATCTAATCCTATTCTGTATAATTTTAAATTTCTGTTTTACTCTCGTCACTGAGTTGTTTATTTATTTATTAGTTATTTGTTGTGAATGATGTAATAATTTTCAATATGCACTGCATGTTTAATAATGTCTTTTGGTGGCACTCATTGCCTATATTTTGTTTTTTAATATGCGGATAATGTAGTGGGCTGCAATATTGTTATTCACTCCTATTATTCTTTGTTATGTTAAAATTATATATTGTAGCTGTTTATTGTCCCTAAATTAAAATAAAAACGTAAAGTGCCTGTTGGTGTTCGAACCCAGTTCTTTGCCACTGGGCCACCACGCTCTGATTAATATTCTATTATACCTTAATGACATAATTGCATTCCATGTAGGTACGCTAATAGCCAATTAATTACCATAACTAATTTGATATTCTGTATCGAATTACGTAAGGTATTGGTATGTAGATACCTTAGAACTATTGCCTGTACGTTATAGTTAATACAATCAACATGAATGATCATAGCTACCTAACTAAGTAACAAACCAAAACTGACTAGTTTATAATCATAATATTGTTAAACGATCTTTGATCAAAAGGGTTAACAGCTAAATAGTTGGCGTTAGTTCTAATACAAGCAAAACGCTGCCTCATTAAATCATTAAACCTTCCTAAATTTTCTTAATTAGCATACTTCGTTAATGTAACTGTTCATCATCATATGCGGTAGCAGGAGACACCAATTTCTACCAGTGTCTACTTTTAGAAGGCACTTAAAACTTGTTCTCTCCTATCATATCAGCACTAATGTAGACACTATAAAATAATAGCTTATCCTGTAGCAGGGCCGAAGCACTGGAAATGTGTTCATTTACTGATAGCCACGCGTTGAGGCTATTAATGCATCCTCACTCACGCACGGTCCTAAGCCGAGTCCTCGGAAAATCTAGTCACCTTTTCCACCCGCTTTAAAAACCTCTATTTGTAAATTATCGTGCTTTAAAAAACCGCTACCATAGTCGTCTTTTAAGCAAATATTTTGTCTGTTCATAAGTGCTTGGCGTAGTCACTGTCCGACGGTGGTGTAACTTTACTACCGCTATAAAACACATCTGCGTTTTATTATATTATCTACGTTGTCATGCAGCATATTGCGCTGAATACTGCATACGTCGACGAAAGTTTGATGAAAGCTAGCTTGTATTGAGATCTAATGAGTGACCTGATGCTTTTCCGTATGTGGAAATTTGTGTCTTCAGAATCTGTATGATCTTCTTCAAAATAATATTTATTTATCTATCCCGTGGTAAAATATTAGCCAGCCAGGTGGTGGTAGTGTTAAGGTGGCTGGCCATCGCCACGTTTGTTCAAAGACTAATGGTCGGTGGTGCAGACGAGTCCTGGAGCCGTGATCGCGTAGTGCCAAGCGTAGGACGCTCTCCAGCTAGGTGGACAGCTCATCTTAAAAAGATGGTAGGGTACATTTGAGAAGCGCTAGTACGTGTATATGTAGTATATTATTTTATTTTATTTTATTTGGGAAATAAAAACGATATTACATTACATATAATACTTATCGGTACGGTATATAAAACAAAATCAATGTAATTATTATAAATCGTTTATTAAATTAAAACAACCCTCCATTTCACACCAAGGAAGCCAAAACAAATGTACCCCATAACAATGGTGAGTACATTTATTTTGTCTCCCTCAGTAAATGCACAGTATAACACACACACACACATACACACACACACACATTTTCCACATATTAACAAATAGGTATGCTATGATGAGGGCTCGTCGGTAAGCTAGTAATCATGTCATTTAAGGAAACATTTTATAAATATCGTTATAAACTAACTAACTAGTCAGTTACCGCAAGATATATCCGAGTTGTTCCGTACATCAATTACTTTACCTCGAAAAACATTTTTATTTAAACATAAATATATCAATGTCTAAGAAATGCTCATTGTACATTTGCATGAGACGCTGAAGAGGTGCACGTTGTCCGGCATGATGCCTGATCAAACAATCGGTAATCGCGCACTCCACGACGATGAATTGATCTAGGAACTACAAGTTTAATATCATTACTAAGGTCTATACAATTTAGCTTATTATGATAAAGCTCGTGCAGTGTCATTATTTGCAGAAGCATTCGCCTCTTCTCGAGAGAGAGTAAATTATACATTGCTAAAAGGTCTTTGTAAGTTAAGCGTGGAAGTTGGCATCTGAATTGCATAGTTCGTATGAATTTTCGTTGTACTTTTTCAATGGCTATTTTATACTTATTATATAACGGATCCCATATCAACAGGTATATTCAAGCTGAGAACGAATAAGTGAAAGATACAGATGTAAAAATATGCAAGGGCGCCTAAAGTCGGTAGCTGCTCTGACAACAAAGCCGTACGTACATTCTAAATGCTCGGGTTATTATGTTTTCTATATGTAGGTCCAAATGTTATTTACAATCGAATAGTGTTCCCAGGTCTCTAAGGTTCGTCACTCTATTTAGTATAGTACCACCTAAGGTATAGTCATATTTTATTGTAGTTTTCTTTTCAGTAAAGCTGATGATATGGCATATAGGTATACTTAAATTTAACTTATTAATTGTACAGTATTCAGAGAGTCGGTTATGATCGCTGTGAAGTTCTGTGTATTCATTAGTATTTTTTATGGTTTTATATAATTTCAAATCGTCAGCATATAAAAGAAAATTTGTGTATTTAAAGCATGTATTTATATCGTTTGTGAATATAATCAAAAGTAGACGTAGAGTCCCAATATAGAGCCCTGAGGAATACCGGAGGACATTCCAGCACTTCCCGACTTGTACCTATTAATCACGACCATCAGGCTGCGGTTAGTAATATATGAGCAAAACCCCCGCAAAAGATTGCCCCTAATTCCATTAAACGCTATTTTATTGAGAAGTATTTCATGGTCCACTCTATCAAATGCTTTCTGAAAATCTGTATATACAGCGTCCACCTGAACTCCCTTGTTGTTACTATAGAAGAGGAAGTTGGAGTAAATTGATAAGTTCGTCATGGTGGACTTTTGTTTTACAAAACCGTGTTTTTCAGGTATGATAAAGTCATGGATGAAGGGGTAGATGGCATTATGAACAAGTTTCTCGAAGAGTTTTGATGTTGCACTGATAATAGATATTGGACGGTAATTTGTGACGTCATGTTTTGAACCAGTTTTATGGATTGGGACAATGTAGGTGCATTTCCAAATGTCTGGGAAGAGACCCTCAGTGATGCACTTGTTAAATATAATGTGTAATGGTTCACATATTGATTCATCAGTGTGCTTAAGAAACACTGTTGGTAGTCCATCTGGTCCTGGACCCTTGGAAGGGCCTTAGCCTTTTTAATTCTATTTTAATAACAATTACGTCAAAATATATATGATGTAATAAATCACACAGATACGAATATTAATTTGATGGTTAGGTTCCCTCCCATTGGGGAGTTAAGGCAGACGGCTGGTATACAGACTGAAAAAATGAGGAAAACAAGTTACAAATAGTTTCGGGATCTTGCGAAGTTCGGTTTTTGTATGACATACTTGACGGTATACCTGCCTTGCTTTTTTTGTTTGATATATAAGACCAGAAATATTTAGTGTTTTTGGGGATAACATTTTCTACAGAATTAATATACTTTTTGTAACATTTTGTAGCCTCACCTTTAAAGCGGGTTCTGTGTAATGAAAAGATTTCATAATCCGGGTCATTTTTATATGTTTTCCACTTAATCCAAGTGTTTTTATAAATATGTATGAGAGATAGGCTAAACCACACTGGGTATCGTGCTGGTTTTGATCTTGAGAGTGGCTCATTTTTTTGACAATATTGTAAATAGTTAATATTAAAACATACAATTGGAAAAAGTTTTAAAAAATCTGTTATAGGACAGTCTAATGACAAGTCTTCTATTAAAAAGTTTCGAAAGTGGTCCAGAAACACGTGTGGAATTAACAACGAGGCAATTGTAGTTCAATTGGATCCCTGCCAAACAGATGCTGTAATGAACAGTCGTGTCCACTGGAACGATTGTTAATTTATTTGTTGGTACAGAGGTTTAGTCGGTTGGATACAGACTAAAATCAGTACTAAATTCTCTCAAGTCTTAAGTGGTCTCCACATTGATTTACTGTTGATTTAGTGAGTTAGTAACTGTTTTACCCGGATAAAATGATTTAATGTTTATTTAATCATTGGTTTTTTTTAAACAGAAAACAAATACAATCAAACAATGAAAGCTGAAAAATTAAAAACTGAATGCGGACGCGGTGGGGTCGCAGGGGAAGAGGAGTGTCGGTATAGCGTTGGCCGCTCTCCCTATCCCCTGCGGCCGAAAACTGGGCGGGGGCCACTGCTGACCCGTCGCAGGGAGACGTCAGCAGTAGCTGGTGGGGCTCGCAAGGGCCGATGCCTGCCAGGGGTGCGGGTTGTTCGAAAGAGATACCGCGGCCCCTGGCACACGGGCAGCTGAGAGAACATGGGTGGGTTTTAGTCAGTAAAAGTCTGACACGCCCTCCTGCTCCACCCAGAGCAGGAGAAGTCATTTGATGATTTCCCACCCACAAAAAAAAACTATACCTACTTTAATATTTAGTTCATTGAAAGGCTGTAGATAGACATAGTTATTATTTTTTTGCTCTTTAGCTATAATCAAAAATGACATTGTTATAATAAACTAGCTGACGTAACAGATGTTTCCTATCCAAATATCCATAATTTGTACAAAATTTCCATTTATAATAGCTTCAGCATTCCCGGTTATTCCTATTTTTTCGGCAAGTTTTTAAATTTTTCGTTCCGAAAGAACCTGAGTCGGGCTATTTAACTAAAATATTAAAATAATCACAAACTTGACAAAACGTTCCAGCCTTTCTAAAGTGCTGCGCTTACCAATGAATAGCATTTCATTTTTATTTTACAGGGTTATTTTTAATTGGCTAGCTTAACACCGCAGATGCGACGGGTACCTATCGATATCTCCTAAATTCACAAAAAAAAAAAAAAAATTGATGATTATTTTTGCCGGGCCCATGCATCCGTAGATATTGTAGTCACTTTTCACTTAAAATACCAGTTTTTTTTGTTTTTGTGTAAGCTTCATAGACGTTATGGGTATACGATACGTTATCTAAACAAGATAAAACATAAGAACACGGTTATTCTCAGCTCACAGTAACAATACTGACGAAAGTTGCAACCTTTATTTTTTTTTAAATTATCGTGTTAGATATCGATAACATTCAAGCCTGCAGAGTTTAGCTATACAATTGAAAATAAAGGCTTCTTCAAACAGGTGCGACGCGAGACTTGTAGAACAATTTCCATGAAGTTTCAGTAGAAATTGTCCTACGTTAGTCGCGTCACGCCTGTTTGCAGGAGCCTTAACTCTGTTTAGAAGATAGATAAGCTTATAGACTAGAATTTTAATACTTGTTCAAAGTACAATTATCTTTCCGACGCGCGACGTAAACAACTTCTCAAGATCTCTTCCGGACAATTGAAATACCAAGGACGAACATTTTTTTTATTTCTACTAAATAAATAAGTACACTCCTGTCGAGAGAAAGCCCTAGTTTCATAAATTATGCTTACTGGTGGATTGAGTAAGCAAAACAATTTCAGAATGAATGTTTTTCGTCGAAACGAAATTAATCTATCTTTTAAATTTTCCAAAAAATATAGTCAATAGCTAAATGCTAAATTTTTATTTTATTTTTTCAGGATTTGCTGAAGACTCCACGAGTTTTGAGCCGAAAACGTATAACAAAGACGACGACATCAACGGTTGATTCGGTAGTGTAAAAATGTACAGAGTAATAATTCAAACAATTATAGTGTGGCAATATTAAAAACATTCCAAAAGTGTATGCTCTGACAAATATATGTTTTTTGATTTGGACTTTTAATAGCTGTCTATGTCCAATAAATACCCTTTGTAGTTATTTATTTGTTATTTATATATACTTTATTATCGTACACCAGGAAATACATAATAAAGCAAAATGGTCTGATTTAGAAATATTTAAGAATATGACAAAAAAACGGATTTAATACAGTAAAAAAACCCACCACGAACACTTGATCCGAAGTTTCAAATGGGGTCAAAATCTGAAAGCTCGTCATAGGTGGCAGCACAGGCAAACATCTACCGATCGCCATCATTTTGTATCGATCACAAATTAAACGAAAACTAGATAAATATGTATGAGTCTGGAATGTAGCACTGTTAAAAAACGGGCAAAGGGAAAGGAAACGTCTACAATAGGTAAAAAAGCAGCTTTGGTAGAAAGACATTAAACTATAAAACGTTTTATAATTTGTTAGCTGCCCGGACAGACGTTGTCCTGCTCGATCAAAAAATTTCATCAAAATCGAACCAGCTGTTTAGGAGGACTTCAGGGACATACACAGTTACATAAGAAGTATATATGTCGCAGCCGTCATGTTACATTAGCCAGCTAATCGGACGTCTAGGTTGTTCATTAAACGCTGGCATTCAATTAAATAGCTGAAGGACAACTAGCTATGACATTGAGTCCAACGTTTAACCAGATGGCTGAATGTCGTGTTGTCATTTAGTTAAATTGGATATTGAATACCTACCACTAAGTAACTTACATTTTCTTTTCACTTCATTTTCAATTTAAATTATTTATTTCTTAAAAAAACATTACACTATTACGTAGTGTAATGTTTTTAAAGAAATAGATAATTTCACTTTAAATTGCACACAAGTACGAAAAATAACATTCACAGTTTGCGCTGTTGACATGACGCCATATTTGTTTTGGTGACTACTGACGCTGCAGTGGAAAAAACCGAACTAAATTTGAATCACTTGGCTAAGTCTTGGTCAGTTATCTTCAAAGGGCTGACTTTCGATGCGCCAAGTTGTTAAACGTTGAATGATTCTAGTTCAATTAACTATCAATCTAGGCATCCAATTGGATGCCGGCGTTTAATGAACGGCCTAGGCGTCCAATCAGCTGGCTAATTTAACCAGATAGCTGCGAAATAAATATAAAGATGGGTTTAATTGTGTTTATTAACTTAAGTTCATTTTTTGGTGAAGGCTTGGAGGTGTACGACAGAATTAACCTGATTGGAGTTAGCAAACAACTCAATGGAGATATCTTCGTGACTGAAAATATTCAGAGATGTTAATTCTAGCACTGAACTACTTTATATGACAAATTAAACAAACACACTGTAGAAAGTAATGTTTGGCGCTATGCTGCCCTTACACACCTTTCTCGTATTGATAGGATGGTTTAGATGGTAAAAGATAAAGTCTGCAATTATAGGGGAAATAGCTACATTGAATCACTATTACACTTAGATACAAGAAATGGTAAAACTATTAAAACTATATAATTAACTTAGTGGTAAAAATGTATGGTAAAATGGTAATGGTTATTATGGTATGATTACGAGGTGTCTCTAATGAGATCTAAACGCAAACTGGCTCACAATTTGGTGTTTATTAAACTGTCATTTAATAGATGAGCGAACTTGTCTACTTGCGTTCGGTGCAATTATGCATTTTCGCTGAGTGTTCAATTAAAACTCGAACACACACCTTTACTATAACTTACGTAATATCACACCACAAGTGCCTGACATAATAAAAACATACTTAGTTCTCTTCAGAGTAACACCTGTATACAAATTTCTACCATTAAAGTCTTCAAGTTTTATAAAAATAGCACATAATCTCGACGAAATATCGGGTTTCCATTTTTATTTCTGAGAGCTTTCTCCCACTATTTTCGTCTTTTAACATATTTGGCAAATGCCCGTTCCTCGTATTTTTTGCAGTCAACAGTTGTGCAACGGGGAATAGTAATTAATTATGCGTAAGAGAAGTTGCTTATTTAGAAAAAGTGTATGAATAATGACAAATTCGTGGATGTTGGCAGCAGCGACATCTGTGGAGAGCAAGTAGCAGTTTTTATCTCCATTATAACAAAAAGGGTACGATAATTTTGGCATTCAGTATAGGAGTCTTTCCTGTGTGTACCCCAGGGTAGTATCATTGGTCCGACCCTGTTTCTCATCTATATTAATGATCTCTGTCGTCACATACTTTCTAATGGATCCATCTTTACCTACGCCGATGATACTGCCTTAATATTCCACGGGAATTCCTGGGAGTCCGCATTTCAATTCGCACAATTAGGACTCGACCGTGTTACTGGTTGGTTGTCACAAAACCTACTCACTCTAAATGTAGATAAATCTAAATATCTTACCTTTTCTCTGTCAAAGGTTGGTAAACTTTCATCATTCCATTTTCCGTTAATTGTACATTCTTGTATTCCATCACTACAAACACCATGCAGCTGTCCTCGTCTAAGTCGCGCAGATAGTATAAAGTATTTGGGTGTTCAGATAGATAACTCATTATCATTTTATAATCACATAGACTTACTTACCTCCCGACTGCGCAAATTGATATTTATTTTTAAGAATCTCCGCCATGTGGCCGACACACATGTCCTTAAACAAGTATATCTAGCTTTTTGTCAGTCAGTCAGTTGCACAGTACTGTATAGTTGTTTGGGGTGGGGCACCAAAACACATTTGTTAAAACTGGAACGTGCCCAAAGAGCGATCCTTAAAGTAGGCTGGTTCCTTCCTTATCAATTTCCTACCACTGAACTTTATAAAACTTGTGAGGTCCTCTCTATTCGGAAATTACTAATTCTAAATTTAATTGTAACAGTCCACTCCCGCATTTCATATAATCCCAAAAAGTTCGAAGCCCGGAGACGAAAGCATACAGTGTGTTCGTGCACTTCTGTTCATTCAAAGCTAGCACAGCGATCCTATATTTTCCTTAGTTCTTATGTATACAACAGAGTTAATACAATCTTACATATGTACTCAATGGTTAAATGTAAATGCAAAACTACTGTAAGTAATTGGCTGCTGGATTTGGACTATGAAGGTGCAGAAAGTATCATCCAAACCGTTAAATAATTTCATCCTATTCAGTTCTGCTAATAAGCCTAAACAACTAACAAAGCCTAAAGAACAAACAGGTTGCTATAAAATAAAATTCTCCTCAAAGGTAGGTACAGGCTGGTTTTACTCAGTAAAAATTGAGCGAAGCCTTTTAAAAATATTTAAAAAAGAAAACATTTTATGGCATCCTCGATTTTTTCAATTTTTTGGAGATGAAATTGCCAGTTGGTTTTTTCCACAGAAAAAAAAACCAGTAGAAGTCATATAACGCTTCATTAGTATCGGAACCAGCGTACCCAAACTCACACGAAGACAAGTTAATTGTATTTCGTAACACTAAGAAAACTTTGGTCTGATTGGTAGTTTAATATTGAATGAAAGTAGAAAATATGTCATTCGTCGCATAATTGATAATAAACCACAAAAAAATAGAGTTGTTTTTTGTCTACTCTTTTTACATATTTATTACTTTTTCCGTTTAAAGCGCATACGGAATAGTTTAATGAGCAGGTTACGCTACTCGCCGCTAGATGTCATTATAATAAACGCATTCAATTTAAAGTTGTATTTCGCTACAGATAACATTTATATTTGCATAACGAGGTCATTACTATTCGTACTCCTCTAAAGATTTACCACTGTCGTTGACTTATTTATAGACATTCCGTTTTATTTTCAAACAAAATATGGTCAACAGCTAGAGTCGATAAACATTATTATGTTTGAAATCAAGTGTTTATATATATTTATTCTAATACATACTTACTATTTACAGAAAGTATAATTAATCATTGTTATGTTATACCACTAATCCGATTTTGAAAATTATTTTATTGATAGAAAGATACAAGCGTTTCTTTCTATTTTATGCGATTAAATAACACGGGTACGGGCTTCCAATGTCAGTAGGAAGTCCTACTAACATTGGAAGCCTACGCTTTCGCCTACGGATACACTCGTATTATGTTTAACTTCACTAACTCCGTAACGGACTTTGATTAAACTTGGTATATTAGATAGATCTTAGATGTCAGACTAACACATATGCTACTTAATACTTAAAAAAGAAGGAGGTTCTATGTTCATTTGTAATTATTTTTCGCATGGTCGAAACTTTAGTAGAACTAGAAAGCACTTGCACACATACCTTTGTATGACCAATTAATGGAAATGTGTTCGATTACTAATACTGCAGAAACAAACCGCACGCAAGGTCAAATTATTCCCTATATATCATAGGACCCAGAGAACACTGTAAGTTTAAAATATCGATAACTCATTATCGATAACGGTAATCACTAATTGAGTAGCTGACTGTGACGTGTACATAGTTGGAATCTTCGCGAACATTAAGTTTGAGTTTAAAAGAAATTAGACTTTAAATTAGTTTGAAAATTTTTATCGAAATAAAATCAATTAAGACTTACCGATGGTATGATATACCTCCATTTGATACATTTTTAGTTCTGCTATCATGTTTATATTGTAAAACAGCACAATAAGGCATGTTTGTATTTTTTTGTCAAGTTCTTTTCTTATAAACCGGCTTGTCGGTGAGCTCAGCAGTGCCAAAGTCGGGTGTCACATAGACGGCGTTTGTCTCAACAATATCAGTTATGCCGATGACATGGTGCTGCTGAGTCCATCGATCGGCGGTCTGCGTAAGCTGGTGCGGATTTGTGAGTCCTATGCGGAGGACCAAGGGCTTAGATACAATGCGAAGAAAAGTGAACTCCTAGTATTTAAGGGGCGGGGCAAAAATTACGTGACTGTACCTACAGTCACCTTAGCTGGTACCCCTTTAAATAGAGTCACTCAGTTCAAGTATCTGGGCCACTGGGTTTCCGAGGACCAACAGGATAACGTGGATGTGGAAAGGGCACGTAGGGCGTTGGCTGTCCGGTGTAATATGTTGGCCCGCAGGTTCGCGCGTAGCAGTAATCAAGTGAAAGTGACTCTTTTTAAGTCTTACTGCCAAACACTATACACGTGCAGCCTGTGGGTTAATTACACACTTGCGTCATACAACGCCCTGCGTGTTCAATACAACAACGCGTTTAGGGTGCTGCTGGGGCTGCCACGATTCTGCAGTGCTTCGACTATGTTCGCAGAGGCGCACACTGATGGGTTCCATGCTGTTATAAGGAAGCAGTGTGCGTCGCTGCTGAGTCGTGTTAGGTCCAGTAGCAACAGTTTGTTAAGCGTGTTCGCGGACAGGTGGGACTCACCACTGCTGCGCCACTGGATACGTTTGCATACTGCACTGTGAGCAGTGGTCAGTTCCTCCCGGTCCTAATTGTGTGCAACTGTCTGTCCTTAACTGTTTTATTTTATGTGATGTTTATTTTATGTGATGTTTTATTTAATGTTGATGTGAATATGTTTTTAAATGTGTGTATGGAATTATGGATTTTTAATCTGAAATAAATGGTTATTATTATTATTATTATTATTATTTTCTCCGTGGCGGTTGTAACAAGACTGATGTCGTGAAGCGTGGTGTGTGCGCGGAAGCCGACCTATGCAAAACTCCGCATAGCTCGGAGTTCGTGGGCCCCGCCTACTTGCGACTTCTACGTGTTTTTTTTGTATTCTATGGTTTTTTCAGTAAATATATATTAAATTAAGAGGTTGCGTCATATCATAAAGGATGAAGTTTCGGAATTTTAAAGATTTGGTTTGACTTTTTCATATCAGCCAAAAGACGCCCACTGCTGGACATAAGCCTCCCCGGCTTATGTCCAGCAGTGGGCGTCAAAAGGGAGATTTGACGTAATCGGCACGCTTGGCAGGCGGGTTGACGAACGCAGTATGGTGGTTAAATGCATAGAGAAAGCTGCTGCCCATTCTCTAGTAAGTCCCTTAGTCGCCTTCTACGACACCCAGGAGAAGAAAAAGGATGGTGCTATTCTTTTACGTCCGGCACCACACGGAACTTGACTGACTTTATAATAAGAATTAAATATAAATATCCCTTAATTAAGTACCTACTCCTACATTGTACCTAATATGTATTGTGTTGTAATTAACAAAGTCTTGGTATAGGAACAGTCGTATAATTATTCTGAAGCAGTATATAACGTTCCCGAGCAGTTTACCTAATTGTCTGTAAATCTCAAGATTTCTCAAGTCTATAACTACATCTAATAATATTAAAACGGAGTTTGTAATTAGTTTCGGGGACACATTAAAATTTCACGATACCTTACGCAGCCGGGTAATGGAATAATAGCATTAAAATTGGAATAACCCGGCAAAGATTAGGGAAGCTATTTAATATTAAGAATCTTACATATCTTATAGAATTTTGTCGCTAATATATAAAGTTTTATTAGGTATTATTAAATCACGTACATGCAATAAACCTTCAAAATTATATGTGTTCAACACATATATGTGTAGCAACACACGTATGACGTAGCAACACACGTATGACGTAGCAACACACGTATGACGTAGCTGAGAATAGATACATAACATCACGGCTTCATTCCGAAATATTGGGTAGAGGTGTACCCACAGGATACCCACTTTCGCCAGTTATATTCAAGTCACATGTAATAGAGAGCGAGCCTATTTTAATTAACCGGGCAGAAATCCGTATCCCGGGCTGCTACTGGGAATTCTCGATAGAAGAACCAATTAACACTTTGCCCGACCTGGGCATAGAACCCAGGATCTCAAGGTCAGCAGTAGCCCTTGCGACCACTAGGCCAACGAAGCAGGAATAAACATAATCGGTGTGCTATGAAAGACGGCAATTAGACCTTCTTCACCTTCTTCCCTAAAGCCATAGATATCTTTTTATAAAGTACCTAATGAGAAATCCGAAATTTCTAACAAATCAGATGAAAATTTTAATAAATAACAGTGGGTACACAACAACAAGCAACAGCTCTTATCGTTGTATGCTCTTTTCATTATTAAAACCCAATCCCTTCAATAGATGACGAATCCCGTTCAGGCATAAGTAGTATAACTAGGTACCTATGCTAATAACCCAAACTTCAGCCGTCAAGATGGATTGGGGGTAGACAGCTAAGATGACCTGCGACAGTAATACTCTGATCCTATGACCAGTCACGATTCTACTAGAATGTTAGACGTATTGTACGCGTATGCAAATCAGACGCTGCATATAAATGAGCAATCGTAAACATCATTGTATAAATTAATTCATCCAAACAGATTTTTTTTTTGACTAATTGACATTCTCTAGTTTTTTTTTTAAATAGGTAATTACCTAGTTATGACAATTAAAAGACTAGAATAATACAAAAAACGCCAGTTCTCGTAATTAAAAACGTTCAAAATCTAGTCGCAGTCTCATCTCGGCGATAATCAAATGTCAAAATGTTGTCAAAATGTGAACGTTCTTATAATTATGAGAATTGCCCGTCTGGTTTCCAACTAGAGAATTTGATTCCTTGAATGTAGCTTGATACATTAAATATTTCGTACGTTTTGTTGCAAAGGATTTTTGAATTTTATGGTTTTTTAATTTAAGTAATAATGCTACGGAACATTTTGAGAATCTCTGAAATTCAAATTCTAAATTACGTAGATTACTGATATTTATGCACACAGATTTTTAGAAGGATTAAGGGTCGTTTATACCTCAAAAATTATAATAATGAAAACAAATCTATGCGTTTAGCACTAACTATATAGCAATAAGAAATTCGAGGAAACTCGTTCGTAGCATAATGCTACGTCGTAGCTTGGGGCGTAGCACAGAGTTGCAGAGTTCGCCGGCCGAGTTAGTGTCAGTAAAAATTAAACCAAAGTTTTTGTCATATGAATAAATATTTTCAGTAAAATATATTCAGCATTAATTAACGTTAGTAGTCTTGTTCGTGAAATAACATTATAACTATACAAGAGTTTTACTAATCATTCATTATTATGAAAATCTGGTCACACGGCACTCTATTTACTAAAAAAACATAAACATATCCGATATATGGCAAATCAAACACGATATTAAAGCCACATTATTGTTACCAAGGCCAAACATTCGGAAAGGGATTATCCTAGTCCCGGCCCAGACATACGTGAACCGTATAATCGAACGTCACGACTTATGACGAACTTTGTCACTTCGGCTTTCAGTGGAATTTGACATTATACTAAATCAATCTCCTTTGATTGAATTGATATTTGCGAAATGCTTTCTTGACTTTTTTCGGGTGCAAACTATACTCGTAGTTTAAAAAAAAACACAAAGTATAAAAGAAGAAACTTAATTGACATAGGGGTTTTCAGTCCGATTCAGTATGTTCCTTACTGCCCTCCACCAGAGATGCCCTAAGCCGTCCGTACTCCGTAGGGGGTTCCCTTAGCGAGCAGTCGCTATAGTTTTAAGTTTTGAAGCCCTAGCTGAAATCCATTTATTAAAGTCACCACAGGCAAGCCTGGTTAACCAGCCGACAACCTCATAGGTTGACCTGCGACGTGTCATAAAAAAATAAACAAAAGACATACACTTGTACACTGACAAACAGTCAACTGAACTATTAATTGGCATATTATGAATGGCTTTTAGCAAAATGATAACATTGTGTATACAAGTAATTCACCAATGATTGCATAGTCCAAGAGGCTATTTATAACTTTTCACATGTCTTTTCTGCACACATGTTAGGGAGTGGCCTAATATTGCGATAATAATATCCTTTGATAATATTAATGTGTTTTCATAGATCCTATTTGTTTTGTTATCGTCGACTCATCGCTAAACGCGGCCCAAGGGTCCCACCATTTGTTATTGTATTCATATTACGTTACAGGGTTGTTACTATGCTTAATTTATTGTTTTAATAACACAATAATTCAACCAGTGTACCGTATTTCAAATAATAGTTATTTTTATATCTTTACTTTTGCTTCGCCCGCGTGGATGTCAAAATTTATCCCACGACAACATAATAACGGGATAAAGAGTATCCTACATATTAATCCAAGTTATAAACTACCTGTGTGGTAAATTTCATCTAAATACGTTCAGCAGTTTTTGGCGTGATTGAGTAACAAACATCCAAACATCTAAACATCCAAACATAGAAACTTTCACATTTATAATACTAGTAGGATTTTATTGTTTGCTAGCTTTTGCCAGCGGCTTCGCTTGCGTTGAGTTTGAAAATTAACCCATGGGAACATAATACCGAATAAAATGTATTAGCTATCTGTCTGCCAATTTTCATCCAAATCCTTTCAGCCCTTTGGCGTGATTGAGTAACAAAAACATTTAAACGTATGTTTAACTTTCACATTTATAATAACAATAATCTAATATATAAAATTCTCGTGTCACAGTTTTCGTTGCCATACTCCTCCGAAACGGCTTGACCGATTTTGATGATTTTTTTTGTGCTTATCCGGTATCTATGAGAATCGGCCAACATCTATTTTTCATCCCCCTAAATGTTAGGGGTAGTCCTATTAGAATATAGATAAAAAAATAAATTCAAAAATGTGTCAAGTAACTGAAAATAAATGACAGTCTATTATGGAAAAGCAACGTGTTTTAATAGGTTATGGGCGAAAATCCATAATTTTTCGGTTTTATTACTCAGTTTAGTGTAAAACAGTCGAAAATTGTTGACTTTTTCGTGGAAATATGGCTGTGAACTATATTCAAAGCATTCCGAAACTAAAAGGACGCGAAAATTATGATGAGTGGAGTTTTGCTGTCGAGAATCTGTTGGTGCTTGACAACCTCGTGAACTACATAAAGTCGGAGCCAGAGGCTAATTTCGAGGCAAAAACATCAGATGACGCAAAAACCAAGGCGAAGCTAGTTTTAACCATCGATCCAGGATTATACGTGCATATAAAGGAAACAAAAACATCTTTGGAATTATGGACAAAGCTGAGAACCATGTTCGATGACTCAGGCTTTTCTCGTAAAATATCCCTACTAAGACATTTAATCTCGTTACGGCAAGAAAATTGCGATTCTATGACTTCATACGTCACGCAAGTGGTCGAAACAGCTCAGAGATTAAAAGGCACAGGATTTACAATCACCGAAGAATGGGTCGGATCATTATTATTAGCAGGTTTGCCAGAAAAATTTTCACCGATGATTATGGCCATCGAGCACTCAGGAATGCAGATTACCACCGATGCAATAAAATCAAAGTTGATTGATATGGAGGTTTCAAAGAATGACGTGGATTCCAGTGGCGCAGCATTCGCTGCAAACAATGTCAAAAAACAGAAATTTAAAAATAGCGGGAACGGCGCGATGTCATCGACAAACAAAATGACAACCATGACAGGTGACAAGATCATTTCTTGTTACAAATGTAAACAGACGGGTCACTATAGAAACCAGTGTCCATTGTTGCAGAAAAACAAACAATCAAATGCTTTTAGTGTGGTATTTTTGAATGGAAAATACAGTAGAAACGAATGGTACGTAGATAGTGGCGCAAGTGCACATATGACGGCCAACAAAGAGTGGATAAAAAACGCTAATTTTACGCCGTATTTATCAGAGATCACCGTCGCGAATAATATTAAAGTGCCAGTTTTGTGTTCCGGAGACGTACAGATTTCGACTAATTTTAACTACGATATCATGGTTAAAAATGTGCTATGCGTACCAAGCTTAACAACGAACCTGTTGTCAGTGAGCGAACTAATCAAAAACGGAAACAAGGTTGTTTTTGAAGAAAACCAATGCTACATTCGCAACAATAAGAATGTGTTGGTGGCCACAGCATTGTCAACAAATGGAGTATACAAGTTAAGTATTAAAGTAGCAGATTGTATGCTGGCAGCACCTGCTGTAGCAAGTGCAGAGCTTTGGCACAGGCGGTTAGCACATATTAACAGCAATGATTTAAATAAAATGAAGAATGGCATTGTGGATGGATTATCTTATCCAGATAATAGTGATATAACAATGACTAAATGTGTGACCTGTTGTGAAGGTAAACAAATGAGGTTACCATTTCATCATGTTGGACAAATAAGTACAGAAACACTACAGATAATACACGCCGATGTATGTGGTCCCATGGAAACGAAGTCCATAGGTGGTACTCAATACTTTGTCTTGTTTATTGACGATCACAGTCGTATGACTTTCATATACTTCCTCAAATACAAGAATGAAGTTTTCAAAATATTCAAGGATTTTAAAGCAATGGCTGAAAATCAGCAGAATAAGAAAATAAAAACGTTGCGCACAGACAATGGTGGTGAGTTTTGTAGTGGTGAGATGGAAAATTACTTACTCAAAGAAGGCATTATCCACCAGAAGACAACTGCATACACACCTGAGCAAAACGGTGTTTGTGAACGGGCCAACAGAACTATTGTAGAGAAAGCACGATGCTTACTTTTCGATGCAAAACTAGGAAAGAAGTTCTGGGCTGAAGCGGCAAATACAGCAGTATACTTAAAGAATAGATCTGTAACTTCAAGTTTAGGAAATAAAACACCCTATGAAGCGTGGTATCAAAAGAAACCGGATTTAAGTCATATTCGTGTGTTTGGTAGCCCTATAATGGTTCATATACCGAAAGAAAGAAGATTAAAATGGGACAAGAAAGCTCAACTGAACATTCTTGTGGGTTTTTCAGAAACAGTGAAGGGATATCGTGTATATGATTCTATAAAAAATATTATAACTATTAAGAGAGATATAATAGTGATGGAAGAAAAGTCAGTGTCATCAGAAATTAATAAAGAAGACACAGCAGAATGGATACAGAATGATGTTGGACTAGAAGAGCATGAGTCTCCGACTACAAATGATGATAGAAGAGATTCAGTGGGGGAGTCGTCAATGAATGAATCTCTCCAGGACTCGGATCCAAATACATCTGTATATACTGATCCGTCTAGTGACTGTAATCATGATATGAGCACCACAAATACAGAGACAGAGATCTCATTCAGTGAGGTTCAACAATTACCGGAATTACTAGAAGAAGTTAAGAGAACACGAAGACCGCCAGATCGTTTTGGTTTTGGTAACATGTGTACTACCAATTCTTGTCCAGAAGTTGAACAAATAGATTTCTATGAAGCACTGAATGGACCAGAAGCTGATCAGTGGAAACAGGCCATGCGTGAGGAACTTCAGTCGTTCGAGGACAATGATGCATGGGAAATTGCCGATATACCAAGTGACGGATCAATTGTGCAAAACAAGTGGGTGTTTAATAAGAAACTAGATGTGAGTGATAAAGTAAGGTATCGTGCCCGACTCGTGGCTAAGGGTTTTACGCAGCGACGTGGTGTTGATTACGAAAATACTTTTTCTCCTGTCGTAAAACATTCTACACTGAGAATGTTGTTTGCTCTGAGTGTACAGTGGGACATGGACATTAAACATCTAGATGTGACAACAGCTTTTTTAAATGGACATTTAAAAGAAAATATTTATATGTCAATTCCAGAAGGTTTTGTAAATAAGCAAATTGGAAAAGTCTTGAAACTAAAAAGAGCTGTTTATGGGCTAAAACAGTCTTCTTTGGTCTGGTATGAAAAAGTGAAAGATTGTTTGCTCAACTTTGGTTTTAAATTAAGTAAATTTGAACCATGCTTGTTTACGCTTTTTTATGAGAATGTTAAGATTATAGTAGCTGTCTATGTTGACGATTTTTTAATTTTTTCGAATAGTACTTCTGAGACTGAAAAATTAAAAAATGTTTTAAATTCTGAATTCAAATTGAAAGATTTAGGTCCTGTTAGACGTTACTTAGGCATGCGGATTAATGTAAACAAAGAATGTAAGACTATAACTGTGGATCAGCAGGAATATATAGAGCAATTATTGTTAAAGTTTGACATGTCTAATTGTAAAACTATAGATACTCCTATTGAAAGTAAGTTAAACACAGAAAAGGCTGAAAATTGTGCAATAAACATTCCATATCAAAAGCTTATTGGAAGCCTTATGTATCTCGCAGTGTTAACTAGACCAGATCTGTCATATTCTCTTAGTTACCTCAGCCAGTTCAATAACTGTTATAATGAAACTCATTTTAATTATGCTAAACGAATATTAAAATATTTACAAAAAACCAAACATTATTGTTTAACATATCATAAGGATAATGTAGAGCTGACTGGTTTTGTTGATGCAGACTGGGCTAGCGATAGTCTAGATCGTAAGTCTTATACTGGGTTTTGCTTTGTAATGGGTGGTTCTGTGATTTCCTGGCAAAGTAAAAAACAAAAAACTGTCTCCTTATCCAGCACTGAGGCAGAATATGTTGCTCTTTCAGAGGCATCTAGAGAGGCTGTTTACTTGAGAAATCTGATGTATGAACTAACTGGTAGAAAATGTATGATTAATTTGAAATGTGATAATCAAAGTGCTTTAAAATTAGCAACAAGTCATCAGGCACATGCTAGGTCAAAACATATTGATGTTCGGTATCATTATGTTAGAGATGCAGTTAAAAATAAATTAATTAATATTGAATACATTAGTACTCAGGAAATGCCCGCTGACTTGTTAACCAAAGGTCTTTTGGCAACCAAGCATTATAAGTTCATGCACATGTTGGGAATTAAAGCTAAATAAAAACATGTATTTTGTTTAGAAATTCACATTTATTTTGTTAAGAGGGGATATTAGAATATAGATAAAAAAATAAATTCAAAAATGTGTCAAGTAACTGAAAATAAATGACAGTCTATTATGGAAAAGCAACGTGTTTTAATAAGTCCACCCCTAAATAATTTATAAGGCAAAACAACGTTTGCTGAGTCAGCTAGTAAGTTTATATAATTGTTTAAAATTATACAAATATCTTATAGGCTATATTATCTTTTCACAAATGAATTAGACATCTGTAGCCGAACTAGGCGAAAGCCTGTACTTCGGCTATCAGTGCCAAAACCCTCAAAAATGTTCACTTATAAATAGCCATCAAGTAGAAATGTTAGCATTTGTATTACTAGCTACTAGCTATTGCCAGTGGCTTTGTCCGCTTGTAGGTCTAAAATTATCCCACGGGAACGTACTACCGGGATAAAAAGTACAACGTGTTAATCCAGGCTATGAACAATAAACTATCTGCGTGGTAAATTTCACACAAATCCGATCGGCTGTTTTGGCGTGTGTAGTCACAGATAGTTCCGTGTGGTGCCGGACGTAAAAGAATAGCACCCTCCCATATCTTCCAATGGGTGTCGTAGAAGGCGACTAAGGGACTTACTAGAGAATGGGCAGCAGCGTTCTCTATGCATTTGGCCACCATGCTGCGATCGCCAACCCGCCTGCCAGGCGTGGCGATTATAGCAAATCCCCCCTTTTGGGGGAGGCTTGTGTCCAGTAGTGGATGTCTTTCGGCTGATATGATGAGTCACAGATAGGGTAAACATTTTTGAGGAAAATCCTACTAACCCTACAAATATTTCCCCTATTCAACCCCCCCTCCCCCCCTAGACAATTAAAAAGCAAAATTGCCTGACATACCCACCTAATTGTAAAAAGGGAATTCTGAGAGAACTTACTACGTAGCTAATAAGTGTAAATTATCTTTAGTACTATTTTCAGAACGGTAATTCCATTAAACAAATTACTCCTTAACTTTGCTACTTTCCTTGAAATTATAATTCTAATTTGTACCAACTGTTAAAAAAAAAATGTTTTGTTCAAAACGCCAGTCCCTATAGTGTTTTCTGATTTTTCACAGCAAGGAATGGAACAGGCGACATTTATTAAAATACGTAAATAAATAAGGTCCGGAGAGGCTGGCGGCTCGCCAGCCGAAAACACCCGTTCGAATGACGCGAAATTACAAAGCACACTTTGAAACAAAACTACTAGCGACATACCAGTCTTTGGTATTTTATATTATTTAATATACCCGAGGTCTTAAACTCAAGGGAAAATATTTAATACACACACAGGTACCTATAGGTTAGTAAAAAGTCTTTTTATCTTTAATTATGATACTTGTACTTACCTACTTACCTAATACACCGTGACATTTTAGTCGTCTTACAAAGGTGGTCCACTCAATGTATCCGTTATAAAATACCTCTAGGCGCAATTAAAACATTGGTACCATTAATTAAGGTAATAAATACAAAGAAAAATAATAATGCTTTAGAATTAAATTATTAATAACACACAATTACACAAACACACACACAAAAACACACAATCAATCTCACAATTATTAATATTTATTTATTATTTTTATTTTTAATTATGAAACACCCTCCCTGTTAATAATGTTTACGTATCAAACGGTAGAAGATATCTACCTACCTACCATTACATTCTATCATGTTAATTCCATCTCCATAACAGGGTGTTTCAAACTACGTCACTCTTCTTAGTGAATGATATTTTCATTTTTTTAAATATGCAAATGTTCAAATTTTTTTTTTTTTTTTATAAATGATTAATAGTCATTGGATACATGAAGTTGGCTGCCGTTGTAAGACGACTAAAATGTCACGGTGTATAACATGATATTTATTTATTTATTTTATTATTTATGTACACACAGTAAAATACATACAAGATATGGCATAATTAAACAATAGTACAAAGGTACTGCTTATTTCTTTAGAAATTTCTTCCAGCATATTGAAATTGTTTTAATCTTTCTCAGACCATGCCTGACAATTTCAATCCTGCTAATATTATAAATGTGAAAGTCTAACATCTAAACATCCAAACATACAAAACTGTTTGGATGATTAGATGTTTGGATATTTGTTACTCATGCATAACGTGCGAACGGTTTTGTTTTAAATTTGGTACACATATAGTTTATAATCTAGATTAAGACATTTAATAATTTTCATCCCGGTACTACATTCTCGTGGCATAATTTCTGACCTCCACGCAGGCAAAGCCGGTTGCAAAAGTTAGTTACCAATAAATAATCATGCGTTATTCATAAAAAGACATATATGGGTATGTAATGTAGACAAATCTATATATCGATATAGATATAAAGATATTCGATATAGATATAAGAGATTTTGTTGAAAATTAAATAATCAATCCCTTCACCATTAAGGAAAATAACACAGGAAATCCTTGCAGATAGGATGAGTCACTCATCATCACATTTGGCATGAATGCCTGCCCGGAGAGCATCGTATGTCATTCATTCTCCATGATAATTTACACACCATTAAATGTGTCAGAATTTATCTTTCACAATGGAATATGAACATAATAACACTTTTTTTTATATACCTGCTTGTGCTTTTTTTATTTATTTTGTTTGAATGAATAAACGCTTTAATTTTACTGGAAATAATGTACCTACGTATAACGTTGCACATTTATATCTACGACCGAGCTTCTGCCTGCGACTTTATTTCTTGTGCCCCGCCCAACCCGTCGCTACGAGCTCGCGCTATTATTTCGGTTTTCTGTCTTTAAAAAAAACATCGGCTTCTCGGGTTCTTACTATAATGTTCAATAGCTTATAGCCTTTCATAAGAGTTGGGGTACCAAATGCAACAATATTTTTTCAAATCTGACTAGTAGTTCCAGAGATTATCGCATTCAAACAAACTCTTTAGAGTTGTTTTATCACGCCCGGGTGTTTCCATTGCGAAGATCGCCCTGAGGACACGGTAGAGCATACCGTGGAGGTCTGCCCGGCTTGGGCGGAGCACCACCGTGTCCTCATGGAGGCGATCGGCGGCGGCGATCTCTCGCATCCGGCCCTGGTCCAGGCCATGGTACGGAGCGAGAGTGCATGGCTAGCAGTCACTTCCTTCAGCGAAGCAGTGATGCTTGCAAAGAGGATGGCAGCACACGTGAGGGAAATGCAGTACATGCGCCCTCACGGCCGTGGCTTTCGCAAGAACGCCCTGGGCGTTGAGAATCCCAGGCTGATTCCCGGCCACCGTAGGCGCGGGCTTGGGGACGGCGAGTAATGGGTAGCTCGCTGTCCGGTAAGGACCAAGCCTGGGTCGACGGCGCGTTGTGTTCCACGCGCACTTCAAAGAGATGTCAGTTACAACTGCAGGTTGTTCGAAAGAGATACCGCGGCCCCTGGCACACAGGCAACTGAGGGAACACGGGTGGGTTTTAGTCAATAAAAGTCTGACACGCTCTCTTGCTCCACCCAGAGCGGGAGAAGTCATTTCATGATTTCCCGCCAAAAAAAAAGCTTTGTTATATCCACTTATACTATAAGAAATAAGTAAAAACAAGCAAGATGTTGGCTTATAGGCAAGTCAATAAATAATTTCTAAATAATATTCTCTAAGCACTAACTCAACAAAGTGCAGTAGTTCTTTACCAGCGTAATTGGATTAAAACTGCGATCTTTCTTTTATCGTATTTTCTACCTACACACGTGTTTTGTAAATACGCTGCCAGTACTTCAGTGGACCCGGGAAATATAGCGAGTACGTCATTAAACAAAATAATGGAATTCTAAAAGTTAATTACTTTTACAACATGTAACGGATTTTTCAGAACCCCGATAAAGACCAATTTATTTATTTTTATCATTCTAAAAAACGGTAAACTGCTTCCTGAAAAGTATTTACCTCGTTAAAAAGTACTTTCAATTGGTGACGCACGTAGATTCTTTTTTCGTAAATATCTAATAGAGATATTAACTAGGAGTTTTTAGGTAACCCTTCAGATCAGTCATATTTTAGTTGACTGCAGAAAGGATGAAAAACGAATAAAATATAATATCTTCTTAACTTGTAGGCAATCAATCAGCAGTAATAAAGTAGTTCTTTTTCCCATTTGCATGCACTTAAGGTAAGTGAAAATTACTTAAACTCCAACGAGTAGTTTCCTACAAGCTTGGACTTTTATATAGATGTAATTCTCATTTGCTTTAAAGGAATGCAAAATAAAAAGGGTTAGGTTGACGCGAGAGTGAGATGTCATACCAGAAAGGCCATTTTAAGAACGTTCACATTCTAATCTCAATCTGTCAAAATGCCTCTAATTTCCCTACATTTTTGACGTGTTTGACAATGATTGTCGCTGAGATGAGATTGAGACTTAATAATTAACGTTTTTAATTACTGGAATTGGCCTTCAGAAATCTTACCTGGGAATGTCCCTTTGCTGTACCACTTACAAATGCTTTGACTGTTAGAATAGGTACGTGAAGATGTTTTTATTTTTTGTTACGACCCGGCACTGTTATAAGTATTGCGATCTATAGGAGGATATCAAGGAGTGCGGGACGTAGTACTGATTTCTTCCACGCATGGCGCGGCATTCGCATTCTCGTTTCACTCGACGTAAACGCATTCAGAATATAGATGCATAATTTTGTAAACCTAAACCGTTAATATACGTCCAATTACTATCGAAGAAGATTTTCATTCATCTCCAAAATATATTTGGACCTTCACCGCCGGCCGGATGCAGAGGGAGAAATCTTTGCGACCAGCATTAATCGGACGCACGAGGCCATCAGCGAAATCATCCACGGTACCAGCATAAAACGGTCAGGTCAATCATCATTCTTTATTCTTATCCCTTTTTCTATGTTCAGTACTTCATTTGTGTTAATATTGTGTGAAATCCTAGTGTTTTATTGCCGTAAAATAGTAAAAAAACGCGTAAAGATTTTGTTTTGCTATTACCGTCAACTTCGTTAGAATAAAATCTTTTGCAAATCTTTACAAATAAGTATTTTCCACTGTCTTCCACAAACTCCAAAATGCCTTAAACTCCGACAAAGGAGTAGTAGTGGTGAGGATATATTTAGAGATTTAAATAAAAAAAGAGGTGTAGTTCGCGGTAAATTTGGACTATTCATGAAGTATGTAGACTCTGTAGAAATAATGCCTATTACTGAAACCATTAAAACAGAATTACAAACGCGTTTATAAAAGGCAGATTTGTTGTTAGAGCAATTTTCAGAAATTCAGGATGAAATAGACTTAAAAATCCCTGATAGTCAAATAGAAAAGGAATTATCTGACAGGGAAACTTTTGAAACCCACTTTTATACTTATGTGACTAAATCCAAGTGTATTACTAACGCAGATAACGCTCAAAATTCTTCTAAAGTTTCTATTAAAGTTCAATTACCTACAATTTCACTTCCTTTCTCTGATGGCTGTTATGATCATTGGTTAGAGTACCGCGATACTTACCTATCTCTCATCCATAGTTCTAAAGAAATAGATAATGTGAAATATTCCATTATTTACGGTCTTCTCTTACTGGCAGTGCATTATCGGTGATTAAGTCATTGGAATTCTCCTCTGATAATTACAATATAGCATGGTAGTTAATGGAAAACAGATTCAATAATAACCGGTTACTTGTGCAAAGCCATGTAAAGGCTTTGTTTTCTATTACATCACTTAATAAGAAATCATCCAGTCAAATTCGTAAACTGATAGACACCGTTCTCAAAAATCTACGTTCCCTCAAAAACCTCGGCGAACCGACTGAATCTTGGGACACCTTGATTATTTACTTAATTACATCTAAACTTGATTCAATTACCGAAAGAGAATGGGAGACTCATAAAAGTTCAATTATAAATAGTCCTACCCAGTCAAATTCACGTTTATCTCTGGATTATTTGATTGCCTTTCTTAAAAATAGGGCTGACGTACTAGAGACTATTCACTTGGCACATGGTAGGTCTACCACGGACAATAACGTAAAGAAACCATCACATTCACAACAACCAAACAAATCACATAGTTACACATCAACACAAAATAAACAATCTAGTAATAAAAACTCCAAACGTTCTCGTACTTGCACTATGTGTCAAGCAAATCATCCGCTTTATTCTTGCGATTCATTCAAATTAAATTAATTAATGAAAAGAAGTTATGCTGTAATTGTTTACGCACCAATCACACCAGTTACAATACCGCGCCTTGAACTATGCGGAGCTTTAGTTGGTGCTAAGTTATATCAGAAAATAATTCAGTCATGGAGATTAACTTTAGATAACATATACTTTTGGTCTGACTCCACGACTGTCGTAAATTGGATTAAAACTTCACTTAATTTGTTAAAAACATTCGTCCAGAAAAGAGTAGTGCAAATCAATGAGTTGACTGGTGAGTTACCGTGGTTACATGTTGCTGGTAAAACCAACCCGGCTGATCTTTTATCTCGCGGGCTCACGCTCGACGCGCTTCAAAATTCAGATATTTGGTGGCACGGGCCAGCATTTTTAACCGAAATTAACACTTATTTTAAACAAAATAATCACGATGAAATAATTAAATTGCACGATTTACCAGAAATTAAATCAAATGTCAATTCTTTATTCACACAATCAACTTTTACTAGTATTTTCACCTTTGAACGTTTTTCAAATTGTAATCGCATGAGACCTCCGCAGCCGCTTACTCGTTACGATTCATTCATAATGCACGAATCAAGGTCAAAACAGAACGTAACACTGGCCCGTTTACGTCTGATGAATTAAATAAATCAACTTTCGTTTTAGTAAGCTTAGCACAACAAACGTCATTTCCAGTCATTTTTAATGCATTAATAAAAAACTTACCTGTTAAATCGATGAAAAATATATCTAATCTTGATGTGTTCCTAGATTCTGATTGCATTATTAGAGTTCCAGGCAGATTAGTAAATTCACATATCTTCCCTTATAGTAAAAAACATTCCATATTGTTGTGTTCCAAACATATTTTCACGCGACTTCTTTTCCAATTTGAACATAAACGTCTACTCCATGCTGGTCCACAGTTGCTCTTGGCTACTATTAAAGAAACCAAAAATTGGTGGCCACTCAAGGGTCGTGATTTAGCCAAGCAGACAGTGCATAAGTGCATTACATGTACTCGCCAGAAAGGGAAGGCAATATCAGTAAAAATGGGTAACTTGCCTCCTGAAAGATTGGAACCGGGGTATCCTTTCTTGCGCTGTGGTGTAGATTATGCGGGACCTATGCTCATATTGAATCACAAGGGAAGGGGTTCAAAATTAGTAAAATGTTATGTTTGCCTATTCATATGCTTTACTACTCGTGCGATACACTTAGAATTAGTCACCACTCTAAGTTCTGAGGCATACATATTGGCTTTAAAAAGATAACATATTTATCCGGCTCGAAGGACCAAATATGTTTTGAAGATGAATGAAAATCTTCTTCGATAGTAATTAGACGTATATACGTCTAATTACTAAAACCAGTAACCCAAATCGTTAATATTAACGATTTAGGTTTACAAATTGTGCATCTATATTCTGAATGCGTGTATGTCGAGCGCAACGAGAATGCGAATGCCGCGCCATGCGCGGAAGAAATCAGTACTACGTCCCGCACTCCTCTCCACTGTCGTCCAGTAGTAGTGGGCTCGCCGCTCATGGTGACGATGCGTAGACACTCTGTTTTACCAAATTGACTAACTCAAAAATGATAAATGATTGTATTTCTGTAAGTAGGTTTGCAGTTGTACAAACATTTTAACATGGCAATCATATTCAGAAAACTATATCAGAATGGCGTTTCCTATCTGATTACTCTGAGAAGGAAGGTGAAACAAACTCAGAGATCACAGTCTCTATTAAAGTCCTGTGCAGTCAGTGCACGTATTTGTCAGTAATCGTGTAGCTCAACTAAAAACTTAAGGAGCCCATTGAGCCTTACGATTCGACGAACAAAACCAAAGTTAAAAAAAACTAACAACACGCTTTAAAAAGCAAACTAAAAAAGGAGAAAATGTAATATTTTCTTAACTTGTAGGCAATCAGTCAGCAGTAATAAAGTAGTTCTCTCTTCCATTTGCATGCACTTAAGGTAAGTGGAAGTTACTTAATGTACATTCCAACGAGTAGTTTTCTACAAACTTGGACTTTTAAAAAGAAGTAGGTACTTGTCATTTGCTTAAGGTGTGCTTTTCGAAGTATTTATATAATCAATTAACATCAAGCACCCCACGATTTTTAATAGAATTAAATTATTTTCTACTTTTTTTAGTTTCATTTTTAAAGCGTGGTTTTAGTTTTTTAAACTATTATTTATATTCTATGTTTTAGTTCTGCTAACTATAAAGGCGCGATTTTTTTATTGTTGAAATTATTGAATTGTCATCGGTCCTCGATAAGTCTACAAAGTTTAAATGAAATGTGACCGTTTGAAGTGGGTTAAAATCAAGTCCAAGGGAGTCGGTTACAAACAAACAAACATGCTTACAAACATACAGGTGAAGCTAATAAAAGCGTGTTAAAAAGCACATTTTGATAGGCGACGTACATTTAACTAGTACCTAAAAACCACCTGTCTCACTGCATATACCGCAAAGCTCTTAAAACAAACAAAATAATTTAAATTGTTTCACAAATGTTCAAAAACACAAATAAGGAAGTCACCAAAAGGCTTGTCTAATTAATTATGTGCTTTTCTGTGAAACCGTGACAAACAGCATTCCGGCTGAGAACGCCCGTGCCAACAATCCCCAGTGTTCTGTTACGTTCGCTTCGAAGAGCGATATATTTCTGTAATTGTCTGAATTGTATGCAAACTACGATTTACAAAATATATGGTTTGAAAAAGGTAAATAACTGTGTATATGTAAGTTCCTGAAGCTTTTCGTTCTATGCCTAGCTTAATGCAGGTTTCCGACAATAAAGCCCTACGGTATTATGGGTTAAGCCACTTTTACACTCTTGGCTCATTACATAAGAACAGTTTACTCATCGTGAAGACACTCATCAAAGAGAGATGTTTAAGCAAGGCAAGAATCGCTTCGCATACACTGATTTTGAAACACGGTTATTAGTTTCACTTGTAACTAACAAACAATGTTATCAAATCTTGGAAGTCAATTAACCTACTTAGAATAGAATAGAATATATTTATTGTTAAATATGAGTATACATCAAATAAAAAGTGCAAGGTCTTAAAATATAGGGTAGATTTGCATGTTTTGCCATTTATTTATTTATTTATTTATTTAACCATTTATGCTCACACATATAAACAGACATGAAAGGAACAGAAAAATACGTACATAGGTAATGCTTATTTCTACAGAAACCTCTTCCAGCACACCTGCGATAGGAGAGAAGATAACAGAGATGTAGACAATTCGTGTAATAACAGTACAAGGGAAAACATAAAATTACAAATTAAACTCTAATTTAAATATACACACATAATATGAGATTATACATACATACAAACATACATACATACTTCTAAAATAAATATTACCAAAATATATAGAATTATAATGTAATTTAAATAATAAATACTTATGCAATTATGATAAAGTGGAGAGATAGTGTTCTTTCACTCTTCTTTTGAAAACTACTACAGTTTGGCAATCCCTAATGTCAGGCAGAAGTGAATTCCATAACCGGACCGCGTGCACAGTGAAGGAGTAGGAGTAGAAGTCCGTTGAGTGAGGAGGGGACTTGAGGAGATTTCTAAGATGCGACCTGTACATTTGCATTTGCATTTTTATTTTTGCATTTTGCATTTTTATAACGTACAAAATAACATATTTTTGATACATTATACCATAAAAAGATTTGAGTTTACACAACAAACTATGAAAATAGTAATTTAATCGTAATGCTAATTATAAAAGGGGAAAAGGTATCGTTTTTATAGATTTAAAGGGTCAAATTGTGAAAATGTCGTAATTATAGGAATCCATAGTTAACTGCGGTCATTTAAAAATTCCGATGTGTTATAATAGCATTTTAATATGAGATATTTTTTAAATGTATTTTAAACAGATCAGGAGGCATTTGTCTAATAGGTTTTGGAATTTTATTATACGAGTAGATGATTGGTGCTAAACAGAAAATACTTTTACGCATCAATGTGTCAATGCCGTGGTTGATCTAGGTACGCAAAATTTATTATTATCCCGTCAATTACGAATAGAAACGTATGATAGTTTCTTAAATAGTTTAGGATTGGTTGTATAAAATTTGCAATTTCATATACACTCTGACATTTTAGTAGTCTTACAAAAGTGGTCCACTCATTGTATCCGTCATAAAATACCTCTAGGCGCAATTAAAACATTGGTACTATTAATTAAGGTAATAAGTACAAAGAAAAAAAAAATATGCTTTAGAATTATGAAACACCCTCCCTGTTAATAATGTTTACGTATCAAACGGTAGAAGATATCTAGCTACCTACCATTACATTCCATCATTAATTCCATCTCCATAACAGGATGTTTCAAACTACGTCATGCGTCTTAGTGAATGATATTTTTTTTTAAATTATGCAAATGTTCAAAAAGATCATTTTTTTTAATAATTGGTTATTAGTCATTGGATACATGAAGTGGGCTGCCGTTGTAGAACGACTAAAATGTCACGGTGTATAAATGAGGAAGGCAAACTTAAAATGTTATATTTAATACAATACTGTTCGCAACTTTTACTTCTAATAAATGAGTTTCTAAATAGAAATTTAATTAACTCCTAACAGTAGGAATGGTTTTAATTTTAACAGCTCAACCACAGTTATTTCGTTATTTTAGGTAAATATTGTTGAGCAGACAATTTTTTCGAACATATGAAAAATCGCGTCCGAAAAGCTAGTTTACTGCAGTAGGTCGGAAATTATCGGGCAGGAACGTACTTCCGGGATAAAAAGTACCCTATGAGTTAATCCAGGTTATAAACTTTGTAATGAATATAATTTCATTCAAATCCGTTCAGTAGTTTTTGCGTGAAAGAGTACCAAACATCCATCCATTCATCCTCACAAACTTTAAAATTTATAATATTAGTTATAGGACAGGATAAATTAGCAATAACGTTCAAAACGATTCAGATTCTGGTTGATAGTGTGTTAAGAAATTAGGGTTTTTTTGAAGGTGGGAAATCATCAAATAACTTCTCCCGCTCTGGGTGGAGCATGAGGGCGTGTCAGACTTTTACTGAACTAAAACCCACCCTTGTTCCTTCAGTTGCCTATGTGCTAGGGGCCACAGTATCACTTTCGAAAAACCCGCACCCCTGGCAGGCATCGGCCTTTGTGGACTCCACCAGTTGGTGCTGCAATCTCTTTGAGGCGCGCGTGGAACACAACGCGCCGTCAACCCGGGCTTGGTCCTTACCGGAAAGCGAGCTACCCATTACTCGCCATCCGCAAGCCCGCACCTACGGTGGCCGGGAATTAGCCTGGGATTCCCATCGCCCAGGGCGTCTCCTGCGGTGACTAGAGCCATCAGGACGCATATACTGCCTAAGCAATAAGGGTACAGTTCATCTTTTACCCGAGTTTTTAAACAACACAATATAATATTCCCGTTTTGTATTTTCCATAATTCCTCTAACATACCAACAGTTCAAATTTCCGGCTGCCCAAAATAGTTGCGAACTGCGAGCACCTGGCAAGGGCCGCTCTCTCGCACACTAGATTATGTGGTGGCAATAATTGGACGGTCTACATAGCCGGACGACAAACATCAAATGTACAATTCTACGTACGTCGGGACACGGTTTCATCTCGACAAACGTGACTACATTATTATTGCACAGGTGAGATTTAAATCAGGTGGGATTGGGTGAATCTTAGATCATCATCATCATCTGCCTAGCTTTTTCCCAACTATGTTAGGGTCAGCTTCCAGTCTAACCAGATGCAGCTGAATACCAGTATTTTACATGGGGCGACTACCTATCTGACCCCCACAATCCAATTACTTGGCAACACAATACCCCTTGGTGAGACTGGTTGTCAGACTTTCGGGCTTCTGACGATCCCTAAGGACTGTCAAAAATACACAAATAACAGCCGGGACCAACAGCTTAACGTGCTTTTGGCGGCACGAAGGGGTCTTGGTATCTAAAGATAATCACCCATCCACAGACCAATAGCGATAAGCATAGCTTAACCTGATCGATCGACCAGTACGGCTGTTATAATTTAGCCACAAGCCCCTCAATGGGTAAATCTTAGATGTTGGGGTAAACACGCTGTCATGCAGTGAAGGTGCTGTGAAGACGGGCGTCATCATCGAGGCAGGGAAACGCTGAAGTGGCGACTTGGAGTCGTTCAAGACAGCACCCTACAATTGCGATACACGCTATAACAATTACAATCTGAATCAATTTGAAGGATGCTAATCCATGGATTCATATGTCCTAGAAATTTGTCCACCCAACTACGTAAATTTGTCCGCTCGACAACTTAATTTTTTCCGCTCAACAACTTAAATTTGTCCGCTCGACAACTTAAATTTGTCCGCTCAACAACGTAAATTTGTCCACCCGACAACTTAAATTTGTCCGCTCAACAACGTAAATTTGTCCGCTCAACTACGTAAATTTGTCCGCTCGACAACTTAAATTTTTCCGCTCAACAACGTAAATTTGTACGCTCAACAACTTAAATTTGTCCGTCGACAACTTACATTTTTCCGCTCAACAACGTAAATTTGTCCGCTCGACAACTTAAATTTGTCCGCTCGACAACTTAAATTTGTCCGCTCTACTACGTAAATTTCGCAAGGAATGTTATTGAACTGTCAAATAGAAAACCATTCCTACTGTTTGGGTGTAACGCAATTACCCCTACGGTTAGTAGTAAAGTTTACTCAACGTGAGATTTAGATATCTTTAGGGGTGATTTTTGCTCAGCATAATCAATTCACAATGATGAAATAAAGTATGCGTCAGAACCGAAATAATTCAAACTAAATTCAGCTCCAGATTCACAAATTTCATTGAACCTTACATCTATAATAATATAAACAGAACAATAAACATTTACCCACTAACGAAAACACAATGTATGAAAAAGGTAACTAAATACTTACAAAAACTAACTTAAGGTGAAACCCTAATTGCTCTCACTGCCATTTTGTCGCTAGATGGCGACACATCCACAATTTCGAACATTTTCAATTTTTACACCTATCATAGAAATTTTTAATAAACAACTTTATTCTTAGCGAAACCTAGGGCATTAACTTGATTTTTTTAGATCATCACTGTGCTTGTTAACTGGTATCATACAAAGATTAGAACATAATAATGATTTAGCCGCGTGAATTTACTCTTTACACACACATGCAAAGTAAATAGTAGTAACTTCCGACTCCACTAGATGTCGTTTTATTCAAACATGGTTGGAAATTAAAATGTCCAGATGGCGTTAATTTAAAGAAAGAGGACCAAATTATTTATAAGATGAATATCCTTACAATATAGCAAAAACTGAAAACAAATATTAATTTACTAATTAAGCATACTTTAAATTACTAGAGGATTGTTATGTTCCAGTCTATTTCTTAATAATATAATTATTGGGATATGCATACTTTTGTTTCTAGGCTCGATATCAGATACCTTTTCACCATAACAAATTATTCAGATAAATTATTTTGGGTAATAAAGGTATATTGTACCTGTATAGGTTGTTGTAATGTGACTGAACCTAAATAGTACCTACTACTAAATAAATAAAAGATTATGTATTCAATTGTAAAGCGTTTTATTGTATCTTACTATAAATTAATAATATTTATCTATGGTTAATATTTTCATACAAATATCGTTTTATTTACTCTCACTGCATTTACCTAAATATTTTCTGGTTGGATTCGAACCATCGACTCGTACCACCACACAAAGATAACATACTTTTTTCAATATTTTGATATTTACAATTATGATTCTGTATTTAGTATTAGAAAGAATTATGTACGTAGATTACAATTTATGTAACATCACACGTAAGTGTAAGTATCTTACACAACAACACACAAGTGGTTGCTAGCTAACCATAACATTTATGTTTCAAGAATACCCACTTATTATACAACTTTGAACAATAAATATTCTTTTACAATTGAATTGTTTGGCTGGTACCTAAATACATGAGTGAAACATATGTACACAGAAAAATCTTATAAACTAACAAATAACATAAACTATACATCACTACGTACAAAAATAGCATAATAATTAGTCTATAACGTTCCCACTGCTGAGACTCAGGCCTCCTCTGAACAGTGGTGATGAAATAATTTACACAAAGCAAAGTGTCGGCTTGGATTCGAACCATCGACTCGTACCACCATACAAAGATACATAAAAAATACTATAATAAAATATCTTCTCTTCTACACGCTACTTTTTGCTGCGCCGCCGTCGCCGCGCAGTATCAATCTTCTGCTTGTCACTTTTTACTTCCATTTATATCATTTCCGTGCGATCTGAATCAATTGCTGGAAGACACAGTTTTCGCTGCAACAAATGAATTTACACAGTTTTGTTAGACTATTCTTACTGAACCCACACCTCAGAAACCTGAGGAATAAGTTAGGAAATGAGTAAGACTTATATTTTTCATACCTTTTAATTCCTTGATGTCTAGACATTTAGCATTTTTCTCAACTCGTCTCAAAATAATTTCCGGCAGTACACATGTTTTGAAAAATGTTACCAACTTCGGCATCATAGCATTGATAAATTCCTCATCCCGGTTAACTTCTATGACAGTCAATGGTTGGGTGACAGATATAAAGCAAATGAAGTAACATTTACTCATTTTGGTAATTCGCAATTGACCCTGGACCTAGAATCAAAATAATAATAGCTGAGAAACAATCCAAGAAATACATTATATTTATACATACATGAACCAAGAAATAATGATCTTTGTTACTTACTTGATAATAATAATTATGCTTTTTGTTCATAACTAATTGATGTTCTTTCCACATTTAGTTGATAAGCTTCAGTCTGTGGATCGGGTTGCGGCCAATTAAAATCAGCAGTCTCTACTTGCTCTGTAACAGATTCAACTCTATTAGAGCTAGAGCTGCAGGCTATGGCTTCGTAACGAATTTGTGGTATACCACGTGAATACGTTTTGGGCGTATCTTGAGCTGTGGAAGGGTTGGATAGCTGATCATGATCTTGAGTTGTATTTGGACTGAAATAAAAAATAAATAAATGAAATAGGTACAGTTATTAAAAACAATGTTGAGAGACAGAAAAATATTGATATGTCTGTACCTACCTAAACACAGCAGGGCAGTCCGCGGTTTCTTCCACTACTTTTTTTTTCTTGTTACGCCATGCTTCCAGCCGGCTGCAATTTGATAAAACTTGCTCAATACACTACTTGAAACTAACCTTATCGAGCTAGCCGTTTCTTTTTTTCCTACTGTTATCGACGAGACACAATAGATAAACAATTGTCATAAATCTCCTGGAGGTATCGTAACAGACAAGGGTCTACAGAAGAAATGGCGGCAAACCAACGGCAAACCAACGGCAAACGAAGACATTACATCACGGGCCAACGAGTATCAAATACACTCATAGGTACATTCACGTAAATCTGATTCGAAATCTTATGGGAATCTGATTTACTCACTAAAAATCATTAGAAGAATTTCCATGATGTCTTTTCAATGTTGCTTGCACTTTTTTCCGTGATTTTCGCGGCCCTGAATACATATGTCGTATATAGGCAAGTTTATTAGTCGGATTCATCTTAGGCAGAGATGCAATTCAATCTGTAATCAAAAAGAATAATTAAACACAACAGCAAAAGTATCGTAATTATGAAATGCTTCAAGAAATTTGTATTAGTCAGAAATAACACCACCATTTGTCACCATCAATCAAGCTGTCATGCTGTCAAGCTGTGTGTGAAAATTTGCAAAACAAGTAACAACTGACAGAACATGAAAACAGACCAAATAGAGATGTCAATCTGAGATCGATTGAGCAAAGAATCGATTTTTTGGAACAAATAAAAACGTTTTTTCAAATCGATATCTAGTACTGAATCGATACAGGGAATCGATATTTCACCCTAGAACATCAGTTTTTGTTTGTTTGAATTGTTAAGAATTGTGGTTGCGGGAAAATTACGAAGCATATCCAGTGCAAATCCTTTTGCGTAAAAATACGGATTTTTTCCAGATATGAGACCAGGAATCGTTTTTTCGGTTTTTTTTTTCAAAACGACAAGGGGCACCAATTTTTTATGTAGGGGCACATTTACAGCAGATTAGGCACCAACTATACGTTCCACTCATATAACTATAGGAGACACTTTCTTGCTAGGGTAACGTACACCCCGTAAACCCCTACATTGCAAATTTCATCGAAAACGAATGATTGATTTTTGGAAAATCATTTCTTTATTTGTGAATCGATTTTTCATATTTCCTTTCGAATCAATTCAGTAACGGATCTTTTTCAGAGAGTTTTTTTTGGTTCCTTTCGTCCCTCCCTCTGGGACAGGCAAAGTGAGTTTTTAGAGAGAATTGACGTCCCTATTAGGGGGAAATATTTGAAATTTAGAGTAGGTAGGTATGTGATGTGATGACAATCAACGAGTGTTGCTAACGTTTGATTTTGTATTTCCTCTTCTAAATCTTACACTTTTTAAAGTTTTAAGGGTAATTACTATTATAATATAACTCTGTATCACCTTCAAGCAGAAAAGCATCCTTTGTACATAAAAATAACACTTACCGTCAATAAAACACAAAAACACTTCACTTTTAAATAAAAACTCTTTCACGGATGGCACTCGTATGAATGGTTCTCAGTAGTAGCCTCAGTCACCAATTCTAAACCTGAATGGTGCTTACTACTTACTTAGCTGTTCAGACGAGCGAAATTGGAACTACAGCTACCATTTTGAGAACGTCATTTCGCTGACAGTTAAAAACCCTGAAACCTTAAATGAATGATGTACAGCAGTGGTGGCTCTGACTTGTAAGTCAGAGCCACCACTGCTGTACCTATATCATTCATCGTTTTAAATATCAGAACATCCTACAACTTACTACTAAAATACTGCCCTATGTTTTATTTCCCCTTTTTCTTGGTAAACTTCTTAGATGGCAAGACCAATTTATTTCGACGCACTTTGACGTGTGCTAATAATACTAAAATGTGCAATTGTTATGAAAAATCAATGTGGTTTGTCTGTGTATTCACTTATCTTGCTGGTTTCACATAAATTAAATATGATTCAATCAATAGATGTAAGTAGTACCTACGTGTCACCATTGCGTAGGTAGGTAATTAGAAAAAAAATAGGTAAATTTGCCTACGCTGATCGCCTGATTTAGGTATACCCTAAGTTTACATGAACTTCTATTCTCTGATTTTATTCAACCCAAACCAATGAATTAGTACCTAACCGTGTCAGAAAATGTATTATCAGTACCTACTTACATACAGTAGAAAGATTTTTAAATCTTTAGGTACTTTATATTTAAAGTAGATATTACAATAATTAGGTACATTAGTATTGTATCTGTGTGAACCAAATGCAGATCGCAGATATTTTTTTTCACTTTCTAGCATTCTTTCTCATTCCCTAATAAAAAACATTTTAACAATCATAAAATGTAAAACCCGCGGGCAAACCCGCGCGCCGGCGCTAACTTTCTAGAAACACAATTTTGGAAACGATTCGCAAGTTGTCAAGACAATCACGCATGGACTGACTGGAGCGTTGCATCGAATCGTTCGAATTTTCGAACAGCGCCATCTATTATAAATGTTTACCGAACGTAAACTCGTAACACAACAGCAAATAGCTCTTTCTCGGTGGTTCTTTAAATTTCTGTTAGATGGCGCGATTCAGGTCACTCACACATGTAAAGATTTTTCGTTTTTTATTGGGTCTAATTCTCCTAGAAATACTGTTTTTTTTATAAAATTTTGGCGTTTGGCGAACATAATACATTATAAAGTCTCATTATACTTGCTTTTATTCTGCAGAAACCGTTTATTTACGGAGATTACAACCCCTGAAAAATGTATGGCGAGGCCTATCTAGGGATCGACCTTAAGAAGAGACTGAATTGATTCTACATATACCACGGTGATTAACTACTTACCGCAAACACACACCCTCTCACATTCACAAACACACATAATCTCACACAAAGAGAGACATACCCTACACACAATATCAAGATCTTATTTTAATTTTGATTTTATTTAACTTACTTATTTTTTTTTTTTTCAATTTTACTACTTAATTAATTTTAATTTTTGCCTTTAATGATTGTATTATTTCATTGTATCGAATTATTATGCTTGTTATAATCACCTTTTATTTTTTATATACAAATGCTAACATTTCTACTTGATGGCTATTTTAAGTGTATATTTTTTGAGGGTTTTTTCGCTGATAGCCGAAATACATGCTTTCGCCTAGTTCGGCTACAGATGTCTAATTCATTTCTGAAAAGATAATATAGCCTATAAGATATTTGTATAATTTTAAACAATTATTGAAATAAACTTATTATTATAATGATGGAATATACTCTAAGATTAGAAACAAAAGAGATGTAGCTTATTTAAGTTACGATTCTAAAATAGGTTAGTTAGGTCAAGATGCCGACAATTTGCTTACTTAATCTTAGCTAATTAATCCACACAATAGATATTTAGTTTCAGGATGATTGGTCGCGGAGTACGTGATAGACATTAGTGATACATCATGAATCGAGCAATTAGTTATCCACTAACGATTCATTAACTATTTAGGTTACATAATAGGCAGTTTTGATTTGTGATGAAGGTGTAAATATAACAAGAATGCATTGGATTGTTATTTAGTTTAATGATAACACTTTAGTAAATAACAGAAACCAACCTCCAAATAGTACACTGGTTTGCACTTACACCACGTTATAACTGTAAAGCCTGTTTTAACCAACATTACGCGACAGCAAATGTCAAAATCATTTTTCATCATTGTATTTTTTTTCATCGCTAGGCCGAGCATTGAAAGGCAACAGTGCGCTATTATTAAACAATATACTTAAGTGTCGCGTAGCGTAGGTACCTAAGTGATGGCATAACTAAAAGAAAACAAAATCAAAAAGCATGTAAAGCAAATGCGTAGGTAAGTCTTTAAAGGTCAACTTCGTAAAGCAGTTTATTTTATTCTGGGTAATTCTGCGCTAATAGGGAAGGGCGTGCAAGTATTACGCCTGCTTGCGCTCAATTACCCACCTATTGTCTGGGGCTACGTTCTAATGTAGTCTATACTTCGCACTCAAACGGCCCGTGGTAACATCGCCGATTTATACAAACGGGTATTCTTACTGCGTGAAGTCCTGACGACCAAGCCATAATTCTTTATAACTGAAGGTTATATTAATATGAATGACATGAGAAGTGGCTCGATTATACGAGTTTTCCACTTTTATAGGACGTTTAATATAAATGGAATTTAGTTTCTGTAAAGTTACGCTGTCTGGTCAAGAATTCTGGGAACGAATAGGTATAGTAAATTTCGTATGGAGTTTGTTAGAAACGAAAGAGGAATAGAAGTAGATTTTTTAATGAAATGTTACAACAAACGACTTCTTCAGGTATAATAAGTGCATATTCCCTGTAAAACGCCGTCCTGACTTTCAAATATAAGTTACATAAAAAAGTAATGCTTAGATTATCGAAATAAAAAGCAAATATTGTTTTCTTCCAAGAAAATCCACAATTCTACGTTTTGGTACTTAACGATACCCAGTAAAAAATAGTTAGGTACCAGATGCGGCACTCAACGGCTTTCCAGTTCTGTATTACTTTAATAAAAACAGATAAATTGTCCTGGAACTACTACTTTTTTTAAATAGATCCTCTTCCAGAATATCCTCTAGTAAACTGAATTTTTCAGAGGATTACTATTCTTTAAAGAAATCTGTATTATGTACTAAAAAAGTAACTCCATTAAATTTTTATCCAACATACTTAGTTGCTTACCGTATCTATTCTATCCCAAGTGCTCTAAGTTTTAAATACTTTTGGTAAAGTTTAAGTAGTATATAGTCTAGAGATGGATATTGGATGGGTATTATAATATTAAAGATTTTAAATTAAGCGTAATGCTTATAGCCAATCTTCTTTTTAAGCTAACACTTTCAGAAACAGTAGTTTAATTTAAGAAAATGTTCGACTTTAACGTAAAAAAATTATTCTACGTTTTACATAAACTAAAAAGGTATTTTTGGTTTCGTACCGATACGATTACAGCTACCTAACTGCGTTTTAAAATAAAATAAGTAGGTTCCGGTTCCGGGCCGAAATTAGTCCGAAATTGAGTTCAAATGATGATTAGTTATCATCATTTGAAGTCAATTTAGGACTGATCTCTACAGTGATAAACCCTGCGTTTACTCCAAGGTATAAAACAATATTCTAAATCACACATGTATTAGTGTCTACTGACTTCGATAATCGTTTAGCCATTAACAAATTAGAAAGAGTGTGATGTATACAAAACTTGTCCAAAAAGTTTATAAAATATTAAATAATGCATGTCTGAAATATTTAAAGATACATGTTAGAAACATTACATGTTTTTGGTAAGTCATAAATAAGTTACAAAACTCGTATGTGTAACACAGTGTAAACGTGGGGATAGGATGAAAAAATGTTTGTAATTTTAATATAAAATGCCTCTTCATACGCATTTATGAAGAGAAGGAAGTTTTCGTTTTCATTATCATACTTTAAGCATTATTTACTTTGGGTCACGGATCCCTAGCGAATACTTTATTTTAATAAGTAATACTTTTTAAGTTAACGTGTATTATGCTCAGTGTTTGGTCAATGGTAAGCTACTCACGAGTTGTAGGTCGTAAGTTCGAGCCCAGTCTCAAAACGATGAAAACATCGTGAGGAAACCGACATGTTCTAAAACAAAAAAAAATCGAAGACGTTTGACATCTACCAACCCGCACTGGGCCCGCTCCCTCTCAGCGAGAGGAGACCTGTGGCCCAGCATGTAGTGAGAACATTCTAGGCTAATTATATATTTAACTATTACATTGCTCTGAGATGTAGGAACGCTAACAGTAATTCTAATTAAAACTTGTTGTTGGAGTGTCAAGGAATCACACTTAGTTTTGACATCACTTAAATTATAAATGAACAAACAACCAAATCAATTCATATGAGAAGCTAACTCGACATAAGGCAATATGTTAAATTGAGCAGCGTAAAAACCAGATTCTGTTAAAAATTTCTCAACTCACAATGGGTTTTACACAAGTAATACAATCTGAATAGTAGTTATTCTAGTCCGACAGTTTATTTCAGAGCGTATGGACACGAGTGGTGGCTTGACGTTAACCGACCCGTGCAACTCACGGCCGGTGCAGGTCACGCCGTGTGCAGCTACCCCGAAGCGAGCGCCCCGGGCACGGCACGGTAATTCTCCGAAATAACTTAGATGCTCCCCATACAGAGAATTTAACTACACTTAAGTCCGACACACCCGCTTCTATTACCTACGGAAGATTGCGTTCCGTTAGTTATGCCACTCCCAATCTCAATTTTAAGTTTGAAGATATTCTCTAGCGCTTCTTGCGCTCATCAGTTATCTTCGTTCAGAAAAAGCTCCCGAGTGACACTTCTATTTTGAAATTTGAACTATTTAATCCGTAAATTCAAGTGTAAAAGATTTCCTCGGCTTTTATTATAAAATGGTCTCACTTGGCCATCCATTTCAGCAATAATTTTCCTACGGCTTTATAGAGCGCAACCCGGGATTTGGTAAAAACGTTTTCAGCTTTACGGTGAGATTGCTTTCATTTTCATTGACATTCCCAACGCCAACAGAATTATACAATACAAAAAGTGAGTTTACGTAGAAAGATATTGTAGTTGTTTCTTTTTCATACGCATTGTCGCTAAAAGCTTTTTCTCTCAAAATATAACCTAAAAATAAAGTACCTAAGTAATAAAAACTCACTAGGTATAAGTTGAAATTGAAATAGCAGCGCTCAATGGGGAAAGACAACGAGTAGAAAATAAAAATAAAATTAACGTCATTATGCATTCATACATATGAGATTTTTTACGCTCACATTATTGAAGGAATTGCTACACATAAGCTGTAAAGCAATCGGTATCCAATCATGTATTAAATTGTGGATAAAATGGATAAAGAATCCCAATTTGAGTGTTTGGATAAAAGCGATGATATTCGGCACAATTACTATGCAAATAACACTAAGTCTCGTATCTTCTAGTTTAAAAACTACAGCATGTATGGAAATTCGTAGCTGTGTCGATTACGTCACATTTATGTTAGCTGATAATCTTCCATCAGGTCAGGATGAGTACCTATGTTAGCAAAAAACTGTACTGAAGACAGGTCAGTGATGGCCGTATACATTAAGTAATTCAATTTATCAACTGTGTCCGAAAAAAAGTTTTCCAGAAAACATATCATCTGAAACGACATTGATGTTGAATTCCTTTAGCGTCGGCTAATGTAAAAGCATTCTGCTCTTCCAATTTACTTCATGGGTCGACACACCTCGATTTTAGGAATAAATCCATAGTTTAATGCATTGTAAGTTTGTATAACTCATTTTTATTAGTAAGTACCGACTATTTTATTAATAAATGTTTCTTGATTTTATTTTTGAGTTCAATAATGACATGTTCAAAAACGTAACGTTGGAAGGCCTCCCACAAAACGGACCAATGGCCTGGTGAAGTGCGTAGGAATCTGCTAGATGCGAGAAGCACAGAACGGGTCGAAGTGGCGGAGCTTAGGGGAGGGGTTATGTCCAGCAGTGGACGTCTTTCGGCAGAAATGATGATGATGATGATGAATTACATGTTCAAAAACGCAGCATTGGAAGGGGGCTTTCCAACGATATGCTTTAATTCTTATTTTTTCACTTTAAACTAATTTTTCCATTACTTTGTACGTTTATAAATATTTTAATTCACAAAGTGTTACAGCATTACGCAGCTCCTTTATTTTTGTGTCTGTATTTTACTAGGCGCCCATCTGTTCTCAGACTGTATTGTCTTAATGCCAGTTAATTAGTTTAGGGAATTTCAAACACCACGTAACTTGATTCTTAAAATTAAACAAGTTTTGGTTACAACCTTTTGTCTCTTACGTATATAAGTAGCACATTCACGTGTTTACACGTGAATGTGCTACTTTCACCTCATAAGCATTACCTATACAAAGATAGTTAGGAGGTAGTTAAACTGTCTAGAGAGTTACACTAGTGGCACTCTTATCAATGTTCACACCATCCATTATTATGGTATAAATCGACACGACAAGTTTACGCCTCGATTTTCTTGCTCTAGAATTTCCAACTTTATTTCAATGGCTGGGTAAGTTCACTTTAAAAAATCAAATTGGGTCAAGGCTAGGATTCTATCGTAAACTGGAGTTTCTACCGTGCTGAGACGATTCTGTCTTATGCAGGAAGAAACACAAACTGTCCATCAATATTTTTAGTCCCGTCGAGATTCCATCGATCCTGCATTCGACTGTTTTTCATTCGCTATTCAAATAGTTTTCTCTCACAGCTATTTGCTCGTGGTATAAGCTCCACAAACTTTTACCTATTAGCTTTGTTTTCTTACCTCAATTCTCTTGGTTTTATTCGCTTTGGTAAAATCAGTTGACTAAAACACTACTGAAATGTTGGCTAAACACAAATCGACAGCTGGCAGCAAAATTCTCCTTCAATCGTATTTTCATGTAAGAAAATATTATTTCTTCAAAATTTATCCAAAGAAGGGCGAACCTCGTAATCTTTCTAGATGAATAAATGTTACGAATGAAACCAAATTATAGGTCTACCTATGTAAGTAACTTCTATTTCAGACAAGACAACAATTTTACCTAGGCATCCAGATACGCGTTCGACGAAACTGAACATTAAAAGACATTTCAATTCCATCGGGTAAAACAAAGGAATGCTTTACAAGCCTTACTCAAGAAATCTTATCAATTTCATGACTTTAAAGACGGATCTTAGACTCTGTTTTAATCAATATGACAGCCGCATAATAGCTGTGCCGTATAGAAACCTGAAACTCTCAAAGAATGTGACCTACCTGCAAACTCCCTCACTCGCTAAATGTGAAAGTGGTGCTATAAAAAATGGTGTCGGTTACGTCACTAAGTTCTCCTAAAGTTTAGCGTCGCCCACGCAGCTTCAATACCATCTCGTCTAAAGTGTACCTACTGCAAATATTTACTATTTGTTTCATGTCTCAATTTATGCCATTTACATATCGACGACTATTTATACATACGTTCTACTTGTCAATTGGCAAAAGATAAAATTAGACTATTTTTGGAGACTATTGGTCAGCGACGCGACTTACATGATTTTATGAAACATACCTACTTACTGATATATTATATTTATGGGTTCTATATAGATACTCATCGCATCTTTTAATTGTGTGTGTGTTTTAATTGTGTAACCCTAGCCTAATAGTATTACGCTAGGGTTTATCTTTCATCTTCTTATAATTTAAATTAACTTCACCAAAGCCAATCATATCAGCCAAAAGACGTCCACTGCTGGACATGAGCCTCCCTCAAAGGGGGGATTTTCTTGACGATCGCAGTATGGTGGTCAAATGCATAGAGAACGCTGCTACCCATTCTCTAGTAAGTCCCTTAGTCGCCTTCTACGACACCCATGGGAAGAAATGGGATGGTGCTATTCTTTTACGTCCGGCACCACACAGAACTGGAGAACCAAGGTCAATGACCGCTGACAATAAATAACTAAATTAGATACGAATTGCGCAAATGAAATATATAAAAACCATAAACAAACAGCGCTCCTCGGGAACTTTATACTTCGGAAATATGAAGCTCTTCGGGTAAAATTCTGTAACATGAAAATATCTAAATATGAAAATATAACGTTTGATCAACTTCTACCTAGGCTGTAAATCCACAGATGAACTGGAAATTACATGCTATGATATCATAATAATTTTTCGGCATCTTTTGCAATAGTCTACACTAGAATGTCGATCGCTGCTACATAGCAAAATGGAAGATAACACCAAGACCAACGTCTTAACGGCTGGCATGATAAATGATTTGATTTCTGTAAGTAGGTTTGTACAAACACTTTTACACGTCAATTATATTTTTAAAACTAGATGAGGTCGGCGTTTCCTATCTGACTACTCTGAGAAGAAAGGTCGAAACAAACTCAGAGGTCACAGTCTCTTTTAAAGTCCAGACATAATCTTGGTCAAATAATGTGAAGACCATGTGGATTGGTGAAATCGTCTTTCGAGGAAAGAACCACACAGATTGAGTGGGCCTGTCCAATCAGTGCACGTATTTATCAGTAATCATACAGCTCAACTCAGAACTTGATGAGCTCAACGATTTGACGAACAATACCAAAGAAAGGACACCAGGGGTGCGGGTTGTTCGAAAGAGATACCGCGGCCCCTGGCACACAGGCAACTGAGGGAACACGGGTGGGTTTTAGTCAGTAAAAGTCTGACACACCCTCCTGCTCCACCCAGAGAGGGAGAAGTTATTTAAAAAAAAGGACATTTGGGTAGGCCGCATAAATTACTCAAACTGCCAGACCATGATTAAAACTAAATGAGAAAAAAGGAAGAAGAAAGAGAAAGCGTGCCGAGGGGTATGTAATGGCTGGTCACCCATCCACGAACCGAACGCAGCAAACATAGCTTTATCTCAATAGACCAGATACCTATTGTGAAGGCCGCAGGAATCTGCTGAATGCGGGAAGCACAGAACCCAGTCGAAGTGGTGGAGCTTGGGGGAGCCCTATGTCCAGCAAAGGACGTTTTTCGGCTGAAATTATAATGACGAAAACATTAATTTTTATATTAGCAGGTAGCCTAAAAAAACATTTTGACATTGGTATTGAAACATCGAAGTTGATAACTTGTCAAACTTTAGCAAAGGCGATTTCTACAATAAAGCCCACGAAATTCAATATTTGTTCAATATTTTTGCGAAGTTTTGTATTTTGCGGGCTTTCTCTTTAAGTGGGGCTAGAATTTGACAAGTACCCAACTTTCGATTCTCAATTTAGAAACCGGGTGTGAGTTCCGGGTGCTTTTAATCGCCTCAAAGGATGAGCAGATCCTTAGTGACAAAGCCTAGTTTTAAACAACAAGAGGTTTAGAGACAAACAATGACATGATGTGGACAATTGTCTCATGGTTCCCCATAACAATGCCCTCTATCCCTTAGGACCAAAATTTTGAGATCATTTGAAGATAATTGTGTGTTTAAATACTATAATAGTAGAGAGGCACATGTGTTCATGTGTTGCAAGCTACGAGAACAGAACGATAACTAATGAATCTGCAATGCAAAACAGTAAAGAACAAAGGCGAACTTCCAAACAAATTTGTTGACCTTTTTTAGCGTCTGCCGATGAAAAAAAAAATACAGTTTTGTCTTTAGTTAGTTATACTTTTATACGAATTTAGGAATTAAAGATAATGCAGTTTGAAGTTCTAGAGGTTATGTCTTGTCAACGACAGCCCCTTATCGAAAAGACGACATTGATTACGACTTTTTTCCAGACTTCGATCTTGTAGGCTACTAGTATAATTTGATAAAACTTAATAAATTATTTCATCGGTATCTATTACAGTGACATTAGTAGACGCTTAATAATTCCATCAACAATTTCCTCGCCTTTGTTCTTTTATATTACGATAAAATCATGGGAACTAAGTATTTCACCACAATCATAAAGAAATATTATACAAATTAATATCTCTTAATAGCCGAATTGATAAACACTTTCTACATAACTGCGTATATACAGGGTGTAACAGAAACCCTTTTACTATCCTTAAGCACTAAAGATAACAGCTGGTATAGAATCACTATACATAGTTTGAGCTCAAAATAAAATACTGTAAGAATTCATACCAATTTTTCGGTTTCATATGTTTCTTAAATTCAAATCATAACAAACGTGTCACCACACTTCGTAGGTCAATAACTTTCCATGTTACTTGCCAATATCATGTTAAATCTCGTCCGAATGATGTGTTTATTCAATTTGATGATTTGGTTTCTGGTATCAATGTATTGAAAATTCTCATAACTTCCGAACATGAAATGATAGGATTAAAAAACCCTTTCAATATCGTTTGATATCATCCAAAGGAGCCGTGCCCTTGGTATGTATATAGCCTTTCCGTTACACGTTGTATATTATAGAAAATATTGAATGATAATCCATCTCCCTAATTTAATCTCATCCGTCATCGTATTACTTATTAGCGCATCCCTATTATGTGTTAGTTCAAATGCAAATGATTTTAACTATTAACATTATCATTATTGAATTCAGTGATTTGAACGTATTGTATGACAACAATAGCGATTGCGAAGCATAAATTGCGTGCAGAAGCGAGTGATAGATCGTGAGTTCGATCTATCTTCTACAAGTGTAGTGTCATCATTTGCGTAGCATTTTTGTAACTATTTTGGGGTCACCTTGCAGTCTAACCGGATACAGCTTAAAACCAGTATTTTACATATAGTGACTGTCTATCTGACCTCTACAAAACAGTTACTTGTTTATACTGATTTCAGATTTCTGACATTACCAAAGATGCACGAATTACACCCAGGATCAAGGTACGGATCTTGATCGACCTCGGCAAGCGTAGCTTATCCTTGCCCTGGAGTTGCATAAGGGAGGCACTCCGGTATCACCGGATGCCGACCTACCTCTGTCGTGTGGTCGAGGCCTATTTGACGGACAGGGCCGTCATCTACCCCGGTCACCTAGGAGAATGGAACCGGCGAGAGATGTCGTGCGGTGTCCCACAGGGATCGGTCCTGGGGCCGCATCTGTGGGACATCGGATACGACTGGGTGCTGCGCGCCGACCTCCCTAGCGGCGTCAGTGAGTTTGCTACGCTGACGACACGCTGGTCCTGGCGCAAGGGAGGTCGTACCAGGCAGCGGCCGACTTAGGAACACACGGGGTTGCGACAATCGTGGATAGGATCCGGCAACTGGGACTCGAAGTGGCCTTGCACAAGTCCGAGGCCATGCGGTTTCATGGCCCTCGGAATGCGCCACTGACGGGTTCCCAGATAACGGTGGGAGGGGTTCACATCGGCGTCGAGTCGACGATGAAGTACCTAGGACTCGTCCTCGACAGCCGGTGGAACTTCGCGGAGCACTTCCGACGTTTGGCTCCCAGACTGGAGCGGGCCGGGGCTGCCTTGAAGCGGCTCCTGCCCAATCTGGGGGGGCCAAACGCCTCCTGCCGGAGGCTCTACGCGGGGGTCGTGCGGGCCATGGCCCTATACGGGGCGCCGGTGTGGGCGCCCACATTGGGGCGCCAACCAGCACGCCGGTTGAAGGCGGCCCATAGGGTCATGGCCATCCGGATGATCCGGGGATACCGCACGATCTCCGGTGAGGCGGCGGGCCTCCTTGCCGGATTGCCGCCATGGGATCTGGAGGCAAAGGTCCTCGCGCACACTTGGGAGTGGCGCGAGGAGGCCAAACGCCGGGGCGTAACTCCGCTGCCGCGGGAAATCACGGCACGGCGGACAGAGCTCCGGCAGGATCTCATGGCGACGTGGAAGGTGCGATTGTCGCAACCCAGTGCTGGGCACGCCACGATCGCGGCGGTAAGTCCCCTCTTTGAGGAGTGGTTTGAGAGGCGGCATGGCGTCCTCACCTTCCGCCTGACACAGGTCCTCACCGGACACGGTTGTTTCGGGAGGTTCCTGTTTCGGATAGGGCGGGAGGAAACGCCCGGGTGTTTCCATTGCGAAGATCGCCCTGAGGACACGGTGGAGCATACGGTGGAGGTCTGCCCGGCTTGGGCGGAGCATCGCCGTGTCCTCGTGGACGTGATCGGCGGCGGCGATCTCTCGCGTCCGACCCTGGTCCAGGCCATGGTACGGAGCGAGAGGGCATGGCTAGCAGTCGCCTCCTTCAGCGAAGCAGTTATGCTCGCAAAGAGGGAGGTGGCGCACGTGAGGGAGATGCAATACATGCGCCCTCACAGCCGTGGCCTTCGCAGGACACGCCCTGGGCGTCGGGAATCCCAGGCTGATTCCCGGCCACCGTAGGCGCGGGCTTGCGGACGGCGAGTAATGGGTAGCTCGCTGTCCGGTAACGACCAAGCCCGGGTCGACGGCGCATTGTGTTCCACGCGCGCCTCAAAGAGCAACTGATGGGGCCCGCAAGGGCCGATGCCTGCCAGGGGTGCGGGTTGTTCGAAAGAGATACCGCGGCCCCTGGCACACAGGCAAGTGAGGGAACACGGGTGGGTTTTAGTCAGTAAAAGTCTGACACGCCCTCCCGCTCCACCCAGAGCGGGAGAAGTTATTTGATGATTTCCCACCCAGAAAAAAAAAAAAAAAAGCGTAGCTTATCCTGAGGTCTTGTGCTCCTGTTGTTATAGCCCCTTCGTTCTACAAATAGAGTACATTCCATATACTTACACAGCCAGAAATCGTTTAAAAGGAGCAACAAAATGTTATAAAGGTAAATAACGATGAATCAGACACTAAAAAGTACGCCATAACATTACATTAGAGACGTATGTAAGTAACTATAGGCCCATCCTTCCGGGTTTTGTTCGAATACTTACTTCTATATAAAGTTAATAGAATTACCCACCATGGTGTGGTACGGACTATTAAACAAATGTCATAGTTACAGTCCTAGAGTTCAAATCTCTCCCATTGAACTGCAGTAATAACCATCCCAGGATAAAGGCTTATTTAGCTTAATTGGTGAGATTAACACAAATGTTAGTTTACTAGTTTACATTATTACAGTTGTAATATTTAATGTACCTCTATCGCACCTGACGTTATTTTGCTTCCTTAATAATGATAAGGTATTTACATATGTATAACGGTAAATTTTTAGCCGACTCAAAAAGGACAAGGTTCTCAATTCGTCTGGATTTTTTGTTTATGTTTGTTTCGCGTTAATCCGGAAATTGTGGATCAATTTCGAAAAATATCTTTTAATGCATAGGGTATGCGTCAGAGGTATTTTTTTTTTGGGTTTCCACCCAAAAAAAAATCCACATCCCAATCAGCAAATAACTTCTCCCGCTCTGGGTGGAGCAGGAGGGCGTGTCAGACTTGTACTGACTAAAACCCACCCTTGTTCCCTCAGTTGCCTGTGTGCCAGGGGCCGCGGTATCTCTTTCGAACAACCCACACCCCTGGCAGACATCGGCCCTTGCGGGCCCCATCAGTTGGTGCCGACATCTCTTTGAGGCGCACGTGGAACACAACGCGCCATCAACCCAGGCTTGGTCCTTACCGGACAGCGAGCTACCCATTACTTGCCGTCCGCAAGCCCGTGCCTACGGTGGCCGGGAATCAGCCTGGGATTCCCAACGCCCAGGGCGACTCCTGCGGCGACTAAGACCGTGAGGGCGCATATACTGCATCTCCCTCACGTGCGCCGCCTCCCTCTTTGCGAGCATTACTGCTTCGCTGAAGGAGGCGACGGCTATCCATGCACTCTCGTTCCGTACCATGGCCTGGACCAGGGCCGGACGCGAGAGATCGCCGCTGCCGATCGCCTCTATGAGGACACGGTGGTGCTCCGCCCAAGCCGGGCAGACCTCCACCGTATGTTCCACCATGTCTTCAGGGCGATCTTCGCAGTGGAAACACCCGGGCGTTTCCTCCCGCCTTATCCGATACAGGAACCTCCCGAAACAACCGTGTCCGGTGAGGACATGCGTCAGGCAGAAAGTAAGAACGCCATGCCGCCTCCCAAGCCACTCCTCAAAGAGGGGACTGACCGCCGCAATCATGGCGTGCCCAGCACTCCGCCGGAGCTCGGTCCGCTGTGCTGCGATTTCCCGCGGCCCGTGGACCCATATAAATTTCAATAACTTTACTTGGGAAGTTTTTGCGTTAGCTTTGGTAATATGTATTTAATCCACTTTGTGTATTATCTTGATGATGTTCTAATACTTCACGTCACTGTCGCAAGCGCGACTGCTGAGCGTGGGGTCCTGGGTAATATTCCCAAGTCGGGCAAAACGTTATTGGGAATTTACCAATAATAGCCCGGAATTTGGAAGTTGGCGGTGTCATACGCCCGTGCCTCGGAAAGCACGTTAAGCTGTTGGTCCTGAACCTAATCTCTCTCCGGTCATGTCGGATTGTGCGTCCCATCGGATTATAAGAGTGATGGAAGAGCGAGTGCACCTGTGTCTGCGCAAATACTTATGCACTATAATATCTCCCACGCCAAGGCTAGTCTCCGTAGAGATTGGTCGCCATGGACGAAATACGCTCTGGAGGACTATACTTCCTGTCACTGTTGGTAACATAGCAAGTATACGTATTGGTGGCGGGTAGGTACCATCACTAAAATGTTATTTTATTCATCAAAATGAAAGAAATTGTTTTTTTCTTTACCTTCATAAATGTTGCAATATATTTAACACTTATCATTATTTTCTCCTTTTTTGCTTTTGTATACTAAAAAAACAAAATCTCTGTTACATTGCTACTGGAGTATTTCGCATTTTTTATCCTTGAAGGACTTTTCCTGCTCTCCACTCCACACAATCTCAAGTTATGATAGGTCTTTGTATCGCTATCACATAACTATCAGGATACAAAAAGGTGATATATGTTCTTGACATGACTTGAGGCAACATACTTACCCAGTTTCCCTTAAGAGGCCGTATGTGAAATTTTGTCGATTTCACTGATTAACTTGATTTTACTTACGTACTACGTAAATTTTACTGTAAAGTAAAAATACTGCATTTCCATAAGTTTTAATGCACTTTATGAAAGATCGATTCAATTATAATCTAATGAATGGGCTCCTTTTTTATAATTTGATTTTGATTTATCGTCCTCAAACTGGCGACTGTTTTGTGAATTTAGCTGTAAGAGTGTTTTGTGTAATATCACATTAATCAGCAAAACCGGAAAAAGTCGTATACGGGCTCTTAAGCTGTTTTTCTATTCGAAGTATGAAGGATAAATTTGACAAATGACTACAAGTTGGGCAGATAACGGAAGTTTTTTTTTATTATTATCAGAGCGTGACGCAGTTACAATAAGTTTCGTTTACACAGTGAATTTTCCGGTGACCAATAACCGAATGAAAGTTTGTTCTGTAAATACGAAATCGCTGATGTATGAAAATTTTCGGACCAAACCATTTTTATCTGGTTTCCGGCGCGTTGGTGTCCGCAATCATGTTGTTGAATGATTCGAATTGTTTTGTGTTTTGTTGCGGTTTTATTTTAATTCATTAACAGTGTCCAGGTTTTTTAATCAAAAATGTTATCAAACAAATCTGTAGGTCGTTTTATTTCCTGTCACAACCATTTTCACTTTAGCTTTAATTGGAACAGTTTTAATTGCTTAACCCTATTGCTTTCAGTATTTAAAAGCGTTTAGATATAAACTCGTCACGTTTTTGAAGTGAAAACTTTAGGCGCGTTGAGCATTTTTTGAGATGGGAAAAAACAATTGAACTCGCGACACCTTTACCGACACCTCTGTATATAAGTTAGTTTTAGTTGAAGAAATTGTAATATAATTTATGTAGTAGTAGTTTATAATAATGAATAAAAAACACTTCATTTAAAAGTATTTCCTGCACAATAAAATATTTCCTGACGATTCAAAAAGTACACACGTAAATTGCTCGAGTTTTCACTTCTGTCTGCACTCCCGGAGTGCCACTGTTTTTTGACGTGACAACGTCTTATAATTCGACGGAGCCGGCTGCACGCACGAAAAAACATGACTCATGCGGCGTTACCTCGCTCTGAGGCGTTCCATTTAAGGCTTGTGCAAGCGAGAGCGCGGAACGAGCGACAAAGAGGCACAGTCGGCCTCTGCGTTCGGCAGCGTTCGACATCTGTCTCTCTCCTACTTGAGTGAGCGATGCGTCCGCGTGGACAGCTGCTATACAATAATCATATAATAATGAACTCTGTGACAATAATACATTTACATGTTTTCGTCAAGTATGAAGTGCAGTGAAAAGTGAATGTGCAATTGTTTATATTTATAGTAATAAGGTACCACTCAACGATGATTAAATACTCGTCCTAAGCTCCTAAGATAAAGATGAGTTATTTAACCAGCTTTTGCCAGCGGCTTCGCCCGCGTGGATATCGGAAATTATCCCACGGGAACGTACTTTCGGAATAAAAAGTATTTTATGTGTTATTCCAGGTTACAAAATATCTGTATGCCAAATTTCATTCAAATCCGTTCAGCCGTTTTTGCGTGATTGAGTAACAAACATCCAAACATTTAAATATACAAACTTTCACATTTATAATATATGTTAGATTAGTAGGATATAAAAATAATTTTAAAATAACTAAGATTTCTGATTAAGTGGTTCAATAAGATGACCATTACCACCTTTTACTGACCTACTAGAAAAATATCTAGATCAAAACTGTAATCATGCCAAGGATACTATTATGTAGATACTTACTGCCATATCAACACCCATAATCGTTTCAATAAACTACTTAGTAGTCTACCAAAAATCTCGAAGGGTGAATCGAGACTCGTAACGCACTATAACCACATTATAATACAAAAAGAATACCATAAAAAATATTTATTTTCATGCCTTACCATTTCTCCATGGAATACATTCACAGGGGAAAATCTACCAATTTCCCTTAAGCCGAGGTTTTATGCGCGGAATACGGAATCACAACGTATAAAATACTAATTGTATTTGGTCGCAGATGGAGACTTGAAGCGCAGTTCTAGATGTTTTATTTAATTAGATAATACCAAAAGTGTATTATATTATATACTACTTATACGTGAAGGGCGGGCGTTTTGGGGAACTGTCTTATGTACTTTTGATGTTCAAAAAGTGCTGACTCTCACCCTAGTTTGAATAAATGACTTTTGATTGATTGATTGATTGAAGCAAATATTTGGTACCCCTTTTTACGAAAATTATGCGAACGGAGGAGTATGAAAAGTTAATATGGGGAAAAAAAGGAAAGGGGGGTTGAAGATATTTTTTTAAATTATGGTCTGGTATTATAGAAAGAGGTAAGTAATTCGTACTCGAATACCTGTACTATAACGACGAAGAAGAGGTCTTTAAATCGAGGCCAATTTTTTAAAATTATTCATACAGGATTGCATATGTAAGCAGCGGGCACGCCCTTTATGCCTGGAGGCTTTTATTTAAATTGTAAGTTCTGTTTGCGTTTATTTTGTATTAATGATTGTTTTATTTCAACTTGTGTATAAGTGTTTTATTTTTTGATGGCATATTGGCGTGCGCTAGCTGACATATGGCAAATTTAATGTTTTTTTTTAGTCCGTAATATTAATTACTTACTATTGTATAGAATCTAGTTCTTTAACAGACAGCTGTGCTGCTGGGGAGTTTGTTGCGCCACTTCTTCTTCTACTAGGAAGTGGTGAAGGGCGGGCGTTTTGGGGGACTGTCTTATGTATTTTGGCGTTTGAAAAGTGCTAATTCTCAGCCTAATTTGAATAAATGACTTTTGATTTGATTGGTTGTTGACACTTTTGAATTGAAACCCACTCCTTCCTGGCACAAGTACTTGAGTTAGTTCTGAAAGTTAAGGAATATGTATTTATTTATTTTAAAAAGCACAACCACATCACATACATTCAACTGACGAGTATGCTACAAATAATCTTAACAAATAAAGGACGAATGTACATGACAATTACGGTGCATATACCCAATAGACATTTAGGCGTCAATTAGAGCTTGTTTTAGAACTTAACGGGAGATATAAAGGCGCTAGACCAGCAGCACTTACAACTAATGGCGACAAAAGAGTATAGACAAGCGAAATATTTCACTTAGAGCTATACCAAAGAGTTACAAGGACAATAACAGGCTAAATTTAAAGGTTAATGACATATAGCAGTAATTTTTAACACTACAATACGGGTAAAGCATCTTATGTTATAATTTTAAGTGAATCGTACAATTATAAGAACTAAATAAGAAGTAAGCATTGACTACAACCCCCCAAAGTATTATGCAAGCGATAATTAACTCCCACCAAGAACCAAAAGTTTCACAAAAGCAATAATTACCACTACCAGTTCTACAATTGTGCTTGTAAACTCTTATTTACCACCAAATGCCTAAAGAGGTATAAAACTCTCTTATGTTACGTAAACTTAAACAAAAGGAACATTTTTCGCTTTTAGTGCTTAATATGACTTCTGTATCACTTTAGGTAGAGTAATAGAGCTTAATTCCACTTCGGAACCCCTTATTTCTTCATTTGTCGAAAATATGTCATTGATATCAATGGCGACGCTACTAAAAATGTGGAACTGGGTTCCGTAGGTAAATGATTTTCCAGCAAATGTATGTGTAAGTGGTGCTACGACTACAAGCGATCAAGAGGAAGTCTGTCTTAATAGTAATAGTAAAATTATTATTAAGACACGTTTTTTTTGACACACGATAACAAAATAAAATGAAAAAAAAAAATAAAGTGCAATAAAGTATCCCTAGATCCCACACTAGGACACCCTGTGTCGTGAGATCTAGTTATTTACAAGTTAATAGACCTATTATAAGTACACTAGTGGGTAGTTCAGTTTGGTTGCTTACTCTAAACAACATTTAAACTTACATATCCAGAGGAAACATGCAAAATACAATGAAAAGGTTTGTGTAGTGTAATGTAGTGTAGATGGTATGTATTTGTAGTTATGTGTATGTATGTGTATTTATGTGTATTAAAGGGATGTGATACGCCTAGGTGAGCATTTCCGAAGGATTTAAAGTAAGTGAGTTAAATGAGCTTCAGTCCTTGCATAGTCCTGAGCTGATAGCCACTAAATAACTTTTATTTTACAAGAGCGCTTTGGAGAACCTACTATGTCTAGAATTTTATTGACTTTTTCATAAGGAGTTACTATTCACGTATTTGCAACCCTCTTATCACCGAACGAGTTAATTAACGATATTTTACTCTATTGTTAAAGGAGTTAATTTTCGCCTATTTACCACGTTTTTATTGCTTCTAGTTCCAGTTATCGCTATTATAGCTCTCTTAACCCAATCTGTAACTCTGCTTTACCGTGATTAAGCAACCTAAGGTAATAAAAGTGTGCCCATTTAAGGGGTATAGTAGAGTTATAGCGCGCTCTAGCTCCGAATGCGTACCACTTATTTATAACTCTAGGATCTGCTTAGCGCTCTAGATTCACTATAGCTCTTGTATTAGCGCCTAAGTGTTAGTTGGGTAGCATTAATCAAAATATCTTGCTGCCTTGATATACTAAACTAAACAATATACTAAACTAAAATAAACTACAGTAAAACAGACTAGCATAAATAGGCCGAGTTACACCCAAAACCAACAAAAAAAGTTAAGAAATACAAATAATATTGATTAAAAATAGAAACAATAAAAATTTAATTGAATTGAGATTAAGAAAAACTTGGCAAGGATAGCGTGATTTTCTTTCTGAATCCCGAAAGCTTGTCGCTGAATATTATTATTACTAGTAGTAGTATTAATACTTAAACCACTTTACCAGACGTCTTATAAATCATCCGACCTTGCTGATCACGAGTAGTATTAGAAAGTCGTTGCTGCCCATTCCCCATCAACATAAACTCTTGGTAATATTTTAGGACAGCTACTTACGGAAGGAGTGGCCCTATTTTATTTTTCTCCCTGAATCACAGATTTATAATGGACTTGTCAAGCTTAAAAGACATTTTTAATATTGTCGCTCCATCGTTGATATGATTTTTTTTTTTATAAAATTTCGAAATTCCAAATTATATTTACAACAACCCACCAACCAACAACAACAACTTGCAACTTGCAACTTTCCAACTTACATTTTGGTGACTCCGTTTACGAAAACCCTCTATAGTAGTCATAGAAGCAAAAAATTGAAAGAATGACATCTACCATCCCGCACTATGCCCGCGTGCATTACGGCCCACTCCCTCTCACAGAGAGGAGGCCTGTGTCCCAGCAGTGGGAACGTTATAGGCTGACTATGATGATGATGAGACCTGATATGTCTATTAGACATTGGAAGCCCACGTAGAAGGCATAGTAGAAAATGAATTGTGAGTATACCGCGTGCGTGACCCTTAAAGTTTTCAGTTTTTACTAGGGCAAAAATGCTACAAAACCGTTACCATCCATCAACTTTGTCCATAACATTATACGACGTTTTGCTCATAAAACTGTTTATAAATAAGAACAAAAATAAAATGTTGGATGAACCTAATAACTTATCAGACTTAGTTGCGTTCTCGTTCAGTTCAATCTAATCAGTGCTACGGCGTAGGCAGCGTAGACTTTTCCGTAGCAGAGAGAGGCACGTAGCTCCCATACTATGAATACATTTATGAAACTACTAGAGACGTCCCGCAGCGCTGCCTAGAATTTCAGTCCTAACTTTCTCAACGCTGTGATTTATTTTACGATTATGACATTTTCAGAACAAAGAAATGGGTTTGAGTACTGAGAAATTTCCTGCAATATTATGATTCAGAAATAAACGAGCAAGTTATATAGGCCATTAGAGGCATTTCGGTGTGAAAAACAAAAGTAAACCAGAGTTCAAATCTTCTGTCATCCCAAGAATTGTATGTATGGAACACGGGGTATGGAATAATTATTCTTATTATACCCAATTTGACAAATGACAATGTTCTCAAAGAAAAAACCATTCTCAAACAGGTATGCAGACGTATTTTGGAATAACAATAATAATATGTTCCGTGCGACAGATATCAAGCTTGTAATCAAATCAGAACTTCTGCCAATTACACGTTTCATTTGCAACGGTACAAACAATATAAGTTGACTACTTTTATTCCAGCTCATGCTGAACCATTTCTGTTGGTATCTTTTTTGGCTAACGTAACATAGCGTTGGTCTGCTCAATTAGATATCATTGAATTTTTTAAACGTTACAGACGTTTAAAATATTCAGTTGCAATGACCTTTTTTATCTCAGTATTAGAATACTGACCAACCACACCACCACCTGTTATTTAAATACAAAAACAATTGTTCTCCTAAAATACACATCATTTTGGGTTTTATAAATACAAATAAAACAGAAACAGAAATTGCTGGCTAAAGCACACGTTTACGTTCAAAATTAATATTATGTTAATTATATTTGATCGTTTGAACAAAGTTGTAGCGTAGATAATAAGGGTCGGTGACATAGTAAAATTAAATTAAGGACGGGAGGCGTAAGAAGGGACGATTTGTATGTTGTAACGTTATACTTTGCTTGTAACATACTCATATAAATTAATAAGAGTCACCGGTAATAAGCTCACCTTGTTAGTCTTACGACATTTCTTTTTCTAGATAAATGTGACGATATCAGTCGGACTCTTTAGCGGAGTTTATCGGAAGCTGCGATGCTGAAGGATTTTTTCGAGGATCCCGAACGTACCTACGCGTATCTTGAAAACAGATACGTTTTTTTTTTTTGAAGTGGTGTAGGTATCCGATACCCGAGCCAAGACTTGTCTTTGATAAAAAGAACCGACTACTGGTAAAAAATAGCAAAGACAAAGTGAAAAATAGCTTTAATTTCGGAAGTCGGTGACTTTGCATATCCAAGCGTGGTGGCCAAGTGTGGTGGCCAAGTGTGGTGGCCAAGTGTGGTGGCCAAGTGTGGTGGCCAAGTGTGGTGGCAAAGTGTGGTGGCCAAGTGTGGTGGCCAAGTGTGGTGGCCAAGGTGTGCGCATGCGGCCAGCGCATGCGGCCAGCGCATGCGGCCAGTGTTGGCGCGGCCAGTGTTGGCGCGGCCAGTGTTGGCGGCCAGTGTTGGCGGCCAATGTTGGCAGCCAATGTTGGCGGCCAGTGCTGGAGGCCAGTGTTGGTGGCCAATGTTGGCGGCCAGTGTTGGCGGCCAGTGTTGGCGGCCAGTGTTGGTGGCCAATGTTGGTGGCCAGTGTTGGCGGCCAATGTTGGTGGCCAATGTTGGTGGCCAATGTTGGTGGCCAGTGCTGGAGGCCAGTGTTGGTGGCCAATGTTGGCGGCCAATGTTGGCGGCCAGTGTTGGCGGCCAGTGTTGGCGGCCAGTGTTGGCGGCCAGTGTTGGCGGCCAATGTTGGCAGCCAATGTTGGCGGCCAGTGCTGGAGGCCAGTGTTGGTGGCCAATGTTGGCGGCCAATGTTGGCGGCCAGTGTTGGCGGCCAGTGTTGGCGGCCAGTGTTCGTGGCCAATGTTGGTGGCCAGTGTTGGCGGCCAATGTTGGTGGCCAATGTTGGCGGCCAATGTTGGCGGCCAATGTTGGCGGCCAATGTTGGTGGCCAATGTTGGCGGCCAATGTTGGTGGCCAATGTTGGTGGCCCATGTTGGTGGCCAATGTTGGTGGCCAATGTTGGAGGCCAATGTTGGTGGCCAATGTTGGTGGCCAATGTTGGTGGCCCATGTTGGTGGCCAATGTTGGTGGCCAATGTTTGTGGCCAATGTTGGTGGCCAATGTTGGCGGCCAATGTTGGTGGCCAATGTTGGTGACCCATGTTGGTGGCCAATGTTGGTGGCCAATGTTGGTGGCCAATGTTGGTGGCCAATGTTGGTGGCCAATGTTGGTGGCCAATGTTGGCGGCCAATGTTGGTGGCCAATGTTGGTGGCCAATGTTGGCGGCCAGTGTTGGTGGCCAATGTTGGCGGCCAATGTTGGCGGCCAGTGTTGGCGGCCAGTGTTGGCGGCCAGTGTTGGCGGCCAGTGTTGGCGGCCAATGTTGGCAGCCAATGTTGGCGGCCAGTGCTGGAGGCCAGTGTTGGTGGCCAATGTTGGCGGCCAATGTTGGCGGCCAGTGTTGGCGGCCAGTGTTGGCGGCCAGTGTTCGTGGCCAATGTTGGTGGCCAGTGTTGGCGGCCAATGTTGGTGGCCAATGTTGGTGGCCAATGTTGGTGGCCAATGTTGGTGGCCAATGTTGGCGGCCAATGTTGGCGGCCAATGTTGGTGGCCAATGTTGGTGGCCAATGTTGGCGGCCAATGTTGGTGGCCAATGTTGGTGGCCCATGTTGGTGGCCAATGTTGGTGGCCAATGTTGGAGGCCAATGTTGGTGGCCAATGTTGGTGGCCAATGTTGGTGGCCCATGTTGGTGGCCAATGTTGGTGGCCAATGTTTGTGGCCAATGTTGGTGGCCAATGTTGGCGGCCAATGTTGGCGGCCCATTAGAGGCGGCCAGTGCTGCATCACAAATTACAAATACTAAAATTATCATTTGTCATTCTACAAATACTCTCTCTCTTTTCTCTTCTTTCTTAGTTTCTAGATAACAAACATTGCGGTAAAACAAAAAAGTGAACGGATCCATTTTTGTGGGCTGTAAAAACGCCAGCGGCGTTAGTATGAAGCTTTATTTCTGCTCAGATATATGTGTTACCCCGCTGCATATTAACTATATGCTGCGCAGTAACATATATCCTATAGTATAGGAATACACAGTACATAGTATTGGAAGCTGACCCCGACATAAGGGCAAAGGTTAGGAAAAGGCTAAGCAGATTGATTGTGTACCCCAAAATGTTTGTGCAATTTGGAATGTTTTTACATCCCACAAAAATGGATCCGTTCACTTTTGCTATACCACAATGATACGACAACCTCTTTTGTATCCAGAAACTAAGGACTAAAAAGAAGAAAATATAAGAAAATAATTTTAGTATTTGTAGAATGTTTCCAATCACACATAGCTCTACGTAACAGTAGGCCTATATTTCGTCTGTCGTCTAACAACTCGTAATCCTACAATTTGCTTTGCGTATCTCTACGAGCATTTTGTTGGCCACAATGCGTTGCGGAGAAATTTATTGCTAACATACGAACATTTATTTCCTAACTAAGTGATTCATTGTCTTCTGGTTACTTAGTTCTGGTCCAAATGGAATATAGTACACGCAATGATAATACATATAATCTACTTAATCTAGGTGCCTTACTATCATGTAGCAATTAGAGGGATCTGTGAATAAACACATACATATTTTAGCAGGACTGTTCATAAACAGTATACCATAGTCTATCTGGGTAACTTTGGATTTGGAAAAAGCTAGTCCAATTCTTCTAGAAGAGATTCTTTAGAGTAAAATGGCAACAGACAAAGCCACTGATACATTACTTATCTACATTGTTTAAAGACGTTTAAAATTCCTCTGTTTGTAAAATATCTAGGTATTCGTCGAAACAATTTTATTACATTTATTTTTCGTTTTATTTATTGTTTTGGTACAAAGGATGGAAACATCGTTAGATATTATCGTAGACACTGTACAGGTTCTAATAAAAACAATGACCTGTTGGTCTAAAGTACAGGCTTCGGCTTACCTAAGGCACCAGTCGTACAGTATCTTTCTTTAAGCCCACGAAAAAAGTACCTATGTGAAAATAACTCCTTGAACGTGTATTTAGAAATGAATTCAAATCGGAAGGTTGGCAAATTAAAGATAAGTATTGTTTCGGCAAGTGAAAATCGTTATAATTTACTCTGTGTAACTAAAAAATCGGGAGTATATTTATGTGCGTCAAAATTTTTGTGAAACATTTCGCACGCTTCAATGAGTTTTATTTCGTTTTATACGCTCTGGGAACCTAATAGTATTAACCTGGGGCCTAAAAATATTATTGTTGGCCTCAACATCGCCCTAGGCTACACCAGATAACTACGAAATAAAACATTTAAAAGGTTTACCAATTTACCTTGCGAAACTGTTAACAAGCCTGACTAGACTTGTTAACAGTTCTGGCACAATTCCGCTACCTACAGCTCTGCTGATTAGTCAATCAGCAGGGTTGGTAGCGGAGTTTATTGGCAAGGATAGACTGAACCTAATTACGTACGTCAGAATCGACGCTTATGAAGGTTCTTTTAGTGAACCCCTCATACATTGGACAACTGTCGCTTACAGAATGTTACTTACAATAGACATGAATCCTATTTCCTACTATCCTATTTAGCCTATTTTACATAAATTGTTGTTTTAAATCTTATTTTAAATTTATTACTTAAGTAGTGTAGCTTATTAGTGATTTAGTTTTTATTATCTTTTTTTTATGTGTTTAATATTTGTATTGTGCTTAGTAAGTTTGTAATATTATTATTGTTTGTAAAAGAAAAGAAAGAAAAAAAGAAAAGAAAGAAAGAAAGAAAGAAAAAGTATTTATTAATACTTTTTCTTTCTTTCTTTCTTTCTTTACTATCCCACTATAATATCATACATTTGAAAGTTTGTGAGTTTGGATGTACAGATGTTTGTTACTCTTTCACGCAAAAATGGCTAAACGAATTTGAATGAAATTTGGCGCACAGGTAGTTTGTAATCTGGAATAACACATAGGATACTTTTTATCCCGAAACTACGTTTCTGTGGGATAGTGTTCGACCTACGCGCGAGCGACGCCGCGGGCTGAAGCTAGTAATATTATAAGTGTGAAAGTTTGTGAGGATGGATGGATGTTTGTTACTCTTTCATACAAAAATTACTGAACGGATTTGGATGAAATTTGACACATACATAGATAGTTTATAATCTGGATTAACACATCGGATATTTTTTATCCCGGTAGTTAATACCTTCCCGTGGGATGGTTTCCACGCTTTACCTAAGCCAGTATATAAATACTAGCTTTTGCCAGCGGTTTCGCCCGCGTAACCCAAGTTACACAAAAGTTTAACAAATTAAACGCCTGCCTCATAAATCGCCCTGTCTATTGGTGAAAATTGCACGAAAATCCTGTCAGTCGTTTTCTAGTTCATCGCGATCAGACAGACAGACGCGGCGCGGGCTTTGTTTTATAATATGTATTGATATAAGAGGACTTCAAAGATGAGATGTAGTAGTAATGCGAAAAAGTTATAAAAACACACTGTAATTACACTTACCCATTCTCTAAAAATACTTACCTAAGTAATAAAAACTATTCTCATTCACTTTTCACTTTTTTATCATTTACATTTTGTGTTTCACGAACTGTTAGCAAATAGATGTTACTCCTTCTTTTTCTTTCATGAACGTTTTACCATACTTACAGTAAATTTTTCGTTCATTTACCAATGTCTCACATACATTAGTCAAAACTTTCACCATGCCATTGCTTGGTAATTTCTCCGTACCATCAATCTCTCCATATGTCCTCAAAGAAGCCGCAGCCTCCTCAAATGACTTTCTACGGTAATTTCCAATTCTCCATACATTTGCACGAAATTGAATAATGGGTTTAATCAATGGTCGCATGGAGATGTGAAATGAGTACCTATGTATTATTGAAATAAGTACCTAGTGTAATATTGGTTGGTGAATAATTTGCTTTGATATGTGGATATCATAGGTTAGTATTGAAACGTAAGTTCATTAAATGCCGACGTTAATTAGTGCGTATTCAGTGTGGTTGGCTGTAGTTCCACGAATTACAGTAATACTGTATCTTAAAGGCGCTATTCATTTCCACGTTGCGATTGAGTCGCATAAAATGTCGCTGAAAATCAGCGATCGAGATATTCATATTTTGCATCGCTGTTTTGGGTAGATGTGACGCATATTTTCTCCCAACTTGTATTTTTTTGTGTTTGTGTGTTCTTTCTCTGCGTCATGTTCATCCAAACATTATTTTTTTTCGTTTTCCATCTTATTATTACTCGTTATAGGTAATAAGAGTCCCTTCAAATTGTTATGTTCATCATCTTTTGCTCACGATGTGAAAAGTGTTGGAAACCTCTTTGAGTTTAATTTCCTTTCTGCTACTTTTACAAACACGGTTTGATTGATTCCGTGTACTCAGCGAGATCGCGAAAATATAACCAACTATCCCATACATAGCTCTTCTCAAGATATGTGTTTGTTTTTCGCGATTTAGATGATGGTCCCATCTAAAAAGTGATTCAGTTTGAAGGTCTGTACTGCACCACAGCCTTAAATATTAAAAAAAAAAAAACAAAAAAAACATTCAATATATGTTAGTGCTTGTACCTGCATAGACGTTTAATTATTACGTAACGTGACATTTTATTATTGTATATATAATGATAAGTATAAGTTTTATGCATATATGTATTTATTGTATGTCTAAATGGTACACCACTTACTGCAGTATTGTCTCTCCTTCTCCCAAATTAATCTTACTTCTATCGATAAGACCTCCAAGTGTCGTCCTATGTAAAATTTCTACATTTCTTTGAAGAACAAGAAATACCTATACCTATTCCTGTTGTTAGAATGAGATAAACATATATATTTAGTTACGTCACTAGCGTGTCGCCGCGTCACAGGCTGGTACGTGATTAATAACACGACAGGCAATTACCTTGCATTTATCATGCCAATATTGAGCCGAGGTAACGCATCTAAAGACAATATATCATTGGTGTACATAATAAAGAGTATTCTATGTATCTATTTATTTTTGTAGCATTTAGCAAGACCCGAGGCATTTCGTGGAAAGTATTCTTTTGTAAAGATTCCATAACGGTAACATGGTTGACATGATTTCTTTGTAATGAGATGTGTTTCGTAAATATCGGGGATTTTATGACATGAAAAATGAGTAATTTGTATTGTTTACTGTTATTGTTTGTGCGCAAAGGCATGTTAAAATAAATAACTATTTTGTTTTAAAGCGGGTAATCGCGATAATTACAGTAAACGTTTTGGCTACATAATATAAAACAAAGTCGCTTTCTCTGTCCCTATATCCCTATGTATGCTTAAATCTTTAAAACTACGCAACGGATTTTGATGCGGGTTTTTTTAATAGATAGAGTGATTCAAGAGGAAGGCTTATATGTATAATACACCGACCTCCACGCGGGCGAAGCCGCTGGCAAAAGCTAGTTTCAAATAAAAAGCAACAAACAACAGTTATTGCCGTGGTACGGCAGATGGGTATTTTCAGCACGCCACGCGCTACTGAAATACCCCTGAAATAAGCTTTGTTTGCACATTAAATAATGGAACGTTTTTTAAGCCATTCGTTATTTAAATGTCGGATCGCGCCTTTATTAAAATGTCATTCGTCGTACGTGCTGCGCTCTGTGGTTGCGTCTCGTAATGACACAATATGTATTTCCATTTCAAAACAATATTTTTGTACCATTTTTGTTACCAAGAATGTTTGCCATTTCTTTTTAAATCAGTGAAATTGGTGAAATATACCTGTGGATTAATTTATGTGTTTCAATTTCCGTATTTATAATAAGCATCGGTTACACAGAATTGGCTCGAATTTTACATGCAGGCATTCGAACTTTGCAAGCAAGCTCACGTAATTAAAAGCTCTACCGCCGTACCATGGAAATTCTGTGGTTTTGTTTTAAATGTATTTGGTCAAATAAATGTATTGACCCGAGTACGGCAAGGCCAAAAGGGGTTTACTTTGACGTTCGAAAAGTGGTGATTCTCAGCCTAATTTGAATGAATGGCTTTTGATTTTATGATTTCAACAGACTATACAACCCTAGTTTTAGTAAATGCGAAACCCGAAACACGTGTCTAGTATTTTTATGTACCTATTTTTATATTAATCTATGTACAAAATTTCAAAACTGTATCATGAAAAATCAAAAAGTTATAAGCTTGTTATATTACTTGGTTGTCTACACAAACATGGTCACCACGCGCCCCCCGCGCCGACTGCGCGTCCAGCGTCCTTGTGTGCTCATTGATAATAATTAGGCAATAGGTATCTAACCATAAGGCTATTGTATTGTTATTAATTGTTGATAACATTTTCAATCACTCTTACAAAACTTTTTTTGGGAAAAAATATAACATGGTGTAAAAATTATTGGAATCGATTCAGTTACTTATTCTAAACAAACTATATTCAGGTACCGCATTTACTAAAAATAATGTTGTAAATGTACCTATGTATGTTTATTCAACCGATAAACATATATACATACATAGCCAGCATGAGGGAGCACCCTCATGCTCCTAAACTACACGTCGTATTTGGACAAAGATATGGTTATACGAAAATCAAAACGGATGTTATTTTGTTACATGTCTTGTACCTACCTTTTAGTTGGCGTTTTGTCATAATAGGGCTTTAGTTTTTTTTTTTATGTAGGTAAAGATCTGAAAGTATCATTTTATGTAAAGATGAAGATTATGGTAGAGCATTGCCTACATTTACCAGAATAGTTATGGAAATTCGTATTCAAGAAAGTGTATCGAGTACAAAAAATCTTAATACCAAACAATTTATTTAAAACAAAAAGTCAGGCCAGCGACAAAATTAAAACAAAACAAACTTTATCCAAATAATTCTTCAGTGTTTCCTTAATTTCCACGAAGCAATCGTGTACAGCTACCGAAACCACAACTGCAATCGAAAACCCACATAAAAGAGAAACTTGAACAAATAAAAAATCTAATTAGTAAGATTCCCAGCAATGAAAATAGATCGACAGAAAACTTAAAATACGCTGGAAAGCTTCGACATAATATTCATTTAAATTAAGCTCGCTGCACCCCGTTAATCGGGTTTGGAAAAGGCAGAGATGGACTTACTCCAATAATCTTCTTTGTCGTATGATTAATGTGAACCTGACCCCGATAAATGGCGACCGTATTTCCATTAATTTGGGCTAAATCGAACACCGAACCTAACGCTATAATTGCAGGTTTTATACCCACCTACTCGATACCTAAATCACATTAGATGGGATTTACTGGCTTGGCTAATTACAGCTCATAAACGGGCCGGGGCAATAGCACATTCTCATTGATTACACGCGTATCAAAATCAAAATCAAAATCAAAATATTTTTATTTCACATAAACCTGCAAGGGCACTTATGAAACGTCAGAAGCTAGGTGCACGGTTCCAATTTGTCGCTTCCTATGGAGAAGAGCCGGCAAGAAACTCCACGGTTACTCTTTTAAAAATAATTGGATTTTATAATGTTTTCAAATTACAGTGATATTAGGTATGGGAGGACAGTGCAGGCCTGTCAATAAGTACCAGGTACTTAGAGGAATGAAAATAAAGAACAGAAACTGTAGGCCTACAACGTAGCGTAACGCGTAGGTAGCCTAATTAGCCTATAATGTTCCCACTGCTGGGAAACAGGCCTCCCCACAGGGATAAGGCCATAGCCCACGAGCGGGTCCAGTACGTGTTGGTAGATGTCAGAAGTCTTCGAATTTTTGGTTCTAGGACATGCCGATTTCCTCACGATGATTTCCTTCACCGTTTTGAGAACAGAGATGTTGAAATTATTGGCACAAAGTAAAGTGCCTGCCTGGGTTCGAACACATGACCGATAGCATGTAAGTCGGGACCTTTACCACTGGGCCACTACCTACTGGTCTTCAGGCTTGCATTAACGAATTAGCACTGCTGCATGGCGATTGATTGTGTTTTCGGTAGTTGTCAATCGCTCCAAAATCAAGAAGACTCCAGACTCATATTAAAGTGTTTCACAGATTACGCAACTGCAAATACTCAGGTTGTGGGTGGCGTCATTCGCTTGCAATAGGAGACTCTCTTTTGCTCATTTGGCATCCTATTGCATTAAAAGAATGGTACTGTGTTGACTTCATTAGTCTAGAAATCTACCTACGCTGAAAGTCAGGCACGCAGCGCCAGTCGCGGGCAGCATAGCAATATTCATAACATGCATATATTTGTGCGCATGTGTACAGACACAAAACACTGTGTCTGTAGATGGAATACAAATAAATAGCCTGACGCTTCAAGGCCCCACACTAAGTACCGTAGATCAATTTCTATGAAAATTTCGTGGAATTTGTTCATCCAGAATCGCGTCATATTGTCGCATTGCGCCTGTTTGCGTGAGCCTTTACTATCAATACAGTACATTGACAAGCTTACACACACTAGAGCACCGATTAATATTTTGAATTGTACCTAGACGTTACTTCGGTACATATTTGGGATCAGTCGGGATGTAAGCAATATCAAAATAGATTAAAACTATTTTGAATGTACTGGATGTGACTGCGATGTTATAGGCTTTGCGGGTAGCGCCACAATATAACATAGAATATAATTATACTGCAGACGCGTTATTTGCCTGGATATATTCGTTGTACGTACCTATACGTTCTTGCTAAACGTTAGCACCGCTCTGAACAATGCTGGTCTCAAATTACCACTACCCGCATCCTTGTGCGTATACTGTTAAATTCAGTGAGACTTTTGTATTAGGATTCTGATTACGCACACATCAAACCTGTCCCTATTTCCTGTAAAAGGCATGCAACCGCAAAACAATGAAAGACAAATAAAAACTCTAAAAGTCATTTAACACAGTTTGAAAGTACCTACACAGGTAATATTCCCCCATGAGATATTAATTGGAGAGTATGATGCCACAAAAAACTCTTGTGTTTGCCCCTTTGTTTTTGTTATCTGTCCAAGTCCCTATGAACATACAGTAAGTTCATAATTTTATACTTAGTTCAATTTAGTAGCCATAGCCAACATTCGTGTTTTTTTGTTACATCTCTATTTTGATAAAATGTCTGTTTCATTTTTAAATTAGGAAAATTGTCTGAGTTTTTATCTTCAAAATTAACGCATTTCGTTTCCAAGATTATCTAAAACAAATAGAAAAATTAAAAAAAAACGACAAATGAGCATCACAAATTACATTGTGATACTCATTTGTTGTTTTTTTTTTTGTATCGTCTAACAATCAAACTTACGTTCATTTTAAAATCCGTATCTACACCGGTATGTTCGCATACCGAAGTTATTCGTCTAAGCATGTGATAATCAAGAATAGAACACATGATCGATCAAAAACAAGTCAATATCTCAACATAAGCAATCAGTCAATTCCCGCCATTTTCCTTATAAATCAAAGAAGTTTCAATGTTCGCATATACATACATATCTAACGAAAACAGCTATTATTTCTTTGGCAAACTTATTAACTATCGCTGAAAGATGCCATTAAAACTTTGACGCAGTTGGAGATGCAAACCAATGAACCGCTCGAGTGTTTCAACTACATTTTCTTGAGCAAACTAATATCAGCGAAGAAATATAATAGGGCTTGTTCAGTTGAATATTGTTTGTTTACTGGAAACTGGGAACTGTGGGAGTCAAGTTTCCCCGTATCTGATTCTCGCGGGACTTGTCTTACGGGCTGATACCGTATCCCATTCCCGGTCGAATAGGCACGTAGCTCATTTGTACAACAAAGTGATCACCTGGAGAAGTATCTAAGTTGACGGACAGTAGTTTCATTGCGTTCGATATTTATGGGATTAGGAGATATTTTATTGAGTGTGTTAATTAATTTTGATGGAATTTGTTGATGAAGAAAAACAAAGGTAACATAGACCATTAGAATGTAATAGCAAGTTATACGTAGTATTTGACTGTTACGGAATCTTAATGTGCCTTCTCATACCTCATCACCGTCTACTATAAAGTATTTTCAGACAGAAGATGGTTTGTAAAAATGTAAAAGATTTTATTTTTAGATGTTTATAACTCAGTCACGCAAACACGGCCGAAGGGATTGAAATTAAATTTGGCACACAGATAATTTATAACCTGTATAAACACATAGGATACTCGGTACCCCGGTACTACGTTTCTAAGGGATAATTTTCGAACTCCACGCGGGGAAACCGCTGCCAAAAGCTGGTGATATAGGTTTAATTATCAATAGTGGTTGGTCACTATAATTCCTTACTTTGATTGGCAGAAATAAAGCCATAAACACAAAATCTTCATAAGATCTAATTTGACAACTAATCCCACATTCTTGGTCGTGTGTGAGATAAAAGAGGACGCATTACAAAAGTTGCAAGGGTCGAATTGATGAGAACTTTGTAACAAATGTGACCTTTGACCTTAGACGTTTTGCGATAGAAATAGAGGAATGTTTTGTGAAGCTTCCTTAATATATAGATTGGCTTGAAGTTGTTTGAGCTAATAAGTAGAACGATATTACAGTTATTAACTTTAACGTGGGGCTATTTTGACCGTTATTGTTGCTCTACGTGACTTTCTCAAGCACATTTGAAATTACGACAATGCTATATGTTCTAAATAAATCACCGTAAAATCTGCCCAGCCTTTTCCAGTCTAACTAGATGCTGCTGAGTACATCGGCCCTCTTTGCGAGCATTACTGCTTCGCAGAATGAGGTGACGGCTAACCATGCACTCTCGTTCCGTACCATGGTCTGGACTAGGGCCGGACGCGAGAGATCGCCGCTGCCGATCGCCTCCATGAGGACACGGCGGTGCTCCGCCCAAGCCGGGCAGACCTCCACCGTATGTTCCACCATGTCCTCAGGGCGATCTTCGCAGTGGAAACACCCGGGCGTTTCCTCCCGTCTTATCTGATACAGGAACCTCCCGAAACAACCGTGTCCGGTGAGGACCTGCGTCAGGCGGAAAGTAAGGACGCCGTGCCGCCTTTCAAGCCACTCCTCAAAAACGGGACTTACCGCCGCAATCGTGGCGTGCCCAGCACTAGGTTGCGACAATCGCACTCTCCACGTCGCCATAAGATCCCGCCAGAGCTCTGTCCGCTGTGCTGCGGCAGCGGAGTTACGCCCCGGCGTTATGCGTCAGAGGTGAACCCATATAAATTTCAATAACTTTACTTGGGAAGTTTTTGCGTCAGCTTTGGTAATATGTATGTAATCCACTTTGCGTATTATCTTGATGATGCTCTAATACTTCACGTCACTGTTGCAAGCGCGACCGCTGAGCCTGGGGTCCTGAGTTCGATTCCCAAGTCAGGCAAAACGTTATTGGGAATTTACCAATAATAGCCCGGAATTTGGAAGTTGGCGGTGTCATACGCCCTTGCCTCGGAAAACACGTTAAGCTGTTGGTCCTGCACCTAATCTCTCTCCAGTCGTGTCGGATTGTGCATCCCATCGGATCCTGTGAGCGATGGAAGAGAGAGTGCACCTGTGTCTGCGCAAATACTTATGCACTATAATATCTCCCACGCCAAGGCTAGTCTCCGTAGAGATTAGTCGCCATGGACGAAATACGCTCTGGAGGACTATACTTCCTCTCACTGTTGGTAACATAGCAAGTATACGTATTGGTGGCGGGTAAATAACATTTTAGTGATGGTACCCCATCACTAAAATGTTATTTTATTCATCAAGATAAATGAAATTGTTTTTTTGTTTTTAATTCAAAGTTTAAATTTTGTTCTAGTTACTTTCTTAAAAGTTGCTAATAACACTTATCATTATTTTCTCCTTTTATGCTTTTGTATATTAAAAAAAAAACAAAATCTCTGTTACATTGCTACTGGAGTATTTCGCATTTTTTATCCTTGAAGGACCTTCCCTGCTCTCCACTCCACACAATCTCAAGTTATGATAGGTCTTTGTATCGCTATCACATAACTATCAGGATACAAAAAGGTGATATATGTTCTTGACATGACTTGAGGCAACATACTTACCCAGTTTCACTTAAGAGGCCGTATATGAAATCTTGTCGATTTCACTGATTGACTTGATTTTACAGACGTACTTTTGCAGTAAAAATACTACATTTCCATAAGTTTTAATGCACTATATGAAAGATCGATTCAATTATAATCTAATGACCCATTCATTAGATTATAATTGAATCGATCTTTTTTTTTAAATTTGATTTTGATTTATCGTCCTCAAACTGGCGACTGTTTTGTGAATTTAGCTGTAAGAGTGTTTTGTGCAATATCACATTAATCAGCGAAACCGGAAAAAGTCGTATACGGGCTCTTAAGCTGTTTTTCTATTCGAAGTATGAAGGATAAATTTGACAAATGGCTACAAGTTGGGCAGATAACGGAAGTTTTTTATTATTATTATCAGACCGTGACGCAGTTACAATAAGTTTCGTTTACACAGTGAATTTTCCGGTGACCAATAACCGAATGAAAGTTTGTTCTGTAAATACGAAATCGCTGATGTATGAAAATTTTCGGACCAAACCATTTTTATCTGGTTTCCGGCGCGTTGGTCTCCGCAATCATGTTGTTGAATGATTCGAATTGTTTTGTGTTTTGTTGCGGTTTTATTTTAATTCATTAACAGTGTCCAGGTTTTTTAATCAAAAATGTTGTCAAATAAATCTGTTGGTCGTTTTATTTCCTGTCACAATCATTTTCACTTTAGCTTTAATTGGAACAGTTTTAATTGCTTAACCCTATTGCTTTCAGTATTTATAAGCGTTTAGATATAAACTTGTCACGTTTTTGAAGTGAAAACTTTAGGCGCGTTGAGCATTTTTTGAGATGGGAAAAAACAATTGAACTCGCGACACCTTTACCGACACCTCTGTATATAAGTTAGTTTTAGTTGAAAAAATTGTAATATAATTTATGTAGTAAGTAGTTTATAATAATGAATAAAAAAACACTTCATTTAAAAGTATTTCCTGCACAATAAAATATTTCCTGACAATTCAAAAAGTACACAGGTAAATTGTTCAAGTTTTCACTTCTGTCTGCACTCCCGGAGTGCCACAGTTTTTTTATAGTAATAAGGTACCACTCAACGATGATTAAATACTCGTCCTAAACTCCTAAGATAAAGATGTGTTATTTAACTAGCTTTTGCCAGCGGCTTCGCCCGCGTGGATGTCGGAAATTATCCCACGGGAACGTACTTTCGGAATAAAAAGTATTTTATGTGTTATTCCAGGTTACAAAATATCTGTGTGCCAAATTTCATCCAAATCCGTTCAGCCGTTTTTGCGTGATTGAGTAACAAACATCTAAACATCTAAATATACAAACTTTCACATTTATATTATATGTAGGATTAGTAGGATAAATATATATATATATGCAGGATATAAAAATAATTTTAATATAACTAAGATTTCTGATTAAGTGGTTCAATAAGATGACCATTAGCCCCTTTTACTGACCTACTAGAAAAATATCTAGATCAAAACTGTAATCATGCCAAGGATACTATTATGTAGATACTTACTGCCATATCAACACCCATAATCGTTTCAATAAACTACTTAGTAGTCTACCAAAAATCTCGAAGGGTGAATCGAGACTCGTAACGCACTATAACCACATTATAATACAAAAAGAATACCATAAAAATATATTTATTTTCATGCCTTACCATTTGTCCATGGAATACATTCACAGGGGAAAATCTACCAATTTCCCTTAAGCTGAGGTTTTATGCGCGGAATACGGAATCACAACGTATAAAATACTAATTGTATTTGGTCGCAGATGGAGACTTGAAGCGCAGTTCTAGATGTTTTATTTAATTAGATAACACCAAAAGTATATTATATATACTACGTATACGTGAAGGGCGGGCGTTTTGGGGGACTGTCTTATGTAATTTTGACGTTCAAAAAGTGCTGACTCTCAGCCTAGTTTGAATAAATGACTTTTGATTGATTGATTGATTGAAGCAAATATTTGGTACCCCTTTTTATGAAAATTACGCGAACTTTTCATACTCCCCCTAAGTATGAAAAGTTTATATGTGTTTTATGGGTTTTTAGTAATTAGAGTAGACCAACTATTATAGTACAGGTAGTAGACGAAGAAGAGGTCTTTAAATCGAGGCCAATTTTTTTTAAATTATTCATGCAGGATTGCATATGTAAGCGGGCACGCCCTTTAAGCCTGGAAGCTTTTATTTAAATTGTAAGTTCTGTTTACGTTTATTTTTTATTAATTATTGTTTATTTCTACCTGTGTACCTACAGTTTTAATTTTTTGATGGTATATTGGCGTGTGCTAGCTGACATATGGCAAATTTAATTGTTTTTTTTACTCCGTAATGTTAATTACCTACTATTGTATAGAATCAAGTTCTTTAATAGACAGCTGTGCTGCTGGGGAGTTTGTTGCGCCACTTCTTCTTGTACTAGGAAGTGGTGAAGGGCGGGCGTTTTGGGGGACTGTCTTATGTATTTTGGCGTTTGAAAAGTGCTGATTCTCAGCCTAATTTGAATAAATGACTTTTGATTTGATTGGTTGTTGGCACTTTTGAATTGAAACTCACTCCTTCCTGGCACAAGTATTTTAGTTAGTTCTGACAGTTAAGGAATAGGGATTTATTTATTTAAAAAACCACAACCACATTACATACATTCAACTGACGAGTATGCTAGAAATAATCTTAACAAATAAAGGACGAATGTACATGACAATTACGGTGCATATACCCAATAAACATTTAGGCGTCAATTAGAGCTTGTTTTAGAACTTAACGGGATATAAAGGCGCTAGACCAGCAGCACTTACAACTAATGGTGACAAAAGAGTATAGACAAGCGAAATATTTCACTTAGAGCTATACCACAGAGTTACAAGGACGATAACAGGCAAAATTTAAAGGTTAAAGAAATACAGCAGCAATTTTTAAGCAAAAGCAATAATTACCACTACGAGTTCTACAATGGTGCTTGTAAACTCTTATTTACCACCAAATGCCTAAAGAGGTACAAAACTACAAAACAAGTAACATATTACTTAAACTTGAACAAAAGGAACTTTTTTCGCTTTTAGTGCTTAATGTGACTTCTGTATCACTTTAGGTAGAGTAATAGAGCTTAATACCACTTCTGAACCCCTTATTTTTTCACTTGTTTTTGATATCAATGGCGACGCTACTAAAAATGTGAAACTGGGTTCCGTAGGTAAATGATTTTCCAGCAAATGTATGTGAAAGTGGTGCTACAACTACAAGCGATCAAGAGGAAGTATGTCAAAGATGCACAAATGACAGCCGGGACCAACGGCTTAACGTGCTTTCCGAGGCATGGAGGGGTCTTGGTATGTAAGGATGGTCACTCATCCACGGACCAACCGTGTACCTTAACCTGATAGATCGACCCATGCGGCTGTTATGACTTGGCCATTGATGTAACATGTAGTTTTTGTGAATTGATTTGACTGTCAGAAAAACATAAGAAAACACGGTTTAATTCAAGTATTTTGCTTCATTGAGTTCTAATACTACTAGCACGATACCGTAAACTGGAATAGGCAACGTTTATTTAGATTATTTCAAAAGTTTTATGTTACTCCATGTCTAATAAAATATTTCTTTTAGTAAATAAACGACAGACATCGGGCGCTTGCATACCTTCGCAGTAAAAAGTCCACTTCTGTGTCCACTAAGTTGAAATTTTAATTTCACTTTCACAAAAAAATGGCGGAGTTTTGGATCCGGCAAACGACATACGCACTGTTCGCACATAAAAACGAGAAGTTAATTATGTTGATGAAATATAAAAATTTCCTTAGATGTTAAAAATGCTAGCACCTCAGGGCGTTTTGTAGCCTTTGTGGATCTAAACTAGAGCTCAAAGCAATAATAATCACCTATTTGCCACCCTCCTATCACTTAAAAATATAGTGAGCGACATTGTAGTTCCACTGTACCGCTTAAGGAGTTATTATTCACGTATTTGCAACCCTCTTATCACCGAACGAGTTAATTAACGATATTTTACTCTATTGTTAAAGGAGTAAATTTTCGCCTATTTACCACGTTTTTATTGCTTCTAGTTCCAGTTATCGCTATCATAGCTCTCTTATTGCTTTATTATATCTCTTAACCCAATCTGTAACTCTGCTTTGCCGCCATTAAGCAACCTAAGGTAATAAAAAGTGTGCCCATTTAAGGGGTATAGTAGAGTTATAGCGCGCTCTAGCTCCGAATGCGTACCACTTATTTATAACTCTAGGATCTGGTTAGCGCTCTAGATTCACTATAGCTCTTGTATTAGCGCCTAAGGCAGCACAAATCAAAAATCAAAATATCAGCAGCATTAATCAAAATATCTTGCTGCCTTGATATACTAAACTAAACAATATACTAAACTAAAATAAACTACAGTAAAACAGACTAGCATAAATAAGCCGAGTTACACCCAAAACCAACAAAAAAGTTAAGAAATACAAATAATATTTATTAAAAGTAGAAACAATAAAAATTAAATTTAATTGAGATTAAGAAAAACTTGGCAAGGTTAGCGTGATTTTCTTTCTGAATCCCGAAAGCTTGTCGCTGAATATTATTATTACTTACTAGTAGTAGTATTAGTACTAAAACCACATTACCAGACATCTTATAAATCATCCGACCTTGCTGATCACGAGTAGTATTAGAAAGTCGTTGCTGCCCATTCCCCATCAACATAAACTCTTGGTAATATTTTATGACAGCTACTTACGGAAGGAGTGGCCCTATTTTATTTTTCTCCCTGAATCACAGATTTATAATGGACTTGTCAAGCTTAAAAGACATTTTTAATATTGTCGCTCCATCGTTGATATGATTTTTTTTTTTTAATAATATTTCGAAATTCCAAATTATATTTTCATATAAACTTACATTTTGGTGACTCCGTTTACGAAAACCCTCTATAGTAGTCATAGAAGCAAAAAATTGGAAGGAATGACATCTACCATCCCGCACTGTGCCCGCGTGCATTACGGCCCACTCCCTCTCACAGAGAGGAGGCCTGTGTCCCAGCAGTGGGAACGTTATAGGCTGACTATGATGATGATGAGACCTGATATGTCTATTAGACATTGGAAGCCCACGTAGAAGGCATAGTAGAAAATGTATTGTGAGTATACCGCGTGCGTGACCCTTAAAGTTTTCAGTTTTTACTAGGGCAAAAATGCCCATTACAAAACCGTTACCATCCATCAACTTGGTCCATAACATTATACGACGTTTTGCTCATAAAACTGTTTATAAATAAGAACAAAAATAAAATGTTCGAAGAACCTAATAACTTATCAGACTTAGTTGCGTTCTCGTTCAGTCCAATCTAATCAGTGCTACGGCGTAGGCAGCGTAGACTTTTCCGTAGCAAAGAGAGGCACGTAGCTCCCATACTATGAATACATTTATGAAACTACTAGAGACGTCCCGCAGCGCTGCCTAGAATTTCAGTCCTAACTTTCTCAACGCTGTGATTTATTTTACGATTATGACATTTTCAGAACAAAGAAATGGGTTTGAGTACTGAGAAATTTCCTGCTCGTTTATTCAGAAATAAACGAGCAGGTTATATTTATAGGCCATTAGAGGCATTTCGGTGTGAAAAACAAAAGTAAACCAGAGTTCAAATCTTCTGTCATCCCAAGAATCGTATGTATGGAATCTTATTATACCCAATTTGACAAATGACAATGTTCTCAAAGAAAAAACCATTCTCAAACGTATATGTCGTTCGTACGTTTATGCAGACGTATTTTGGAATAACAATAACAATATGTTCCGTGCGACAGATATCAAGCTTGTAATCAAATCAGAACTTCTGCCAATTACACGTTTCATTTGCAACGGTACAAACAATATAAGTTGACTACTTTTATTCCAGCTCATGCTGAACCATTTCTGTTGATATCTTTTTTGGCTAACGTAACATAGCTTGGGTCTGCTCAATTAGATATCATTACAGACGTTTAAAAAATTTAGTTGTCATTGGCACTGTCTACAGTATAAAATATCCTTCTTCTTCTTTAAAATTTAAATAACAATAAATTAAATACAAAAACAATTGTTCTCCTAAATACAAATCATTTTTGGTTTTATAAATACAAATAAAACAGAAACAGATATTGCACACGTTTACGTTCAAAATTAATATTATGTTAATTATATTCGATGATGCTAATTATATTTGATCGTTTGAACAAAGTTGTAGCGTAGATAATAAGGGTCGGTGACATAGTAAAATGAAATTACGGACGGGAGGCGTAAGAAGGGACGATTTGTATGTTGTAACGTTATACTTTGCTTGTAACATACTCATATAAATTAATAAGAGTCACCGGTAATAAGCTCACCTTGTTAGTCTTACGACATTTCTTTTTCTAGATAAATGTGACGATATCAGTCGGACTCTTTAGCAGAGTTTATCGGAAGCTGCGGTGCTGAAGGATTTTTTCGAGGATCCCGAACGTACCTACGCGTATCTTGAAAACAGATACGTTTTTTTTTTTGAAGTGGTGAGGTACCCGAGCCAAGACTTGTCTTTGATAAAAAGAACCGACTACTGGTAAAAAATTGCAAAGACAAAGTGAAAAATAGCTTCAATTTCGGAAGTCGGTGACTTTGCATATCTATTTTAATTTGTGTCACCACCTTCCGAAATTAAAGTTATTTTTCATTTTGTAGTGTTTTTCCGGAAGTGAGTTTAAAAACAACCAAAAAAATAAATCAGAGACGCTTTTTCACTTTACACACCAATTGGCGGCCAGTGCTGCTGCCCTGTACTGGCGGCCAGTGCCCAATGTTGGCGGCCAGTGTTGGCAGCCAGTGTTGGCGGCCAGTGTGGTGGCCAAGTGTGGTGGCCAAGTGTGGTGGCCAAGTGTGGTGGCCAAGTGTGGTGGCCAAGTGTGGTGGCCAAGTGTGGTGGCCAAGTGTGGTGGCCAAGTGTGGTGGCCAAGTGTGGTGGCCAAGTGTGGTGGCCAAGTGTGGTGGCCAAGTGTGGTGGCCAATGTGTGCGCATGCGGCCAGCGCATGCGGCCAGTGTTGGCGCGGCCAGTGTTGGCGGCCAGCGCATGCGGCCAGTGTTGACGCGGCCAGTGTTGGCGGCCAGCGCATGCGGCCAGTGTTGGTGCGGCCAGTGTTGGCGCGGCCAGTGTTGGCGGCCAGTGTTGGCGGCCAATGTTGGCGGCCAATGTTGGCAGTCAATGTTGGAGGCCAGTGTTGGTGGCCAATGTTGGAGGCCAGTGTTGGTGGCCAATGTTGGTGGCCAGTGTTGGCGGCCAATGTTGGTGGCCAATGTTGGTGGCCAATGTTGGCGGCCAATATTGGTGGCCAATGTTGGCTGCCAATTGGAGCAGAGTTTATCGGAAGCTGCGATGCTGAAGGATTTTTTCGAGGTTCCCGAACGTACCTACGCGTATCTTGAAAACAGATAGGTTTTTTTTTTTTTGAAGTGGTGTTGGTACCCGAGCCAAGACTTGTCTTTGATAAAAAGAACCGACTACTGGTAAAAAATTGCAAAGACAAAGTGAAAAATTGCTTTAATTTCGGAAGTCGGTGACTTTGCACATCTATTTTAATTTTTGTCACCACCTTCCGAAATTAAAGTTATTTTTCATTTTGTATTGTTTTTCCGGAAGTGAGTTTAAAAACAACCAAAAAAATAAATAAAAAATAAATCAGAGACGCTTTTTCACTTTACACACCAATTGGCGGCCAGTGCTGCTGCCCTGTACTGGCGGCCAGTGCCCAATGTTGGCGGCCAGTGCCCAATGTTGGCGGCCAGTGCCCAATGTTGGCGGCCAGTGTTGGCAGCCAGTGTTGGCGGCCAGTGTGGTGGCCAAGTGTGGTGGCCAAGTGTGGTGGCCAAGTGTGGTAGCCAAGTGTGGTGGCCAAGTGTGGTGGCCAAGACGTGTGGTGGCCAAGTGTGGTGGCCAAGTGTGGTGGCCAAGTGTGGTGGCCAAGTGTGGTGGCCAATGTGTGCGCATGCGGCCAGTGTTGGCGGCCAGCGCATGCGCCCAGTGTTGGCGGCCAGCGCATGCGGCCAGTGTTGGCGCGGCCAGTGTTGGCGGCCAGCGCATGCGGCCAGTGTTGGCACGGCCAGTGTTGGCGGCCAGCGCATGCGGCCAGTGTTGGCGGCCAGCGCATGCGGCCAGTGTTGGCGCGGCCAGTGTTGGCGCGGCCAGTGTTGGCGCGGCCAGTGTTGGCAGCCAATGTTGGAGGCCAGTGTTGGTGGCCAATGTTGGTGGCCAGTGTTGGTGGCCAATGTTGGTGGCCAATGTTGGCGGCCAATGTTGGCGGCCAATGTTGGTGGCCAATGTTGGTGGCCAATGTTGGCGGCCAATGTCGGCGGCCAATGTTGGCGGCCAATATTGGTGGCCAATGTTGGCTGCCAATGTTGGTGGCCAATGTTGGTGGCCAATGTTGGTGGCCAATGTTGGTGGTCAATGTTGGTGGCCAATGTTGGTGGCCAATGTTGGTGGCCAATTTTGGTGGCCAATGTTGGTGGCCAAGTGTGGTCGCCAAGTGTGGTGGCCAAGTGTGGTGGCCAAGACGTGTGGTGGCCAAGTGTGGTGGCCAAGTGTGGTGGCCAAATGTGGTGGCCAAGTGTGGTGGCCAAGTGTGGTGGCCAAGTGTGGTGGCCAATGTGTGCGCATGCGGCCAGTGTTGGCGCGGCCAGTGTTGGCGGCCAGCGCATGCGGCCAGTGTTGGCACGGCCAGTGTTGGCGGCCAGCGCATGCGGCCAGTGTTGGCGGCCAGCGCATGCGGCCAGTGTTGGCGGCCAGCGCATGCGGCCAGTGTTGGCGCGGCCAGTGTTGGCGGCCAGCGCATGCGGCCAGTGTTGGCGCGGCCAGTGTTGGCGGCCAGCGCATGCGGCCAGTGTTGGCGGCCAGTGTTGGCGCGGCCAGTGGTGGCGGCCAGTGTTTGCGGCCAATGTTGGCGGCCAATGTTGGTGGCCAATGTTGGTGGCCAATGTTTGTGGCCAATGTTGGTGGCCAATGTTGGTGGCCAATGTTGCTGGCCAATGTTGGCGGCCAATGTCGGCGGCCAATGTTGGCGGCCAATGTTGGCGGTCAATGTTGGCGGCCAATGTTGGTGGCCAATGTTGGTGGCCAATGTTGGTGGCCAATGTTGGTGGCCAATGTTGGTGGCCAATGTTGGTGGCCGATGTTGGTGGCCAATGTTGGTGGCCAATGTTGGTGGCCAATGTTGGTGGCCAATTTTGGTGGCCAATGTTGGTGGCCAGTGTTGGCGGCCAGTGTTGGTGGCCAATTTTGGTGGCCAATGTTGGTGGCCGGTGTTGGCGGCCAATGTTGGTGGCCAATGTTGGTATGTTGGTGGCCAGTGTTGGTGGCCACTGATGGTGGCCAATGTTTGTGGCCAATGTTGGTGGCCAATGTTGGCGGCCAATGTCGGCGGCCAATGTTGGCGGCCAATGTTGGCGGCCAATGTTGGTGGCCAATGTTGGTGGCCAATTTTGGTGGCCAATGTTGGTGGCCAGTGTTGGCGGCCAGTGTTGGTGGCCAATTTTGGTGGCCAATGTTGGTGGCCAGTGTTGGCGGCCAGTGTTGGTGGCCAATGTTTGTGGCCAATGTTGGTGGCCAATGTTGGTGGCCAATGTTGGCGGCCAATGTCGGCGGCCAATGTTGGCGGCCAATGTTGGTGGCCAATGTTGGTGGCCAATTTTGGTGGCCAATGTTGGTGGCCAGTGTTGGCGGCCAGTGTTGGTGGCCAATGTTTGTGGCCAATGTTGGTGGCCAATGTTGGTGGCCAATGTTGGCGGCCAATGTCGGCGGCCAATGTTGGCGGCCAATGTTGGTGGCCAATGTTGGTGGCCAATGTTGGTGGCCAGTGTTGGTGGCCAATGTTGGTGGCCACTGTTGGCGGCCAGTGTTGGTGGCCAATGTTGGTGGCCACTGTTGGTGGCCAGTGTTGGTGGCCAATGTTGGTGGCTACTGTGTTGGCGGCCAGTGTTGGCGGCTAGTATTGGCGGCCAGTGTTGGCGGCCAGTGTTGGCGGCCAGTGTTGGCGGCCAGTGTTGGCGGCCAGTGTTGGCGGCCAGTGTTGGCGGCCAGTGTTGGCGGCCAGTGTTGGCGGCCCATTAGAGGCGGCCAGTGCTGCATCACATACAAATACTAAAATTATCATTTGTATTCTATTCTTTCTTTGTTATTCTTTTTCATATTTTCTTTTTCTCTTCTTTCTTAGTTTCTGGATAACGAACATTGCGGTAAAACAAAAAAGTGAACGGATCCATTTTTGTGGGCTGTAAAAACGCCGGCGGCGTTAGTATGAAGCTTTATTTCTGCTCAGATATATGTTACCCCGCTGCATATTAACTATATGCTGCGCAGTAACATATATCCTATAGTATAGGAATAGTAGTACATAGTATTGGAAGCTGACCCCGACATAAGGGCAAAGGTTAGGAAAAGGCTAAGCAGATTGATTGTGTTCCCCAAAATGTTTGTGCAATTGCACAAACATTCCAAATTTGGAACGTTTTTACATCCCACAAAAATGGATCCGTTCACTTTTGCTATACCACAATGATACGACAACTTCTTTTGTATCCAGAAACTAAGGACTAAAAAGAAGAAAATATAAGAAAATAATTTTAGTATTTGTAGAATGTTTCCAATCACACATAGCTCTACGTGACAGTAGGCCTATATTTCGTCTGTCGTCTAACAACTCGTAATCCTACAATTTGCTTTGCGTATCTCTACGAACATTTTGTTGGCCACAATGCGTTGCGGAGAAATTTATTGCTAACATAAGAACATTTATTTCCTAAGTGATTCATTGTCTTCTGGTTACTTAGTTCAGGTCCAAATGGAATATAGTACACGCAATGATAATACATATAATCTATTTAATCTAGGTGCCTTACTATCATGTAGCAATTAGAGGGATCTGTGGATAAACACATACATATTTTAGCAGGACTGTTTATGGTCTATCTGGGTAACTTTGGATTTGGAAAAAGCTAGTCCAATTCATCTAGAAGTGTAATCTTTAGAGTAAACTGGCCACAGACAAAGCCACTGATACATTACCTATCTACATTGTTCAAAGACGAATTTCTGTTACAGCAACAGCAACTATCAGTAACAGCAATTCGTCTGTTTGTAAAATATCTAGGTATTCGTCGAAACAATTTTATTACATTTATTTTTCGTTTTATTTATTGTTTTGGTGCAAAGGATGGAAACATCGTTAGATATTATCGTAGACACTGTACAGGTTCTAATAAAAACAATGACCTGTTGGTCTAAAGTACAGGCTTCGGCTTACCTAAGGCAAAAGTCGTACAGTATCTTTCTTTAAGCCCACGAAAAAAGTACCTATATGAAAATAACTCCTTGAACGTGTATTTAGAAATGAATTCAAATCGGAAGGTTGGCAAATTAAAGATAAGTATTGTTTCGGCACGTGAAAATCGTTATAATTTACTCTGTGTAACTAAAAAATCGGGATTATATTTATGTGCGTCAAAATTTTTGTGAAACTTTTCGCACGCTTCAATAAGTTTTATTTAGTTTTATACGCTCTGGGAACCTAATAGTATTAACCTGGGGCCTAAAAATATTATTGTTGGCCTCAACATCGCCCTAGGCTACACCAGATAACTACGAAATAAAACATTTAAAAGGTTTACCAATTTTCCTTGCGAAACTGTTAACAAGCCTGACTAGACTTGTTAACAGTTCTGGCACAATTCCGCTACCTACAGCTCTGCTGATTAGTCAATCAGCAGGGTTGGTAGCGGAGTTTATTGGCAAGGATAGACTGAACCTAATTACGTACGTCAGAATCGACGCTTATGAAGGTTCTTTTAGTGAACCCCTCATACATTGGACAACTGTCGCTTACAGAATGTTACTTACATGAATCCTATTTCCTATTTAGCCTATTTTACATAAATAGTTGTTTAAATCTTATTTTAAATTTATTACTTAAGTAGTGTAGCTTATTAGTGATTTAGTTTTTATTATCTTTTTTTTTAATGTGTTTAATATTTGTATTGTGCTTAGTAAGTTTGTGATATTCCTGTGAGAGTCCAATAAATACTTTTTCTTTCTTTCTTTCTTTACTATCCCACGATAATATCATACATTTGAAAGTTTGCGAGTATGGATGTATGGATGTTTGTTACTCTTTCGCGCAAAAATGGCTAAACGGATTTGAATGAAATTTGGCGCACAGGTAGTTTGTAATCTGGAATAACACATAGGATACTTTTTATCCCGGTACTACGTTTCTGTGGGATAGTGTTCGACCTACGCGCGAGCGACGCCGCGGGCTGAAGCTAGTAATATTATAAGTGTGAAAGTTTGTGAGGATGGATGGATGTTTGTTACTCTTTCATACAAAAATTACTGAACGAATTTGGATGAAATTTGACACATACATAGATAGTTTATAATCTGGATTAACACATCGGATATTTTTTATCCCGGTAGGTAATACCTTCCCGTGGGATGGTTTCCGCGCTTTACATAAGCCAGTATATAAATACTAGCTTTTGCCAGCGGTTTCGCCCGCGTAACCCAAGTTACACAAAAGTTTAACAAATTAAACGCCTGCCTCATAAATCACCCTGTCTATTGGTCAAAATTGCACGAAAATCCTGTCAGTAGTTTTCTAGTTTATCGCGAACAGACAGACAGACGCGGCGCGGGCTTTGTTTTGTAATATGTATTGATATAAGAAGACTTGAAGGATAAGATGTAGAAGTAATGCGAAAAAGTTATAAAAACACACTGTAATTACACTTACGCATTCTCTAAAAATACTTACCTAAGTAATAAAAACTATTCTCATTCACTTTTCACTTTTTTATCATTTGCTTTTTGTGTTTCAGGAACTGTTAGCAAATAAATGTTATTGCTTCTTTTTCTTTCAAGAACGTTTTACCATACAGTAAATTTTTCGTTCATTTACCAATGTCTCACATACATTAGTCAAAACTTTCACCATGCCATTGCTTGGTAATTTCTCCGTACCATCAATCTCTCCATATGTCCTCAAATAAGCCGCGGCCTCCTCAAATGACTTTCTACGGTAATTTCCAATTCTCCATACATGTGCACGAAATTGAATAATGGGTTTAATCAATGGTCGCACGGAGATGTGAAATGAGTACCTATGTATTATTGAAATAGGTACCTAGTGTAATATTGGTTGGTGAATAATTTGCTTTGATATGTGGATATCATAGGTTGGTATTGAAACGTAAGTTCATTAAAAGCCGACGTTAATTAGGGCGTATTCAGTGTGGTTGGCTGTAGTTCCACGAATTACAGTAATACTGTATCTTAAAGGCGCTATTCATTTCCACATTGCGATTGAGTCGCATAAAATGTCGCTGAAAATCAGCGATCGAGATATTCATATTTTGCATCGCTGTTTTGGGTAGATGTGACGCATATTTTCTCCCAACTTGTATTTTTTTGTGTTTGTGTGTTCTTTCTCTGCGTCATGTTCATCCAAACATTTTCTCTTTCGTTTTCCATCTTATTATTACCCGTTATAGGTAATAAGAGTCCCTTCAAATTGTTATGTTCATCATCTTTTGCTCACGATGTGAAAAGTGTTGGAAACCTCTTTGAGTTTAATTTACTTTCTGCTACTTTTACAAACACGGTTTGATTGATTCCGTATACTCAGCGAGATCGCGAAAATATAACCAACTATCCCATACATAGGTCTACTCAAGTTTTGTGTTTGTTTTAGGTTTTTCGCTATTTAGATGATGGTCCCATGTAAAAAGTGATTCAGTTTGAAGGTCTGTACTGCACCACAGCCTTAAATATAAAAATATAAAAAAACAAAAAAAAAAACAAATTCAATATATAATATGTTAGTGCTTGTACCAGCATAGACGTTTAATTATTACGTAACGTTACATTTTATTATTGTATATATAAAGATAAGTATAAGTTTTATGCATATAATTATGTATTTATTGTATGTCTAAATGGTACACCACTTACTGCAGTATTGTCTCTCCTTCTCCCAAATTAATCTTACTTCTAGCGATAAGACCACCAAGTGTCGTCCTATGTAAAATTTCTATATTTCTTTGAAGAACAAGAAATACCTATACCTATTCCTGTTGTTAGAATGAGATAAACATATATATTTCGTTACGTCACTAGCGTGTCGCCGCGTCACAGGGTGGTACGTGATTAATAACACGACAGGCAATTACCTAGCATTTATCATACCAATATTGAGCAGAGGTAACGCATCTAAAGACAATATATCATTGGTGTACATAATAAAGTGTATTCTATGTATCTATTTATTTCTATAGCATTTAGCAAGACCCGAGGCATTTCGTGGAAAGTATTCTTTTGTGAAGATTCCATAACATGGTTGACATGATTTCATCAAAATGTGTTTCGTAAATATCGGGGATTTTATGACATGAAAAATGAGTAATTTGTATTGTTTACTGTTGTTGTTTGTGCGCAAAGGCATGTTAAAATAAATAACTATTTATTTTAGAGCGGGTAATCGCGATAATTACAGTTACTTAAGTAAACGTTTTGGCGGACAAGTTTCAAATAAAAAGCAACAAACAAGCTATTGCCGTGGTACGGCAGATGGGTATTTTCAGCACGCCAAGCGCTACTGAAATACCCCTGAATAAGCTTTGTTTGCACATTAAATAATGGAACTTTTTTAAGCCATTCGTTATTTAAATGTCGGATCGCGCCTTTATTAAAATGTCATTCGTCGTACGTGCTGCGCTCTATGGTTGCGTCTCGTAATGACACAATATGTATTTCCACTTCAAAACAATATTTTTGTACCATTTTTGTTACCAAGTTTGTTTGCCATTTCTTTTTAAATCAGTGAAATTGGTGAAATATACCTGTGGATTAATTTATGTGTTTCAATTTCCGTGTTTATAATAAGCATCGGTTACACAGAATTGGCTCGAATTTTACATGCAGGCATTCGAACTTTGCAAGCAAGCTCACGTAATTAAAAGCTCTACCGCCGTACCATGAAAATTCTGTGGTTTTGTTTTAAATGTATTTGGTCAAATAAATGTATTGACCCGAGTACGGCAAGGCCAAAAGGGGTTTACTTTGACGTTCGAAAAGTGCTGATTCTCAGCCTAATTTGAATGAATGACTTTTGATTTTATGATTTCAACAGACTATACAACCCTAGTTTTAGTAAATGCGAAACCCGAAACACGTGTCTAGTATTTTTATGTATCTATTTTTATATTAATCTATGTACAAAATTTCAAAACTGTATCATGAAAAATCAAAAAGTTATAAGCTTGTTATATTACTTGGTTGTCTACACAAACATGGTCACCACGCGCCCCCCGCGCCGACTGCGCGTCCAGCATCCTTGTGTGCTCATTGATAATAATTAGGCAATAGGTATCTAACCATAAGGCTATTGTATTGTTATTAATTGTTGATAACATTTTCAATCACTCTTGCAAAACTTTTTTGGGAAATAATTTAACATGGTGTAAAAATTATTGGAATCGATTCAGTTATTTATTCTTAACAAACAATATTCAGGTACCGCATTTACTAAAAATTATGTTGTAAATGTATATATGTATGTTTATTCAACCGTTAAACATATATACATACAAAGCCGGCATGAGGGAGCACCCTCATGCTCCTAAACTACACGTCGTATTTGGACAAAGATATGGTTATACGAAAATCAAAACGGATGTTATTTTGTTACATGTCTTGTACCTTTTAGTTGGCGTTTTTGTCATAATAGGGCTTTAGTTTTTTTTATGTAGGTAAAGATCTGAAAGTATCATTTTATGTAAAGATGAAGATTATGGTAGAGCATTGCCTACATTTACCAGAATAGTTATGGACCTTCGTATTCAAGAAAGTCTATCGAGTACAAAAAATCTTAATACCAAACAATTTATTTAAAACAAAAAGTCAGGCCAGCGACAACATTAAAACAAAACAAACTTTATCCAAATAATTCTTCAGTTTTTCCTTAATTTCCACGAAGCAATCGTGTACAGCTACCGAAACCACAACTGCAATCAAAAACCGACATAAAAGAGAAACTTGAACAAATAAAAAATCTAATTAGGATTCCCGCCAAGGAAAATAGATCGACTGAAAACTTAAAATACGCTGGAAAGCTTCGACATAATATTCATTTAAATTAAGCTCGCTGCACCCCGTTAATCGGGTTTGGAAAAGGCAGAGATGGACTTACTCCAATAATCTTCTTTGTCGTATGATTAATGTGAACCTGACCCCGATAAATGGCGACCGTATTTCCATTAATTTGGGCTAAATCGAACACCGAACCTAACGCTATAATTGCAGGTTTTATACCCACCTACTCGATACCTAAATCACATTAGATGGGATTTACTGGCTTGGCTAATTACAGCTCATAAACGGGCCGGGGCAATAGCACATTCTCATTGATTACACGCGTATCAAAATCAAAATCAAAATCAAAATATTTTTATTTCACATAAACCTGCAAGGGCACTTATGAAACGTCAGAAGCTAGGTGCACGGTTCCAATTTGTCGCTTCCTATGGAGAAGAGCCGGCAAGAAACTCCACGGTTACTCTTTTAAAAATAATTGGATTTTATAATGTTTTCAAATTACAGTGATATTAGGTATGGGAGGACAGTGCAGGCCTGTCAATAAGTACCAGGTACTTAGAGGAATGAAAATAAAGAACAGAAACTGTAGGCCTACAACGTAGCGTAACGCGTAGGTAGCCTAATTAGCCTATAATGTTCCCACTGCTGGGAAACAGGCCTCCCCACAGGGATAAGGCCATAGCCCACGAGCGGGTCCAGTACGTGTTGGTAGATGTCAGAAGTCTTCGAAGTTTTGGTTCTAGGACATGCCGATTTCCTCACGATGATTTCCTTCACCGTTTTGAGAACAGAGATATTGAAATTATTTGCACAAAGTAAATTGCCTGCTTGGGTTCGAACACATGACCGATAGCATGTAAGTCGGGACCTTTACCACTGGGCCACTACCTCCCGGTCTTCAGGCTTGCATTAACGAATTAGCACTGCTGCATGGCGATTGATTGTGTTTTCGGTAGTTGGCAATCGCTCCAAAATCAAGAAGACTCCAGACTCATATTAAAGTGTATCACAGATTTCGCAACTGCAAATACTCAGGTTGTGGGTGGCGTCATTCGCTTGCAATAGGAGACTCTCATTTGCTCATTTGCCATCCTATAGCATTAAAAGAATGGTACTATGTTGACTTCATTAGTCTAGAAATCTACCTACGCTGAAAGTCAGGCACGCAGCGCCAGTCGCGGGCAGCATAGCAATATTCATAACATGCATATATTTGTGCGCATGTGTACAGACACAAAACACTGTGTCTGTAGATGGAATACACATAAATAGCTTGACGCTTCAAGGCCCCACACTAAGTACCGTAGATCAATTTCTATGAAAATTTCGTGGAATTTGTTCATCCAGAATCTCGTCATATTGTTGCATTGCGCCTGTCTGCGTGAGCCCTCACTATCAATATGATACATTGACAAGCTTATACACACTAGAGCACCACTTAATATTTTAAATTGTACCTACACGTTACTTCGGTACATATTCGGGATCAGTCGGGATGCAAGCAATATCAAAATAGATTAAAACTATTTTGAATGTACTGGATGTGACAGCGATGTTATAGGCTTTGCGGGTAGCGCCACAATATAACATAGAATATAATTATACTGCAGACGCGTTATTTGCCTGGATATATTCGTTGTGCGTACCTATACGTTCTTGCTAAACGTTAGCACCGCTCTGAACAATGCTGGTCTCAAATTACCACTTCCCGCATCCTTGTGCGTATACTGTTAAATTCAGTGAGACTTTTGTATTAGGATTCTGATTACGCACACATCAAACCTGACCCTATTTCCTCCCCCCCAGTGGGGTTCCCGCATTGTCGTTGTGGGGGGGCTCAGTAACCGTGGTCACCCTCCCACGGTGAAGCGAAGAGGAACCCCAAGGTGGGGCCGCTCGTCAGGGCTTGTGCCTCCAAGCCGACGACGTAGCGGCCAAAAAGTAGGTTGCGGTGAGGTGCATCGCAACTGAGCCGGGCCGCGATGTCGAATGGGAGGCATCGCGGCTGAGGGTTACAGGCTGCGGCGGAGGAGGAGTGCCGGTACTTCTGAGTAGCGCTCTTCCCTTCCGTAGCCTGGACGGGGCCGCCACCGTTTGATGGCGGACGCGGTGGGGCCGCAGGGGAAGAGGAGTGTCGGTATAGCGTTGGCCGCTCTCCCTATCCTCTGCGGCCGAAAAGTGGTTGGCGGCGGGGCCACTGTACTGACCCGTCGCAGGAGGACATCAGCAGCAGCTGGTGGGGCCCGCAAGGGCCGATGCCTGCTAGGGGTGCGGGTTGTTCGAAAGAGATACCGCGGCCCCTGGCATACGGGCAGCTGAAGGAACATGGGTGGGTTTTAGTCAGTAAAAGTCTGACACGCCCTCCTGCTCCAACCAGAGCGGGAGAAGTCATTTGATGATTTCCTACCCACAAAAAAAAAAAAACCCCTATTTCCTGTAAAAGGCATAATACCGCAAAATAATGAAAGACAAATAAAAACTGTAAAAGTCATTTGAAAGTACCTACACAGGTAATATTCCCCAATGAGATATTAATTGTAGAGTACAATGCCACAAAAAACTCTTGTGTTTGCCCCTTTGTTTTTGTTATCTGTCCAAGTCCCTATGAACATACAGTAAGTTCATAATTTTATACTTAGTTCAATTTAGTAGCCATAGCCAACATTCGTGTTTTTTTGTTACATCTCTATTTTGATAAAATGTCTGTTCCTTTTTTAACTTAGGAAAATTGTCTGGGTTTTTATCTTCAAAATTAACGCATTTCGTTTCCAAGATAATCTAAAACAAATAGAAAAATTAAAATAACGACAAATGAGCATCACAAATTACATCGTGATACTCTTTTGTTGTTTTTTTTTGTATCGTCTAACAATCAAACTTACGTTCATTTTAAAATCCGTATCTACACCGGTATGTTCGCATACCGAAGTTATTCGTCTAAGCATGTGATAATCAAGAATAGAACACATGATCCATCAAAAACAAGTCAATATCTCAACATAAGCAATCAGTCAATTCCCGCCATTTTCCTTATAAAACAAAGAAGTTTCAATGTTCGCATATACATACATATCTAACGAAAACAGCTATTATTTCTTTGGCAAACTTATTAACTATCGCTGAATGATGCCATTAAAACTTTGACGCAGTTGGAGATGCAAACCAATGAACCGCTCGAGTGTTTCAACTACATTTTCTTGAGCAAACTAATATCAGCGAAGAAATATAATAGGGCTTGTCCAGTTGAATATTGTTTGTTTACTGGATACTGGAAACTGTGGGAGTCAAGTTTCCCCGTATCTGATTCTCGCGGGACTTGTCTTACGGGCTGATACCGTTTCCCATTCCCGGTCGAATGGGCACGTAGCTCATTTGTACAACAAAGTGATCACCTGGATAAGTATCAAAGTTGACGGACAGTAGTTTCATTGCGTTCGATATTTATGGGATTAGGAGATATTTTATTGAGTGTGCTAATTAATTTTGATGGAATTTGTAGATGAAGAAAAACAAAGGTACCATAGACCATTGGAATGTAATAGCAAGTTATACTTAGTATTTGACTGTTACGGAATCTTAATGTGCCTTCTCATGCCTCATCACCGTCTACTATAAAAGTATTTTCAGACAGAAGATGGTTTGTGTAAAAATGTAAAAGATTTTATTTTTAGATGTTTATAACTCAGTCACGCAAACACGGCGGAAGGGATTGAAATTAAATTTGGCATACAGATAATTTATAACCTGTATAAACACATAGGATACTCGGTACCCCGGTACTACGTTTCTAAGGGATAATTTTCGAACTCCACGCGGGGAAACCGCTGCCAAAAGCTGGTGATATAGGTATAATTATCAATAGTGGTTGGTCACTATAATTCCTTACTTTGATTGGCAGAAATAAAGCCATAAACACAAAATCTTCATAACATCTAACTTGACAACTAATCCCGCATTTTTGGTCGTGTGTGAGATAAAAGAGGACGCATTACAAAAGTTGCAAGGGTCGAATTGATGAGAACTTTGTAATAAATGTGACCTTTGACCTTAGACGTTTTGCGATAGAAATAGAGGAATATTTTGTGAAGCTTCCTTAATATGTAAATTGGATTGAAGTTGTTTGAGCTAATAAGTAGAACGATATTACAGTTATTAACGCACGGAACAAATATTTGTATGATCTGCAAGTAATTGTTCCGGGTCTGGGTGTTTGTGCTTCTGAGTTTTCTATGCTTGTAAACGCACCCACGATACAGGAAGAAATTCCTAGTGTGGGGCAACGTTTTTTAAAAAAAAAAAAAAAAATTAACTTTAACGTGGGCTATTTTAACCGTTATTGCTGCTCTACGTGACTTTCTCAAGCACATTTGAAATTACGACAATGCTAAATGTTCTAAATAAATCACCATAAAATCTGCCTAGCCTTTTCAGTTTAACTGGATGCTGCTGAGTACCAGTATTTTACACGGAGCGACTGCCTATCCGATCTCCACAACCCAGTTACTGGGTAATACGATACTCCATGGTAAGGCTGTATATCAGATTTTGATTTTGTGTTTGTGGCTTTCGGGCTTCTGAAGACCCGTAACGATTTTCAAAGATCCGACTAATGACAGCCGGGACCAACGGCTTACTGAGGCACAGAGGGGTCTTTGTTAAGATGGCCGCACATCCACGGACCAACCGTGGCAACCGCAGCTTAAGCTGATCGATCGACCCTTGCGGCTGTTATTATTTGGTCACAAGCCCTTCTTATAAATAGGTCACCATTCCTTTAAAATACACAGCGAAAACTGGAAATAAAAAAAAAATTAGTCAGCAGGCAGCAAGTAGGTTCGCCGATTACCATCCGTCGGGTTGTCGGTCGTGTACCTAATCGCAATAGACAACCCAATTGTCGATCCTCTGTGGAGGAACGTCTGCCTTTTGTGCTCTGATCTTTATCAAATATTTACCTACAACCGGTGCGAGAATGGCCCGCATCAGATTCATTTTCGTATCTGAAGAGTAAATATCGAAATATATGCTGTATGATAATGAAAGAAGACACATTAATCTTGGTCCCATAGCCTATATTCAATCGTAACAATCTTTGATAGTGGTATCATACAGTTTTGTAACTTGTATTCAGTAGACAGGCACGCCTGCTACAAAATTTAAAAAAATCAAAAGAATAACATAAACCCTCTTAGAAAACGTTGCTACATTTTTGCTGTCTTGACTTATTTGTATTTCTTTTTCATATGTATACGATTGGAAGCCGACCCCAACATAGTTGTAAATAACCAAATTAAAATAAACCATGAACAAAGTAAACTCTACTTCGGTTTAACAGACTGTAAGCCTAAGTTTCAGCAAGCGTAACCCATACATTTTCTTTCGGTTTATAATTTGCAATTGGGTCCCGCTGTGAATGTACGCGTGTGAGCACACACCACTCACATCGTGTTAATACACTTGGTGACCACAAGTAAAGCACGCGTCGCTTCGTGAGATAAAAATACTGTATCAAAGGTATAAAACGGGCCTATTTATATTCAGTATCAAAATCTCTCAATACATTCCCTACACCGGGTAAAATATCCATAACATAAGACATTTCTATCCCAAATGAGGCACACGATTCAGCCATTTATCATAAGACCTATCATTTTTATGAAGACACTTTTATAATATTTTTTGAGACCCTACGCGTCCCTGAAAACTTAGAAAGTGGAATCTTGTTGTCAAAGTTTTTGTCAGTCAGTACGACTACTAGCTATTACTATGACTAGAAATTGAAAAAGTTTGTGGGAATGTTATAATTATGTAAAATTTAAGAAACAAACAGCTAGAGTGACACCACGTTCGTAACGCCGTGAAAACGTCGCGGCGGGATTTTATCGTGCACTGAATTTTCGACTCTCGGTGTTGACACTAGCATTGAGAATCCAACAGAGTGCATCCCAGCGCGTCGAACTTACAGTTCAATTTTCAACTCTCGGCGCCAAGCAGTGCGTTAAGGTGCACTTACACGGACAACTAAAATTACTCCATCCTGGTCAATTATCGTCAACTATGACGTTACGACTACATCCAGCAATTAAGAGCAATGGCAACATGTAGCAACCTGTTCCTACACAAAACCGTGCAATATGGAGCAACATAAAAAAACTAGGCAATACGCCCGCCCCCTGCTGCCTCCGCCGCCGCCGGCCGGTTAATCTCGCAAAAACGAGATAGAAAAAAAATTGACTAAAAATTTCCAAACCGATTGGATACTCAGCAACTCATATTGGCGTCATTGAGAAATGTGAAATATATGGTGCAATCAGTAGCGATATTCCCGAAACAATTGCCGCATTTTATTGTTGTTGCTCCAGATTGCTCCACTTAAATGATCCAGATTGATCCATTAGTGTTGCCGACCAATAATTGTTGATTAAATTGTGAATTTGATGCATTGAACGCAGATGAAAGCATGATTATTTTGCCAAGCTCTCGTTGGGCAGGGCTTGCTGAAACAAGCCCTAACGAAGACTACCTACCTAACGAAAAGTGGTATTTTCAGATATGAGGACCTACTCTCTAAGTTCGGAGGTAATTCAGCGTAGCAGACGCCCGCCCGTAACTTCGATCGATACTACGGACTTCGTGCTTAGAAGGTAGACCAGCTCGCATTTTTGGGACGTTCTACTCTGTGGAGCCCTGACAGCCGCTAGCTTTGATCCACTTGCCAATACCGGTGGGCTACTTATCACTGTTTCCATGGCACAATAATCTATCCAAAAAAACTCTTGGGCTCAGGTCGGCGCACAGCCTTAAAGCAAAACCATTGATCATTTGGTTTCAGTTGATATACGTGTTAAACATTATTTTGATGAAACGATTAAAAAACGTGTACCTATTTATAGCACTCGTTTCATTTCAGAGACATGAGGAACAGAGTGTAAAATTCACTCATACTCTATGGAATAGGAAGGATCCTCCGACCAGACGGGTGTTGTGTCTGGTGGGCTACTGCCCGACGGTCAATGTCGGGATGTTGTATATATACGAGTCGCGCGGTAAACTTTGATTGCGCGATGTAGGAATAGTGTGACGTCAAGTCTTGCGTAGTTCGCATGTGGAATTGTAGATGGCGCCACAACACTTTTTGTGTTTCAAGTCTTTTTGATGCGTAGTTCGCATGTGGCGTTCCGCGTTATAGATGCCGCCACAGATCGATGAGGTTTACAGTAGTATGTCAACGTGATCTCTCAATCCTGTGATTCTGTAAATTGGATCACTTCTAAAAGCCTTTTGTGTACACTGCCTACTATTCAATAGTATTCCTGAAATAATTACGAAGATATAACGGAACTTCTGTATTTACTCACCGTTGCGCTTACACAGAATATACTTGCAATTTATCAGCGTCCCGAGATGGTGTGTAGTGATAAACGGTGATCGATATGGCCTAATAAGCTGCATGCCGATATGTATGCAGTAAATCTAGCTGAACAAGCGGAGTATCTTAATTCTAACTACATGTATGCAACGATCAATTTAGTTTGAAGCAAATTTTGCTTGGTGTGGTCTGTTCCAAATATGTCTAAAGAAAATGTAAACAAATGGTATTTACACGTATGGATGCTAAATTGTAGTGCCACTTACAAATTCAGTGCATTGATCATTTAAAAACTTAAACTTTCAATGACTTTAAAGAGATGACTCTTCACGTGACCAGAGGGCTGGCTATTTTTTGGTAAAAAAATCAGCACTGCCATACAACGTTGCAATTTTTTGTTATGTTACCTACTATTGTGGGTATTTTTTATAACCTCAACCTTGTTGTCGATGATTTTCAATTACAATTTAATAATCTTATTTAAACAATATTCTTCGGTATTAGTGGTGAGATATAAAATTGAAACCTTCTTAAAACAGATAAATGTGTTTCTAATTCCTTTTTGGCTACGTAAAAAATAATCCTAAACAGAATTTGTTTACACTTTCATAACATACTTTTGGAACAGACCACAGACGTACTAGAATCTCGTGTGTAGGTAATAGTGTTTCGATACCTAAAATTTTGCCTATAAATTTCGTTTTGGCTGGGGGTGCCAAAACGTGTTTGAGAGCGGTGTGGATAAAACAAAGCTCCACTATAGTAGGTTTAAGCCTTTCATACCTAATTATTAGCAAAAACATTTAGTACGTATGTTACAGGAGCAGTTGTGGTCCAGTGGTAACGGCGCCAACTTACGTAGGTCTTGGGGAAACCGGCATGTCCTCGAATCAAAAAACCGAAGACATATGACATCCACCTAACCACACTCGACCCGCGTGGTAGATTATGGCCACCCCCTATCACAGAGAAGAGGCCTGTGTCCCAGCAGTCCAGCAGTTCCAGCATATTCCAGTACATAGACATAGATTGGTGAATTTTCCAGTTCAGGGTTGTGATTTTACCGGAGTGTTACTCCTGACATTGGCTGAAATGATGTTTACTTTATTTTTCTAACTAACTTATTTTATTTTATTTAATCCCAAATTGAATCGACCTTGCAAGGTTTTTAGTTTTTATTCATGTACAAAAATACAACAGCGACTGGTTTGTGTCGGGACGACCATTAAATCTTCGTTTTTTTTATTTTCTTGTGAAACGTACTTAATTTTTGGTTTTGCCCTGTGCGCTTATTTCGAACATCATTTGGCAATGGTTTTATTTTGGTAGGGGTCACTGATCCTAAAATTGCAATATTTTTATTTTGTTAGGGGTTACTGAACCTAAAATTTATTTATATTTATTATTAAGTCACACTGTTGGGCGATTGCCTCCGTACACTCATTCCGCCTCTCTCTCTGTCCAGAACAGCCAAAGACCAATCTTTATTAATTGAGTCCAGCTCATCCTTCCATCTCCGTTTGGGCCTACCACGATGTCGTTTGCCATTGAGGGGGACCCACTGGGTCGTATGTTTGGCCCAATGATCGTCTGACATTTTCAAAACTTGTTAAAATACAAAAAGTTTTTGTAAACAAGCATAAGGTAGATGCTTGTACTTAACCAGGATTTCGAAAAATCGATCCAATGGCGAAATATTTACTTTTAAAAAACAACCCGACATAGTAAAATTACCTATGTCTCGTCAATCTGACGTCGAGCGTCGGTTAGGTAAGGAAATTCGCAGATATGACGTCAGATAAACGAATAACCCGGTCAACCCTTCCCGCCACTAGAAGAGGTACTTCAGTGACATAACCACGGTAATGTAGACCAAAGTGGTGTGGTGTGAAACGACGAGGCAGAATAATGCTGTTTATTTTATTTTTTTGGCTTTATTTGTTATGAGCCTTCCCGACCCTACTTCGTTTTGAATATATCGTCGACTTTGTGGCTGGAAACCAGACTTCTTTTTTTTATTCAGAGCTTTACCTACGCGGTTCCCTCAAGCTTGGTAGGCAATATATGTACCTATTACGGTTATTCATCTATTTTTGTATAGTCCTGTAGAACAAAAAGCTCTTTCTTTTACCACATAATTCATCATCTGCCGAGCCTTATACCAACTATGTTGGGTTCGGCTTCCGGTCTAACCGGATGCAGCATTTTACTTGGAGCGACTGCCTATCAGACCTCCACATATATTTATATTCTGTTAAAGTCTAACTTCCAAAATTCCATTTAATATTTAGTAGGTACACAAAAATAATTTAATAAATAAAAAAAATATAAATACATTATTAATAAATAAATTAAATTATATAATAATTAAACATAATTGAATAAAATTAATTAATTACGGTGGCATTAATAGACGCTTAATAATAATTATTCCATCAACAATTTCCTCGCCTTTGTTCTTTTCACCCTTCATACTAATATTACGTGAGCTTGTCACCCACATCCCACACAAGCGAGTCAGTTGCAATAGAAGTAGACATATCTATACTCCATAGGTTTAGGTAGTTTTTTTTTTTTTTGTTTTGGGTTTTGGCTTCGCACGGTTTGTGCATTTAGCCAGTGTCAAGTAATTTTTCTTTTCCATCAAGTAAATGGCCCGATATCGGGCACGAAGTTACAAAACAGTCATAGTCGTCTTTAGGCAGTCAAGTCACAGTTATTGTAAAGCGGTAGTAACTTTACAACAACCTATTAGGAGTTTTTGGGGGGAACACGAAAAGTCCACGTTAGTCACTTATTTTCACCTTCACTACATTTGTGCACTCACACGTAATTAAATTGCATAATTCACTACCAAAATTATACAAATTTATTCGCTATTTCACTAAATTTCATGAAAATAAAAAGTCGTGCGACATGTTCCAACGCGATCCCGCCAAAAACTCCGTTTAGGTAGTTAAATAAAGGTAAACAAAAAAAAAAAAAAACCACGTGACTCATAGATGCATAACCTTTTATTTCAAATGTTAAGATCATGTTATTTATAGTCATTTAATCATAGGCTCTTTTCGGAATCTAAATCAGAATCTGATGAACTATCTATCACATTAATAATAAATCGTTCCGTTGTATCATCAATTATTTTCCTAACTATAATAACACAATTTAACAAAATCGAAACGCACTCGCAAAATCGTAAATGTCGATTGTTGAGAGCACTGTCAAAGTCTGGTTAACTGACTAAACGTAATACCTGCCATTTCAGTTGCCATACTACATCACAAACAGTTTTACTTTTCAATTTTGCAAATTCGTTGTATTTTCTAAAAGGTTTTAGGGAACCTGTCATTTTGGGCATGGGTTTACAATAGGCAGATTACAAAATATTATATTATTGTAATTAATGTAACAAAAAAAAATGTGCTCAAGTAGTTACATCTAGGAAAAGTAGTTCACGAATAAATGATAAGGTTTAATATTTATTAATAAATGAGGAAACTATCGTAGAAATCGTAAATAAATATGATTTTGTTACACCGTACTTTTAAACAAGAAAGTGTCAACTATAAAGAACCCTTTTTACGATTTGTTTACCTTTATTTAACTACCTAAACCTATGGAGGGAGTTTTTGGCGGGATCGCGTTGGAACATGTCGCGCGAATTTTCATTTTCATGGATCTTCCATCCAGCGCATTAAATTGTATAATTTTGATAGTGAATTATTCAATTTAGTTACGTGTGAGTGCACAAGTGTAGTGAAGGTGAAAATAAGTGACTAACGTGGACTTTTCGTGTTCCCCCCAAAAACTCCTATTAGGTTGTTGTAAAGTTACTACCGCTTTACAATAACTTTGATTTGACTTGACTGACTAAAGACGACTATGACTGTTTTATAACTTCGTGCCCGATATCGGGCCATTTACTTGATCTAAAATAAAAATTACTTGACACTGGCTAAATGCACAAATCGTGCGAAGCCAAAATCAAAAAAAAAAAAAAAAAAAACCTATGGAGTATAGTTTGCGGCTGCAGTAGGTGGAAGTTGGACAAGCGCGGTATTTACGTAATGATCGTAGGTGTATACCGACAAGATGTCGTGAACTATTGCAATCAAGGCTCGCTTCAGCGGCCGCGGGTAAGAATAGAACCCATATTGATATTGACCCAGCTGCATAGTGAAAAACTTTTGTGCATAAGTTTTCTTGAGAATAGTATTATGGAGGCACAAATAATGTTTCTTTCTGGAACAATATCACATAGTCACAGATATCTAGTACTACAGAGATCGTAGACTGCTTGGTTCTACCACACAACCTTTTCAAGAAAACCTAACTAATATTATAGATTCGAAAGTGACTTTATTACGCTTTCACGCTAAAACGGCTGAACGAATTTAGATGAAATTTGGCATGAAGATTGACCATGACCCGGGGTAAGGACATAGGCTACTTTTCATCCTGAATCGCTGAACAAGTCGCAAGCTGCAGCTAATAAGTTAAGATTATGAGAAAAATAAATTAGAATTCAGCTTAGTGAGCTGCTTTGTTGAGCTGACAAGTGTATGTCATGATTTAAAAACGTAAACCGATTCCATGAATAATGGAAAATTTTAATTCCAAAGATATATATTTTCATTGAAGTACCCCCACTGTAAGTCCACATCTCGCCATTCTAAAGTCCCATGTAATAGGGGCGATCCTATTGCCATCAACCGGGCTCAAATCCAGACTCTTCTTTCTGACATTGCTCGATATTCTCCTAAATATATTGAACAAAGCCCACATACCTACTTAGTAACACAAATATTTGTTCTACTTACAAATGGGCCGAAAATCTCAACCCGTAGCGTGAAAGCCAATCACTCAGGCACTGCGGCTTCAAGCTATCACAGCAAGATACTGAATCTATGAATTTCGCTCTAAATCCCACATTTTGTCACTTTCTAGTTTCGATTCCGAGAAGTCGGTATTAGGTTTCTCTGTTTGGAAATTCTCAGCGGCTTAAACCCTGGAAATACAATTGAGTAGGTACCTATAGATATGTGTAACCCTTTATTAGTGGCTTTTGAGGATAATATATTTGTCAGATTTGTTGTAGTTGTAATTAAAAAAGTAATCATGTCATTTGGTTTAAATATGTTTTTATTTTTTATTAATCTGTAACCATGGATTGAGTTCATTATGTACTCCTTTGCGTTTAATTTTTTTCCGGTTATTAAAAATATTTTTTATTCACTTGTTGCACTTTTCTATGAAAAAGCTGAAAATGCAGACGAAAAATTTCAATGCATAGTAGTTCAGAATCATGTCGGTGCTGAATCCAGTTTGCAAGTCCATCCAGGTTTCAGTATCCGCGTCGATGTCCCTGCCACCCTGTCTAGATTCTTTTTTATTTTGTGAGTATGAAAACGTTGTAGGCCTTGAACACTGTAGATTTGTTGAACATGTTGAGTACCAGGTACTTTTTGACAGGCCTTCGCTGTTCTGTCATTCCTATTAACACTAATATTTTGTTATATTGTAAAATTATTTATTTTCAAAAGAGTAACCTTGTAATGTCTTGCCAACTCTTTTCCATCACACCTAGCTTCTGACGTTTCATGAGTGGCGCATGAAGGTTTATGTGAAATAAAATATTTTGATTTTTACTGCGCTTTTGGGGTCCCACAATAGAAACATTGCATGGCAGTTTAAGATGAAGTTTAGCTTTGTAGATCTATACACAGGATTCATAGAAGGACCATATACAGGATAAGTTTTTATCCAGTGCGCAGAATTTTTTTTCGGTAATACAAAAAACAAGGGACACCCGGATGGAGTTATTACACGGTATATTTTTTGGAGTAAAATATTAGCAATATAATTTTTTTTTTTTACAGTTTTCTAAGTATTAAGCATACAAAAATCCATGGTAAGCGAATGTGAAAACAATCGTTGATGTTGAAATGTGCAAATTAGTTGTATTGTAGTTGGTATGTCAATTGCAGTATTTATCATTACCAAGCATTGCGTTTACAACCGGTCAGTACTAGAAAAGGTTGTATTATCATAAGAACCACTACGGCCATCCACAGCTGAACATAGGCTATAGCTTGCACTACTTACCACATACAAATTTTAAAAACCCCCGACACAAAAAAAAAAAGTTAAAAAATAATATTTATTGGCCGTTTAAGTTGTAGGTAATATTTTGATCAAGGCTTTGTCAAGTCTGGGGACGGCTAATGAAAATGCTAAAAACTAACTAACTAACTAACTAACCAACCAACCAACCAACCAACCAACCAACCAACCAACCAACCAACCAACCAACCAACCAACCAACCAACCAACCAACCAACCAACCAACCAACCAACCAACCAACCCACCAACAACCACCCAACCAACCAACTAACTAACTAACTACGATACGACGAATACGAGAATACGAAACGAAAATAACTGGCTTGCTTTCTATGAGAGAGAGAGACAGACAGACAGAGAAACGCGCACGCCGCCGCACGGCTTACAACTGTGATTTTGTTTGTAAAACCGGCATAAAATGTCTGCGCTAGGGGTCCAGAATGATATGCTGCATTCATGGTTACAGTTTGCGCACTGGATAAAAACTTATCCTGTATACACATACCTCCTCACACAAACCTGTAAATTGCAAAAAACAATAAGAAAATTGAAATTTGCGTGTTACCTCACGCCTTACACATACATACGTGTATACGTTGACAGTAGACCTAGTTACATTATAGAGTACAGCCGTATCTACAAGCTGGCTACCAATCAGTTCAATTGCATGAACATTGTGACAAGTGTCAGTGACAGGGCACTAATTGAAACCGCATTGAACGGAACGTATGTATGCATGTGCTGCAGTTGCTTAATTGAACTAACTGAACAATACGTCTACGAAAGTCTTGTCCGATAGCCTGTTGTAAATATATGTCCCAATTTCAGGTCATACTAGTTCGTCCTAGGCCAAACAGTCTTATCCTACGCGTGAGATGTCGCAGCCAACTAGCTTATTTAGCCGTTTCGTTAACAGCCTTTGGAAGTAGCGCTCGCTGGCTGCTGCCGCGGCACCGCTCTCTTCGCTCGCTCAACTCGCGCGCTTATGGTCACTATTCTAACCTAACTTGACATAACCCATTTAATCAGGGTGCCCCGGCTTAATAAACTAGTATGGGCTAGGACAAACTAGTATGGGCTAGGACAAACTAGTTTGGCCTGAAATCGGATTTGGCCGGTAACATTTAGGTATAATATACCTGGTTCCCGTAAAATGAATTTATTAACTAACTAGCTTCAACCAGCGGCTTCGCCCCCGTGGAGGTGGAAATTATCTCATGGGAACGTACTACCGGGATAAAAGATATATGTGTTAATACGGATTATAATCTATCTGTGTGCCAAATTTCATACAAATCCGTTCAGACGTTTCCGTGTAATTGAGTAACAAAGATCCAAATATCTAAATATCCAAAAATACAAAATTTCACATTTATAATACTAGTTGGATAATGCCCGGCGTGCTGTAAGTTGAAATGCAACAAAGCGCTAAAAAAAAAAAAGCGAAAAAAAAAAGAAAAAGCGGTAAAGCGCGATAATTCATTTATTTGGAGCACACACAACAATTTCACAACACACAAAAGCACAATTTATTGTGTGTGTGTGTGTCTGTCTGCGGCATCGTAGCTCCCGAACGGATGAACCGATTTTAATTTTGTGTTGTTTGAAAGGTGAATTAGTCGGCAGGATACTTAGACATATTTCATCAAAATCAGTTCAGCCGTTTGAAGATTATCAACTCTTTTCTGGTTGATGAAGGGATTTGAGCATCTTGCACGGGTCTGATCAAGTCGAAATTTGGTATTCTATTACTTCAATGATATTAGACGAACAAAGTAACCTTGAACGTCAGCTGGGATTTCCAGGATACCCAAGTAACTCACCAACAAACAGCAAAAGTATCGTGTCTGGGCTCATTAAAAAGGTCTTAATGAATAAGTTATAGATAAATGGTGACCAGAATGAGGATAAATTAGTAACAAACTTCGCTGTGGGAAACATACGCAACGCTGCGCAGATTTAAGCAAAACATTAAGTTTAAAAAGCAGGAAATAAAAGTTAAATTTAAAGTTTTGTGGGTTATATTTTGATCAAGGCATTGTCAAATCGGGGGACGGTCAGTGAAAACGCCAGAGGAGGCCTAGCATTTTCATTAGCAATCCCCAGACCAACAAATATTATTTTTTTACTTTTTATTGGCGTTTTTGTTTGGGTCGGGGGTTTTTTTTTAATTTTAACTTTTTGTATTCTATTTCTACCAACTGGGCTCTATTTTGTAGATAAGATTTAAACCATTCATGTGATTTTCCTCGGCTTGCTATTCTATAGAGTTTGTTTAGTAAAATGCCATACTGTACTTTATCGTAGGCTTTGGTCATATCAAGCATTAGACCTACTGCGTATTTTTTATTATTTATTATGTTTAAGGCTTCTTGTATAAATTTATAGACTGCTAATTATTTTGATCGACTTTTCCGAAAGCCATTTTGGCAATCATCAAATATTTTATCTTTTTCGCAGAAAGTGTACACGCGATTACACATAGCTTTCTCGAAAATCTTCGAAGCTGTGGGCAGTAGAGCTATGGGACGGTAATAACTTGGCTCTGTTTTGTTATTTTTCTTATGTACAGGTTTCACTAAAGCTATTTTCAGCTGATCAGGGAATACGCCTTCTTCAAAAGACTGGTTTATTAATTTATACAATGGTATTGTTAGTTAGCCCTGAGTATCCTTTGCACTCCATGTCCTGCATGTCAATTGCACTCTTATAATAGTAAAGACATGCGGTAAGTCTCATTTCCTGGTCCCAGTTGTGTAATTGAACTAACTCAGCAAAATGTGAACTGAAAAATGTATCTACTGCCTCCCGTAAAGTACATAACTAGTTGCAAATAGTTGCGATGATGCGGTTTTGCAGCCAGCCACTTTACTTTCCGGATATTTTTACTTGGCACTTAACTACCCACATCCCACCGCTGCGCGCCGACGAGTATTCGACTAGTTATCAACGATTTTCTCACTAAAGGAACGTAAAAAAGATTGTAGCTTCCGCGTAAGTAAAAGAGATATATATATATATTATTAAGAGATCTCTGACTGTTTACACCACCACCGGTGAGAACTCGTTTGTCGCAGCGATATGAGCTATCAAATAGAGTACTCGGTCTGCGACGCTCACTTGGCAGGCAGAACACTCGATCAGAGACCCACGCACGTATGCACCAGCGAGTAATCGCTCGTCGCCGTCGTGCACTCGCTGCTCATTGCTACTCAAGTCGTTTTTAGTTGCTAGCTCTACTCGCTTCTCGTAAATCGCCAGCGGTAGAACAGGTGCCTTAATCATGTAGGTACTTAACTTCTTTTCCCTCTCATTTATGTCACATTAACACTTTGTTTAATGATTTTATTTTATGATACAAAAATAGACATTATGATGTTTGGTGCCATAATTTATTTTTAAAATAAAATACCCCGTAATCGCCTCTCGACATTTTGTTCCACTTGTTTAAGTTTCGAAAGGAAATGCTTGTTTTCGCTCCAGTTTTAAAGTACTTTTTAAGTGGGTTAGCAACATAATATAACCTTATATTTATTTTTCTATCTGAAATGAAAAAGTACTGTCTATTTTACTTACTTACTCACTATTAGCCCTCATCAACCCACTGCTGTGCTAAAGCCCCCATGACTTCCAACTCTTTCGATACAGGGCCAAAGTGGACCACTCGGTCGTGTGTTTTCTCCAGCTCGTCCCACCATCTGTCATCATGTCTGGTCTGGTCTGGCTGCTTCTGGCTGTGTCACGGCTTCACCTATCTTATAGATAACATTTTTATATTTGGTAATATTTATTAATATGCAAGCAAACAGTCTTCAAATAACAATAATAATGACTTTTTTTTAAAGCTTTTACATTAGTTTAATTTATATGTATTTATATGAAATAATAAAATATGTAGGGTGACCTAACCTGTTCAACAGTTAAAGATTTTTAGAGAAAAAAATGTTTTTAACAAAAATGAGAATTGTTTAAATGTGCCCAAACTATAGTATACTATTAACCGGGGAGTATGCAATAGTTAACCATGGTACACAATTAATCACTAAATATGATTATGTATTTATTTTGAAATAATAACACCATCATTTTATTAAATTGACCTTTTATTTGTTATTATTTTGCCAAAATTTACACAAAATATATGTTTTCTTAATAATAATTACGAACAAATTAACATGTTTAAAACATTATCAATCAGACTTCTCGATTTGAAACATAATTATAAAAATAACGCTTTTAAGCAAGACTTTAAGAGCATTATTTTTTTATAATTATGTAACTATTATTAGGTTTTGTACTTCTCAAATATAATATTTGAAGCATTTTCATGCCTAACTGGATATACAACCATGGCGAACTGTGTAACAACTGCATTTGATTAATTGTAGACCACCCTGCTCCCAAACCCGTTGAGCTAACCTTACTTTTAAATAAGGGTCACTACACGTCTGTCCATGCCAAGGTTGCCTGGAAGAGATCGCGGAAAGCGATAAGGCCGCCCATTGTATATTTTGTAGTGTACTTTGTTTTTTTGTTGTGTATTTTTTGTGGTGTACAATAAAGTATATATAAATAAATAAATAAATAAATACACGCATAAAACCTATACTAAATTAAGCTAAGCTATACTAAATTAAGTTTAGTCAGTCTACACAGCCGACAAAATAATAATGATTTTTGTAAAATCAACCCAAATGATGTTAAGAGAAAAAGTAATCACGTAATTTTTTTTCACTTTTTTTATTAAAAACACAAAATTTGATGTCACACAACTGTCGCCCGCACTAGCTCCCTGCAAATATGGGAGAGGGGAGCGGGGCCATTTTGACATCTAAATCGCACGATTGCTTGCATCCCCCCCAGTGGGGTTCCCGCATTGTCGTTGCGGGGGGGCTCAGTAACCGTGGTCCCACCTCCCACGGTGAAGCGAAGAGGAACCCCAAGGTGGGGCCGCTCGTCAGGGCTTGTGCCTCCAAGCCGACGACGTAGCGGCCAAAAAGTAGGTTGCGGTGAGGTGCATCGCAACTGAGGCGGGCCGCGATGTCGAATGGGAGGCATCGCGGCTGAGGGTTACAGGCTGCGGCGGAGGAGGAGTGCCGGTACTTCTGAGTAGCGCTCTTCCCTTCCGTAGCCTGGACGGGGCCGCCACCGTTTGATGGCGGACGCGGTGGGGCCGCAGGGGAAGAGGAGTGTCGGTATAGCGTTGGCCGCTCTCCCTATCCCCTGCGGCCGAAAAGTGGTTGGCGGCGGGGCCACTGTACTGACCCGTCGCAGGAGGACGTCAGCAGCAGCTGGTGGGGCCCGCAAGGGCCGATGCCTGCTAGGGGTGCGGGTTGTTCGAAAGAGATACCGCGGCCCCTGGCATACGGGCAGCTGAAGGAACATGGGTGGGTTTTAGTCAGTAAAAGTCTGACACGCCCTCCTGCTCCAACCAGAGCGGGAGAAGTCATTTGATGATTTCCCACCCACAAAAAAAAAAAAAAAAAAAAAACGGTTGCTTGCATGAAATAGCGACGTCACGTTTGCCAAATATCGACATGGTACGAGTAGTTAACTGTTGGACAGGTCACCCTACCTAAATTTTTTTTAAACAGGAGTAATAGTTATGGGGCATCAAAGAATTCGCCCGCATCGCTATCTTGTCGGAAAAAGACTCTTGTAATACAGTTTCAAACAAACTTTTCCGTTCATCTATAATTATGTTAAAAGTTGTCCAGAATCGCTACTGTCCCCGTCATTATTCATCATTTCGCAGATGTTACACCAAATTTTATTTTTGTTCCAGTGTTTAATGAGGAAGCTCGTTTTAGGTTTAGGTAAACTTCTGCTTAACATATCCATCAACCAAAATTTAAATTGCTTTGTTACAGTAAAAAATGCACCGATACACGTGCATACAAAGAGATAATAAACTCGAATAGGTAATGAAGAAAAATAAAAAAAAATGGTTGTCTGTAAAATCGGTTTACGGACGATAATTTTACGTGTTAACGTCATAAGAAAACTGGCCGATCGTGCCTGTCTATCGCTTGTTCCGCGCTCTCGCTTGCGCGCTCGGCTCAAGCGGAACGTGACAATTAGTCATGCTTTTTCGTGCGTGCAGCCGGTGTTCATCGATTTATAAGACTTATCACGTCAAGAAAAATCACAGATCTGTAATCAAGAGCACAAAACAGAAATAGTCGGCAGCTGCGCAAAATGACTGGGACAAAAAGGTTTCCACTCAGCACGATGCTGTGCTATGGGGGACACAGCACAGTGCTCATTTCAGTTTTTGTAATCTTAATTATTGAGCAAAATGTTCATACATAGTCAAGTGTGTAGGTGTACTGTAATAAAATTTAAGAGTAGGTATTTTAGCAAAATCTAAACCATGATAATGCATTTTTTTTCGGAATTACACCTCGCAGCAACCTATGAGGTTGTCGTCTGCTTAACTGGTGATAATCATAATAAATAAGATTACCAGCTAGGGCAAAAAAAAAAACTTAAAATTAGAGCGACTGCTCGCTAAAGGCAACCCCTGTGTACGGACCTCGGCTTAGGGCATCGCTGGTAGAGGGCAGCAAGGGACAAACTGAATCGGACTAAACCATGATAATGTAATAACATGAAATGTTAAAAAGTGCAGTAGTGGCGCTGTGGTAACGGCCGCGACTTACGAATAGTGTAATAGTAAATCCAGGCAGGCGCTTTACTTTGTGTGAATTAATTCATCACCACGGTTCTCAAAACGGTAAAGGAAAACACCGTGAGGCAACCGGTAAGTCCTTGAATAAAATAAAATAAAATCGAAGTTCATTATGTGACATCTACCAACCTGCACTGGGCCCGCGTGGTGGATTAACTAAGCTCTCACTAAGAGAAGGCCTGTGTCCCAGCATTCGGAACATTATAGGATGTTTATGTTGAAAAGCAATTAATCGAATCATTTCTATCAATTCAGATGATAAGTAAAAAGCAACAGTGTTAATCGATTTCTATTGCTGATTGTACCTATATCCAAACTCTCTTATATAAAGCCTTGCCAAAACAACCATGTTTTGTTTATCATCTTGTACCTACATGTTGTAAAAATAAAGGACAAAACATGTTCTCCGGTTTATAGACCTACCCCCATAGCACGATAGCTGTCATCAAACCCCATCATATTGTTTTTGCCTCGAGCATCCTCCATGGGAGTGTCTGGTACGGTCACCAAAAGAGATAAGTCACGAGGGTCGTCGGATATATTTGAAGTTTAGTAAAAAAATCTATGGATGTTTTCGAATAAAATTGAATTTAATCAATAAAAACTAATAGTTCATTTATCTAATTAAATTTCATTCGAAATATCTATCGGTTTCTAACTAAACTTCAACTATAGGTATTAGATACATTATTAGTTATAGTAGAAGTTGATACTTATCTCTTTCGGTGACCGTACCTATAGGAACTTTTTGCTACTTCATTTTTACGCCTCTACATGCCTAAGAGATCAAAAAGTGGCTTAGTAGTCGATTCGCACGAATTTAGTTGCCCGAAACGGGAGAATCTATACTTTTAAGTAATGTACTAATTTTAGTGTTTCGATAATTCCAGAAATACGTATTAGACAATTGAGTAGAGGCACGCTTTTTTTTAATTTTATGCAATAGAATGAAGAAAAAATTGCATATGATTACAATATATTGTTTATTTTTTTTAATCAAAATCAAAAAATCAAAATCAAAATATTTTATTTCACATAAACCTGCAAGGGCACTTATGAAACGTCAGAATCTAGGTGCACGGTTCCAATTTGTCGCTTCCTATAGAGAAGAGCCGGCAAGAAACTCCACGGTTACTCTTTTAAAAATAATTGGGTTTTACAATGTTTTCAAATTACAGTTATAATAGGTATGGGAGGACAGTATCGAACTAATGTTCTTACTTTTTGCATGAATTCAAACCGTGCCTATAGCCCAATGCATATTTTTGGAATTGTTGATTCGCCCACAAATAAATTAACTTCCTGCGAATCGCCTATAATAAAAAATATATGTATAATATTTAAATGTGTCGACTCACGCGTTTTGCAAAAGAAATAAATGTGTCTTTCTTATTCCAGTAGCTTATCCATTTTTTACAGAGTTGTTGCCTTCCAGATACAGCATTCCTTGTGTTTGTTATTTGGATATTCAATAATAACTAACCAATCCTATATTTTCATCAAGTTAAATAGCAAAGGCAAGCCTTGTTTACAAACTGAAACTATTTTATAGCTTCTGAAGAACTTCACGAGTTAATATAGCCATGGAATTTACATAAAAAATCTCTTACTTTTCCTTCAAACTTTATACACACGGATATGAGGAAACTTAGTTAAGTGGAAAATCGCGTAAGTACTTGTTTCTACTACCATTCAAGGGTAATTTTACTTGCGATGGAACTTTTTAGCTTACTTTTGTGTGCAAGCATCGCGCAAGTAGGTGTTTGTTTTTCTAAAGAAAGATTACGGACTTATAATATGGTGTTATCTTATTTCTACAGTCTGTGTAGAAATAAATAAAAGCTTCTTTATACAGGCGCGACGCGACAGCGCGACATGATTCTTGTAGAACAATGTCCATTAAGTTTAAATTGAAATTGTTTTACGAGAGTCGCGTTGTGCCTATTTGCAGCAGCCTTAAGGCGACCTTAGGTAGGTATAGTTGACCTCGTGGTTTTTTATTACTGTTGACACCACAATTTCCACTAAATTTATACTTCACTACTTTATGATGGAAACTATCTAACTATCATTTAAACAAATTGACCCGTGGGTTAATTGCGTAACAATTGATCGCAATTATTTTCATTTTGACGGCTCACCCAAGTTTATTGCGTTATTTACGTTGTTGAGCAGACGATCTTTTCAAATCTATGAAGCAATGGATTAGGAATTTACTTTACGCAGTTATGGTGACCGTTATATGGCGTGCAAGTAACTTTCATCTACCTTAATGCAGCTACTTGGAATGGACGGCGACTTCATACTGTATCTACTATACAAAACTATTCTTCTTTTTTTTTTACTAAGTAAGTACTTCTCCCTATACTTTCCGTGAGATACAAAAAACCCTCGGAATTGACACTCGGATCTTTATCTACGGCTTCACTGCGGTTTTTGTTTCCATCCCTACTGTCCCTACTATATAATATTATAAATGCGAAAGTAACTCTGTCCGTCTGTCTGTTACGCTTTCACACCTAAACCGCTGAACCGATCGTCATGAAATTTGGCAGAGATATAACCTGGGATATGGAAAAGGACATAGGCTACTTTCTTACGCAATAACAGTAATCCACACGGGCGGAACCGTGGACAAAAGCTAATATTCTATATTTTCTGAATGTAGTGCCTCAGACGAAGACGGTTCATTCATTTGATGTACATATAGCACCTTCAATAAATCCTTCGTTAACTGTAAAAATATATTTTTGGTAGTTTCTTGTACAATTTCAAATGCTCTTACAAGTTTAACTGCTGGTAGTGAAATTGTAGGAATTATAAAAAATCCAGATAAGTACTCATTGGAGTCATTATTGTCTATGCTGTTATGAACCATTAACATGATTGAAGTCGGCAGTACCTACCTAAATAAAAATCTGCAATGTAAAATATGCATGCTTTGGGAAATTCTACTCCAAACCAATTTTTATTCCTCTAATGCGTGAAATATTTAAAATGAAAAAATACATGCAGTGTTTTGTTTCACGTAATATAGGTTGTTTATTTTTATCCATAGTAATAGCTGTGGCTAAAGCTGTAACGCAGTAAGTATACATTTTTATATAAACAGCTATGCCCGCGGCTTTGCCCGCGTGGCTGTCGGAAAATATGCCACAGGAACGTGCTACTGGGAGAAAAAGTCGTCTCGGAAGTAACATATGCTACTCCTTATAACATCAGCTATCTTTCAGTGAAAGTCCCTTCAAAATTGGTTCAAACATTTCGGAGATTAGCTGGAACAATCAGACGGACAAACAAACAAACAAAAAAAATGTTCAAGTGGGTACCGTATTAGCAAAAAGCTGTTATTCTGCTTACATTACAAACAGACACTTAAATTTTATTTACATATTATTTATTAGGCTTCGAAAAAAAACCTTCAAAAATTAACCTAAATAAATAGGTTTGTTACTTTATCTCGGGTCTGTCTGGGTTTCAGATACTCAAAAGTATAGATACTCAAATTTTTCGATTGATCAAAATCCTAAATACCTTAAGTAGGATTTTAATCAATCGAAAAATTCGTGACGTGAAAACAAAATGTTATTTTTTTTGTAATCCATCAGGTGCAATAATACCAAAAGTAAACAAGAAATGTGTTGTTTACTCATCTATTATGGCTTTATCTGTGTATATCATACTATCATAGCGTATCTCCGGAAATTGTTTCCTTATCGCTCCATATGTACCGATACAAAATATTTCTTCCCCATCTGAATAACAAACATATTGGAACAAAGTACCTACCTGGTGTTTTTCTCTTGATGTTATATCTTTATTTCATACTAGCTTTGCAACGAATTAATTCGTGTGCATAACGGACAATTAGATTTCATGGATTTTATTTTTTTGCGCGTAACCCTACTTCTTTTTATGAATTATAAATAACCTATGTTACTTCTTATATCATCAGCTAACGGCCAGTGAAAGTCTCTTCATAATCGGTCCAGCCGTTTCGGAGACAGACCGGAACAAACAGACGACAAAACGACAAAAATTTTGTTCCAAGTGCTGCCTTTACCTTCTTTTATTACTTGCATTACTTTTAGCTGTTACGTGGATATTACAAACAGACACTTCAATTTTAATTATTGGTATCTATAGTATATGTATGTATGAATAGACTAGATTTAAAATCAAAGTTGGTACACGCCAACTTAATTAAATATCAAATGAGTAAACTTACACATATTCAGTGCACTTATAAACCACGCAGTCTATATCTAATAACTCTTAAACTTGGACGACCCCCAAGAGCTCTTAACAAACTACTGAAAGTTTCTTGACTAAAGTCTTTTTAAAGAGCCTGGCATTATACGATACTTCAGTAGGTACTTCTAGTGCATGCCAATTTAAACCTAAGGTTCTAATCCCTATCTGATTGAAAATTTTCTCTGATTAGTTGAACCAAAATAACAATGTAAACCAATGACGATTTTAAAACATTTATTTTCGGATGTAGGAACATTTGTAGCTGAGTTAAAACATTATATAGACACTGTAAATACGGTAGGTACAAAGTGCTTTAAATTAAGACAGATGTGTCGGAAGCTATACCAGTCAACACGTGGATACTTCCAAGTAAAGGCGATGTGTCTTATAGGAAACGCTCAATTGATTTTAAATTAACTTTGAGCTTAGTTCATTCACACACTACAAGTAAATTCTTGTCTTCCAAAACGTTAAGCACTTACATTTTAAAGGATTCCACGGACAGGCGCGACGCGACTCTAGTAGTACAATTTGTATTGAATCTGTAAAATGTTTTACCAGAATCACGTCGCACTCTGTGGAGGGTATTACATTGCTCGATGACCTCGATGATTTGATGTCTGTACGAGTATGCGCCTTCTACCGGCAAATGAACATACTGCAATAAAACGAACTGAAGATTAAGCAAGAACACAGATGTGTCGCAGAGTTGTCATTGTTTTTGCCTATTTTGTTCGTTCTCTGAGAGCTCTAATAAATTTAATTCCTCTGTACGAGTACTTTCATTACAATTTAAATTTATTTGAAATTATAATTGATGCTAGCTTTCATCAGTTGTTTTATTGAGTACGGTTACTATTACATGATACATTCTGAAGGTCTGATGATGACCAGGTTTATCGGTTCTCAGTAACGGAAACAGTTAGGATGACCTAGCTTTCAAAATTCATCTGATTGAGCACGGGTGCTGCTACATGACACATTCTGAAGGCCTGATGATGACCAGATAAGTGCTTATCAGTTCTCAGTAATGGAAATAGTTAGGATGACCTAACTTTCAAAATTCATCTGATTGAGCACGGGTGCTGCTACATGATACATTCTGAAGGTCTGATGATGACCAGGTAAGTGCTTATTGGTTCTCAATAACAGAAATAGTTAGGATGACTTAGCTTTCAACATTTATCTGAATGAGCACGGGTGCTGCTACATGATACATTCTGAAGGTCTGATGATGACCAGGTCAGTGCTTATTGGTTCTCAGCAATAGAAATAGTTATCATGACTAGCTTTCAACATTTATCTGAATGAGCACGGGTGCTGCTACATGACACATTCTGAAAGCCTGATGATGACCAGGTAAGTGCTTATAGGTTTTTAGCAACGGAAATAGTTAGGATGACCTAACTTTCAACATTTATCTGATTGAGCGCGGGTGCTATCACATGATACATTCTGAAGGTCTGTAATCGTTATCATAAATATCATCATCAGATCGCAGATTTACACCTTATAGGTTTACAAGATCAGATTAAATTTGCTGACAAAACTTCACATTCGTGATTGGTATTGTCAGCTAATTTGATTTGACCATGTATTTTCCATTATTAAATAATAAAGTTGGGTGTTTGATGATGACTGGTATAAATAAAAATAAAAATATGTTTCGATCTTTTTTAATTTTTGCTCACAAAATCTTAAACTCTAATTTCCCGTTAAAAGTTATTGAAGTCCAAGTACCGTGAACAGGTCGGTTGGTCATTTATTGGCATTGGTGTTGGTGTTGATGGTGCATGTAGGCTTTCTTGAAGTACACACATATTATTATCTTCGTCTTCTGGTTTTTGTTGCACCTTTTTCCGGTCTTTCTTGTTCTTTATTGCTTCTAAAACATATGGCGGATTTCTAATGTCCATATTTCGACTATGCCGTGGATCTAAAAGTTCCGGCAAAATACAATTTAAATAAAATTTACATAATTTTATTTTCATATTATTAAAAAAAAATTATCGTCTCTAAGAATTGACTCTGTTTTTAGAGGCTTTGATTCATTGAACCATACTCCAAATAAACATTTTGCTTTCCGAGTCACATGCAATTGTCCTTGAACTTGGTAATACCAATTGTGGTTTTTATTTATCTGCAAATTGCCCGAATTATCTTTTACCCAAAAATTTACTTTTTTTTGAGATATGGCTTCGTCTAGTCCTATCTTGTGCGCTGAGATTGGACATTTCACTTCTACTATCGCCTCTTCTCCAATAAGCCCATCTGGTGTAGCTCCTAAATATGGGATTTCAGGATCTATAAAAAGTCCGCATGGTCTGATTACAACATTTTCTTGCCTAGCCAACTGATCTAGCGCTTTTCTTTCATTTTCTCTTCCATGCTGTACAGGCACAGCATCTATGTTTATTTTGTACAGCAGTTGTTTGACTATGCTGGCACAACTAGTATCACGCCTCATTTTAACTACTCTTCCAAAGTTTGACGCCGTCAACAAGGAGCGCCGGAGTTCGAGCCATTCGCTTGACTCACTCTGCAAAATTATTGTTTGTCTTTCAATTTTTCTTCTTTCTTCCTCACTTTTGTCTAAATTGGATATAAAGTTCTCCTTCATTTGTTCTAGCATCGAATCGCTCACATCGGGCTTTATACTTTGTTCTCCGTAATCCTTATTTACGGTGCCATGTGTCTGTCGTTTTTTATAATGCATACGTTTAACTAAATTTCTCTTTCTGCGATACTTGTTATCTAAGGTGCCCATTTTACCCTTAGGACTTCGCCCAACGATTGTTTTAAATAATATGGAAACAGGTTTCCTTTTAGTGTTAAAGGTAACTGCAGATGCTGAACATCGAGTTTGGTATCCACGCCGGCAAGAGTAATTCACTCTTTTGCCACCCACAAATTTGGCCACCACGCTATGAAAACTTTCCACGATGTTACTGTCAACATCATGAACAAGACTTCTGGAATGTCCTGCAATAGTATTAATAAAAAAACATATTTTCTGCCATACAGAACTTGTTAAAAACGCTTGCAGCAAGATTTCAACATTCTGGGAACTGTTACAGAAATGGCTTTTACATTTGGTATGATTTCCAAAGGCATGTAAATGTACAGTCTGAATATCTTCAAAAAGTTTCTGAGTGCTGAAATCCAAATTTTCTAATGAGTCGTGGTATTTTTTACTGCATTTTCGTATAGCTGACCTAATGCTCATGATGCGTTTTTTTGTTATTAATTTTCTAAGACTTATAGGATATTTCGTATCAGTGGTCAGGTTTTCAATTTTGTTGCATAAGTTTCTTAGAAGATGATTTCTACATTCTACCTTTTCAACAGTAAATTGAGGATAAGGTCTTACTTCCAAAATTTTCGCATACGTGCTAGAGTCCCCATCAGAAATGAAGTGGCCATAAATCAGACCATACATTTCGACAGATGCTTTAAAGCCTTCCACAATTATTGTTGACTCCATGGCAGTTGATGATCCAGTAAAATTTTTAAAGCACTGGTGAGACCTTGCAGTTTGATTTTTATATGGTCCTGTGCACATATGCTACAGTATTTATTTTTAATTCCAAGAAACAAAATTTTTTTTGTGTGTCTTCCAATTATGGCAGCAGCTCCTGACAGAGCTGAGTAGTTTTTTTTGTAAGACCTTTTACTCCAGCATCCGTCTACAACCACGTCTATAATAGGTATACCATCTTTGCTAACGCAGCCTTTTTCTAAAGCAATTCTTTTTTCTTCTTCAGCAGCTTCATTCATGGATTGGCTAAGTGCTTTATCCCAGGTGTTGGAAACAATGTCGTACCGTTTCTGATATACAGGTTCAGTCATCACGGGCAAGTCAAATGCTGATAACAGTTCCTCTAACTGAGAATACCCTATACCGACTGAAACTGCAGCCGCGACCGCTGCTGTATTAATATCTAAGTCGCCAGTTACATTACAAAGAGAAAACTTCTCTTTACACATCAAACATTCTACTGTAAAGTTAGATGAAAGTCCTACACGTTTCTCTCCTATGAGTTTCAAACTTTGTATACCACAGTTTAAAGCACCATGACCACCTATTTCTTGAATTTTGGAAAAAAAGTAACCTATGTCAATGACTCGTCTTCCAGATATATTTTTTGTTTCTGCTTTTGATTGTCTTTCTTCAATAACCAAATCTGGTAAATCTTCTTCATCTTGTTCAAGCTAAAACAAACATTTTTAAAATATACAAGATGATTTTGAAGAGGTTCTGGAGCCGAAGTACTAATAAAGTAATAAAGGAATGGCTTGGCACCCATTTTATGATCTTGAAACAAAAACAAAACTATGCCTAAAACAGAAGCATTCCAAAAACATTTTTCGTAAGCATGTTTTTTTTGTTCAAAAGCAAAGAAATTACTTAGTCGTATGTTGTACAGCTGATATGGGGTCAAAAAGAATATACCGGATGACATTTTTACCATCTGAAAATTGTTTTGGTTATATTTAGTTAGTACCATTGAGATTGTAAAAGTTTCGATAATCAAAAAAAAAATATGAAAATTATTCTTACTACATCCTACGGCCCGTGCGTAAAAATATTATTAGTCAAAACAGGAGAAGATAGCAAACAGCGGCGTAGGCTGAGATCGCGCATGAATAAAAGTTGTACTAGAGAGAGAGAGCGCGGGACGCGGGCGAGCGAGTATACATGAGCAACTCGTGCACCTGCGAAAGGATATCAAAGAGACCGGCGGCAAGTGTGGCAGGCTTCAAAGGATAGAATCGCGCTACGAATTCATTGATAAATTCTGCGCAATTAGTAAAAAATAAATAAATCGATAAAAAAAATATCAATAGTTCAAATCACATGTTTCCGTTTTTGTTGTTATATTACGAAAATTTTACTTCAAATATGTAGTATATAGTAATAGATTGATTTCTTTATTGTAAACTAAAAATTAAATATGCCATAGGCTTTCTACTCTATTCACCAAAGGTATACCCACTTTAATCAAGACAGTAAAAAAAGTCAGCCGGTATATAAAGTGTAAATTCTTTATAACGGAACTCAAGGGACCGAGCATTTTTTTCGTTGTGGAGTTGATGAAAGAAAAATAACAAGATTTCACATAAAAATACTTTAAAAAAAATATTTGTATCAATAGGCTCCTAATTACATTATCTGAGGGCGGCACACGTGTTCTAGGCAATAAACAAAAACAAAAGCAAGACGGCTATTTACGACCTCAGGTGCCTTTTTTAGAAATTTCCGCACCTCAAAGACAAATTCGGAGCCTTTTGTTAACTGATAACAAAGATCAATACTGATAATAAATGTTTACTGAAGCCTAAATATGAACGTACTTTATCATAATAGAGAATGGTTGTTGCCTTGTAAAGAGTGCAACAATGTATGAGTTTTAAGGTAAACCGACCAAAAATAATAAAATGATGCGTTATATTAAGTTTTCTGTTATATAGAACGATGTTATAAAGAATTTACACTGTATATATTATATAAAATTAACAGAGTCATGGGTTAAAGAAAAAACGAAATCGTAATAAAATATCGTATCTCTGAAAAATAATATATCTCTCTCATATATTAATAGATGCCGCAGTGTAACAAGCAAAATAAGTTACCGGCATAACTTGCACTGCCTCCTCGTCAACTGCCATACTAGGCAGGTCGTATGTTTCTGTTAACGATTGAAGTTCCTGATCTTGTAATTGAGAATTTTGCTGGTTTCTTAACAGCCTGAAAAATAATAGCTTAAGTAAGATAAGGTACTGTTTTTGCTATTACAGTCTGGTAATAAGCCACACACTATAAAAAAAGTATTTTAACAAGGTATTTTTTCTTAAAACCAAGTCTGACATTTTCACAGTCGTCTTAGTCTCCATGTGCCCTTTTAAATGAGTCCAAACACGACGGTTCTACGTAGTGCCTTCAATCAATGAGATCCTATACCCACCTTTGGAGTCCACCACCAGGTAGGTGACATCATCAGTCACCAAGGTCTCCATGAGCTCTTTCAAATGAGTCCAAACATGACGGTTCTACGTAGTTACGTAAATGAGATCTTACACCCACCTTCGGAGTCCACCATCAGGTAGGAGATATCATCAGTCACCTAGGTCTCCATACTCCATCAAACGAAGTTTTCAAGTTGCAAAACGATCAAATAAATAAACACCATAAAAATAATAATGTATCAACACTAAGAGGGTAGGTACTTACCGATAGTTTTGGAGAGCTCGGCCACGCTTCACTTTACATTTATTTTTATATTTAGGCATAATACTCAAGCTTATTCTATGTTGAGTTTAAAACACAAAACTAAACTACAAACTACTTTATATATATTTACAATCTTAATTTCTATTCTTATTTTACAAAATATCTATATTTGTACTATGTACAATAGGATTTAATTCAGAAAACATTCAAAACGTGGAGTATAGGAATTAATTTAAAAAAAATAACGCACGTATAGTCCACCCGTCACAAGAGTCATCGAGACACTGACGTATCGCGTCCCGAGTATGGTTCATGCGAATTTTTGGGTTTTTAATTAATATTTTAACATTTTAAAAGAAATGCGAAAATACATGTAATACAAATTGTTAATTACGTCATTACGTATTTTTTGGTATAAAATTCGTACCAAACTATTCAGCCGTTACAGAGACAAATTACAATTTAGGTTCAAAAAGGATCTATTTACTACGATTTTTTCCTAAAATTTGGGAAAGTTTATTAAAATTTTAAACAATACAATTTAATTGTAATGACCTTAAGTATAACATACATTTTTTTCATGGAAAACGCACAAAAGGATTCATCAACAAACTTCTTTAAACATACGGTATTTTTGGGATTTGACCAATGTAATCCCCTTATTATAATGCTTTCCCTCGAGCCATTTCCAGTTTAATTTTTGTTTATTAACTAAGCAATGTACAAAAAATAAAATGGGAATATGTAGGTACTGTAGAGGATATTTACTTAGTGTAAAACCTCACGCACATACTGGCAGCCTATGATCAGGCTATGTCTATGTTCGAGCATTTAGGATGTTCTAAAATAAGAACGTCAAATAATTTTAAGTAGGTGGTGTCCGGTGAGCTTTCATTCGATTGACAGGCGCGTCTTTGTAAGCATCTGAATGTCTTCAGAACTCTTGAAATAAAAGTGGAGTCCCACAGTTTAAGCGCCCTTTAATCTTTTAATTTTATACCCTTGCACACCCGGTACCTGGAGGCTCGTCTGAGCCTGCACAGTACCTACTAACGATTTATTTTATCAGTCATTCGTAGATCTTTGACAGTCGTTATGGGTAGTCAGAAGCCGTAAAATTTTGACAACCCGTTTTACCATGGGGTATCGTTTTACCAATGTTCATCTGACCTCCACAGCCCGGTTAGGGTTGTGGAGATCAGATAGACAGTCGCTCCATGCAAAATACTAGTATATTCAGCTTTATCCGGTTAGATTGGTAGCCAACCTCGACATAGTTGAGTAAAGGCAGTTAGGTTGATTTATTTATTTTATCAAATCAATATCGTCCTTATGATCTATTTCTTACTGAAACATTATGCAATGTACATTTTTAAACAAAAATAACTGGATTAAATTGAAACTATTTTCAAATTGAACAGTGTCTACCGTCTGATAAATTGTTTATTGATGCTTATCTACGACTAGACGAAACACTATTGAAACATAAGTCTATGTTTAATTTGAAACCCAATCTGCTCGTAGAGCAATTTAATAGAATTTAGTTAGTGGATAGGTACACTTCGCGAAGTAAAATAAAAAGTTGGTAACTTAAAATGGAGTGGACCGAACAGACTCAAAGATTAATCTTTAATTAGTCTGAAATGTTAGGTCCGTAAGCAGTTAGCTAATACTTCAGGCTACCTACTTCATGGTGAATCTTGTCGACATTTTTTCCATACAAACTTCGGGAGTGTATTAGTCCACTGTTTGACAATGTACATCAAAAATTAAACATGGTATGGTTTTGTCTCATTACTAACATTGTCTGTACGGAAACAGAATACTAAAAAAAACTTAAAAAAAAAAACAACCGACTTCCAAAAAAAAGACTAAAAAGTGAAAAATAACTTTAATTTCGGAAGGCGGTGACTTTGAATATATATTTTTTTTTTTTTTGTCACCGCCTTCCGAAATTAAAGTTATTATTCACTTTTTAGTCCTTTTTTGGAAGTCAGTTGTTTTTTTTTTTAAACCGTTTTTATTTTTCACTTTTTAGTGGTTCACATGTGCTTACCCCTTCACAGCGTCCCGACGTGATGTTATGTTACGAAGTGGCGTAAACAATAGACAGACATGAGATTTCTGCAATTCCAGTCCATTTGCTATCATTTATTGACGAGTTCCGTTGGGACATGATGCCTGGTGAGACAGCGTGCTTTTTAGCTAGGCCCACCAGTGAGTTCGAGCCCGCGACTAGATTCCCCTTAAGTCTTCAGTTAACCTTTACCTGTAAAAAAAATACCTTTACCCTTAAACAAAAATAGGTACGTAACTTAGCTAGCTAGGTATTTTATTGGTTATTGCTGACCTAAGCTTTTTATTGTATTAAAACTATTATGTTGATCTACTTATTTATATGCAAAAATGCATGGACAAGGATGTCCATGCGTTTTAAAGCGTCATTAAGAAGCATTTTAATGACGCTTTTTACATAATTTACGAACAAAACCAGGCAACTGGAATGGGATTATAGCCAAAACGTGTACCTCCACGATGTTTATTTGTTTTTACCTACGTGCATGCACTCATGCAGTGCATCCACTTAATGGAATAGGGACCATCAAGACAACGTAGTGGACATGAAATCACTAAAACAAGTTCCAAATGCAACAATTTCGTCGAAATTCTTTGCGTAGAAGCTCTTATCTTTCTAGTCACGGACTGTTGAAAGTATGCAGTGCATTTGTATGCAAACAATTTGTTGATAAGAGACATTTGCACCTATTTTCTACTGTTCGTAGTCGGAATGCCTCCATGTAGTAAATTGTTGTTTTTATGACTGGTAGACGGAAAGTAAATGTTTCGAATGTTTTCCTTGCTTTTTTGTTTTAAAATATGGCTTGTTACCCAGATTTTGATTTTAAGATAATGAATGTGTTTAATTCCTTTTAAGTGGCAGTAGAGGCCCAGTCGTGTCCGTCCCGACTTACGGGACGTGAGTTCCAGCTCAGGCAAGCACTTTATTTATGTATTTAATTTCGTCACCTATGGCGCAGGACGTAAAAGCATAGCACCATCCCATTTCTTTCCGTGGGAAGGGACTTACTAGAGCTACTTACTTCTGTATGCATTTTACAACCATACTGCGATCGCCAACCCGCCTGCCAAGCGTGGCGATTATGGCAAAACACCCTTATTGGGTGAGGCCTATGTCCAGCAGTGGGTGTCTTTCGGCTGAAATGACGATGATGATGCACTCAAACGGTGAAGAAATATCATGGCAAGTTTTATAAGGAAACATTCAAAGACATGTGATATCCACAAACATGCACTGGGCCCGCGTTTTGGATTATGGCCCACTGCCTCTCAAAGAGGAGGCCTGTGTCCTAGCAGTGGGGACATTATAGGCTGATTATAGTTGTGCCCTAACAGTCGTTGCACCCGGGTCAGCGGCGCGTTGTCTTCCACGCGCGCCTCAAAGAGATGTCAGCACCAACTGATGCGGTCCGTAAGGGCCGATGCCTGCCAGGGGTGCGGGTTGTTCGAAAAAGATACCGTGGCCCCTATTACACAGGCAACTGAAGAAACACGGGTGGGTTTTAGTCAGTAATAGTCTGTTACGCCCTCCCGCTCCGCCCAGAGCGGGAAAGGTTATTTGATGATTCATTGCACAGAGGGGGTTTCGAATCGGTTTTTTTAGAGGTAACGATGAGTAGAGAGAACCTCGAAATTAACTAAAATAAGACAAAAATAATAACTTTCCACCCCCGATAAAAATACCTATATGTATAATTTTCAAATACAACGGATCAAAATTAGAAGCAGTAAATAAATTCACCGTTTTAGGCCTAGACATAGATTCACACAGATTGGAAATCACATATTCAAAAAGTAAGAACGAATTTATCCAAGTTACGCTCTCCGAGAAATCAAGAAAACAACAGACCTCAAAACAGCACTAGTAACTTATTACGCGCCTACATTATTCACTCTACAGAAAAAAAAATTAGAATTTTAATGAATATCAAAGATACAGACTCCTGTAAACCCCAGTTTAAAGACCTAAAAATATTAACCCTGCCATGCCTCTCTCCTACATACTTGAAATTTGTACATTTGTACGAAAATATCCGAAATTTTAAATGAAAAGAGGAGATATCCAAATAAAATTTGCACTTAGACATGAAAGCAGATTAAACATACCCATTCGATTAAAAATGCACTCTTCTAGTACATTCATTATGTCCATTAAAATATACAATAACTTACCGGAATACATCAAAAACATAAATAAAAATAATATCTTTATCAATAAATTAAAACAATTTCTGATAATCAGAAGCTACTACAATATTGACGAATATTTTAGAGATAAATTCCAACAACAATAAACATATTTTTTTACCTAATACCTGCATTTCATTTGAAATATTTATAATATTTAAAAATACTGTAAATTTAAAATGAATATGCTAAACAGTGCACAATTAATCATAATAACATTCTACAAGAATCAATAAAATTGTAAATATTTAGTTTATTATAATTTATAGTGTTAATAATGTAAATTGTGCAATAAATAATATAACAATATATAAATATAACTTAAAACCAAATATATAAATACTTACTTACTACATAAAAACAAATGATACTATTTTAATGATACTACCTATTTTAATTTAATATAAATTTTTTTCTTAACATAAGGCGCCTTCATCCTCTCTCCTGTTAAAAATTTACTTTGCTGTGCCCAACAAGAGCCATAATTGATTCGATATTTTAACATACCAACTGTTATAAGTACACATTATAGAATGCAATAAAGTATTTGAGTATTGAGATGATGACCGGTTTTAGTGAGGAAAAAATCCTACACTCCGCAGTCTCTATATGGTATCCTCAAAGCCCGGGCGCATTTTGAAGGTTGCCCCCGGAGAACAAAAAAAAAGTACCATTTTTTTACAAAAAAAAACAACGTGCTTCCAAAAAATACAGATCCAAAGACATCGACTTCTAATACTAAAGTAATTTGTCACTTTCTAGTGTTTTCTTTTTTGGAAGTCGGTTGTTTTTATTGCAAAAAAGTATTTATTACGCAAGAACACGCCTTTTATTTGTTTTCAAAATAAGAAATTCAAGGAAAACTACACTGATCATCCTTTAATGTAAGAATTGCTTACGTGCTTGGGTATAAGCCTGTTCCACGCCTGGAGTTATTATAACGGCAAGATTGGAGGGATTACCCGATTGAGATATAGATAAGACGTGTTCTTTAGACGGTGGATATTACTCTTGTAGACAGACATTCATCCGTGAAGATAGTAAATAAGAACGATGGTGTTTCTTAGTAAAGGTATCTTTTCGTGTTTCCTCTTCTCCAATACTTAGACATGGCGCACGTTAAGGTGAGCTTACACGAGCAACTAAAATTGCTCCAGCCTGGTCAATTCTCGTCAGCTATGATGCCACGACTACATCCAGCAATTTAGGGCAATGGCAACATGTAGCAACCTGTTGCCAGAGTTACGGCTACACAATACCATGCAATATGGAGCAACGTAAAAAACTAGGCAACACGCAACCCCACGCCGCCTCTGACGCTGGCCAGTTCCTCTCGTAAAAACGAGACGTAGTCATACGTACAAACGAGATAGAAAGGAAATTGACAAAAAAAATCCAAACCGATTGGATATTAGGCATCTCAAGAAATATATGGTGCAATATTCCCGATACATATCCGCAATTTATTGTTGTTGCTCCAGATTGCTCCACCTAATTGGTCCAGATTGATCCATTAGTGTTGCCGAGAAATAATTGCTCAAAAAAATTCCCGTGTAAGAGCACCTTTAGGCGACATGCGACCTCAACAGCTCGGCGACTCGACGCAACGACAGGCTGCGGCTGACAACTTTTTTATCAGGGCAGCTCGCGAAATTCAATGACTTTTTCATGAAACACGAGTAGTCATGCAATGGGATTAAATTAACTTAGAGGGTTATATTAATGATTATAATGATTACGATTCTGTAAATACATAGGTACGTATTACGGTCGCGAATCATATTTTAAACAACATACAACCTGACACTGCTTTAAGGTGTAGGACACCTTAAAGTTCCGCTCTCGACCACATCATTTAGTCCGCTCTCGACCCCTCGATCCCCAATAATTAAGTGTCCACTGGACCTAGTTTATTCTCGACCCTTGGGGGTCGAGAGTGGATTTTATTTTCCAACCAAGTTTTAGTTTACTCTCGACCCCCAATCTGTTCTGTAAATAACTGTACCAAAATATGGATTTTAGGTACTTACCGAACTAGGGGTCGAAAGTGGACGAGGTATGCCTATCCTTTCTATGAAAATCCAATTTTGACCCCCTGGGGGTGGAGTGTGAACTATGTTTAAGAGTTGAGAGGAAACAAATAAGCAAATCTTTTTTTAGGGGTCGAGTGGTCGAGTTTGGAGTTGGACTAAACGTTAACGTTGAAGTCGGGTTAAAGAGTCGTAACGACCGGCTAGGGGAGTCGCACGCTCTCGCTACTTGTCGTAGCGACTGAGGCACGGCGCACGCTGGCACTTAGTATTTCGTAGCTGCTACAAGTGCCACGAGGTTCTATCAAAGTTTTATAGTCCATTGCACCACAAATTAGTGAATGCGTTTAGAGCTATAGTCCGTTTTCTAAACCAAATAATAATAATTTGACAGTTGTAATGTCCAACTCATGTCAAACTCCTATAGTAAAAAGCAAATACAAAAGACTTCAACGGTCGGATTCGAACTTTAAACATCAATATCATTCCATCTTTGTCATCTTCAAACGATTGACAGAAACAGAATGTTTTAGATTGGTTTAGCGCTACTCGTATTTAGTGATTTATGGTGCAAGCGGGCACTAACATAACATCACGACTATATTTCTCTTAAGGGCTAGGCAGTGATTCACCTATAATACACCCACATTTTCCCAGTTCTGTTGGCAACGGCGCATTTATGGCGGTTTTTCGTTGGTATTTTTAAGTTTGTATGCTATTTTTTTACAGTTATTTGGGTTTACTTATAAAAATCGATATACCTTCAATTATTTTCTATTTGCATTACTTAGTATGATTAAATATTTGTATTTAAGAGTCAATATTAAAATACTTATAAATACCAACGATCTAGTGCTAGGGTGAAAGAAAATTGTACTTTTGTTTGTATTTATATAATTAATAAAGTAATCACGAAAAACTACTATAAATGCGTTGTTGCCAGCCCGCGTGGAATTAACGCTCTTGAGTCCCATGTAATCAGGCACAAATCTAGATTCCGGGCTGCTCCTAAGACATTTCTGATGGAAAACCCCAATAACACTTTGCAACAATCGAACCCAGGACCTCATGCTGAACAGTAGTGCTTGCAGCCATTAGGTCAAAAGCATGCATAAATTAATATCCAACAACTTAATTAAACGTTAATGTACCGCAGTTTGAGAAAGTTTTCCGGAACTAATAAAGAGTTATGACTTGAGCTAACTCTTCGGAGTCTTACAGAGTTAATCAAGACACCAGGTGGTTTTATAAGCAGGGCTCGTAAAACACACGTAGCATGTGATGGGTTGAAATCACAACAGTGACGTATTTTCGAGAAGGTAAAATGGAACTGGTGAATTATAAAGTAGACTACCACTTCCCGCCCCTTTAGCCTCAGAAATTGGGACACATCGAAAGGGTTCGATTTAAGTAATAAATTTTCCCTATAGAACAATGTTTTACATTTCCATATTATTCCAGGAAATCTATAAGTTTGCGGCTAAGTCCATTCGCACGAATTTAATTTATTTTTAGGCGAATCGACAACTCTAGAAATACGTAGCAGGCGAGTGGTACGTTTTAAACATTCGAAACGTGCCAATTGCCAAATACGTACCTAATTCTCGATTATTTAAGTATCGATTTATCCAATTAGGGGAGTAATGTCGTGCGAATCAACTATATAATAAGCCATTTTTCAAAGAAATCTATGACTTCGGCTTAACCCGTCTAAGACAAAATCATGCGCATTCCATCTGCGTAACAGATACTCAAATCGGGCCGTTAACATCACGTGGCGAGGAGCTACAGTTGAACATTGCTCACACCCAAAATACCTGGGAGTAACGTTAGATAGGGCGCTAACATATATGTTGCATTGCTACAAAACGAAGCAGAAGGTTGGGACCCATAATAACCTGCTACGTCGTCCCATCGCTACTAACTGGGGAGCAGCACTCGATGTCGTTCGCCAACTAGCATGTCTTTGTGTTTCTCTGCTGGCGAATTTGCGTGTCCAGTGTGGCACCGATCTACTCACGCCAAGCAAGTCGACATTGCCCTAAATGAGACGTTTTGGATAATATCGGGCTGCTTAAAACCGACTCCACTGAACAAGCTCTACCCGCTTGCAGGAATCGCACCACCTGCCGTAAGAAGGGATGTCGCTTGCGCGCTGGAAAAAAAAGAATCCGATTCCCGACAGCCCTTTACAATTACACAACGATTTTGGGCAGGCTTAAACGTCGTAATGTCGTCGTCGTCGTATTAAATTATATTATTTTTCTATCAGTTCGATGTTAATTGTTTGATGCACCGGGCGACGTCATTTCGTCAAAGCCGGCTGTCCCTGAAAACTAGCGCTGGGGCTCTGTCTTGCATAGGGTCGCAGCATAATGCTGAGCGATAGCCGTTTTGCGTGGATGTGCTGCATGTTTCCCTCAACCTTTTCTTTTTTTTTGTGTGTTCCTGTTTTGTTTTTGCGTCGGTTTTTCTTTCTTTCTTTATTTTCTAGTAGCTTCTTACACTCTACGCAGACCATCCAAAACAAACCACCCATTGTGAGAAGCAAACTGTGGGAAGAGAAGCATCCGCCTCCTCCCAACTTCGTTAAAGCCCAGGAACATTTGCCTCCCGAGCATGAGCTGCAGTGGCCTATATGGAAAGCTCTCAATCAATTGTGTCCCCAAGTAGGCCGCTGTAGACACAATTTGTCAAACTGGGGGATTACTAACTCATCCAACACCCAGTGCGAGTGCGGTGCTTCTGATCAGACCATGCCCCACTTGCTGGAGTGCCCTAAGTGCCCGTTCACCTGCACGTTGGGTGATCTCAATAAAGTCACTGATGTCGCAATAAACATGGCCACCGACTGGGCTCTAAAAATATTTTAAAAAATGTACGAGTACCATCGACACGAAAAGAAGATCTGTGACTTTGCGGCTTACAAGACCATTCGCATGTGACTTTAAATCTATAGACTTGAATGCTTGAATTTATTTATTTTGCAATATACATTTTTTTTAATATTTGCACATAAGTGTAAGTAAGTAAATAAGTTGAGAAAACGTAAAAGAAACAAAATAAGTGAGATTGGAGGAATTACGGTTTTAATTCATCGACATTACAATAATCAAAATAGATCACTCGTTATGATATTTTACAACAACAATTATTTATCTACCTTTAACAATGATATCAAATACTATAACATTTTAATGTGACACGCGTACATGGGCATCTGATACGAAACTACGAGAAAAGAACACAACTTAGACCACATTTTTTGTAAACCTATAAAGGCTCTTGCAAACAGGCGCGACGCGACTCACGTAAAACAATTTCTATAAAAACTTCATGGAAATTGTTCTAAAAGTGTCGCGTCGCGCCTGTTTGAAGAAGCCTTAAGTCGATGTTCACATGGGATGTTTTCGCGCACTGGATCTTCAACGCACTACTTAAGGGCCATCCATAAATTACGTCACACGTTAACGGGGAGGAGAGGGTCAATGAAATGTGACATTGTATGACAAGAGACGAGGGTCAAAAGCTTTGTGACGTCACATGTTAAAATCTAAAATACTAAAACTCGAAATTTATACTTAAACCAAAACTTAAAATGATTACTAAATCGACACATGTTTATAAGGCTTATATAGATGTAAGTCGTCAGCGAGTGCTGTGTTTTAATTAAAATAAATGGAAAAACAGCAGTTTTAATTTAATTACTTTTAAACATAAAATTGAAAAATATGTGACGTCACAGAGGGGGTAGGGGGTTTCACAAGTGTGACCACCTGTGACAAGGACTGGGAGGGGATCAAAGAACCATAAAATTTGCGTGACGTAATTTATGGATGGCCCCTAGCGCCGAGAGTTGAAAATCGAACAGTGTGTTTTTTCGACGCGCTGACATGCACTGTTGTATTCTCAACGCTTGGTTCAACACGGAGAGTTGAAAATCCAGTGCGTAATAAAATCCCACCGCGATATTGTTACGTGCGTGTTAACGTCGACTTACCTAATAACAATATGGCCGACGAATCATGGCCGGTCTGTACATAGACTCTCCGAACTTTCGCGAATGTTGTCTCACTCACACTCGTCTCGCCATTTGGTTCCTAAAAAAATCCTTCCCTTTAATTTACGGTCTTACGATTTAATACCTGCACAAGCTATCTAAAGCATTGAATGAGTAATATCTATTATTAGAATAAGTGATAAAGACTAAAACAATAAAAAGAAAAAATATCTGATCTACTCGCAGGCTTTATTTATTAAATGTTTATCAATATTTTATTTCTTTGGAATTTAATTTAAGTAAACAAAGACAAAAATAATGTTTACTTAGACCCCGTAGTCACACAGCAGATGTATCACAATTTCATACTATAAAAAATCACATTTGACCAAACACAATGGAATTACATCGCTGCATAGTTTACATTCTTTTTACATTTCCTTATTTCACTATAATTTATATCTAATGAAATACACAGCCAAAGCCTTTTAGTAACCATTTATTCAACTAACGACGCACACTAGTATGAAACTCGATAAAAAGTTAGTTCACAAATGGCAACTCATAGTAAATAAGTCGCATTTAAGAATATTGTCAAAAATAATAACATCACCTCTTCAGACAAATTTTGTTATTTATCTAATCCAAATCACTTAGGCTTTTTGTTCCATTTATAGTCACATAAGTACTTAGGTATACTTTATTTACAGTCTATTTTCCATACATGGCAAAATATTTTAATGTATACCTAGTCTGTTTTAATTGATTGACAATGTATAAATAAAGTAATTTAATCTCTTAAGTAAGTACATACATACAACACATTCTTTTGACATCCACACAATATACAAGAAATAGTATTTTCAATATACACGTCATTTACAGTCTCATCGAGACGACACAGTGGATATGGACACACTGTGTCGTTAATTACAAGATGGCCGGTTCACACTCGCCGAACTAAATCAAAGACGTACATCGTGATACTGCTGTCACAAACATGAATAAAGTTGTTCACACGTCCTTGATACGGTTCGGTGATATATGGCTCGACCCATACAGATTTGGGCGGGAAACAACGGTACATTTAACATTAGGAATTCTCACTTTTCGCTGATTAACACATACACAATATATTGAAGTACTTTCCGTACTAACACAACTTCCAATTCGATTCAATCTACCCACGCTCTACACTCAAGGTTTTTTTGTTATTATTTTGTGCTTAGCACATACTTTTTACAACCACCGTACTTAAACACTATCAATAGAGTATTATGGACTTACGTTATTTATTTTTACACCTATTTACATTCAATTAATAATCATTTTAATAATCATTTTAATAAAAAATATTTTTATAGATACATATTAATTTGTGTAAATCACTGACAGTTTTGATCGATACTTTGCATACATGAATTATTACCAAATGAATTTAGAAAACAACGTTCAACCTTCGGATATTGACTATAGATTTATGTTGCTAACTAGAATGTAAGGTGAAGTGTCACCCCAACGTAATTAATAGATTCAAGAATGAATAATGGGCAGTGCGTGCCAAAGATTACCGCTTTATAACACAGGGGGCAAGTCTCCGGGATTATGTCTATAGATACACACCCTTAATCGCTGCATATACCCATAAGCAAGCTATTACGGCGGCTCCTTCCACTACGTAAATCCTCAAGGACTATTTTTTACGTTATTTTACCATCATGCTTCAGCTAACATAGATTAGCACTTAAGGCCAAAATGGACGTTTAAGTGCACGTTAACATTTAAATATTAACAAAGCCGTAACTAACAATGGACAACAATGTTTATATACAATTTTAAAATCGCTTAGAAACGTCTATAAAATAGATCACACTGTTAGGCCGTCTACGTCACTTGTAGTTCTGCCCGGGAGGGCAAGCGGTGGCGTGGTCACTGTCGTTTACACAGACGTGTCTCAGGTGAGTCCACCAATGTTACAGTTCACGTGGTACATGTAGGTGGCCAGCTCCTCGCCGGTGAGCTCGTCGTCGACCTCGCGAAGACTGGAGTTGGAAATGCTTCGAGGGGAGTCGACGGAGTCGGAGGGGTCGTGGATCCGGAGGCGCCACGCCCGGGCCCAATGCCCGTTCCCGCTCGGAGACTCGTTAACGGTTGGTAGATCGCGCCCGTTGTAGCACTGTGCACACAAACAGTACAAAATTTTAAAAAAACTGAATTAGCACAAAATAAAGACAAACAGTTATCCACAAATATGCACATTTCCGATTATCATTGTATATACCTAACCAAAAAGATACCTTATGTTGGCACACATTCTTTGCTTTTAAAACGATCTCAAGTATGTTTACGAAATCCATTAAAAACATATTAATAGAAACAAGAACCGGACATAGTTGTCATTATCAAATGTTATGTAGGTCAAATATTTGTAGATGTTGATCGACTCTGCTCAACATAAAAATGCAGATAAATCCATAAAAAACAACATAAATAATGAAATAAATGACACAATGGTTTGTTCCTTTTGTGCTCTAATCAAGCAGAAATGGATTTTATTCAACACAACAATATGCGATCAGGGAAACAGAAATGTGTTATTGTGCACATAACGGCTGATACGAAAGTTGAGCTCACAATAAACAAGCCGAAGACTTGGGATAATATTATGATTTTCCTGTCATAACACTCAATGTACGGAATCTTAGTGTCAGCTAGCAAGGGAAAGAGAAATGATGTGATTAAAATAATGCAAATCTTTTTTTTTTTTTTTTGTTCAAATTACTTATTAATTTAGCGCAACATCGAGACTTTCTAATAGGTACTTAAGTAGGCATAAAATTCAGAACGCCACGAACTTTACATACTTCTTTTACTTCGTTTGCGATAAACTACGTCAGGCACACACGATTACAGACTCACGCCCTCCTGCTCCACCGAGAGCGGGAGAAGTTATCTGATGATTTCCCACCCTCAAAAAATAAAAAAATGCCGCTTGCGAGTAGGTACTAACTACATACCTGACTTTTCTGAAGCACCTCACTACACATGGTCCACAATAAGGTCACTAAATGTCCTGCTAGGGCATTTTTACTAACTTTAATACCGTTTGTTAGTCGCCATTTTTTCATCGTTTCAAAATAACCAAACCAAGCATCTCTTTAAGCATACTCTTTTAAATTTTTGTCACTACATCTTCTTTTAAACCCGTAACGTTGCCTTATCACATTATTCCTCATTCATAGTTACAGCACACATTTTTCGCGTCTCTTGCGCCACACCCAACCTTCACTTGAATAGGTACATAAGCGTAATCGCACCATTGATCACCACTGATAGATTGTTGTACAACTAAGTAGTTCTACTAATAAAATAGAAGAAAAAAAAAGTTGAAGGTGAGACATGTGTCTACTAATGACATTGCCAATGTCTCGTCGACAGCTCCTCATTACGAACGCAAGTTTAAACCTGCTTTTCACGTGAACCTATTTCGTTGCTTAGAATGAAAAAGGAAAATAAATAGTTCGGCAGACACTCTAGCAATAGATTCAAAGACACAAATACGGTTGATCCATTTAAATTAAATGAATTCTTTGAACCATAAATTCCGCCACGGCAATAATAAAACCCTAAAACCTAAAACGTTAAAATTCGGAATGGAATCTTGTACATTGTAAGTAACTGATAAGATCGGGTTTTACGGAATTACCACGAAACGACAATAAAGAGTGTAGAACGAATTGTTTTTCAGACACAATATTTATTTAAATCCTTCTACGCTCTACGAGGAAGTTTTAAGTTTGCAAAGTACCTATTTCCTTGTGCAAGGAAAACATTAATTAAAACTGTATGTTTCAAACAAAACTAGAGAAGTGAAATTCATATTTCTGTAAACTATATGAATAAATTTATTCGTACGAACCCCTTAGTAAAACATTTTATGAGGCTATTAATAGCCGCTTGACATTAAAATAAGTGTTAGGAGTAGGACACATTTGCATTAACACTTAATTTAATGTCATTGCTCGCATTTCACATGGTATTTTCATGATTATTAAGATTCAACCCCTGCACGCTTTGGCATATGAAGTGGCCTTGGCAGAGAAACCTTTACCCGGGCCCATTAACAGGTTGTTCCATTACGAATGAAAAAAAGAGGATCACTAAGTTAATGAGCATGTAATGGCTGTGGTTGGGTCGACAATACCGCCAAAATTAGAAAAAAGGGAAATATGCTTTAGGAAGAAGATGTTTTCTGCATCTACTAATAACAACCAATAAGTGTCACACAATTTCATTTTCCAAAGCGATGACAATATTGTCTTAGACAGAATCAGGCTTTACTTTCGGCGGAATTCCATGACAGTGAAATGTTATGTAAAATTATTTACTTTTAATTTCGCAGTAAAAATAAAACTGTCACTAATTTTACATCTGTCTTTACATTCGTTCTTGGCCTATGTTCAAAAGTGGTAATTAAATCGGAGATAAAAATATGCAAAATCCATTTGGATATAAATCTCTATGTTTTGCATAGTGACATACTACTGTTAGATAACATATTTTAGAAAATATGCGGTTAGAAACTACTAAAAACCTTCATATTGTTTTGCTAAAAAAAATCTGGTCCGATATTTTAATGAACATTATATTTGTACCATTCATTACCAATGTAAATGGCGAACAGTTACGTCGTATTGAAATGTTTTTGAATTTTAATTTGTAAAAGTAAGTTATTCTTTACGAGCCATTTCGTAATTACTTTATTTCCCCAAAACCAGCACCAGTTTAGGCCCTAATGTATTAAATTTACGTTCATTGATGAATTATGATCGCAAGAACGAAAACCAAAGCGGCTTGAGAATAAATGGGTGGAAAAACGGCTTGCCGTAAGCAATCCAGACCTCAGCTTTATTTCACAGGCTGCCTCAATAAATCCAAGGGTTAAATTATCACGTAAGCCTGGGGAATGTTTAAGATGTTGACGTAAAATATTAAAAGGCATTAAATCTAGAAAATTGCTTCCGAAGATTCCTCAATAAAGTATAAAACGTAATAAAATGAACATTACAGCCGATCAAGGGCGAATCGGCCCTAACACAGGATTTTAGGTACAAACCAATAAACTTTGCCTCGTATTTATTACTATTGGTTATAATAACCGACTTTTTATCTGATACATCATAAAATAACGAGAACAAAAATAGGATTCAATTGAGTTTGTAAACCAATATGAGTAAAAAAATATGTGAGACTCGCTTGAATGTCAGTATTCTCGAATGATTCCATCTTATTATATTCATGGGCATTATCCTTGGCTAGTTTATAAACTAATACGTGATACTGCGTCAGACTGTGAAGGGTTATAAATTCATTACTTTATTGTTATTGTGCGTATTTGTTTTGGCTGCATTTGTACATTTATTATACAAGCCATAAACATTCTAATCTTACTACTGTCATCAAAGTACATTAGGTTTCTAGACACAAGACTGTGAATGAAACAAGTTAGTAGCAAGCATAAAAATAAGGATGCATTTTCTCTAAAGCAATTAAAGAGAGTTGAATTGCTGAGTTCCTTAGAACTTGGCACCCATTTAGATGTCAATTTTTATTGGCTATCCTATCAGTTCCACACGTTCGTTGTACATACGTTCCTTTCTCACACACCTAGTATGTTTTGGTGGGTTCAATTCATGAAGACTTTTCGAGAATTTATTTGATGTTTTCAATAAATAGGCACTATACAAATATCCCATAAGATGTTGTTATTCCTAAATGTTAAAACGTATAGCAATGGGGTCCTAAACAATTCCTATAACTAGTCCACTTTTTAGTGGCCATTTTTTTCTAATCATTTTGTCTTTGGTTTTGTTTTATGGACTTCATTTCTTCATAACAGTGGGAAATCAATTAAAGACAAACAAGACAATATTGTCTTGTTTGTTTTGTACAGAAATTAACTATATAGTTAATTTCGGTACAAATCTTCGAAAGTCTAATCTTAAATGTAGCCAGTTTATTGCATTTTGAAGCCAGCTTATCTTGGAACGTTCCACGGTTTTACATCGATATTATTGGCAATAGTCACGATTTTCTGCCAGTAAACTGTTATTTGTATAATGAGATTACGTTAAGTAGCAAGATCAAAAGATATGAATCAGATTTCTGTACACAACATAACATAATATCACGCCTGTAATCCCCGAAAGGTTAGGCAGAATGTTGGTATGTTATGTGTAGGTATAGTATGCCCACATTTTGCGAGGTATGGTCAATTATGGGGAGAGCCTATATCCAGTGTCCTTTCTGAACCTTTATATTCAATGTTAAACAATGCACGACGTTAACAATCGGGGAGTTATTTTTTCTATACGTTTTTGCAGATTGTCTCTAGGTAGGATTGAGTTAACATTTTCAATCTCGAGGCATGGTGCACAACCCGGGAGTGCTGAAGCGATTGCATTTGTACGTACCCGACCGTTATGTGTGGAAGCGACGACGCCCTCTACTGCTGGGCCTCAAGTCTGCTATTACAATAGTGTCAGAATGGTCTATCATTGATTTCATAATTGTTGGTTTTGACAAGTTTGGTAATCTACTAATATATTGGCGTCATTATGACACTCCATTGAAAGAAATGGCATTTATTAATAATCTCGTACATAATGACAAATGATTGACTGACATAAGCTGTCATCTGCTAAAATTGAATACTAATATACTAATAAATAATATGTAAAAATACATATAAATGAAATCGGACATGAATAAATGTTCAAATTTAGTAGTAGTTTTTGGAAAATAATTTCTACTAACGGGTTTTATAATAATGACAATAGGACAACGCCATTATATATAACATAATTATATTACGAGACCACTGACCGACCAATGATCGACCATTATGAATTTAGCAGATTACGAACTTTTAGCAAAATGACAATGGGATCGTGTTGGAATGACGAATTTATAAAAATAGCAGACCTGAGCCCCAGGTCGTACCATCAGCCAGGACCAATTTACTGGCTAAAACCCCTCTGAGTCGAACAATTCGCACCATCAATTACATTCAGGTCGAATTGGATATATTTACTTGTTACTGGAGTGAATTCGCAAAAGTACTATTGTTTATATTATGTTACAAATAATTATCTTTTTTGTGTGCTTTAATTTATTTTAATTTTGCGTGTGTGACTTTCCTATCGCATTAGGTTAAGTACCTGTAGGGATAGTTTTAAATTTATCCAATCTCATGGTAAACAATTCATTTTTTTGGTTTTTATCAGAGCAACTATTTTTATTCGATTACCAAGAAATCTTTTAAATAATATTGTGTAGAATTTGGCGGTCAAAGCACTTATAAATAACATAATCATATTTAAAAAATATTCTAATGACAGCAAATCAATCAACATGAAACGTCGAAATTAATTATTATTAAACAAACTTGTAATACATTAATTTGACAGGTAGTGCATTCATTTTAGTCATTTGTACATTCTTGATGCTAATTTGATGACATTCACTATCATAAATAAAAATGATATGAACGTGACTGATTATCATAATCGATGCATTTAAAAGAAAAAAAAATATTTTAAATTACTTGATAATGACCAAAACGTTTACGTCACTTACACGTCTAATGGAACTGGTCCATAAATTAGATACTTTTACTGTTTAAACGACAGTTCCCGATGCCAATGCCAATGTTGTAGTTAAATAGAAGCTGCATCTACGTAATAATAAATCTTAAATTCACTGACAGATAACGCACTGCCTGAACTAACTAACATGCCTATAGGAGCATGACATTTGGCTCAAAAGTATAAAGAAAGTGGGAAACAAGAATTTCATATGAAAATTCATCCCATGAGAATTAATTAGAGGATGGGAATTTCGGAAGTTCGTTTTTTTGCCGATGTAAAAACCGCGTTTTTGGTTATTATATAATTGTGGTCCTAGGTTATCATTTGTAAACATAATCCAGTATTGCATATGTAAGCTGTCACGCCATTTATATCAGGAGGCTTTTATTTTGGTAGGATGCTTAGTTTACTTTTTTTATGTGCTCGAGTTAAGTTTTCATTTTATTTGTTGGTATATTGGCATGCCTAGCTGACATATGACAATTTTTAAGTTCTGTGTCTCGTAATGTTGATTACTTTGCCTACTTATGTATAGAATCAAGTCTATCTAACTAAACAGACAGCTGTGCTGCTGGGGAGTTTGTTTCGCCAGTTCTTTTTCACAGCTAAAGCACTAGGAAGTGGTGAAAGGCAAGCGTTTTGGGGAATGTCTTATGTAATTTTGACATTTGAAAAGTGCTGATTCTCAGCCTAATTTGATAAATGACTTTTGATTTTGATTTTATATTTTGTTTTACTAAGTAGATATTTGACCTAGCTCGCTCTTTTCATAAGGACGTATTTTTGTGACAAATTTTTTCTTTTGCGAAACAAAAGTCGGAAAACGTGTTTTAAATATTTGAAGTGCCTCTCTTATAGCGGAAGTATCATCATTTGAACAAGTCGATTTTTTTGGAAAAGTATAATAAAAACTGAAGTAATAAAATGCTTTATAATAAATATGATGACTTCATTTGAACTCATAATATGTAGGTAGGGCATCATTTAAAAATGCATGCTAAAAATATAACATCAAAATTAACGGAAAGACTATTAATTATTAGGTGGCCAATGGAATACATTTTCAATAATGCATGACGATGGAGCTTGAGTCAACATCGATATTAATTTTGAGGTTATAGTTTTGTTTATGGAAATCAGCGCTCCTTCGCATATTATATTTAATTCTTCTTCGAACCGAGCTCAACATTCCACCGCTTTCGATCATTCTTCAGCTGTGTCAATATAAGAACGCCAGCTGTTCACGATTCCAGAAGGCTCATCTTAATTACTTAAAAACGTTCAAATTCATGTTGCATTCTTATTTCAGAGGCCCTAGTGTAAGTTTCATTTAACCATCTACACCAAACGCAGTGAGCGCGTTCGGCGTTCCGATTGGCCCTGGATTGGTGACGGACCAATCGGAGCGCTAAACGCGCTCCCTGCGTTTGGTGTAGATGGTTAAATGAAACTCACATTAGGGCCTCAGGACAATCTATGTCAAAAACTTGTCAAAAATATAGGTCAATTAGGGTTCTTTTTTGACGGATTGAGACTGGGATTAGATGACATTGAATGTTCTTAAAATTACGGACTTTACGAATTCGTGGATTCATTTCAGTCTTTCAGCTAAAATGATGTTGATGATGTGTTGTTTATAGTAATAAGGCTAAAATGCATGCATAAACAGTCTATAATGTTACTATTGTTGTTGTGGTATGTTGTTGTTATGTTATGTTGTGTATGTTGGTGTAGTGTGTTGTTGTTATTCTAATGTGATGTTGTTATGTTATGTGTGTGTGTGTGTGTGTGTGTGTGTGTGTGTGTGTGTGTGTGTGTTATGTTTGTTGTTGTTGTGTGTGTGTGGTAAGTGTGTTGTTGTTGGGTGTGTATGTAATGTGTGTGTTGTGTGTGTAACTGCTGAGGCACAGGCTTCCAAGGCTTCAGGAGAGGGAGTGGGCTGTAATCTACCACGCGGGCCCAGTGTGGGTTGGTAGATGTCACATGTATTCAAAGTTTTGGTTCTAGTGGGCCAGCACTGATCTGCTCATACTAAATAATCTATTATTTAAGCACACTTTCAGCGCAAAATCGCGCTTCTAATCTTAGAAACGGTTCTTTAATGCGGCCCCTAAAGATCAAGGAGCTCGTTCAGCGAGGTAACCCGAATGCATGATTAAATTAATATTAAAATCGCACACATACTAATGTGACATGTGATTTAATAATTCATACAAATGTCTTCTATTTTATAATGATAACGTTATTTAAGCAACACAGCCTGTAATTAAAGCATTGACATTGAAGTTCCGACCCATGTCTTGAATTAATTGAAGGTGTTCTTCAATTCTCTTATCTTTATTTATCAATAAGGTTGTTTATGTTATTTAATTTCATTACCATTTAAGGTAGATACCTGATGATTACTGAGTATTTTTTTATGATATTAACCTTTTAAAGGACACGACAACAAGCAGGTATATATGGATGAACTGAAGGACACATCAACGACATCAAGTGTAGAGACATACAAACAACTAACATAATTGGCTTTGAATGAAAATTGCTGCATCGATACGTGACCAGAAATTAACTTCTGGATGGAAGGAAAATCAAGGTACCACAGAAGGTATCCACACTATCCACATATTGTATGATTTAAAAAATTAAGTAATTTGAAAAATAGATGTTCATCTCAGCTGAGAAGAATTTAATGAAACATGAAATCTACTTACTAAAGTGTTAGTGAAGCGTTAGTTACCATCGCCCATTGTTCCCATTTAGTATTTGATTGTGGGCCTGACCTCACCTGCGCTCGGGGCGGCGCATCATACAATTGTGTGGTGGCGGTGGATAGCCTGCGCAGGCGGCGGGTACCTCGCACACTGGCGCAGGCTCCTGGGCCGCCGGCCCGCAGCCGCTGCGATGCTAGCAGAGCGCTGTACGAGCGCCCCATCCGGGGCCCCCCTCGTCCGCACCAAGTCGCTAACGTCACCTGAAACAAAAATAAGCTTTGTAGTTGGAGAATAAAGATAATTACGCGCAATATGAGGTAATTGTAGTGTTCTGAAAATCAAAATGCAGAACAAGAGCAGATGCACATTTCATTCCCACTTAACCAGATTTTTTTGTGTAAACAAGGCCAGAGTATTCTTTCGTTGGTCTACCCATACTAAAATAACAAGAATATCACGAACATAATGCTCAAGTTCCGGTTCTAAGTTCGTGCGTGTTGTCACTAAAGCCTCCTTCAGACAATTTTCAATAATGTTGGTATGAAAGAAAGAGTAGGTATTTCATGAATCTGCTTTCGTGCTACGTAGTTGCTACGCCGTTGCTACGCGCCGTGTGAGGTTACTACGCCGTTGCTACGCGCCGTGTGAGGTCACTACGCCGCGTAACCGCCCTTGATGCAAACTTGAGGTAGTAGGTACTACAGCCGTACTTGTCACAGATTTACAATTTATAATTATTTATTTATGTCTCCGCTTCCAGTCACAAACGTCAGTGTAGCTCTGACTTTTGTACTAGGAGTTCCTGTATCACAAGAGCCAAAATGTTTCAACAGATAAAAGAAGATTAAAATAAATGGTTCACCTAGACACATTGCCTGCTGTTAAAATATTTAACTTGTTTTGACTTTAATTTCGCATCAATATATTTTAATGTGGACACAATCGCTACGACGCAGTTCAGTATAATTCGAGGTAAACATAATAACATTCACAATTTCATTGCCAAGTTCATTGATATTCAAAACTCCATTGTGTATTTTTAATTATGTCAACCCAAATTCTATTTAGCCATTTATTATAATGAGCGAATAACAATAAGAAAGAGTTTACAAAATGTATGTGTGTGAATTAATTTTTGAAAATCACGGTGATTTAAAACTAGTGTAGGTATTTTAACTAGGTATTCACGCTGCATAATTTGGATACCCACTGGTATTTCGACGAAGTCCAAATACCTACACTATTGAATTTCGGTGAAAATTAAATGAAGTCACGTTAGTTATAACGTGAGGTAATTTCGAAATGACTTATTATGTGATGATGATGATTCTAAAATTGGTGCAAGATTATTTTACCCAGCAGTGTACACACGGCTACACATCAAACTACACATTTGCAGTTTACGCTGATCTCACACTGTGCGGAAATCTTATACAATGCGAGATCAGCTTATACTGGAAATGTATAGTTTGATGTGTAGCCGTATGTACAACCATTGTAGTTTGTGGTGTGGAAAATTAATTAAATGGTGCTTTTTATTTTGAAGGGGTAGGTAGAGCTTTAAATCCCTACTAATATTATAAATGCGAAAAAGTTGCGGTGAAAGTTTGTATGGGAGTTCGTCACTATCGAAATCAAAACCATGAAGCTTTGTATTTAGGCACTTGATAAGAAGTAAATAAATATTTATTCTAGCGTAGCATAGTAAGTTTGTATGATACTTTCACCCTAAAACGGCTGAACGAATTTGCATGAAATTTGGCACATAGATAGATAATGACCTGGATAATAACATAGGCTTGTTTCCATCCTGGATTGCAGACGAAGTCGCGGGCAACAGCTAGTTGAAATATAACACAGCTTTTGTTTCCATCTATCCATGAAATTGAGCACTTGGATGCCAACATCCGACGCATTATTGCTGAAATACAGCCTGATTTACTGCGAATAGTGTGTGAAAATTTGACCTCCAGATCACGCCATGCACACGCCAGCCGCGACCACCGCATGCCCGAAATCATATTTAAACATTAATGCCATAAAATAATCTGGCACATAAAGCCAATTTCATAGATATTTAAAACATCTATTTGTATTTCAATTTAAAGTTCTCCGCTCCGCCTGTAACGAAAACCCACGAAAAATAATTGGTAAAATACCAACAGAACTAATAAGTATTTCACGGAATACCAACAAGGGTATATGTTTGCCGGATAGCAGAAACTATTTATTTCTGTTCATGTATATGAACAGAAATAAATTAGTTATTAACTAACTACTAACTTTATGTATCTTTGTTTATCTTCCTGAACTAGTGACCTACTAATTCTTATTGGAAAACAAAACAAATCCCGCAGAACTTTCAATATTCGTGCCATCTCTTTTTAACACGTAGGTAAGAGTGAATGTATCAGAGCTAACTGACAAATATTTAGTTCTTAGTATGTTTATGTCGAAAGTTAGTCAGAGCTTGATAACATTTACATAAAATATTGTGTGTATTTGCGACCCCTGACCGGCACATCGCCTCCAGGGGTCCATTACACCCCCACATTTCCACTCCACGGAATCCAAAGAATTAAATTAGATCAAGATAAGAATACCAAGCTGGGACGGAATTTTTAATGTCGTTTTTTCCTTCGTAATAGAGTCATTTCATTAAAGTTTTTTCATAGGGACACAATGACGCTTCTGATTCCATTTACTATGTGATCTATTTGTGAATAACTAGACCTATGTATATTAATATGCATTTGCAAATTCAAGGCAATAGTTTTTAGGTCATGATTGTCGTGCCATAAACTTGTTTTCATGGTATTCACTGAAAATATTAATATTAGCTTTATGTTTTAACTAAGATGGAAGTGGAACTAATAATAATTCCTCATAAACGAAGCTAGCTTCTAAGCTTGTGATACAAATTCTCGGCATACAAACGATATTTTATAATTTCGGCAACCAGTTTCAATAATGTTAAGCTTTAAGAATTTAATACAAATCCGCTCAGCTATTACATGATAACAATAAAACACCCGATATTTGGAGACATTTATGACAGTTTATGATCACATAAAATTTATGTGTAACCTTCTTTTTATTACTGTTACACGTGCATATGTGTATCCCCATAAAAAGACACCATAAACACACCATTAAATAACTTACATTAACTACGGAGTAACTGCCTAATCGAATTAAAAAGTCACTAGTAAGAAACCAGGATAACACATTCACCCAACCAACCCAACAACCAGTCAATAAAAACTAACGAAATAAATTTTGATAAGAACCCTCTAGATTATAAGATATCTAGTCTTAATCTGCTCTGAATGCAATTTGCATTTTAAACAATACATTAAAAATCTCAAATTGCATTAGATTAGTTCATAAAACAGTATATCTACGCCATATCGTAGTACAATTGTCAATATTAAGCCGCAAAAGATAAAAACATTATCCCACACCAAGAGCTAAAAAACATTATAGTAGATTGTAAATAGAGAAACACCCAGAGATTTATGTAGACAGGCATCAAAACGATGCTGAGACATAATTTGTGACTCAATTTAGACGCTTTGATAGCTTTGTCAAAATGCCACGGCTGATGAAAATCACGACTCATGACAAAACAGTTCTTACGTCACATATCTTAGGCCTGTGTTGTTTATTTTTCTTCTAAACTTATCCGTTCTATATATAAACACAGCGTGGGGGATCTTTTTTCGTCTCATACGATCAAAGCTTACAAACTTTCTTGATTTCAATAAATATTTTTCGTAAACTTTCCTGCCATCTGCTGTTTTTATTATAAGGACTATGCTCGTAAGAGTATTTCCAACACGTTATTATTAGCTTTACCTGTATCTCTCTATCTATCTATGTATGTAACGGAATCTTTGAACCCACGATTCCATCCACAACGTCAGAATATCTTGAAATATAGCACACTTGTCAAAGACCGATGACAATACAATAATTTAATAAGTTTGTCCCATTATTCTGATCAGGGTCTTCAGGATTCGCGATTTTATCATATTTTTCAAAGAGGAGCCTGAGAAACAGCTACCAAATCCAAAGAAGGCAACCAGCAAATTACCCTCTCCCGGCTATTTAACAATAAACCCACTTTATTGGTGAATCGAACTAAAAAGTCAAGAGTAAATAATGGTTAAAAAAACTAAAAAACACGCTTTAATAGAAAGCCAAACTAAAAAGTAGAAAATAATCTTCAATAAGTTTGAAAATAGAAGAGAGTGTATAATTATGTCAATTTGACATATTTTCTAAACAAAAGCTGTCAAACCGACATATTTATTCCTCAGTTAAAAGTTATCTGACTATTGAAAAATCAGCCCATAATCTTCTAAAATATAGCTCCAGATTTAGAAACTTACATTTTCTACATTCAAGTTCTAACAAAATCTTCAATCTATTCCGCTTTATTACAAAACATGATTTAGCTTAATAGACTAAGCTTGTCCCATAAAAAAGTCGCTTAACTGGTCTATCAGGTACTTAAAAAAACCCCTGAGGCTATTTTAACTGTATGTAATTGAAATCAAACTCTTTTTGCAACACGAAACGTTATTAAATCAAAGTTACTGTGGTAGTCTCGGGCTATGATTAGAACGTGTTTTGTTGTGAGATGAATTGGGTTTTATTTTGCAACGCCTAACCATCTGTGACTTGAGCAGTCACAATAGGAGGAAGTTTTCTCGTTTGAGCACCAAGAGCACCAAAGGTATGGGAATACGTTGGTGCTCAATGCTTTAGGTGCTCTAAAAATTGGTGCTCAAACGGGAATACTCCAATAGGAGCACCATACTAGCGGCCATGAACGTTGATAAAAAGAATGTAGGTTCCATGATTTCGTTTGTTTAACGGTAAGTTTTAGTTCGAGGCTGTTACATGTATCTTACGTTTAATTTCCCGACATAACTCACCGAAATTCTACGAACCGTGCAAGCGAACACCGATTGGGCGTTCTCGAATTTCTTGCTGAGCACCCAGCACTTCCAGTGTTAGTTATATTGCAATTCCATGACTATAGTAATACAATTTTTTTTTTTGTCTGTAATGATGAAACACTTATGGGTTTCAAAATTACAGACACTTTTTTTTGTTCGTATAATAAGTAGTAGTCATCGTAAATAAACTATGAAATTATTTATCGTACTTAAGGGATTTGTCTCGAATTCACCCCACATGGTACTTTCTTGTCAATCGTTATCTAAAACGATGAGTAATTTAAGGGGAACCTAGTCGCGGGCTCGAACTCACTGATGGGCCTGGCTAAAAAGCACGCTGTCTCACCAGGCATCGTGTCCGACAGAGGTAGTATCAGTGATGAGCAGTTAGACGCTAGTCTACACGCACAACATTATTGTGTGAGATGCAGGATCATTTATAGTACAACAGGCGCGTAAAAAATTAAGAACAAACCTTCGGGAGATCGGGTTTTATGAAAAAACCACTGCTTAAATCAATGACCAGTAAAGTTTATTGAACTTTTCGATATTTGGGCTTTGTCAGTACCGACTTGGATTTTCAGATTTTACACTTCTTTTATTACTTAAACACGCCCAAAGTTAGGTTAAATTAGCAAGAAAAACGAATCTTTGTTGGCTCCTAACTTTTTAATGGTTTATTATTTTAGTATTCTGTTTCCGTACAGACAATATTAATAATGAGGCAAAACCATACCATGTTTAATTTTTGATGTACATTGTCAAACAGTGGACTAATACACTCCCGAAGTTTGTATGGGAAAAATGTGGGCTAGGTTCACCTTAAGATTTTCTTTTTAATTGGTTTGTTTGTGTCCTCTAGAGAGCGCCATATTCAATTTAATGTAAAGTCACTGAGTGGACGATCAAGACGCTTCCAAGCATACCGTATTTATCAAATTATGATATGTAGTTTAGAAGTTATGAGGGAACATATAAACATACACACATATGTACCTACATGTTCACGTACCTACATAACTACATACATATGTACACACCGGTCAAAATCATAACCCTCCTTTTTGCTCCGCCGTAGTAGGGTAATTAAACAAAAACTTTGTGACATTCAGACAAATAAGTGCTTCAAATTGTCTACGTAGTTTCTTACAATGAAAATGAAAATTGCTTTAGATTCATACAAAAGAGCTGTCATTTAACCATTTGCTTTTCGTCAGAGTTTAGTAACACTATACCCGCCTGATTGTTTGACGTTGACAACGTGCGCGGTTAACTTTACTCTATTAATGGCTTTAGCACTGCCGACGAGGACGCGACAAGCCATCAACGAGTTTATCGCTCAAGAAAGATACAAAAGATTATTAGGTCCCGTGTAAAAGATATACATAAATTAATAGTTGATAGGTGACTTCAATCGGAAGACGTAAAGTTGGAAGGCCTCCCACAAGGTGGACCGATGACCTTGTGAGGGCCGCAGGAGTCCGCTGGATGCGGGAAGCACAGAACCGGTCGAAGTGGCGGAGTTTAGGGGAGGCCTATGTCCAGCAGTGGACGTCTTTCGGCTGAAATTATGATGATGATGACGATGACTTCAATCCGACTCGATTCTCGCAGCGACAAGAGCCATCAAATAAAATACTCGCTTAGAGACGCTCGCTCGACAGGCAGAACGCTCGCTGAGAGACTCACACTCGTTGGTACATACGCATAGGGTAAAAGCCGCATAGTTGCCACGCTTTTTAACATCACTCTATATCTCTCTGTACAAAAAACAAAATACTCTTGTAAAACTGGCCAATACTTTGGTTTTTTATTTACAAATTTGTGAAAAGTAAAAAACATTATCTTTAATATGTATTTCCAGAGTATTAGCGGTTTTTGCAGACCTCTATATATTGAGACATCTATCCCACATAGGGGATAGTTGCCTAATACATACACAAATTACGTTTAAGATTGATGTCCCTCCGAGAAACAGGACATCTATCTCGCAAAAACTTTGATCGCATTTTGCCTTCCCATGCAATCGCACAGAGACTTGCGACTCGGTCAACTTAGTGGTAGTCGGAGAGTCTTTCGATAAATTAATAAAATAGCATGCGATTCATCCGCGAAACTAGAGTAATTACAATCGGTGTAACTATACCCCTGGGGCAACTATCCTGGTTTTACCCTACTAGCGAGTAGTCGCTTGTCGCCGTCGCGCACTCGCTGCTCATGCCTGCCAATAATGTTCCCACTGCTGGGACACATGCCTCCTCTCTTCGAGACGGAGTGGACTGTAATCTACCACGCGGGCCCGGTGCAGGTTGATAGATGTCACATGTCTTCGAATTTTTGGTTCTAAGACATGCCGATTTCCTCACGACGTTTTCGCTCACCGTTTTGAGAGCTGTGGCGATGAAATTATTTACACAAAGTATTGCGCCTGTCTGGGGTCGAACCCACGGCCTACAACTTGTAAAGCGGAGCCGTTATCACTGGGCCACCAATGCTCTCATTGCTCGTTGCTCGCCAATTTATTAGCTAAGTCTACTCGCTTCTTGTTAATAGCCCGCGGTAGGACAGGTGCCATTCCTTAGTTATTTCTAATGAGTTCGGATTCGGTTTCAAAGTGTGACCTTTCGTTAACTGACAGCTGATGGACGGACGGTTAGATATAGGATTACAGTTATAATAAACAATAGATGATATATGGCTTAACAAAAACAGGTTTGAGTACCCAATTAGCAGGTTAATTTAAGATGTTAATTATAATTTGAAGAGATAAAACTGTGTTCATCGAAGAATATTGGCTAGGTATTGGTTTTTTACATAGGGCGAAATGGATTATAATGCTGGGGCCACATTACGGTCAATGTCAATGCCCAACATCGCGATAAACAACGCGGTAAACATTCCGATAATTATCTTAGCGATAAATTCAGTGGCCACACTTGACCGCCACCGGAGTTACCGCCTAACGTCTTATGGCAATGTGAATGCCGTTGTAAAATTATCGCGACAAATTGTGGCTACGCCTACGGTTAACGTCCATCATCGCGATAATCAATGGCATTTCTCGTAGGTGTGGCCGCGGCATGACGGATGTAAAAATATGTTTAACGAAGTTGGGAGTCACTTGTACTCCCTGTCATCGTCATTGTGATATTTTTTTAAAGGTATTGGACCATACCTGTGAACATACTTGTTACAGAGGTCAAGTTCGCAACTTTTTTCCGCGAAAACAAGTTTAAAATGTTATTCTCCTGTATCGCATGCACCCAAAAACAAAAAACCGCGCTGCCGTAAATTGCTATTTATGGCACCATCAATGAAAGTCGTTTCCCCGAAAAAAATTGGCTCAATGCTACTTTGTTTGAAATGCAGTACGCCTATATAACGGCTATGTGGTAGATATTTTTACTCTGTATTACAACTTAACATCTAGAAATCGACATAAATAATCTTTCTTTTAATGTGTCACTCACAAATCACATCAGAACACATCACTAGGATAACATAGAATTTATTAATAAATAATAACACCTACTGTGGACCAAAGGTATCTTTGACTAAATATATATATATAAATATAGGGTGACAACCGTGGCAAGGCCATTGACGCGCAAACTTGGATTCATTACTTGATTCTGGAACCCCTTAAGGCCCTACGTTAAAAGATTTCGTCGGTTATTTAAAAAAAACTGTTGCACACATTTTGACCGAGCATAGTCTATGCTTCTCCCTCCCTACGAAAACTAATAAAGTTTTTTTTTTACTTTAAACACGTTTGACGTCCGCATCACGTAGATTAAGATCTAAATTGTTTAATAAAGCAAATCGCTTCCACGATATCATTACCTGTTGCTCGGCTTTTTATGCAAAACGGATTCCTTCGACTAATCACCATTCATCATGATACATGCCACATATTTTATTATTTGAGTGTGAACTGACTACAAAAACTGTTCTCATCCGTTAAATAGCGTGATTTAAAGCAATTGTGCCATTATATACACTCAAGAATCTTTTTAACGACAATATTTTTGGCACGCGAAGTAAGCGTGAGTTACGGTCTACTATGAAATCTTTACTTTCCATGAGCAACTTTACCCATAAGTAATTAATGAATCTGGATTCCTACAATAAGATCTGTTGCCGCCATTTAATATCAAAGCGATACATAAGTAGAGAATCGACTGAGTATTTGTAAATGTAATTTGTGATTTTTAGCAATCGAGAGTTTTAAATACAGTACTCATGGAAAGTAAAGATGCCGCAGTTGACAGTATAGTAGATTTTATTCAACACGTCACGACTGGTGACCTAGCTTTACGAACAATATGAACTCGTAATATTGTACACCTACGTCAGCTAAAACAAAGAAATTGTGTTACACCCAGTAACAGGGTGAGTTGTTACAATATAACCGTTTCAGCAGAGCTTACAGCATATTCCGTTCCAAAACACACAAACCGGGATCATGTGTCTCGCAGACTATCATAAAAACTGTATTCGGTAATGTTTGGGATACACTTTTATAGTCACAGGTCTTTGTCTGGGGAAGAAAGCTATATTTATTGAAAAAAGGTTTGAATAAAAAGTATTGTCAGCGCAAACTGAGTAACAACGTACACAGGTAACAAATAACAGGTTAACATACATTTTTTTTACATCAATCAGTCAAAAAAAGACTAGCCGTTTGATTTGAATAATTGAGCTATCGGTAAAAAAACACCCTCTTGTCTACAGACTGTACCGATATTTAGGTTTTTTTTTTTCAACCACACGCGGTCATAATTACATAGTATGTATAGAGAAAATAATATTGCAGCCACTCAAACAGCACTGATTGGTTGACTACCTGACCAATTTAGATTTTGCTGAATCACCGTGATAATATTATCTGATCTTTGACCCACAATTTGTGAGCTTACCTACAAAGTGGTCACGCTAGTATCAAAGAGAATTCTCAGTATTCGTCCCGTATCTTTGGAGAATTGTAAGTAGATAGGTACTTATGAAAGCTGGGTCTGGGAACTGAAGAAATGTTGACTGAAAGTAATTTGATTGTTGTGGTTAGGTACCTTTGCAGAAATCGGTGCAGTGATAGTCTCCAAGGAGCGAATAGGTGAGACTCTATGGAAAATACGCACTGTGTGATTTACAGCAATTTATGGAGGCTATGTGACAGTTATTACTTCAATACCACTGCTCTCAAAACGGTAAAGGAAAAATCGTGAGGAAACCAGCATGCCTTAGAACCAAAAATTCAAAGACATGTGACGAGGTCCGCAAGGGCCGATGCGTGCCAGAGCTGCGGGTTTTTCGAAAGAGATACCGCGGCCCCTGGCATACAGGCAACTGAAGGAACACGGGTGGGTTTTAGTCAGTAAAAGTCTAACACGCCCTCCTGCTCCACCCATAGCGGGAGTAGTTATTTAATGATTTCCCACCCTAAAAAAAAATACCAACCCGCACTGGGCCCGCGTGGTAGATTATGGCCCACCAGGCCCGCTCCCTCTCATGGAGAGGAGGCGTTGGGAACATTATAGGCTACTGACACGTGACAGTCATTGAATTAGCAAATTTTCCACTAGAAGATACCTAACCAATATAGCTTAGAAAATCAAAACATTTAAAAAAAATAACACTTGTTTTTCCTTGTATCTTATTAGCATATAAATTAGTTAATACAATAACGCTTCTTAAAGCCAGCAATAAAACAGGATAGTCTTGTCGTACTAATCTCACAATATTGTGCCCCTGGTGCTAATAAACCACGCGTAAAGTATTAAAATTAAGTCTCGTTTCCACGTCTCGTAAAAATGAAGACATTAGAGCGCTGTCAAGTTTTTCGAAGCTCGTTAACAGTTTCCGAACTAACAAGTTTTCTAGTGGCAATTAAGCTTTGAAATCTAAGGTTTTAATTGAAAAACTAAAATAAGAACGAAGGAAACTTCGTTCTTATCTTTTCATGCATTGCGATTCGCTGTTGATGATCGGGCGATATTTTTTTGACGTAAGTACGATTAAAGTGACGTGAACTAAGTTCCATTCACATTGTTCCATGCATGCTGACGCACAACACTTCACATTACTAATTTACCTCCCTGACGGGTTAGGTACACCCGAATGATCGTCAATTTAGACCAGCTTGACGATACCGGCTTCCCTGCAGGCAATTGACCCTCACGTGAACTAAGTTCTACTTAATTTTTCAATTAGGTAGGTTATACAGTATCTAGCGGGTATAGCCAGAATGGCGTTTTTATCCAAACTGCGCGAATTTTATAAGTACCGAAATGGTTTAATTCAAACATAATATCACGCCTGTAATTCCGAACGGTAACGCAAAGGTAGGTAGGTACCTATGATTGCGCCATTAACGTTTAAGTCGCATGTAAAAGGAGACTACCCTATTGCTATCAACCGGGCACAAATCGAGACTGCTACTAAGTAATCCCTGCTACGAAATAATGTACAGACCCAATAATACTTTGCCCGAACTGGGAATTGAACCTAGAATCTCCAGCTCAGCAGCATTACAAGCATTCGCGTGAAGGTCGAAAATGAATCCAAGGGTGACGTACTGCCGGAATAAAAAGTACCTTATTTGTTAATCCAGGTTAAAACTATCTTTGTGCCAAATTTAATCAAAATCCTTTTAGCCGTTTTGCGTGATTGAGTAGGTAAGTAACAAACATTGAAACATACAAATTTTTACACATTTATAATATTTTAGGATAGATTATTATATATATTTTTAGGAAGTAGGCAAAACACTATCTCATATTTATAAGAATAGAAAAGAAGTAGACACGGCGCTCATACACAAGACTTGTAAATCGCGCTCTAACTTCGTCTAAGAAGTACAAACTGTACAAAACAAGTAACAAGTCAGCCACAAACGACTCGAACTGTTCAATGAAGCGACGCCATTTCACAATTCTATCTTGAGACAGTCCTTAGTTTCAGGACGATCTATTTGTCAAATAATATGGTTTTGGAAAAGGCAGAAGAATAGTGGATCGCGTTTCATTTGTGCAGTGTTTGTGACACATTTACAAGCGAAGTGGTAAGGAGTCGCTTGCGTTGGACACTACGACTATTTTTATTTCTATCGTTTATAATCAAGTACGGACTGGACCTAACTAGTATCACAGCATTACTATACAGGAAAATATTTTATCCAGTGCGCAAACTGTAACCATGAATTCAGCATATCATTTAGCGCTGAAATTTTTCGTCGGTTATACAAAAAAAAATCAGCTGTTTCATAGAAAATACCTACGCCGTCAAAATATATGGAACAGCTGATTTATTTTTGTATTACCGACGAAAAATTTCTGCGTTGGGGACCTAGGATGATATGCTGAATTCATGGTTACAGTTTGCGCACTGGATAAAAACTTACCCTGTATAGTATTGTTGCTAGATACTTCATAAAATAACAACAAAGGGACGCCTCGCAAGTTCTTGAGCGCGGCATGACCCTGGCTCGATACGATTAAAAGTAATAAATTTTCTCTCCCATCTAAATTATCCCGAGAAAAACAGCTAGGTTCGTTTAAAGAGAAAACTAGGCGTAGAGAAAATTATAAATTATACACCTGCTGTCTATTCTGTAAAATTCACTATCGTTATTGTTTTTTATTAGCTGACCCGACAGGCGTTGTCCTGTCTTAACTATGAATATTTGTTACGCGCAACTTTCTGTTTTTTTTCTTTCATAAAAACCTTTTCCTGACAATAACAAACAAAAAAGAATTAGCGAAATTGGTCCAGCCGTTCACGTGTGATGCCGTGACCAAGGGAAATAGGGATACATTTTATATATATTGATAGGGATTCATTGATAAATATATATACAAATAGAAGATAGATGACATTGATTTACATTCTGTAATTACTTTATCTCACATACTTATTCTTTGTAAAAAAAATTGGGAAATTCATATACTTTTACAATGTTTGTAAATATATGAGCACCATGTATCTATCATCTAATTAATGTATCTGTCATTGCTTTATTTTGAATTATTTTTACCTATTTTTACGTCTTCTCATATAATTTTATAATGATTGTTTACAAAATATTTTAAAAGAGTGACGGTGGATGTTCTGTCCCTTTTTCTCCATGCGAAACTACCTTTTGGAAGAGGCGACTAGAATTAATTCAATTTTATTTAATATAAACTTAGACGTTAAAAGTGCCTTTTAGGTGCTTATTGGAAATAAATGTTTTGACTTTGACTCACCGTGAAGTTACCTGGGAGTGAACTGTCAATGTCAATACTGGCAAGTCCTAGCAGAGATGAATGACAGATCACTTTGGGGCCACTACACAAACCATTTCACTGTGAGTTTTATACGGAACAGCACTACATGAGACTGTTTATAACTAGTGTCTATAGTAAATAAATACTGTGATTAGCACTAAGATTACTAAGCCTAAAACTTCAATAAGATTAAAGTAAAAAGAAAACATTACTTCATTGACCCCTGATGGCACAGCTAGATTAAAACTCAAGGACTGTTGTTGAGATTTTTTCTCATTTAGCTTAAATTCCTAAAGAGATAAACTTTTAATCTGTCTGTAACTAACCTGGAGCCATGAAGCCGCCGTTAGAATATAAAACAGGCCTATTTGTTTCAATCTATCGCTTGATAAAATCTCATCGATCATTGTATAACAAAATCACACGACTAAATAAAAAGGCGAGTCATTCAATTAAAAAAAAAACAACTTCTAAATTTAAAATTATTTTTTACTTTTGTAGTGTTACTTTTTTTTTGGAAGTCATTTGTTTTTTTTTTTTACTTTTTTTTTCACTTTTAAAGTGCGGAACTGACCCCGCACACATTCGAATGCCTTGACTTTCTAAGTAAATAACAGTGACAGACAGTTATTATTATAATACACTAAGAGTAAAATAATACGTATTATTCAAAGCTAAAGCAAAAACCACTAATCAGAAATTGACCAAATTTATATGGGTGGTCCCATATGTATACCCCCTCATGTGTATACCCTTTCAAACAAAACATGTATTTTTAAATCAGTTTATAAAGGGCGGACTTCTGAGGTAACAAACATAATTTAAAAAACAGAACAGTCCTCTTTTTGGAAGTCTGTTAAAAATACAGATGATAGAATGATTTTCGTACCGTAGACCTCACGTCAGTGGTAAGTCTGTGACCACGAGCTGGCCTAGTGCAAAATATAATAGTTTTTCTTTTTTTGAGTATGGCATCTCGCAGGTCAGCCTAAGAGGATGTCGGCTGCGTAATCGGACTTGCCTGTGGTAACCTTAATACATTAAGGCTTCCAGCCAGGGCTTAAGAACTTAAAACTATAGCGACTGCTCGCTAAGGGCAGCCCCTGTGGGGTGCGAACCTCGGCTTAGGGCATTGCTGGTAGAGGGCAGCAAGGGATAGGTTGGAACGGACTGAGAAGAATTTTAATAGAATAAAAAGCCAGTATATTTTGGTTTTGTTAACGACCGGTGCTACGTGTGGCCTATCGTGCATTACCATCTGGTTGGTAATAGATTTGTATTTTTTTAATAATAAAGGTAATAAAAAGTATAATTGGCTTGGGGTAAAAAATAAGTATTAATGTTTTAATGACTAACTACAGGATATTTATTACCATCAAATTAACTCATTTTCTTAACGACCAACGGTTAACTTCCTGTAGTCACATATCTAGTTAGTTATCATATCATATCTTCCTGTCCTAGTTCCATTTTGTTGTATTTATAAATTGAAGCCTTTCTTCTTTATCAATTGTTACATCACTAGTATAGAGATAGATATGACTAAATGTACCTCACTACTAACGCTACTCTATGATCTGTAGTCTGTGGTGATCTTTCAATTAAATGAACGTTGCAAAATATTTTCACTTGCTTTATTTAATAAATACCTAAAAATTTAATAAATACCTCAATGTTTAATAAATACCTTAATATTTAATAAATACCTAAATATTTAATAAATACCTAAATCACTTTTTACTTGGGGTCGGCGTAACACATTTTCTTCTTGCATTCTCCCCTGTCGACTATCATGCACAGGTAGTGCATGATAGTCTCTTTCATATCAATCCTTATACAATCCATCCATCTCCCAAGCAGCACGCAAGCGTTTTCAACATACATATAACAGCCTATTTAGAACTTAGAGTTCCTTTAGAGACTTACAAGAGTGTCAAAAAATTATTCAATCTGTATTAAGGGATCCGCGAAAGCTTAGGGTATTTAAACAGAATATGAAAACTCCACTATACAGCTTAAGTATTTTGTGACACTTTAATCTGGTTTTATCGTTAAAGCTGTATACAAGCTGTATTTTGCATGTGAACACTTACTTATTACAGCTCTTAGTGTTATTATAGTATCACTTAAGACTTGTTTCTGTACAATGGTGTATGCGAACTCCGTTCTAAAACTTATTTTTATGGCGTAATTGTACACTCTTGTAAATACAGTGGTTTTATGACTTCTGTTTTTGAGGGTGTTTTAAAACTAAAAAAATAAATGACAGCTACAGTACAGCTTTATTTTGTATTAATGACAGTCAATCGGAAAGACTTTACGGTCAACGAAGAGGGTTCCGTAGCAAAAACATTAAACAGGGTTATTAATGATCATAACAGTTATGTTAAATGTGTAAATTTAATTCAACCTTTGGAACATGATTATGACGTTTCTTCATAAAGCAGCGCAAGTAGTTCAAATGATGATTGATTTGAACCATGAGATCTAGTTCTCTTACTGCTTCGTCATATGACGATAATGATAGTCTTTTCACACAGCATTTTGAGGTGGACCAATTATATAAAGGCCGAGATGTTTCATCCTTTACTAATTTGTTGACATCTAATCGCTTTCTTGGCCATCTTAACTTGCCTTTTGATTCCCACAAACTTGGTACAATGCAAAGCTTGTTTTGCCCTTTCTCAGTGGTGCCGATTCTCTTGTCACAAAATTCTCTAAACTAAACTAAAAATCACTAAAATTTAGTTTATTCCTGTCAAACGACGATTTCCCATTCTGAAATTGACTAAAGTGACACAACTTATCTATATTTTAGTTTGACAGCACTAAGATTGTACTGAGTTTTTAATTTAGTGAAAATGGTAATTTTGCTATTCTGTTGTTGTCAAATTCATTATTCTATTCAATATAAAATTTTGATTTTCGAACTAAATCTGACTATTTTTAATCGCGATTAAAAAGGTGTGGAATAAAATTAGTTGTCAAGAACTAAAATTCACACTGACAACTCGACTTCGGGCGCAAACACCTGTGTGTCCTATCGTAAAAATAATGAAAATTTCGACCCCCTTTATAAAACGCCATACACCTCTAAAACTCAACATGTAGGTAATAATTTTTCATATTTTCGATACAAAAAGTAAAAAAATCCATTTAAATCACGTTGAGGCTGCCCCCCCTGCGCGATTCCGGCTCTAATAAAAATCACGGGGTAGGGCAAACATGGAGTCACGTTTGTCAAATTCGATTTTAGTTGTGTCAAAATTATTTTTAAATTTAGAGATCTTTTTTTGCAGAATAGCTTTAAGATTCTCATAGCCAAAAGTAAGGAATTTTAGTGATAGTTTAGTTAGTTTAGTTCGGTGTACAACAGAATTGACACCAGTGGTTGCTTAAATTTTAGACGGCATATTTTCCTGAAAATAAAGTAAAACTGATATAATACATACAAAAAACGAATAATGCTTTACAATAAGTTTACTTAGGTATAAAATACAAGGTCAAATTGAGAATCTCTTCCTTTTTTTTGTTTTACTATATGTAGGTACGTATCATATTGAGTCTGCGTTTTTTATTTCTTTTAGGTAACCCTTATGAGCATTATAAGTTATGTATAGAGCACTGATATACAGCCTAAGTAATAAAAATATTCTATTATAAAGCTGATTAGCAGCCAAAAGCTGTACAATATAATCCATAACTTACTTAGTACAGCTACTCAGACTATAATACACTCCGATTATCGTTTAGGCTGTTTAGCAAATAGTCGCCATTTTCGTAATTTCGAATGTATAAAACAAAATATGAAACATAATTTAAGGAATATATAATGATTTTCGGCTTGATATGAGGGCACAATGATCACACTACCCTCACTTCTGTTATTATAACATTGTTTTTTATTCTAACCTTAAAACCAATATTGACTTACCATATAAATAGTATTTTTCTTTTATATCAGATCGATTATTTTGCTGGCGCTTGAATATTTTGACGGAAAACATAGACAGGTTCACAATAAATTTGAATCCGCAATTTCAATTCACCAATTAACACCTTCAGATATCTAAGTCCAAGATTACGTTTACTTACTAATAAATATTATAAATAACAATGTCGCCATTCATTGGAAAGAATTACATTCATTTTGTGATTCTCTTCAAAAACCTATTTAAAACTATTTTCTCTATAAAGTATTTATAAGATAATATCTGTAGTATAATGGTTTCTTTGTACACCGAATAACAGCTCTAATACAGCTATTATACAGCGCCTCTATGGCTTCTACAGCTATTATACAGCTATACTAGAGCAAAACGCTGTATAAAATGTGCCCATTTTTTACTTATAAGGGCTGTATAAGCGCTTATACAGCCTCTATACAGCCTGAATATACAGCTTCTAGTATAAAATCGAACTTAAATACAGCTTGTATACAGCTTGCAATGCTACTTGGGCTCTTCTTTGGCCTTCCTCTCCCTCTCCATCGATCACAAACACACACAAGAACGAAAACGCAGGAACAGGAGACATGTATTGCATTTTTATTAATTTCGAAAACTTGAAGTAGGTAATAAAAATCACTCTGAAAAAAATATAATGATGTACCTAATGTATGTATCTACTTAAATATACTCCATTCAGGTTGGCACAAATTGTAAACAAACCCGTAATCACAGTTCAATTATATTGGCTATTGTGTTTCGTGTGATTGGCATCAACAAAGGAATTATTGAAAAGTTGTTTATTTACATTTTGGCTCCTGTTTCCCTGAATTCGGTATTCGATAGCATAAGGAAAAATAGTGATTGTCTACGAATAATGCTGAATCATTTCTATCCAATCATTCTATGTAAACTTTTACGATTAGGTGATAACATTCAATTTCATGGCTCAAAAGTCTTATAGGTTATATTATATCCCTTAGTATCAATCAAAAATAGGATTCTGAATCCAAAAAAGCACGTCGTCAAATTTTCTTCAAATACGTGTTGAAACGTTCAGGTAGTAAAATATTCTTGGTAATCGTCCAAATATTTATGAAGAATTGTTTATTAACTACAATATTCAATCAATATTCGACACATCGGTGATGGAAAACCCATTCTTTTGCCAAATTTTAATTTAATAACGAAATTGTTTGCTACTGATATCATTTTCCATGATTGATTGATGGATTTTAATTTAAATCATACACTTTTCGTTTTTAAATAATCCTAGTGTCTAGATGAAGTTAATTGTAAAAGTCTTTCTTGTAACATTATTGTTTACTTGTCCCAATTTCTCCAAAGTCTCAACATTAATTTAAGTTCTTTGAAATACGACAGTTGAGTGACTTGAATGAGGAAAAAACAATTGGAAAAACTAATAAAAACAAATGAGGTGACCCGGGTTCACTCTTCTAGTTTTTTGTTTATGTGTCTGTTGACTATTATTTGAGACAATGGATTGTGTTTCAGACATGATCATCGATTTTTTTTTTAGGGTGGGAAATCATCAAACAACTTCTCCCGCTCTGGGTGGAGCAGGAGGGCGTGTCAGACTTTTACTGACTACCATGACCCACCCGTGTTCCCTCAGTTGCCTGTGTGCCAGGGGCCACGATATCTCTTTCGAACAACCCGCACCCCTGGCAGGCATCGGCCCTTGCGAACCCCACCAGTTGTTGCTTACATCCCTGACGGCGCGCGGAGAACACAACGCACCGTCGACCCGGGCATTTTTTTTTTTGTTTAACGTGGAGAAATGCCTATTTCACTACCACGGGGAGATAGCGCAGTTATGTGGGACTGTAACTCGTTTAGTTCTGTTGTTACGATTTTTGTCTTGTGAAAGTTTTGCTATCGTAAAATGAGCCGTAAACAAGCGTACACCGACGAGCAGCTGAGGATAATATTGGAAGAAAGTGATTATGAAGAACATACTCAGACAGCACAGGCAGCCACTAATAAGGCAAAAAGAGTTTCGCAAGTATGCAATATTTGCACAAAACCTTATTGTTTGCAATGTTTTCAAAAAGTTCACGTATAATTTTTGTTCTATATAATACATTTTCTATTCATTTCACGTATTTTCGTTACTAACTTGTTGTTTACATTACCCTTTGCTTAGCTAATTCTAAGTAATTAAAAAATAAACACAAAAATATTACACTTTTATTTCATAACCTAAATTTAAAAAAGTATCGAGTATTTCCCTGTGTCTCATCACTTTTTATAATCCTTATGATGTGTCCTGCCAAGTCCGCATTAAATAAAAGACTTTTTTCTTACGTCCACAGTGTCAGATGGCTTAGAAATTGTACTGGCGAACAGACCACATACGGTCTGTGGACTGCTATGGATGTCTCACTACAGACCGTATGTGGTCTGTGGACAGTGAACCTGTTAAGTGCCTGCCTATGTAAGTCACTGCCGTTAGGACTACTAGAACACCAATGCTCATAACAGTCTATTTCGCTTCAAAATCATACATTTTCAATGTCGTTATAACCTAAGTCGGCGGTATACGGCGCTCTGCTCAAACCAAGAGTTAATTAAGCTTCACTTAATTCCTAGACTGTAGAATACATAGAATGAGATTGTATAATCATAAATTGTGGTAGCGGCCTAGCACAGGCTAACTTAAGTTGCACAGCACCTTCCTTGCACGACGTAACTACCTAGAAAATACGTGCCATAAGATTTCACTAATTAAACTGTGCTTGAATGGGCATCTGTCTTTTAATCAAGGGATTTACAGTACGAATCATCATCAGGAAGAAATACAGGGTGGCAGCTAGGAACATCGCTGCGCAACCCGTTATCATGAATTCAGAACGGCTGAAGATTTTCTTGGGGCAAAAATTAAATTGACCGCTTTTGGCACCTTTTGTGTGAAAAATTTGACTTATTTATTTCATTAAACCGACGAAATATTGCTAAGTATACTATGGTGTAGAATCAAGTCACTGTGCTGAAGAATTCACGGTTACAGTTTGTTCGTTGATGTTACCACCCTGTGTAGTAAAATGTAGAGCGTAGACATGAAGTAAAAAACGTAAAGCTACAAATTGCCCGTCCGCGAGCACAAGTTTTACGAGCACCGCTCTTCCGAATCACTATCATGCAACTGCCACCTGAAACATCGCGAATGAATAGTCACAGTAAAGCCACGCACTGACACGAATATTCTCTATCTATCATCAATTTATTTATAGACATGTTCTCCTGCTACCAAATATAATTCAGTCTAATAAACAGAACAATTATCTCAGTTTCACGCAAACTGTTAAGTCATTAACGAACCACAGTTGAACTCCGACGTGACAAAGTAAAATGCTCTCTCACACGTGAATAACATTCGAAAGTCTCTGTCTCTAATTAAATTCTGAGGTTTTTAGTTTACCTGTGTCACTATTCCAGACATTTCCTTTTATAACGTCAGAATCCTAGATGAGCAAACCTTTAGCAGTCAAAGTGACACTTTGACAATGATTAATGTCTGGGTCGTGAGTGCGGACATTGACACCGAGCTGAGAGTTACGCGAATAGAAGACAATGCATGTTATTTTAAGATAATGTACAAATAATTATCATACGGGGAATTCGTAGGTCAGTTATTTAAATTAAATAAATTACAGGCCCTTTTGACTTGTTAAGAAGTCGGTCAGTTGGATGAAGCTAGTCGCCCATTCCAAAGCGTATTATGGACAATAAAGGGCAAAAGACTAGACTTTTTCAAGTTATTGTTACAAAAAACCGGTTACATCAGTCATGTTGATATTATATGTGTTGAAACGATGTAAAAAGACGTGCACAGTATAGCCTTTAGCCTCCGTAACATATACAAAAAAAAAATGAAAATACATAGTCTAACAATCCTACATTTATTTGTAACTAGCAAATGTCCGCAGCTCAGCCCGCGTGGTTGTAGGTTATCGCGTAAAAAAGTAGCCTATGTCCTCCATATTCCGGGCTATATCTGTGCTAAATTTAATGACGATCTGAATGACAGACAGAGTTACCTTCGCATTGCTGCAAATACTTACAACTACTTACAAATACTTACTTCCGCATAGTTAGATTTTTCAAAATATGATTCGGTACCAAATCGCACGCAGTTCGGAGAGCTCAGAGATGATTAAATTATTCCATGTTATGTCAACCTGTCAGTTCATCACACAGAGCCTTGCTTTTGTTATGTCATCACAATAGTTTCCAGTTTTTATTGTTGTTTCCTGACATTTTCCTTTATTGGAATGATTTCATTGTACTATTCTGTTTGAAAATTATACTTTCCCTCAACACCAAAATGTTTCCTTTTACAGATACAGTATGTAAAAGAACCCTTTCCCTTTCTGAACATCAAACTAAGTTTTGCGTGAAAAAACGTTTAAACCTTCAATAACTCTGTAACCAGAAGTAGTTCCCAGGTTTGGTCATAATATCCGGAAGAACCACTGATCCTCGGCTTCATCATTTTTTACACCCGTTATTCTATTTTTCTTCTTTGCTTCAAGACAATCAGCAATAAAAACTTAAATGTGAGAATAATTATACTAGTTTTATTTGTTTTTGCACTAATGAAGTAACTAATTGATATTGACAAGAAATGCATTTGCTGACGACATGCGTTTGGTATTAAATAAGTACTTAATTACAAATATCCACCCCATCTCCTGTTATCCTCAAGGAAAACGGCCGACCTTAAATAAAACTCTCTCCTTTCAACCAGTACTGAATAATAAGTACCTGCTATATCTTGCTTTCATTCAAGTTCATAGAGAAAAGAGAATCTTTTATTTCAGTAAATACATAATAACGGAATATGCCAAGCAGCATGACTTTCTATTTCTACCCTACTGTAGAATATAAATCGCTTGTCTACATTTCTCGGTGAAAAACTATGAATTGTCTACACGTAAACGTCATTTTTGTCTACTGTTCCGTCAACAAAACGCTTCTCTACGGTTCTCGTGCTAAGCCTACTGGAAAGACGTCGATATAAGTTTAGGGTAAATACGTGCTATATTTTTGGAATATGGTATTTGAAAAAAAAAACGTTTCGACTTGTGAACCTTTATTTTATCGGTTAAAAAGTTCCGTTAAAAATAATTGAACGTGCGCTACTCTTGGTTAGAGATTTACGAGTCAAACAACATGGACTGAACAGCTAGTCTGCAATGGATGGCCGTTTTTTAATCGTTTTTCTATCCAGCTCAACCGAACTGAACATAGCCCTAAACTCTGCAACATAACTCTGCCCTGCTAATTGTATCAGCAGTAATCGGTTTATACACTTATGGGTTTTCACTTCTCTGCAGAAATGGCCTACCTATATGGGACCTAACCTATATGGGAAAAATAAAAATATTTGGGTACTGGAAGTATGTTTTTTTGATAACGAGATTCACAGTACTTGCATGAAAATTTTCCTTATACATTTCCGCGTTTTTATCGAAACCGCTTTTTTGTAAGTACTGCATTTACAATTAGCAGGGCAGAACTGCGGTTACACCTATCTATTACTTATGCACTTTGAGCGAACTAATGAAGATACAGCGGCATGGATTGATTTTCAAGGTCATGCAACGCTTGCCGAGGTTGGTCCGTGGATGGGTGACCATCCATAACACACCGTTACCCCTTCGTGACTGCGAAAGCATGTTAAGCTCTTGGTCTCAGTTGTTACGGGTAGCCAGAAACCCGAAAGTCTGAATGACATCGTTACCAAGGTGTATCGTGTTACCCAGTAACTGAGTTTTGAAGGTCAAAAAAGCAGCCATTACATGTAAAATACTGGTATTCAGTATCTGGTTAGATTGTAAGCCGACCCAATATAGTCGACGGCGCGTTGTGTTCCACGCACCCCTCAAAGAGATCTTCCCAAGAGCCGATGCCTGCCAAGGGTGCGAGTTGTTCGAAAGAGATACCGTGGCCTCTGTGGCATACAGGCAACTGAAGGAACACGGGTGCGTTTTAGTCAGTGATTTGATTTGATTGACATTTGATTTTAAAAGTCTGACACGCCCTCCTGCTCCACCCAGAGCGGAAGAAGTTATTTGTTGATTTCCCAACCAAAAAAAACTCTACATAGTTGATAACAAGCAGGGCACGTGAGGATTAGAATAAACTAATGAATATTGTGTCATTAAAATTTCCATTTTCTTAAGTCTAAACCAAGCACAGTCTCTTGTATGTATTTAGCGAGTTAAATGCCCAAAGCTGCTTATCTCTCGACACAAGTTGTGTAGGGTCAACGGGGAAAATGGGTCAATGTGGTGAATATAAGAACGGGAGTGTTCGTTATCTTCAGATCTGTAGGCTATCGATAGCGAAGCCTTGACACTGTCTGCCATATTGAGGACATTCGAATGAAATCAACAGGAAAGGCTAGTTATAGTGCTCAGGAATACAGCTCTCTATGAATTCCTTTGAAGATGTTAGCAGGGTGGAAAGGAACTATGTAGCAAATGAAATCACTGTACGTAATTTTCAAAGGGTACACCCGACTCGATATACCTATTGTTCAGAACGTATAGTGCCGATGAAGTCGTGCATATTGGAACCATCCGTCCCAAATTCGGACGTGTTCCTATTCATTTCATAAACGTACAATATTAGGTCGAAAGAAACTGATCAAATGAAGAGGAAAACAAGACCGTTTCTTTGAAGTTAAGCGTAGCCATAATACCGAGTATTACTTTGGTCATTTTCCGAAGCGTTATTTCTAAAACAAATAAAAGGAATAAGTGACAATGATCACATCCAATTATCGCCGTGTTTACTGTTACCCGCAGTTATTTAATGATACGATAAAAGCTGTGTTCCGAAGAGAGTCGATGCGGATAAACAAACCAAATTACTGTAAATACCGAAAACAGAGACCAATAACGTAACGGATTCAGTCAGTCTGTGTAGTCGAATTTAATATGGCGACGCACCTAAGGGTACGTAGGTATAATAAAATGGTGAAATCATGTACCGTATCTTGTTACTTTCAAAAGAAATAAGCATCAGCTGATATTAGCATTGTGGAATGCGTTTCATTTGTGTAGGATAGATAGTACACAATTTTGCAGTGTGCTTTTTATTTTGTTTATGCTCACCGCCGGCTGCTGGTCTGAATGCTGCAGATAAAACCATAAAATGCTGTAAATTTTCAACTTTTAGCTTAGCCCTTTAAATTCCGGGGATTTCCGAATTTTACGTGATCAAGTTGTTTTAAACTACAAACGAAGTGGAAAGAGGACGACATGCTCCGTCATTATAATGTAATATTAAACCCTTGAGAATACTTTTTAAACGAAATGTTATTAAGGTTAAATAACAAAGCCTGTTGTAAAATGAAAAATGAGGTCCTGCGAGGTAACAATACAAGAAGATCAATCATAAAATGTAACAAAATCTTACCTTGAAGGCGTTTCTGAACTTATTCGACATGATGTTGTAGAGGAAGGGGTTGATGGCGGTTGACAGGAAATATAGCACCCCCGATAAAAACGTGAGCACGATGTAGACCTGCACATAAAACAAACGCAAACAATAAATATCAATATCATAAATAATCCAACATCCGACAAATCTTAAACGAATGGGACGTACAATTTATTCAGGGATATAGGTACAAACTCTTTGTTTCTTTCTGGGGTTTTAAATTGTAAGCCTTATCAGTTCTAAAAGAAGTTTAAATTCAAATACTTAAAAGAGACATCCAACTAGAGCAATCTCAGAAAAATCTAATTTTTGAAACTCCTAACCCAAAATTCTTGCCAATTTCATAAAAGTTCAATCTTACTTTGTAAATGATATAAAATTGAAAGTTTACCAGGTAGAAGGTATCTGAAGGGTGTTCCAAACTTTTCCCATAGATGGCCAGCAGTCTCTGCACGTGGAACGGCGCCCAGCAAATGAAGAATGACAGCGCCACCGCAACTAGAGGAAAAACAATGTTTGTACTACGGACTGGCCCTTTAATCTTAATATAACAGAAAATAAGGTCAATATTATTAGAGACAGACTCTTCAGGTTGACATATTCAATTCTTAGGAAATTACAGGCGCTAGACATTTAAAAAAAATTGGGATTGTGTTCCAAGGCTGAATTTTCTCGATACTTGGCGTAAGTATCCTTACAAATACTATAAACGCGAAAGTTTGGATGTAAAAGTATGTATGTATGGATGTTTGTTACTCTTTCACGCAAAAACGGCTGAACGGATTTTGATAAAATTTGGCATACAGATAGATTATAACCTAGATTAACACATAGGATACTTTTTATCCCGGTAGTACGTTCCCGAGGGGTAATAGTTTAAAATATAGAAACAAATAAGAAATGTTTACTTAAATAGATCTTTTGTAAATTGGTATTCTGAACGAAGTACCAGATTGTCATGACTTGGTAGGGGCTCACCTAATATAGTTGTGTCAGCTAGAAAACGCTGTATGCCTTCGAAGTACTAGGTTGTCATAATCAGCAGGAGCACACTGAACATAGTTATGTCAGCTACAAACAACATTTTACGGAATATTATTTGGTCACAAATAGGATACTTTTTATCCCGATAGTACGTTCCGGTGGGATAATTTCTCGCCTCCGCGTGGGCGAAGCCACTGGCAAAAGCTAGTTAGACATAACTCCAGCATGAAAATTCACATAGGGATCTTTCTATGTGAATTTTCCGCACGGCGAAAATCGACCTAGTGTAAATCTTTAGGTCGATTTTCGCCGTGCGGCTGATCGCTTACCAAATCACCTCTAAAGCAGGTTATTCGGCTTTTATGATCGCGCACTAGCATTTCAACACTCGGTGTTGAACCTAGCATGGACTACAACGGGCACTCCGTTCTCCCAGCATCTACGCGCTTTGAAAAAACACACCGTTCGATTTTCAACGCTAAGAAGTGCGTTGGAGATCGAGTGCGTAAAATATTACGTCCGTATGAAAGTAATTCAATTAGTTTGCAAGATTATGAATACACTAAAGTTTGTGTTGGTTTAGGATTCACGTGAACCTCATTCTGCCTCATCAAACTTATATAAAACTTTAGTATCCAATAGCTAGCCAATGTTTACATTAGCCTGTTTTGATTACAAAACCAGTTACGATTTGCGGTTATTTTGAGTCAATGGTTGTTCGGATGATTTCGTATTACGCAGTACTCGGTTGTGGAGGTCAGACATGCAGTCATTCTTTGAAAAATACTGTTATTCAGCTTCGTCTGGTAAGACTGGAAGCCAACCCCAATAAAGTTGGGAAAAGGCTAGGCAGATGATGATGATGATGGCTGTTCACATGATGTACTTAGGTATGTTTGTTAAAATATAGATCTAAGCGTTTATTTTTTTGGAAAACGAGTAGATACCAGAAGTATATAATAGTTCATGAACAACCGAATAACTTTAGCGAAGCTGAAACAATTGGAGTAGCGAAGTTTTCTGACGTAATTTCGAGCAACCCCTAAACTCCTCATAAACGACCGAAATAATCTTATCTAACAACCGCTTTAAGTGTTTTTAATAAGTTACACAAGCAATTTAATTTAGGTATAAGAAACGGAGAAAACCGAAAAAAGGATGGATGGACTGAGTAAATGGTACATGGTTAGAACGGGTGTGACTAGCGAGATGACACTAATAGAAGAATTTAAGAAAAAGACATATTGCACCGACGCCGAACAAATTGGGGTAACGACAGGAGAGTGATAAACAAGCAATTTAATAGTAGGTACACGCTTCTTCGGAGAAATAATCTTTAAAAAAATATACCTAATAATAGAATCAAATTATAAAAGATCCATGCAATCGAATGACAGCAAAGTGACTTTTTTGTTGCTGGTAATAAAAATAAAGCTGTAATTTATTGACGACGATTAACTTGGTTGATCTTTAATTGAGTGGTATCAATGATATTATTATTTCCTTATACAATTAAAAATTAGTTTGGGCAGCGGTGATGTAACCGACTATCCCGGATCTCAGGAACCTGAAATCGTGATTTCAGTCTAGACTGAACACTGATTTTTAATTTGCTAGACCAAAATGACAGCTGTTAATATAGCTTAACTATCATGTTGACAAAATACAGCTACGGTAAATATGAATAATTCAACTTATGTTATAAATGTAAAAGGTTTGAATGTTTGTTACTCAATCACGCAAAAACGGCTGAACGAATTGAAATTTGGCACACCGATAGGTCATAACCTGGATTAACACATACAATATGTAACAAAAACCCTGTTGTTCCTTCTACCCACGTTTTCAGAATCGGTATACATACGTAATAAAACATGTCATTTATAAAAACTGTTTAACAAAAATAATTAAAATAAATATTTAATTATGAATATTTGTAATGTTTAACTGATTTTGATTAGATCAAAGAAAGCCGCCAAGCTCGTAGTCTATTGTGCGAAATAAGGATACTTGTAAAATCAGATACTGTTAATATTTTTTTTGAATATGTCGATTTTAATAGTTATTTGATGTTGAACTCTCGACTAGCCATTGCTTATTTTTTAAATTATAACTTCGTAAATGTTGTACTTGTGGGTAAGTGTATACGTCCCTAAAAGGAACAACAGGGTTTTTGTTACATATTGTATAATACTTTTAAACCCGGTAGTAGGTTCCCGTGGGATAATTTTCGAGCTGCACGCGGATGAAGCCGCTGGCAAAAACTGGTATCTGTATTGTATTTACGGCATCCAACCAGTTAATAAACCATCCCTTCATACCTATTTTCTATACGCAATAGTTTCGATGTTTCACATCTGCCAGGCCGTTTTTAATTTTTTAATTTTATTAGATACCAGCCTTTGCTAGCAGCTTCACCCGCGTGGAAGTTGAAAATTATCCCACGGGAACGTACTACCGGAAAAAAATTATAGTAGATATGGGTTAACCCTAGTTATAATAATTCATCTGTGTGACTATTTACATCCAAATCTCCCCGGCAATCGTTCCCGTGGGATAATGTTCAACGCCCACGCGGACGAAGCCGCTCGCAAATGCTAGCAACACAATATTCAAGCGTGTAAACTCTGTTAGGGACTTGTTGTCACTACTTTGCTAGTTATTAAATTCTCTCGCTGGTTTGCTGAACGAGATAACTTGACTCAACATTCAATTCTTTATTGCATTCCATATGTTTTACATAGATGGTATAAACAGTGGGATCAATATGGACCCTGTCGGTAAATAATTATCCCTACTAATAATATTATAAATGCGAAAGTCTGTCTGTTACGGTTTCACGCCTTAACCGCTGAACCGATCGTCATGAAGTTTGGCAGAAATACAGCCTGGGATATGGAGAAGGACATAGGCTACATTTAATTACTTTTTTACGCGATAACCGACATCCACGCGGGAGGAGCCGCGGGAAAAACCTAATAAGTTATAAGTTATCTTCAGATTTCTGTCTGAAAAAAGCTTAGCTATAAAATGAATAAATAATTGTACATAAAATGGATGAACGATTAAAACTATTGAATTCAGTTATTCCGAATAGGGCGTAGGCGGAGCAGCCGAAAATTAAAAAAATCTAACTGTAGGTTAACTAAAATTAGTTATCTACTATAAATAAAAAAAGCAAAAAAAAACGTAAGGTAATATTAGCTATTTCATGAGGTTTTTATATACATGCTTCGTTCTTGCGTCTATAATCAGAAAACTCAGTCATTAAAAACAAAAACGCGATAACTACGTGTCTCGAACACCACAACAACTACAGGAAATTAGAGGCTTCCAAAACTAGAATATTATACTATTAGCAAAAAAAAAATATATTAAGTTTTAATCACTAAACAGATATAAACATTCACACATTCAGCCTATAATGTTCCCACTGCTGGGCCTCAAACCTCGTCTCAAGAAGAAGGAGTCGGCCACGCGTCTACTGGGGGTTGGATCCGTAGATCTATGGATAAACCCGTAAATCCGTAGGTCTGGCAATGCGAGGTGACGCTAGGTAGAAAATAAAAATCTACGTGGTAGGGTTATTACCATTTGGATAAAAGGTATCGATAAAATTGTTCACTTTTACGCAGTCGATTTTTTTTTAGTAAATCGGCCAGTATTTCCAAAATCAAAATCAAAATTAAAAGTCATTTATTCAAATTATGCTGAGAATCAGCACTTCTCGAATGTCAAAATTACATAAGACAGTCCCCCAAAACGCCGAAGTAGATGTTTGGTTTTTTAAAATGCTTCGAACATAATCTTGACGCTGCAGATGGAAGCCAATTATGGACACATACATAGTCATCATAATCACTGCTGGGACACAGGCCTCCTCTTTGTGAGAGGGAGTGGGCAGTAATCCACCACGCGGGCCCAGTGCGGGTTGGTAGATGTCGCATGTCATCGAATTTTTGGTTCTAGGACATGCTGGTTTCCTCACGATGTTTTCCTTCACCGTTTCGAGAGCAGTGGTATTTAAATAACATGCACAAAGTAAAGCGTCTATTTGGGTTCGAACCTACGACCTAAAACCTCGTACCACTGGCCACCACTGGGTCACTATGAAATCTAAATCAACCCTCTATAATCAGGGTTTTCACAGTCTAAACCACTGAACACGGAAACAAGAAAATCAGGACGCACAAAATGATTGTACCTACCGCACCCGGTAAGAGAACGGCCTCTGTAAATAAGGAGCTGAAATGAGGTGTAAACAATTGTATGGAAAATCGTCTCAGGGGGAAGTTTTAATGAACTAGCGAAATTACTACCAAGAGCAAATAAAGGCGGAAGCAGTCGTGGATGAAAACATATGATAAATATAATAGACTACTATAATATTTTAAATGTGAAATGTTAAGACAAACGTGAGGATGTTTGGATGTTTGTTACTCTTTCACGCGATAACGGCTCAACGGATTTGGATGAAATATGGCACACAGATAGTTTATAACCTGGATTAACATATAGGATACTTTTTATCCCGGTAGTACGTTCCCGTGGGATAATTTTTGACCTCCACGCGGGCGGACCCTCTGGCAACAGCTAGTAACTTATATATAATATATATATTACATCACGCCTTGTTTCCCCGAAGGGTTCGGCAGAGGTATGCCTATAGTACACACACATTTCGCCAGTTATGTTTAAGTCCCATGTAATAGGGGGCGAGCCTATTGCCATCAACCGGGCACAAATCCAGACTCCGGGTTGCTACTGATCAATTCCAAATAGAAAAACTCAATAAAATTTTGCGCAACCTGAGAATCGAAGCCACGAGATCATGCTCAGCAGTAGCGCTTGCGACCACTATACCAACGTTGCAGTCAAAAGTAAAATACGATAAATATATACGATTAAAGATATTTTATTTCTCAAAAGAATTACAAATTCACTTACAGAGAAAAACATAGAATACGTTTTAACAATGTGCGCTCAAGCTTAGCTTAGAACATTTTTTTTTATTTTTGCTACACATACTACGTTTCTTAAACTAACAATAATAAACATTTTTACTTAAATAGTATTGTCATATTAAACAAAATAAATCAGAAGTAGGTGAACTACCTACTTCTGATTTTTTTACACAAGTATCACCAGAATTTTGAGCAATGTATGATGCATATGACTATCATATTGTTCTACTTTCCACTGCGTGCTCATGAATCACATTTTCGGAAAAAATCATTCATTCATTTAAAAAATAAACATAAATCACATACATACGGCTCGAACCAATTTAATCGTTCCGACTGTCTCGACACAGGAATCGACCCCATGACCCTGAATTCAGAGAGTCTACAGTCGCCAATTTTATTGAGCCAAATAAAGATGTAACGGGCTGCAATCGTTTAAAAATAAACTATGCATAATAATATGGAAAATGTCGTAAATAATACTTATAGTCGTAAAATCTGCATAATTATAAGTAAAATTATTGTTGGTTGTTCGTTCTCTTGTTATTATTTTAATTTGTTCCGACCTCGAGTCTTGTACCTAAAGTTAAATTAGTTGTCTGTTAACCCGCGGTTTCATTATTGTGTATTTTGGATTTATTGCCAAACAAACTAGAGCGAGTTAATTCTGAAAAGTTACTTTTAAATAGGTAAGATTGCTCATTTACCTCACTCGATGCCTGGGCATAACTTGCTTCATTTCCTAAAATAATTCTGTTAACAATGACAGTCAAAACATTTTCCATTTATAAATAACTAGCTTTTGCCAGCGGCTTCGCCCGCGTTGAGGTCGGTGTATTATACATATGAACCTTCCTCTTGAATCACTCTATCTATTAAAAAAACCCGCATCAAAATCCATTGCGTAGTTTTAAAGATTTAAGCATACATAGGGATGTAGGGACAGAGAAAGCGATTTTGTTTCATACTTTGTAGTGAAGAAGTCGTTATGTACAAAAACTTCTCTATTTTCAAACCACAAATAGTGCAAAAACCAACATGAAACAAGCCAAATATTTTATTAATTTTTAATGGACGTAGGCAAAGCCTATGCAGCCAATAAAATGCCGCTTCAACCCATTATATTTTGACATAAAAAGCTCTTAACGCTCCGTGCCACTTGTTTATTATACGTACACAGTAATTACACAGTGATTTATTAATATTTTAAACACTTTATGCGAAACGTGTAAGTGCACTGCCGAGTGACAAAAAGAATTGATTTGTCGAATTGTTTTTACGTAGATTTTGTAGGAAAACAGTTTTTGTTTGGAACTTTGACAGTTGTTTTAGGTAGTCAGAAGCACGAAATTCTGACAACCAGTCTTACTAAGGGCATTACCCAATAACTGGATTGTGGAGGGCAGATAGGCATTCACTCCATGTACAATACTGGTATTCGGCTGCATCCGGTTACACTGGAAACCTACCACAATATACCTAGTTGCGAAAAGGCTAGGCATTATGATGATTTTTTTATTGTAATTCTGGGAAGCTACCTACCTATAAGGAATGTACATTAGATAATTTACAGAAACGAATGTATCAAATCAAATTAATCATTTATTCAAACTAGGCTGGTGTCAGCACGTTTTGAACGTCAAAATTACATAAGATAGTCCCCCAGAACGCCCGCCCTTCACCACTTCCTAGTGCTTTAGCTGGAAAGAAGAAGCGGGCCAACAAACTCCCCAGCAGCACAGCTGTCTGTTATGTTAGAAGAACTTGATTGTATACAATAGATACGTAATTAACGTTACGAAACATAAAAATATTTGCCATATGTCAGCTAGCATACGCCAATATACCAAAAATAATCATTAAAAAATGTACTCAAGCAGAAATAAATAATAAAAACAAAAACGTAAACAGAACTTAAAACCGAAATTAAAGCATTATATGCACCCACATACTTTAGTTTCTGTAAAGCAAACCTCGATTAACATGGAATTTCGTCCTCTCCGTTTGACCCAATAAAGTAAAACAGGAAAACCAACTCAATCAGACCCGAAACCATAACGTGGCTACGAAATGTTATCTGATTTTAGCACGAGCCTCCTTGGTTTAAATCTATGTAACATGTATTAAAATAAACAAAAAAAAATTACCTAAATGATTTTTGCATAAAGTCAATGCGCTGAATTAATCACAGGTTCCTGGCCAAATGTCATGTTTTGCATAAAAATGTATTATTTAAATTGCATATGAACTGTGAACTAAATTCCATACATGTTTACATAATTCAAACTAGGTATGACACAACCACTTTTAAGTGTCAGTTAACAACTAGAAAATTTTCCATTGTTGGGAGAAAAATTGTAGGTGCTTTGGATATTTCCATTTTTGTGTAGGATACCATTGTTCATTCCATGTTTCATTGTTTTCATATGACTTCAAAATGCACAAAGGCGGAGGCTCTGTATTGAAAACTAAAACTGGGATGTAACATAAAATTTTATTTGATTCTGTTCCAGATTTCATATTTCCTTGCTTGTTATTGGTACGATATTGGATGCAAAGGAGCACTGGGTCGATAGTGGATAGTAAAAGGCGATATTGAAGTTATCAAAGTGAGCTCGAGTATGCACTGAAACGAACACGAGTAGTGGTCCTTGTATGTTTAGATAGTTATACTTGTCTCTGGTTAGGCATACATATCAATTTGCAACTTTAATTTCAAACTCAGATATTTCAGGCGGAAAATTATAAGCGACTAGCTTCATCCCGCAGCTTCGTCCACGTGGTAGTTGGTAAATATATCATGATGGCATTTAGATGGCATATATACCGAGATTTTTTTATGGTTGTTTTCCCGCGGCAGAACAACTTGCCATAAGGAGTACTTTCGAAGCATAGAGTAAAAGTTAAAAAAATAAAGATTATTTTGTTTTAAAATAATTTAAAAAAAAAAATTCATTAACTCGATAAAACACTACTTAATAGTAACACTAGAGGTAACTTGTAGGTACCTACTACTTGAATCGCGCTCACCGCCGACAAAGGGAATGCGATGCATAAATGTTCAAAGCAAAATAAACTCTCGCACGTGGTGATTTTTTACAATGATCTCTGCCATTTTTTGTTTCTAATATTTTATTTGTTTATAAAACGATTTCGCTGCGGGAAAACAACCATTAAAATTTCACGGTGTAGAGTGTGGCGTATGGGGCTTGAATATAGTTTTTTCTTAAGGCTCCTGTGGCGACATCTACAATGCCACATGCGAACTAGACATTAAAAGACTTGACGTCACACAAACCCTACATTGCGCAATCAGAGTTTACCGCGCGACTCGTATATATACAACATCCCGACATCAACCGTCGGGCCCCAACCGTCCCTTGCCCGCAGAATAGCCAGCCCGCGCCGAAGCTGAGCAAGTAGAGTTAAAATCCCCATGATATAATAATAAGTAAATTGTTTGATCCAGCCTGTCCCCACTTGCTGCCCCCCGCAACAGTGACTCCCTGAGCCGAGGCTCGTACCCCGCAGGGGGTGCCCTCAGTGCGCAGTCGCTATAGGTTAAGCGTAGTTTTGTAAGCCCTGGCTGGAGGCTCTTAGTCTAAAAGCTAATCGTCCCCACAGGAAAGCCCGGTTAAGCAGTCACGGCCTCTCAAGGTCAACTGCGAGATGCCATACCCAAAAAAAAAAAAAAAAAATCAACCGTCGGGCAGTTGCCCACCTACCAGACACAACACCCGTCTGGTCGGAGGATCCTCCCTTTTCCATAGAGTATGAGTGAACTGTACACCCTGTTCCTAATGCCTCCATCCTCCTATAAATCAGACAGAGTTTTATGAAATCAACTTTAGTCAGCTGCTTCGCCCGGTAGATGTTGGAAAGTATCCCACGTGTTTCTCTGGTGTTAATACAGGTTATAAATTATCTTTTGCTTTTTGCTTGATTTAGTAGCTAACATCCAAACATACAAACTTTCACATTTACAATATTAATTCAACCCATTTACAGCACAAATAGTGTGTAACTCACATCACTAATCTTTTTTTAAAGAAAACAAAGAATGTGATCGATGTTATGACGTGACGTCACGCACTCGCGTGTCAATCACTTGTGTTTGACATGTTCTAATGTTTTCACTCCTCGCGTGCGGTTCACGCCAAGCGACGTCTTTACGCATTACGTTTTATGATTACATAAACACGTCACTTTTTAAAGAAATTCTTTGTTAACAAGCTTTTATTAACTTTTATATTTAAAGTTACATTAAACCTAAACAAGAACACGTTAGTTTTTAAATAAATATTTTTTACACGCTTTCATTTACTTTTGTTACGATATTTTTTCGTTAAACCAATAAAATAGAAAATTAATGTGTATCATGACTGGATTGCCTCGTTGGTCGTAAACGGTACCTACTGTTGAGCGTATGGACTTGGGTTCGATTCCCTTTTCGAGCAAAGTATTATTGAGTTTTTCCGTCTGGAATTTTTCAGTCGCAGCCCGGAGTCTGGATTTATGACCGGGTGATAGCAATAGACTCGCTTCATATTACATGGGACTTAAATATAACTAGTGACATGTGGGCATCCTAAAGGTATACCTCTGCCTAACCCTTCGGAGAAACAAAGCGTGATGTTGTTATGTGTACCATGAATGTATCCTATAAAATATATCGTGCCATAAAAATTACCAAGTGTTTCGTAAAATCTGTGATTAATTACTGCCAACTAACTGCGGTCAAGGGACTGTTTGCTTGCCAAGATTAATTAATTAGCGCACTACTTACATGCTAACTATATAACCCATATTAAGAGTTATCAAATTCTGTTGCAAATCAGATTTATTCCGGTCTAATACCCACAAACTAATACCACTGGTATTTGTTTGAACTCATATTTATTTTCTATTCCGAACGGATACACAATTTCATCTACTAATTCTAACGCAAAATAAACGAGGTCGGGGTCAAAACGTTCGGTATTACCTTCTCTATGGGGTCATACAGAAACAAGTTTGAAAACTCATGGAAATCACTCTAAAGTCTCGATTCAAACTGTATAATTTTGTCTTGAATTTCATAGAATACTATACTGGGTGGCAGGGATATTGACGTTCAAACTGTAACCATGAATTTAGCACATAATTTTAGATTAGCATAAAAAATTGACAACGGTTATGCAAAAAAAACATCTGCTGTTCCATAGAAAAGTGCAATTTGTAATCAAAATGTATTGACCAGTATTTTTTTAATGACCAACTCAAGGGGTTCAGAATCATATAGGTATATATGTTCTTACTCAATCCACGAATAAGTTGCCTGTCGATATCCCTGGCACCTTGTAAAGTATTCGATGAAATTAACAACAATATTACACAGTTTGAGTCGAGACTTCAAGAATGAATTCCATGAGTTTTCAAACTTGTGGCTGTGTAACTCCACAAAGTAAGTAATATTGAAAATTTTGCCACTGCATGCTACTCTTGAATTTCATATTCAAATCGGCCTTCCGAGTCCAACTTACATTCAATTAGAAAACCACCCACGCTAGCCGTCTACACGTAATCTATACCAAATTACTATGTTTTATAGCTGTAATTCGCAAAAATAACGGCTTGAACCATCAACATTAATGACTTCAAAATAGACCAATCAAACTGGCCAATTTATTTCTAAATATAGTCCTTTTTTCTCCTTTTCATTCATCGTTAAATACTCCGCAACAAAATGGTTGCTATGCCAGAATCTAAAAAAACAAGCTAAATTCAATTTTAAAAGATGATAGATAAGTATTTCTTTAAAGTAGTAAGAAGTCTGGAGACATTCGTCCTGAAAGATGAAGTAAGATAAACTAATTTAATTAAAAAGTTGAATACAAAATCTAGGAAAATCTTTGGTGAAGAGAAGATTTTTAGACTCTTCTTTTTCATTAGAATAAGTAAGCACATATTGTGTAATGTACAGTCAAAGAAATAATCAAATTATCACACTAGGTACGTAAATTTTTCGTGATATTGAATTCAAATGTCATTCACAACTTTATTATTTAACCGTTGTCGGAACAGTCAAAGAATGACAATTGTGTTTTGAATAAACGGAAAGCTTAAGGGGAATCTAGTCGCGGGCTCGAACTCACTGATGGGCCTGGCTAAAAAGCACGCTATCTCACCAGGCGTCGTGTCCGACAGAGGTAGTATCAGTGATGAGTAGTTAGAAACTAGTCTACATGCACAACATTATTGAGTGAGATCCAGGATCATTTATAGTACAACAGGCGCGTAAAAAATTAAGAAAAGTCCTTCGGAACATCGGGTTTTATGAGAAAACCACTGCATAAATCAATGACCAATAAAGTTTATAGTACTTTTCGATATTTGAGCTTTGTCGGTACCGACTTGGTTTTTCAGATTTTACACTTTTTTTATTACATAAACATGCCCAAAGTTAGGTTAAATTAGCTAGAAAAACGAATCTTTGTTGGCTCCTAACTGTCAAAGGCTCTTTATTTTAGTATTCTGTTTCCGTACCGACAATATTAATAATGAGCCAAAACCATATCATGTTTAATTTTTTATATACATTGTCGAACAGTGGAGTAATACACTACCGAAGTTTGTATGGGAAAAATGTGGACTAGATTCACCTTAAGTTTGCAATTCATTTGACATAGAATTAATTTTCCTAACTTCACTTTGCCGTTTTTTTACGAATTTAGGGCGAATTTCACCAAGGAAACTTAACGCGATCAGCACATAGGTAACACGGGCTGGTGTCCGCAACTCCACGTCAAAGCGCGTATTTTGTTTACGGGTAATCAGCACATAAACCACGTCTAAGAACTGTCAGTGTCATTAAATTTTGTGAAACACTGACACTGACGCTCTTGAACGCGTTTTTAAGATGTACTGATCGCGTTCAGTTTATTGGTGAAATTCGCACTTAATCTATAGGTATGCACTGTGTTAGAAAGATTTTTGAACGTGTTCACTTTTCTTAGTGAAATTCGCACTTAATACTTACTACTTAGTACTTATTATTACTATCTGCTTGGATAAACATCACACAAATTAATCCACCTACAACATAACACTAAAGTTTGTGAGTTGACGACAACAGCCGACAAGCGCCATGTTTTCTCTACAAATCGCGGGAAATATCTTTCATCAGTTTAAATCCAATTATCCTACTTCAGTGTACGTAATTAAACCAAGGTGACATAAGAGCCAACTATAGGCATTCACAAATGAATTTTATTATTAACTTCTAGGTACATTTCCACGAGTTTCCTTTGCATTTTGGCTTCAGCATCAAGTTTATTTTCAGTGGGTTCAGTTTTCTCCACAGAAATAACGCTATCCCTACTAATATTATAAATGCGAAAGTCACTTTGTCTATCGGTCTATTTGTTATGCTTTCACGCCTAAATCGCTGAACCGATCTTCATGAAATTTGGGAGAAATATTACTGCTACTTTTTTGAGCGATAACCGACATCCGCAGGCCGAAGCCAGTATATTATTATTAAATAACTATTCTTAAAAAATAATACTAAGATGAAGTGTGGTATATGACTTGGCTTCTCAGTAAAACAGGGTATCTCTTTGGTCCACTATTACAAATCGGTTCCCTTCCAATCACGTTAAGACTAAAAAAATCCTTTTCAGGAGAGTATCATCAGAGGTAAGTAAGGTACCTAAGTAATACATCCATACTTATATACCTACTATTTCTATAATATTAGCAATTCTAAAGTAAATCTGTCTGTGAATTTCGATCAATTTGACTAGGAGATAGATGGCATCGTGGGGAAGGTCATACGCTACTTGTTGTTCTGGTAGCACGTCCCCGTGGGATAATTTCTGAACTCCATCCGGGCGAAAACGCGTACAGAAGCTAGTATGTACGGTATGACCAATAGTAAATAAAAAGTGGTTGCAACCCTAATCTCATAGGTCTACTGGGTCTCTTTAATACGCCATTCGAACCTGGTCTAGTCTAGTCTACCTAACATTGTCGGATTTATAACCTTACAATAAAAAAATACATATTCTTTCAGTAGAATTCAAATAAAACTAAACCCTATTTCCGTCTGAAAATTGATCGGAGTACGAAAATGTTTGACTTTTTCGCTTTATAACGTTAAACGTTTTCTGGGACGTATTGGAATTGAATATAAAAATCGTTAGATTAATTTAGGTTTTTTATGGCCCTTTCGACTCTCACACATTTTGGAGCTGTCCCATAAAAATAAAAATATATACGACTAGTTTTGAAAATGGAAAAGATTGAGCAGCACTAAATATATTTTTGGCTACATAATTCATTAATCTCTTCCTTAGTAAACATAAGTTCTTTTAAGCTCTTTGATGTGGGAGTTCCACTCAAAGATCAACGTAAAACGTATCGGTTAAAAAAAACCTAATAGGTACACAGTAAAGTAGTTTTGCCGTAAAAGGGTAGACGAGCAAATAATGGTACAGTCGTCGACCAAATGAACCGCAACTAATACAATTCGTCGACGATTTGGGTCCATTCGGTCATTTCTACAAATTTTCCTTAATTTCCTAATTATTTTCCTTTGACTTTGTTACCCTTGGGAAAGAAAGAAAACACAACCTTGGATAAGGAAATATGATTTCTGTATAATATAATTGAATAAATTTCAGGATGTTGCTCTCTAGGGACGACTTCGACCCATTTAACCCTTTAACGGACCCTCAACAATCTGTTACTGCCATCCCATATATCATGGATGAAAAACTAGTTAGTGTATGTAATGTTTGAGAGTTTATGTTATTCTTTAGACTAATTATTCACAGATGCTTCGTCTGGGACGTTGGGTAAATCTTTATGTCTGGAACGAATGGCACCGCAGCCATTCCACAAAATTTACTTGCCTGAAATCCGTAATTACTGTGGAAATGGAATTAAAATTAATTATAATGATGCGTAGAGACATAAATTAGAAATTTAAATTCACCTTGTGCGGTCACTACACTGCTAGGTACTACTCATAAATTATTCACAATCGGTAAATGACATGTTTAGACAATAGTATTTCACGAAAAAATTCATTAGAATATTCTACAAGTTAATTAAGTAGTTTTCTATTACGGAAATATTCTCACCTAGGTACCGAATTTTATTTTGTAATTATTTATGTTTCGCGATAGTATTATTTTGTAACAAATTATGCGTCACACACCTAAAGCAACCTTTTCTTGCGAAAAGGTTTCAACCGTAGCGCATTTTTTTTTATACTCCTCTGCCTAACCCTTCGGAGAAAACAAGCAAGATAAATGTGATATGTTCTTTATACCTTTGAATAATAATATTTAAAAAATTTAATAATTATTATAACACGGAGCTATAATAAAGGCTGCCCTTCCTTTTCCCAGTAGAATTGCTATGCATTATTTCTAGACAATATCATAAATGTACTGATTTTCGAAACAGATATTGCCTACGAGGTTGAACAATATACATTAAGTAAAGATTTCCATTCAAGGTTAGAAATACAACATCTATAGCATTAAGGCATTTTACAATTTTATTAGGTAACTGCCAAGATCACAGCCAAGGTCAGTAAAATACGAATATTTGATTGCATTTCCATACTTGAAGACTCGATTCCAGTTAAATCCTAATATCAATAACGTTCAAGTAATTGATTTTCCACGAAATGCACCCCAAATACAGGACCTAAACTTTCCGTTTAATAAAGTTAAAACTATAAGTAGACTTGGTAAGTTCGTTGAATTAAAATTTCTTAAAGAGGAAAATGATCGCTCCACTTTGCTAATAATCTCATTGGCATAGTTGAGGCCAATTACTACTATTAAAAAGTTGAATAAAAAGCGTATACGAATCGGTATGGGGGAGGCCCCACACTAATTCGTATCTACTTGCTATGTAAACAATAGTGACAAAATAATTGCTGGAAATATAGCGAAACATACATATAAAAAATGACAGACAAATTGAGAACTTCCTCCTGTTTAAAGTGGGTTAAAAACGCTTGTGTTGAAACTTACCAAGCATTCTGATGACTCTTCTCTGTGATGCTCCATGCCTGTACTGCATCTGACCACTCGCTCTCTCACTACTGTCCACCGAGAGCTTCTTCAAGGGATGCAACACTCTAGAGGTCCGCAACTTAATGCCTATTAACGCGTACAACACTGATATCATCGACATAGGCACCACGAAGAACACGAAACTAGATATAACGAACACTTGATGGACACCCACACCCTTCACTGTACACGCGCTCACGTTCACGCCGTTATCCACATACGACACTATTCCGAACTGCATCGCTTGCGGCACCGCCGTACACAACGCACACACCCATATAGCTATTATAAACCGCACAGCCCGAGACAGCTTCGACATGGTGTGTGACATGAAAGGTCGACATATCGCTATGTACCGCTCCACTGTGAACGCGGTAATTGTCAACACTGTGGCGTTAGCTGACGTCTCCGACGCCAGTCCTATAGCGATGCAGTGCGCCTCTCCCAGCGGGTACGTGTCCGGGTTCCACAATTTATGCACTTCAAACGGTAAGCCACATACTAATAATATGAGATCTGAGATCGCCAGACTGAACAGGTAGAAGTTGGTGGCGGTGTGCATGGAGCGGTTCCTCGCGATGACCACGCAGGTGCTGGTGTTGCCGAGGATGCCGGCCACAAAGATGATGACGTAGGTGACAGTAAGCGGCACCACCAGGTCCAGCGCGTACTGCTCGTCGTAGGCCGCCGGGTGGCTCGTCACGTTGGTCGTGTTCATCACGAACGGGTCCTCATACTCGTCGATGCTCGGGGGCGCTGGCAATGTCATTTTACCTGCGAACAAGATAAACTTGTTTACATCAAAGATTAACATAAACCCCTATGAAATAAAATTACTTATGCAGGAGTTAAAGTCCTGCGCGGAACCAGTTCGTTTATTTATTTGTATTCAGTCAACACAATTATAAAGTCCTGGTACTGGCGTAAATAAATGATACCTCATGATGACTATGGACCATAAACACGGTATGTTCACACTGCTATATTATACTATTATTTAACTCATTGTGGTTTAGTTGCACGTAAACATCTTGAAGGTCACCCACTAATTGGCCGTTAACACGACCAAATTACTGATTAGAACGCGATTAACTGTTTTGGTGGGGGTGGGGACACGTGACGTAATCAATCTTCTAATTTAACCGTTTCATGGAGAAAATGTTACACCAAAATGTGTAAAAAAATAAGTAAAAAAATTTGAGCCAAGTAACATTGGCTCTATTCACTTCTTCTAACCAGTCAAAGGTATTAAAAAGTATTTTCTTATTCTACAGTACCTAGTCTGAGATCACTGCTCTAGAGGTCAGCACGAGTATAATAGTATCTGACATTTCACGTTTGTATTTATTTTTACCTACATAAACTTAATTTAATCTAACCGTTTCCGAGAATCCATTTGAGAAATATTGCAATTTTCTCGTAGGACATAAAACAAATGACGAGATGACCCATGTTATACTTACTATTGATATCGTTTATCATAAACCTCTAACTATCTACTAACTGCTCGTTTAATTTTCGTAGCAACCGGATATGTATTTATCTGTAACGTACCTAACTGTATTTTTTTTAAGTAATTGATTTTTTTAAATTAACGACTTTTGACTGAGATTAGAATTTTAATTATGACATTGATCTCGGACAGAAACGTATGCTACCCAATGTTGTTTCCATTTATTTATTCCTGGAATGCAGTCAAAACGAAGAAATACACATACATATATCAACCATAATATATGTTATACCTTCTATTGAAATCGTTTATCATAAACCTAAGTATCTACTAACTCCTCTTTCAATTTTTGTAGCAGCCGGATATGTATTTATAGAGTTTGCGACAGTGTTCGACGTGTTAAACACATTCTATATAACACTTATAAACAAGAATCATAAGGTGAACATTCCTGAGGGAAATCCGAATAAGTAACTGGGACCCTTAAAGTAATCAACACATAACTAATAAGTTAACCAATCGTATTTCCTTGGGGTAGATCCGGTTCATTCTGTCAACCAACAACACATTCTAATTAATTTATATAGTAGTGCAAAGAACGTTTACAAAAAACATAATATCACGCCATGTTTCCCAGTAAGGATGGGTAGAGGTGTAGGTATCTATAGTAAACTCACAATTTGCCATAAGGCGGAGATTTCTGGAAAACGCTAAAAAAGGTGGTTTTTTAAAGCTGTGTATCTCTTCAACCGTAAATAATTTTGAAAACAAAAAAATATGTAACATATTCAAGTCTTTTTTGCATACAGTGATGGAACTCAAAACATCATAAAACATACTTTAGTGCATCAAAAAGATCATCAAAGTCACCTCTTAATTATCTTTAAAATCGGGTTATCCCTTCAATAACAGTTATAAACATAATTAAAAATATACCATACAATTCCAAATGCCAAACTGCATCCAGTGATGGATTATTTATTATTAAATATATCTAATTTTATATGATTTTATTTGCATTTTTACGACATACGCTTGCTCATTTGTTATTCAAATTTAATACAACAGATTTTAACCCGTAACAGATTGCAATAAGAACTATTATCGCTCATAACGACAATATTTAACCAGGGCCTTAATGTGTAACTCCCATGTAATAGGGGGCGAGCCTATTGCCGTCAACCGGGCACAATTACTCTAGACTCCGGGCAACAAGAGGTTTACAAAAAATATACCTAGTGTTTTTTTTTTTTGTGAGGCTTATTGCTACGAATTTTGATTCCGCTTTGGAATTCAAATCTCACGTTTAAACAAGTTCGAAATCTAGTTTCGATCTAAATGTCGTAAATGTCAAAAAAAATTAGTAATTCACTTTTTTTTTACTAACGACTTTGAGATTAGAATTTTAATTATGACATTGACCTCGGACAGAAACGTATGCTACCCAATGTTGTTTCCATTTATTTATTCCTGTAATGCAATCAAAACGAAGAGATACACATACATGTATCAACTCACGCCTTCTTTGCATGGAGGTAGGCAGAAACTGCATAACGCTACCTTCTACGATTTTCATACATACTCTTGCATACTCCTTTTGCTTCGTTTACGTACATACATCTCCTTGTACACGCACGCCGCGAGCCGGCTGCGAGTACTACGCACTGAACCTCTTTGAAAAGCATCACCAATAAGGTCACTATATTATTTGTCCTTCTAGTGCCTCCTCTCCTGGCGTTTCCACACCCACCTTGTAAACGAAGGGATGTGTAAATGCACCCGTGGCGTAAAATAATGTATTGTTAAGGCTCCCCTCCCGCAGACCGACGCGACGCGACTCTAGTGCATAAATTTCCTTAAGTTTTCATAGAAATTATTCTATAACAGTCGCGTCGCGTCGTTTTGCGGCAGCTTTTAAAAACAACGTCTTGAAACATAAATAAAATTATATATAGTATCAAAAAGACAGTTTCCTGTGTGGCTATTAAAAATAATTTCCGGTATTTTTTACCTTGATCTTGTTGACACTCGTCTTCATAAAACAGTAGGAAACTTCAAAGTAACTGGCTGAAGCAGTTTGACGAGTTAAATTAACAAACATTGTAAGATCTACTTTGAAGTAAATAGATTTTGTAGGTAGCAGTAGCGAAGGGCCCTATATTACACTAATTCGGCATCCGTTTCAAACCATGTTAATTACTCGCATCTCAATTATTGCAGAAACTCTACCCTTGTCAAAACGTTCACTCTTCGCCACTGCTCTGTTGTCATAATATTAATTATGAGTAACGATTATCATGATTCAAATTAAAAGGTTGTATAGTTCCAAAAAGATCATCCAGAACGAATGAACAAAATTGTACATTGTGTAAAAGATATAAATAAACTCCACTTTAATCTTACGGAAATACTGGCTCGTATTCCTTATGAAAATTTAATTGATTTTAATCAATTCAAAAGTAAACATTATTAAATGTATATACATTATTTTAATTTGTTGTTTGTCTCCGTATACTTACTTCCTCTGGCAAAGGACGGAAGGCGTCTACGAAATAATAATACCTACTATATTTAGGGATATCCTACTATATCTAATATTATAAATGCGATAGTAGCTCTGTCTGTCTGTCTGTTACGCTTTCACGCGTAAACCGCTGAACCAATTGTCATGAAGTTTGGCAGAGATATAGGCTGGGATATACATAGAGAGGAACATAGGCTACTTTTTACGCGAAAACCGATATTTATATATAAAAGCTAATAGATAATAAATTACAACTCTTTCTTTTCAAGAACATCATCATAAACAATAATACGCGCTAATCAAAGTAAATTTTTGTAATTAATGTCAATATTACGACTCCATTGTTTTACAAATAATTTGCTATTTTAATATCCCTTTGTAGTTCGAACAATAAAAAGCGATACGTTTGGTAATACAACGTTAATGACGTCATAAATGTGGGTAGCAGAATAAACTATACACTACGAGGCAGCGTAGATAACACGTGCTTCTAAACATGTTTGTTATGCTAGATAGACATGAAAACAAACATGTTTATTGGAAATTACAGGTAGGTAAACAAAAATAACTGAAATAGGAAAATTTTGAAGATTTTCTTTTGCTTTCTTACCGACTTCAAAACCCGGGGAGGTTCTCAATTGGTTTGCATATTTTTTTGTATGTATTTTCCGCGATATTTCCGGCAATGGTGAGTGGATTTCGAAAATTCTCTTTTTAGCGGATAGGGTATGCCTCAGCGGTGGTTCTATATATATTTTGTTAACTTTGCTTGGGCAGTTTTTGCGTTAGCTGAGAAGTCAAAAACATTAAAAAGAATATTAAACGTTTTCTGGAATGGGACGCATTGTAATTTGGAATTGAGTATAAAAATCATTCCAATAAGTGCTCATAATATACTCGAGCTCGAGCTGTCGTCGAATCGGGTCTGGGGCCCTACTCTCCAAGCACGAAATCCGTAGTTTCGTCCGAAGTAACAGACGTTTCCCACTCCGTAACACCTACGGACATACGAATAGTTTAGGGCCCAACTAAGAATAAATTACCACACGATTTGACAGCTGTCCTCCCCACTCTCACTCGATGTGATTTTGCCCGGCCGATTTTTTTTTAATCACTGAAAAAGTTAATTTATCAGGAGTATTGTGCATTCCGTAGTATTGAACTATTGTCGAACGGGTCCGTATCTTCGTTGATGGACTTAAAGAGTAGGCCCCCTGCCATCTACGAGTGTCGTTCGTGTACATAAACACTAAGGATTGATATGGGCCCTTAGCCGCTCACACATTGGAGATGTCCCATAAAAAAAAAAACTACTACTATTGAAAATAGAAAAACGAGGATTATTTTTGGTTATTATCCCTTGTATACTTTAATCCCTATGTAAATGTGTTTCACCCGTTTAGACTGGCCCTGAAAGACCCGTTCACACGGCGATGATCAGTGCGATATATTACGGTAAAAAGTTGGTATCACACGTAAACATCCCACTGTTAATTCGGATAAAAACGAATTCAATATGACATTACTATGTGATCCAAAAAAGATGATACTGTGGCCTAATCGCCATAAGGGGCCTGAAATTTCCTCCTGTAGGTATTTAAACAAAGTGGAGTCGTTCATGTTCTTCCGTTACATGCGTGCTTAAAGGGAATCTAGTCGCGGGGTCGAACTCACTGGTGGGCCTGGCTAAAAAGCACGTTGTGTCACCACGTATCGTGTCCGACAGAGATAGTACAGCATTCCAGTGATAAACAGTTAGACGCTAGTCTACACGCACAACGTTATTGAGTGAGATGCAGGATCTTTTATAGTAAAACAGGCGTGTAAAAATGAAGAAAAGCCCTTCGGGAGATCGGGTTTTATTAATAAACCGCTGCATAAATCACTGACTAATAAGGTTTATTGAACTTTTCAATATTGAGTCTTGTCGGTACCGACTTGGTTTTGGAGATTTTACACTTCTTTTGTTATTTAAACACGCCCAAAGTTAGGTTAAAATGGCAAGAGAAACGAATCTTTGCTGGCTCATAACTTTTTAATGGCTTTTTATTTTGGTATTATGTTTCCATATAGACAATATTAATAATGACAAAACCATATCATGTTTAATTTTTTATGTACATTGTCGAACAGTGGAGTAATACACTGCCGAAGTTTGTATGCAAATATTTCGACAAGATTCACCTTGAGTCAGTGAAATGAAATAAAATTAATTATTTCTGCCTAGCCTTTTCCCAACTAGTTTGTATTACATGGAGTATTTTACATGGAGCGACTGTCTATCTGTCTATCCCAGTAACTGAGTTGTGGAGGTCGACAACCACTCTTAACTGGTTGTCAGACTTTCGGGCTTTTGACGACCCGTAACAATTGTCAAACATCCTGTGCTTTCTGAGACACGTAGCAAGCGTAGCTTAACCTGATCGATCAACTCGTGCCGCTGTAATTACGTAGCCAACGAAATTAAATTAAATTTGTTTGTAAGAATTGTATTGCATTAAAGATAGTCGGGATTTTTAAGAGTTTCTAAAACAATTCGCTAAAATTAGCCTGCAAAATTATGGTTATATTAATTAAATAAATTAGGCTAATAAAATTGGTACGCAAATTATAGTTATTTAAAACAAGAATGTCAAGAATTTGTCAATTTATAACAGTATGATGTCAGTGTGAATCTTTATTATTCACAGAATATAATGCCATTTGAATAACGCTATTTTAAAACGATTGATTGGGACCTATACGAATTTGGTAGATTATTAGATATCATCATAACCTTTATAAAGCAACTTCTGTGACATAAATGGCTTTTCATTTGATGAATGTAATTATTCTTCCAATAAAAAGCCTGATATCGCCCTGGTATAGATGTTGACCTATCGGGATATCAGGCTATAATGTGTTAAACGTAACAGTGTCGTTGAAATAAGTCGTAGTGCATTTTAACTACTTTACGAGCTTTCAACTGTGTACACACGACTACACATTTCCAGTTTACGCTGATCTCGCATTATACGGAAATCCTATACAATGCGAGATAAGCTTATACGTACTGTAAATGTATAGCTTGATGTGTAGCCGTGTATACAAACCGGGAACAGTAATATTTTTGTTATCTTTACAATATTAACAGTACCAGGTCAGGCCAGCAAAAACTGCAGCCGTATCGTATAGCTACCGTGCCTCAGACAGATAGACACACATAGCGGCCATTTGATTTCTTTCCATGGCTATCTTTAATTTGTATTTTGGTACCAGCCAGAGTTCGATGGCCGATGACAAATGAGTAATCATTTAGTTATATTTGTGTTGTGGTAACCTAACTAACACACAAATTAAAAAAAAAAATATCGATTCTTCAACGTCTTATGAATCAATTTAACCAATTGGAATTATTTTTAGAAATATTCTCATCTCAATTTAAACCTGTTGCGTTAGTGATTTATGGTTTTCCTTAAAATTAGCTTAGAAAGTCAAACAATACTAGCACTGATTGCAAGATACGTTCCATGTCCCACAACTCACCACTTGTTCAAAGAGATGCAACCGTGGAACTAACTGCATAATAGCTTTCATGTTCTAGTTTCACAAGCTAGAATTGTTATGAATTTTCTATCTTTGAAGTACAATTTATCGAGAATAAATACTACTGACGTAGGTTGACATCATGAATAGAGAACTTAGTTAAGGCATGTATGCACTATCGTTACCTGCCAGCTAAATGACTGCTATAATTAGCTCAAAGCACTCACGCTAAATATAACCTGGCAAAACCCAGAGCTTCGGTGGGATTACCCCATGCTCGAGCATCGCATAAACAGTATCGAGATTCAAGAAAAAACGAACAAAAAGTATTTATATAAAAAGTTATGTTTGTAAGCGACATAAATTCGAATATTCCGTGGCGTTCCAAGTTGCATTTTAATTGGCAATTTAAATTTTAACATAACCAGTTTTTAATCTGGCAACTTTTCTGGTTCGACGTTATTTTTATAGTGTAAACACGCTGTCTCCAATAAGTACCTGTCTTGCACACGTTCAACGTTTTACTAGGGGCTGCTTTAACCATAAAAGTTACTACCAGACGTCCTTGGCTCCGTACCTACCAGTTTAACATCATTTTATTTAAAAAATCTGCTCATTTAACAGGTCTTGTAGTACCAAAAAAATCAATAGCACTAGTATCAGCAACTTAACGGATAATCCATGTTCACTCACTTAACCAACTGTTTTAGATCAAATATAAAATAGTTCGTGGAAAGAGGTCCAGAAAACAAAGTCAGTAACATCCTTATTTTAGTGAAATCATCGGCGAAATCCGGAACAGGGTCAATTTAAAGCAGATTCAAGTTATTCGGTTTTATTAATAGATGTTTCAATGACATGGACCGTTGAGACTAAGACATTATAAACCGAGATGGCGACTTATTATAGAAGTATAGCAAAAAATAGATGTTGCGCCGACCTCAACTAAATTGGGATGACGCACAGTGGAACGAATGTATGGGAGCGGTTGGACGTAGACATGTCCGAAAAAAAAGAGTAAAATTATGCCAAACTAATGATGCCATCTTATTCGATTACTTAATGCCTTCATAACTTGTGGTGATGAATTTCTTCATAACTCCCATATTTCGGGAGTAATTTGAGAAAATGTGAAATTTTACTATGAAAATGAGTGTATCGAGCTCTCTCCCTCCTGATTCCGGGCTTGTTTCAAGTAGCGGTCTCTAATATCATAATGCTAATACTAAGAGCTATATTTAATACTAAGACACATAGTGCGCCAAATGTGCACTTTCTGGGATAAAGAGTGATGTTTATTTTATAACACAATTTTTTTATTTTTTGTTTATTTTGTTGATTAAAACCGTTTTTCTAAAGGTTTACCTTATTACAATAACATTTCTGAGCAGCCAATTAGAGAAGATATAAGCTAATTAGGATATATAATTAGGGACTTAAGGTTTACATATAAAACTGATGCACTAATGATTACTGATAAGAACATTGCTATTATTTAATTACTAAATGGCTCTTAATACACTAATTTAGCATGCATCATTTACTAATTATCACAATAACTAATTACCTTGCAATATTTAACAAAGGATACCTGGGATACCTGGATTTTATATAAATAGGTCACTATTAGTAACTTTAAAATCAGTGTTGATTTACACCTCGTTGTATCCAAGCTAATCTCGCAATGTATTTTCCAAATTTTAATACAAATCTTGATATTCACGTTGCTTTATGCGCACGCGCACATAAAGATTTACGCGACTTTAACTATTTGTTCAGTGTTTTAAAAGATAACAGTTGTGTTCAGTTATGTGAAAGTGCTGAAACAAGTTTAAAAGACTGGTGTCGTCGATTTTGCTACCGCATTTATGCAAAATGGACACAGTCTGGAAGAAGCACAGATAAGTTTCGGAAGAAACATGAGATTTGGCTACAGGCTGCAATTCAATGGCCGGAATTACAGAATGAAAATATGGAACCTTCTACAGAAAATATAAGTGACGTCATCGAGCCCATAATTTCTCCTGCTAAATCTGATGCTTCAACTTGTACACATCCTAGTCCTCGTAAATCTTTTGAGGACCTTAGTAACCGGCAAAAAAGAAGACGCACTGAAGATAGTCTTTCATGCAGCAGTAGCAGCGCTGAAATTATGTTTTCGGCCGAAAGGGCGCTTCAAAAGGCAGGACAAAGCGATACAGCTTATGTTATGAAATACTTGACGGAGAATCCAGAAGAGGCCTCAAAAATCAAAGCCTTCATTGAAGGCAATCAAAGGAATTGAAGGGAATCAATTCAGGTACGGGAAATATCCCCTTTGAAGGCATTGGCTCTTTATGTATCGATGAACTTATCGAAATGGCGCTATAACACTCTTCGGGATTTCAACACTCAAGAAGGAGCTCTTCAATACCCGAGTTACTACATGTTGGTTAAAGAAAAAATTAAGTGCTATCCGGCCAAAGAAGATCTCACAGTTACAGAGAGCTCTGCAAAAATCAATTTACAAGCCTTGATGGATTTAACCTCAAGAAGACTTATTAGGTCGTTAGAAACCCCTGTTGATCCCAATCAACAGCTCGTATTGACCAGCAAATGGGGTTTTGACGGATCATCTAGCCAAAGCATTTATCATCAAAGGACGAGTGAAGATGAGCAAATCGATCTTGCTAGTAATTTTATGATTAGTCTTGTACCACTGCGGCTCGTCTCAAAAGGTGTAACAATTTGGGAAAACGAGCGACCATCTTCCACTTCATTTTGCCGGCCAATATTGTTTAAGTTTATAAAGGAAACCAAAGAAAATGTGCAGAGAGAGATGGCTGAAATCGAAGCAGAGATTGAAGCCTTAACTCCATCCACCATCACTGATGGAATTAGTGTCAAACACCAACTGCTGTTGACAATGATTGATGGTAAAATTCATTCCATTATATCCAATACAGCAGCTTCAGTGTGTGACATATGCAAGGCTTGTCCTAAAGAAATGAATAATTTAGAGTTAATCAAAGATAAACACGCAAACGAGGACATGTATAAATATAGCTTAAGCACCCTTCACGCTTGGATTCGCTCAATGGAATGCTTATTACACATTTCCTACAAATTAGACATAAAATCATGGCAAGTAAGGGGTGATATAGCAAAAAGGCAAGTTGATGACAGGAAGAAAAGAGTTCAAGAGGCTGTAAGAAGAGAAACGGGCTTACTTCTCGATGTTGTGAAACAAGGCAGTGGATCCACCAACAATGGCAACTCGGCAAGGAGATTTTTTGAAAACTACACTAAATCTGCTGAACTGACCGGAATAGATGCTATGCTTTTAAGAAAAATCTGTGTGATCTTGCAGTGTATTTCATCAGGAGAGAAGATCAACGTAACTAAATTCCGAGAGTTCTGCTTTGATACTGCTAAGCTTTACGTGGAGTTATACCCATGGTATTATATGCCTTCTTCACTTCATAAAATTTTAATGCATGGGCCAGACATAGTTCAGAACATGTCAATTGTGCCCATTGGTTTTCTATCCGAAGAGGCATCTGAGGCTAGAAATAAAGATTTTAGAAAATATAGAGAGGGGCATTCTCGAAAGCATAGCAGTATCTCATGCAATGAAGATATTATGCACAATCTTTTACTGTCTTCTGATCCACTTGTTACAAGTATCCGTCCAAAAGGAAATAAGTTTGTAAAAAAATCTTCTTTTAAGGAATTTTATGAGCTTACGGATTCTGAGAAAAGTGATATCGAATTTGTTAACATAAATGATTTAGCGGACATCGATTCTGAATTTGAATTAATTGATGATGATGATGATGACGAAGATAATTAAATGATGTTATTGTTTTAAAATGTGTAACTTAGTAAATTAGAGCTTACATCTTAATTATTTATTGTACTTTTAATGAAACTAGGTAATTTATTATCAACTTACTTAAAAGTCATACTCTCATCAGTTCTTGTGAATATTTTTGTTAATATATATTTCTGTATATATATATAATATATTTATAGACCTCTTAATAAGTCTGTCTGCGGTTTAAAGTAAATACAAATGGGGAAAAAACGTTTTTTTTTTTTAATTTTCATTTCCTTTTATCCCAGAAAGTGCACATTTGGCGCACTATGTGTCTTAGTATTAAATATAGCTCTTAGTAATAGCATTACGATATTAGAGACCGCTACTTGAAACAAGCCCGGAATCAGGAGGGAGAGAGCTCGATACACTCATTTTCATAGTAAAATTTCACATTTTCTCAAATTACTCCCGAAATATGGGAGTTATGAAGAAATTCATCACCACAATTTATGAAGGCATTAAGTAATCGAATAAGATGGCATCATTAGTTTGTCATAATTTTACTCTTATTTTTCGGACATGTCTACGTCCAACCGCTCCCATACATTCGTTCCACTGTGTGACGGTAGAAAAAAGATACTGATGACTTGATAAGTTTTGCTTTTTAATCGCTTTGAAATTCTGCCTATTTTAGTAACGCCATCAAAGTTTTAGAAATTTGTAAACATATATTAAACAAAGCTTTTTATAAATATGTTTGGAACTGTTATCGTTAAAGGGGACACCAAAAGAAAAGGTATGTTTTACTAATATAACGTGAGACGTGTAATCCCACGCAAGGCTAGAAAAAAGCAGTATCTGAAGGAAAGGGCGGTTTCGGCTAGTAAAAAATATATTTATCAGTTACAATCAAAAACACTATAGTACTCAGATATGGTCGAGTTTTTTTGCTATTCCAACCGAAATAGCATAGATTTTACCGAAGAATGAAGAAATTGATAAATTACGTAGTAATCAGAAATTAAACAAATTTCGATCACCACAATAAACAGCGAAATGCTTTCTCCGGGCCTTCACGTACTGCCTCCGAATATTTCTTTATCCATAAAATATTTTATCATGAAACCTAAATGTGTTTTGGGCGATCCCTTAACCCCTTATTTATCGACGATGGCTCTCTCGCGAATTAAGGTGGGGAGAACCTTATAGAGGTTACTGAAGATATTACCGTCTGTATCCTATTCTACAGGGAGATAAGTATAGCCTTACGACATTAGGTGCTATTTTAACACGCTGTTATTAGCCTGGTATGTATATATGTATGTATGTATTACTCTATGAATTAATGTCTCAATGTAACGGAATCTTTGAACGTGATTTTCAGCTCCTTCAACTGCGTGCTTTTTGTGGTATTTTTATAATCAATTAATATCAAGCACCCCACGCTTTTTAATTAAATTATTTTTTACTATTTTAGTTTGGTTTTTAGTTTTGTAAACTATTATTTATTTTTTAATGTATAGTTCGGCTAACCATAAAATGGTGTTTCTTTTTTAGCTTATTTCTTTTTTTTTTGCCAGGCAACTAAAGAAACACGGGTGCGTTTTAGTCACCCAGAGCGGGAGAAGTTATTTTGATGAATTCCCATCCTCAAAAAAAAAACATGGAAATATACAAGTAAACAAGTATGTAGATAACCATTTTTTATTCTTCATTATTATTCATATGATTTTGTCCTAAGTGGGTAAACCTAATTAATTTACTTTATGTTTAATAATTAACCAACTGGAAAAATTCGTCAAATCAATACGAATGACCTCCGTGCTACTTAACGTGAAATTTGATCAAACATTTTAGACTTTAATTAATAGTACCTAAAGTTAGACCAAACTAAAATCGAATTCAATATTTGAAACAATGTAAAATTCAAATTCAGCGAGGGTAGGGTCTAACCTCAAACGTAGGCACCCTAACTGAATTTTGAAAATAAATCAGAACTTTCATTTTGCCCCAATCCTACACCGGAAACCAAATCATCCTAACGACTGGACCATAAAATTTTATTACCAAGTTGAAAAAAAACTTTAAATAATACCAGTTCTTACCGCGTTTGTAAAGTTGAAAGAATTCGAGGTTACTACTCACTACTGTGGTAACTTAAATATGCAAAAGTAGAGCAAGCCGCCTGGTTGAGAATCAACCTTGACTTTGTAACGGGATTAATCAATTAATTAATCAAACAGGTATCCATTATTACGAGTAACATGTGTATAACTAATTATCAAATTAGATAAATTGCTTTATTGGTACCTACCAACCAGGAAAAACTTTCGTGTCTGACATCGCCATTATGTCTAGAATTTAATTTATTAATTTTAAGCTTAAATCAAGATCGACAACATCAATAATTCTAAGATCAACAGCAAGTCTTGTCTTTCTACACCTTAAATTGTAGAGTTTTAATATTCACATATATTTAGGATACATAATCTAGGACCCCGTAGACCCAAAGTTTCCACGTATGACAAGGTTTTACAGACTCTTAAGCAGAAAAAGATACTGTCTGTGTTGTAAGCTAGTAACTTGATAATTTAAAAGACTATTAACTTGACCCACAGTCCAGTAAAACATACACACATCTTAAAAAGTTACTGATGTAATACTTGTGTTTTACTAGAGTTTTATTATACAATCTAATAAAATGGAATCCATAGAAAAATAATAAAATTGATCCAACGAAGGTTCAATAAAATAAAACGGTGAAGAATTTGGCAGAGAATATCTTTGAAACTGAATAAGATTTGATGGCTCCGGCATCATGAGATATTGCAGAGTTCCATACAACTTCGGTCAAGGATTTTTTTAGTATTTTATTAAACGTGATTTCTTTATAGGGAACTAGCTTTTGCCAGTGGCTTCGCCCACGGGGTCGTTGAAAATTTTCTCACGGGAATGTATTATCGAGATAAACATATCCTGTGTTAATCCAGGTTCATCTGTGTGCCAAATTTCATCCAAATCCATTCAGCCGTTCTTGCGTGATTGATTCATAAACATCCAAACACCTAAATATTCAAACATACAATCTTTCACATTTATAATATTATATACTAGGGTTAACTTTTGTACTTCTTCTTTGTTGCAGAAATTATTGTAAATGTTCACGTCACCCGTCAGTATGTAATAGAAAACTAATATTGAAACTTTCTTATTGGAACTTATATGTATGTTCGAGCCATTTGGGGTTGAAATTCTAGGACCCGCTTAGTTTTTCGAAACTTTGCCAACCGGTTAGTCGACTCGTCATGTAACCAGAGGGCTGGCCTATTTTTTGGCCAATAAAACACTTGGGCACTTTTCCCATTGATAACAGTGCGAATGATTTTTTTATACACCATGATCTTTTTTTTTGTATAGTACACTACTACATATTGCTATTACCTACTACTTTCAAGCTTTTAGTTTTAAACTACGTTCATATTTTGCCTACAAAATCTACGTAGGTCTTACGCTACCAGCCTTTTTACTTGTCTGTACAGGTTGAACCTTTGAAACACCGCGAAACACCTTAAATTTGTATTTTTACCAAACCTTTATTAACACCAAATGTAACTGACAGAATTTAACTCTGCAAATTAATAACTTCCTAATTAGGTATCCCTAAATGTACTAGCACTGAAATTTTAATCGTGTTCCTGATATCACTGCAAATTCATTCAGTTGAATTTTCCCAAAATGAGGAAGTCTATTTAAAGAAAAACATGACATGTATGCTCCAAAGGCAAACACAAATGTGTTGTGTAAATTAAGGGTTTTTTAATAACTAAAATGAATGTCATGTGAAATTCTCTTACTGTTACAAAACAGTGATACGATGTTTGAAGAGATCGTCAACTTTTAGGTCAATGGTAATAAATTAATCAAACATATATACAGGTGGACAGAATCACAGGTCAGATGGTTGCCATTAATTTCCAGATAAAATGAGTCATAGACACCTGTTAGGAAATACCGAATAAGAAACTATTTTTACCTATAAACTTGTTATCTGGCTGGGAATAGAAGATTCCTATCTAGTTTACCTTCGATTCATGCGGATGAATTGACACCTACCAATATTAAACTGTAATAATTTTCCTAGAGGTCTAGGTAGACATTACGTTGGTAGCTACCTACATAAAAAGACAAGACACTTCAATCGTATACAGGGCCCCAATTCTGTATCATCATAATTAATGATTCTCCGCGGAATCTTACTACGTTCAAACTACGTCAACAACGTTTTTTTAGAAACCAATGTAACGGTAAGGAATCGAAATGTCATATTCTGTATGCTCCAAGACAATTTGTCGATATTAGCAGAATTTGTGTGTGATTGGCGTGGTTACGAGTAAGGAATCGTTAAGTGGTCATAGTGAATTCAGGCCCAGAACGTCTAAAAGAAAGCTTTTACAAAATTCCTTTAATTCAAATAAAAGTCTTGTTAATTGACTCGCCCAAATCGAGTGAATCGATATTTTAAATAATATATTATTTTCACGGTGACACGCACAAAGAAAATTTATTTGTGGACGAATCGACCACTGCGGAACTTTTAGTACAAATACAAATTATAAACTATCATTTTGCGTAATATGATCATTTGTAATTTGTAATTCGTATAATGCCCTGATAGGCCATGCATATGATGTCCTAGATAAGGAATTATCATAACGCATTCTTGTAAAGTTGCGGTCCTAGCAAACAACATTATTTTCTATTAAAGGGATCTCGTATTTCTAATCTACGTTTTCATTACTGCTACCTATTGGATTTCAGTCGTCGAAATTGCCGCACTTAATGAAAGTAACATGAAGTAATGTTTGGGATCGAATCGAATCTAATTAGAGTGAGGGACTGAAGCTGAAGGTGACATCTACACTGATCACCGATACCACCGCCAGACATAATAAGGTCAGTATCATTTAAAATCTATTAGATAAGACCTATAAAATGGGTTCTCTCGATTTTCTTCGAAACAAATTCAAATAAATTGGCATTCTACCCCCTGCCTTCTCTATAAATCTTAGAAAGTATTTTGTATGTTTGCATGTTCGCAAAAACACGCTGGGCACGCCACGATCGCGGCGGTAAGTCCCCTCTTTGAGGAGTGGTTTGAGAGGCGGCATGGCGTCCTCACCTTCCGCCTGACACAGGTCCTCACCGGACACGGTTGTTTCGGGAGGTTCCTGTTTCGGATAGGGCGGGAGGAAACGCCCGGGTGTTTCCATTGCGAAGATCGCCCTGAGGACACGGTGGAGCATACGGTGGAGGTCTGCCCGGCTTGGGCGGAGCATCGCCGTGTCCTCGTGGACGTGATCGGCGGCGGCGATCTCTCGCGTCCGACCCTGGTCCAGGCCATGGTACGGAGCGAGAGGGCATGGCTAGCTGTCGCCTCCTTCAGCGAAGCAGTTATGCTCGCAAAGAGGGAGGCGGCGCACGTGAGGGAGATGCAATACATGCGCCCTCACAGCCGTGGCCTTCGCAGGAGACGCCCTGGGCGTCGGGAATCCCAGGCTGATTCCCGGCCACCGTAGGCGCGGGCTTGCGGACGGCGAGTAATGGGTAGCTCGCTGTCCGGTAAGGACCAAGCCCGGGTCGACGGCGCGTTGTGTTCCACGCGCGCCTCAAAGAGATGTCATCAGCAACTGATGGAGCCCGCAAGGGCCGATGCCTGCCTGTGGTGCGGGTTGTTCGAAAGAGATACCGCGGCCCCTGGCACACAGGCAAGTGAGGGAACACGGGTGGGTTTTAGTCAGTAAAAGTCTGACACGCCCTCCCGCTCCACCCAGAGCGGGAGAAGTTATTTGATGATTTCCCACCCAGGAAAAAAAAAAAAAAAAAGGAACCCCCTGCCTTCTCTATAAATCTTAGAAAGTATTTTGTATGTTTGCATGTTCGCAAAAACTTAAGACTTTTCAAAATATGAAGCGATTTCCTTAATATTAATACGCGTAGCAAAATTCAATTGTAATACCCAAATTTAGATTGACTAAAACTAGCAAGACATTTTTTATAAACAGTAAGTATCCGGTTTTATAGCACGTTGCCAATAATATCATAATATTTGTTTACAAAAGTACATACAAAACCGGTGAGTTTCACCGTACAACACCGTACGTGTCAAAACGTATCAAAAAGCATAATTGTCATAAGATAGAGACTACGCTGAAGACAAGGAAGTTTGGCAATAATTCCTTCTGCACATGCGGTTTCCTTCTTTCTTTCTTACTTTCTTCTTAGACATAATCATTTCATTTTTTGACAATATATAGGTAGTGGTTGTAATAGCAATTATGTTATTTGGATTGAATAGATTTTTATTTTATATTTATCTTTTTTTTAAGGATAAAATTTTAACCATTGCGCAAACTGTAACCATGAATTCAGCATATCATTCTAGACTCCCTAGCGTAGAAATTTTTCGTCAATTATACAAAAAGATATTAGCTGTTTCATAGAAAAGTGCAATACCTACGCGGTCAAAATATATGGAATAGCAGATATGTAGACCATATTCTATTATATTTAGTACTAGACTGTTCTGCCGTACCTATTAACACTGTTATTTGAAAAAAAAGTGCATTTATTCCTAAAAGAGTAACCGTACGCGCTTCGACGTGGAGTTGCGGACATCAGCCCGTATTACCTATTACCTAAGAGTAACCGTAGAGTTTCTTGTCGGCTCTTCTCCATAGAAAACGACCAATTGGAACCGTGCACGTGCACTAGCTTCTAACGTTTCTGACCATGTAGGTTTATGTGAAATAAAATAATTCGATTTTATGATTAGACAATTCCACGAAAATATTTGCGCGGGCACGAAAATATTTCCTAATTTATATATGCGCGACCGGCACGTTCAGAATTTGGAGCTAAAAATAAAAAGTAGATTGAGAAAATTTATAGCAATGATAATGTCATCAAAATAACTACATATTGTTATTACCAATATAAATAAAAACATAAGTGATCCTTGTTGGCACAGCAGCGATTGAATAGTTTAACGTTAGAATAGCAATATCTTCTTCACCTCTGATAATATCTTATTGCGAATAGCTACTAATCCCGGCGAATTGGCAGGCTCTAATCCTAGCTAAGTTTAGGCGATCCCTACTGTATTCCTGTTGTGTACACTTCTGTGTTTTCTTTCTGCTTTTTGTATGTCACTTATGATGTATTTTGTTTCTTTTTTTATGTGTGCTTATAGTATATATTTATAGTTGTAAGATTTTTAGTAAAATCAACATGGATTAAATTTCTGAAATAATTGATCACTATCTTTATAACGTGTAACAGAAAGGGTATAAACATACCAAGGGCATGGCTTCTTTGGATGATATCAAACGATATTGGAAGGGTTTTTTAATCCAATCTCTACATGTTCCAAAGTTATGATCATTTTTAATTTAACGTTCATACCAAAAACCGAACTTTACAAATTGAAATAAAAACATCACTCGGAAGAAATTTGTCGTGATATTGGCAAGTAACGTGGAAAGTTATTGACCTACGTAGTGCGGTGACACGTTTGTTATGATTTGAATTTAAGAAACATATGAAACCGAAAATTTTGTATCAATTCTTAGAGTATTTTATTTTGAGCTGAAACTATGTAGAGTGATTCTCAACCAGCTGTTATCTTTAGTGCTTAAGGATAGCAATAGGGTTTCTGTTACACAATGTAAAACATCACTAACTTGCCCCTTATCTTAATTTATTTGAGATTAGCTCAACATGCCTTTTTCTTCCATACTATTACTCGTCATCTCGGCCATCGGTCATTCATACTCAAAACTCTCCTCAGGACATTATTTAGATGTGTATATTATTATAAAATAGTTTCCTATAATATGACTACTCACTGTATACCCTCAAATTGGAAATATTATTCCGAACCAACAAATATTAGGAAGTGAATACATTATGCATAAGTTTTCTCTATCAATATTCCGCACTGAAGCCATGAGTTTCGTTTCTTATGGCGGCTGTACGATCTGTAGGTGTAAGATATCGGTAATGGCAACATGCGATTTTTTTTTTTTTTTGGGTAGGGCATCTCGTAGTTGACCTTGAGAGGCCGTAACTACTTAACCGGGCTTTCCTGTGGGGACTAATAGTTTTTAGGCTAAGAGCCTCCAGCCAGGGCTTACAAACTAAAATTAAAAACCTACAGCAACTGCGCACTGAGGGCACCCCCTGCGGGGTACGAGCCTCGGCTCAGGGAGTCACTTTCAGGGAGGGCAGCAAGTGGGGACAGGCTGGATCAATAATTTCTTTATTATTAATCATGGGGATTTTAACTCTACTTGCTCAGCTTCGGCGCGGGCTGGCACTTCTGCGGGCAAGGGACGGTTGGGGGAGGATTCGTTTACTCGGGGTCTTCGCGAGGCGCGAGGACCTCGGCGGCGAGGTCGGAAACACGGTCTGTTTTTGTGTGCTGTGCTGGTGGCCCTACTGCTTTCTTGAAGAAGAGTGATGGGGTCATCAGGGTCGGAGAGGACATGTCGCGACCGGCGGATTCGACTGATTCTACTGGGGACATAACTAGCGGCCTTCGCAATCAATGGATTGCGGTGTTGCGCGGCGGATTCAAAGAAACGCTTTGAATTACGTTTTAGGAATTGGGCTATCGTTGGGATTTTAAGGTCGAGATGGAGGATCTCGTTCCTAACATACCAGGGCGAGCCGGCAACATGCGAGTCACGACATACAACTATATACGTCTGCGTGGCCCATATTTTTTTCTATCTCGAAATATATTAACTATTTTCCCTTTAAATAAGAAATAAGTTGGTACAGGTACCTACTGCTTTGTTTATTGCAGTTGGTACCTGTGGAGAAATGCTGAATAATTATTAAATGGACTGTGTCAAAATTTTTTGTAAAGTTTTGCTCTGGCATCGTTTGTTTATACATTTCTGACTGTTTCTGACCTACATTATTATTCGTACGGTTATTCGAGTTGCTTATGAATGCACCTAAATAATTGTTTAGCTAAGAATATCAACTCCCTTGAGATTATTTTTTATTGTTGAATTATCTTTTTAATTACATGCATAATCAATTTTTTTAGGCATAATCTGTCTTCAAGAATTCTTAAATTTGAACATAAAACTAACCAACGTTTTGTATTTTGCGTTACCAATCAAAACCTCTTTTAAATAAAACTTACTATGATATGATTACCCTACAACATTGTTAATGAAGTCCTTCAAAAATACTTTTTTTTATGTAAATCTCAACACTTAATAGGATAATAGCTTCCTGATAAAGACGACTGATGGCCATCAAATGTAGACAGTGCAATGATATGAAACCGGATTCTGAGGTTTGTTATTACATTATAATATCAATTAAGTAATGCTTAGGCCTGTCATTAACTCGGCAAAATATGGCGTGGAACGATTCTCAATTACAAAAAATATAATACTCTTTATTTAACCTTGAAATAAGATTGAAAATCGTATATTTTTCAATGATATATTTCATATTCATGGTATAAAAAAAGAGTAGGGCCAAGAAGAATTTAGAAGCACTCAACTATGAAAATAACGATGACATGTACAAAATTCTGACGTTATTCTAACTACTAACAAGTTATGATTAATCGTTCTCGGTAAGGGATAAACGGTAATTAAGTAAAAAACTATAGGCAGGTTGATACGTGAGATTATAATTTATGTCGTTAATCTAGTTTATGAAATGAAAAAGCCGTGGTAATTAGGTAGATACGTACATACGTGCTTATGATAATATTATTATACAGACTGGGCAAGCGAATGGCTTATTTGTCGATTCGCACGAATTTACTCGGCCGGACGGGACGAATCGACGCTTTTAAATAAGATTTTACAGGATAAGTTTTTATCCATTGCGCAAACTGTAACCATGAATTCAGCATATCATTCTGTACACCCCAGCGCGGAAATTTTTCGGTAATCCAAAAAAAAATCAGCTGTTCCATACATTTTTACCGCGTAGGTATTGCACTCTTCTCTTTCTATATGCTGAAGTCATGGTTACAATTTGCGCACTGGATAATAACATATCCTGTATTATTTTCTATAGGCGACTCGCACAAAGAAAATTTATTTTCGGGCCAATCAGCAATTCCAGAAATACGGCGTCACTGCAAGTACGCACGGCTACCCATCAAGCTATACATTTCCAGTGTAAGCTGATCTTGTATAGGATTTCTGTACAGTGCGAGATCAGCGTAAATTGGAAATTATAGCTTGATGTGCATCCATGTGTACATGCAATAAAGTCATCACCATCATTCATCATTTCAGCCGAAAGACGTTGGACTTATGCCTCCCCCAATATGGAAGGGTTTGCCATAATTGCCACGCTTGGTAGGCGGGTTGGCGATCGCAGTATGGTGGTAAAATACATAGAGAACGCTGCTGTCCATTCTCTATTAAGTCTCTAGTCGCCTTCTACGACAGAAGAGATGATATTATTTAAAAGTGTCGATTCGTCCGATTCGGCCAGGTAAATTCGTGTGAATCGACTAATAACCCAAACGAAATCGAATCATGGTGACGCCTTACGTCCTCTATTACTCAGGTAAATCTTAGATATTTGATCGAAAAGGTAAATGAACGCTACGAATGTTACGCCGAGCGAACGCACCTTCGTGTCTACGAGATTCGCCATTGACTACTTACCATTTACAATCACCTCTAAGAAATTACATTTGGTTTATGTATTGACCGACTTTTGCACACTAGTTGAATAGATCAATTAACTTGATGGACCTTTGTATAAATACCTTTATAATGAAGTAAGAAGACTAAATTACTAAGTAAGAATTAGCAGAAACTCACGACGACTTGACCAAATTAATTAAACCTACTGTGATGTTTTAAGGCCGTTAAATCCATTTATTGATTCAAATCATATCCTGTTTTACGCACAACAAATCATCAAAATCAGATTTGTGGTTTCTAATTCTTACAACCATTGACCTCGATATTATAATACCGCATCATCATTTTAGCCGAAAGATGTCCACTACTGGACATAAGCCTCCCCCAAGCAACGCCACTTCGGGCGGTTTACCGGACCGGCGGATTCCTGCGGCCTTCACTAGGTCATCCGCCCATCTTGTGGCCTTCTAACGCTACATCTTCCGGTACGCGGTCGCCACTCCAGAACCTTTCGGCCCCATCGGCCATCTGATACCGTACCTACGCCTATTTTATTTTGTTCCTTTACTAACTTTTGCCTGCGGCTTCGTCCGCCTGAAGGTCGGATATTATCCCACCGGAACGTACTACTGGGATAAAAGTATCTTGTGTTAATCCAAGGTTATAAACTATTAGTGAGCCAAATTTCATCCCAATCCGTTCGGCCGTTTTTCTGTGATTGAGTAACAAACATCCAAATATACAAACTTTCACATTTAAAATATTGGTAGGATTTACCGCCACGAATCTTCGACTATTCCCATTAACATTCAATTTAACAATTCAAAAGATCCAATCCAGCACTCAAGTTGGCCAGTTACTACTTTAAAAATCGAACTTAACGAAACGTCAACAACAGCTGAGACCTGAAATGGTACCGGACGAATGCCGATAATAGCCGCACCGTTGATTTTGTAAAGCGCACTTTTGGTGTTGAAAACATTTCCGAACGGACGTAGCTTGTGAACGCCAAGTAAAAGGAAGCTGTTAGATGTTTATCGCTTTTTAAGGGCGCTGAAAGTAGCAGCTGAATTATTTTATGCGGAAATTTACTGTTTGGACTTCCCCTTTGAGAGCGATAAAAACTAACGCGTCGATATGAAGGACGAAAAATAGTAATAATAGCATGATAAAAACTAAAATCCGACAAAATGCTGTAAATCCTGCCCATCAACAAGTATTACAGCACCAATTACAAACTCCGACCGTATTCCGCTTGAAGGCCGCCTCACATCCTTGGAGCCGGATCCACCGGATGAAAAACTTCCGATAAGACGTCGTGTGGCTTCGTCGTTGAGTCCGATTCCGAGTGTCGATACCACATTTGTACAATGAATTACTAGACACCTTATAAGTTTACAACAGAAGAAGACTACCGATCAGAATCTGAATTATGGACGGATATTGCGAATCAATTGCTTCGTATGTTTGAAAAATTCGTTTGGTCCACAACGTCAACAACGTAATGAATGTTAATGAACTGTCAAAATGAAACTCATTCCTAGTTAGTGTATTGCGCAATTACTCCTCTGTTTCTGTACAGAAGGATCTCGATAATGTAGTCTTATGATAAAAAAAATTGGGAAGCCACAAAAACGAAGCTTGCTTTATAAAATTTGCGAAGGATTGACACTTGACACCCCCAACATTGATACAGTTTTAAGTGCGAGGAAGTGAGATGGACTAAAGAAATGATGGATGGATTACGGGAAGATTACATGGATAAAAAGGAGGTAAACACCGAGATGAGGGTTGATAAAGATGGATGGAAGAAAAGGAAGTTTTGCGAAGATTCCAAGATATTGGAAATAGCAAGGCAGAAGAATCATTCGTTAAAAACAAAGTCATTTTAGCTGTGACATTTGCTCGCTCACTTCTTAAATCTGTGTTCCAAACACATAAAGCCCTTTTAACATTCGAGGCGTTACAAGGTCTTAACTTATCGCGAGTGTCTTTTGACAACTGAAAAATGTCTGTCGTTTAAAACAGAATTTTGCAAGGAAAACATTCGCATAACAGACAGCCCTGGTTTTGTTGTTACTTTCATTTCCGCACAGAACGAAAAATATTGTTTGAGCAGAGTCGGTAATAAGTCTCGTTAAGTGTTTTTAGTCAACACATGATCCTATATTTAAAACTACTAAATTGCGTTTTCTAAATGTTGCAATTTCTCAGCGACTGTTTATTTAAAACTGTATCTTACAGTAGTGATCACATACCCTCACCTTTTCCTGCCCTTATCCCAATTTATTTGAGATCGGCGCCTCCTATTTTTATTCTTCCATGAGTACTTCTTCATTTTTCGTCATTCACACAGTCCATCCATCGTTTCTTTGTTCTTCCCCTACTCATAGCTTTCGACATTCATACTCAAAACCTCACCTCGTTTTGATAAATCTCTTTTGCAGAGCCTTTTTCAACCCACTACCATCATATTATTGTATCGACTACTACTACTACTATTGTGAGTGGAAGAAGAGCTGCATTCTTGCAATCCCCTTCCATAATAGTCGCCTAGTCAAATTTTGTTTGAACCCTATCCGGGTCTAAATGAAAAGTCCAATGTAATCGATCCGTTCTAATTTTCCACACGGTGCACCGGTACTTTTGTCCTGTCAGACATCAGGATCAGATTACCTAACTCATATTAAACATAAAGAAAGTATATCGTGATAAAATCCATCAAAACCGTATCGAGAATAGTAAACATGCCGTTAAATCAATACACTTCTTCGCAACACTACAAATGCTATCTTTCACCGGATAAAATACGCAATATTATGCAAACAACGATAAATAAACCGTATATTTTTGCTCGCCTCTCAAATATCGGATATCGAAAATATGATATGATGAACATCCCGAAATATTGTATTACTTACTTATCCAAATTTCGACCCTGATACAGAAAAGTTTTCGAGAAGCCTAAAATGTAATATTTAGACCGTAAAATTATCCAAAACTAACATTAGTTTCACAACAAATATTTTAGTGTTTACCTTACTTAATTATAATAATTTTAAGAAGTTTTTATAAAAAATCTGAGTGATATTCAAAATTGGTCGCGGTATAGAATGAGATGGATGGTAATAAGCCGTTTGGGAGCAGACCGTTGCCATAAAATATAACGCTATGGCACTATACCCTTAGAAACGCCTATAAAAAGGTTATGTGAGTATGTACTTGAAGGTATGTGCCCCTTAGACGTGACCGTAAGTAGGACCACTAAGTCTTAGGGACAAAGGCTAAGAATAGAACATACCTCTCTTTGTAGTGAGATTTTCCACAAATCTACCAATCACAAACGCTAGAATGCCTGTGAAATCTGTCTTTCTGCCCATTTGGAAGCTAAATATTTACCTTCTCACTATTGACTTATTGAATTGAATGATAAAATTACTGAAAGATTGTTCAATAGTTACATAAAGAAGATGGGATGAGAAAAAGATTCCTTTACTTATACTTGAAAGGGTTCTCTCCGTCATTGAAAATTAAAAACTTTCCTAGTGGTTTGAGCCGCGGGCATATCTTGTAGGATTAGTCTGAGAACGGCACAATGTGGCGTGTGATAGATGCTATTGAGGTATTTAAGGTTTTACTAGTTACAATTTAAATGCACTTGCATTAAAATTAAGTACCCTTTGTGTTATTATTAGATACGTTCTAACACAACCTTCTGTCTAAGTACCATTAGAATTAAGGTATTTTAAAAACCAAGACAAATGAACGGTTTTCATCCACCTTAACTGCCACTAAAAACATAAGTGTCATCATAATACATTATTTAAAAATCAAGTAACTGTGGAAAAAAGTTGACCAGTTAGTACCTGGGCAAAGGTACAAGATACCTATTAATTTAACAGGTCATACGGGCCAATTAGGTAAAAGGGGTCTTCTCGAACAATACACTAATAACCATTAAGTGTATTGGCTACGTACTTCAGCTTAAGGTCCATTTCACCTGAGGACGGGAATATTACTACAAATTAATTCTCTTACTAGACAGGCGAACCTCCCAGACCGTCTGGTATGCCTGAAAAATTACTTCAATAAAACGGTCCTTCTCCCTATCAAATAGACAATCTATATTCTCCATTGTTTAGTTAATCTATCTTACCTATGTGCCTGTTTCGAATTAATACCGGGGAGGGTGATTCGGAATGTCAATTGTTTCAGAATAATTGCTCAATGTGGAGATTGATTTCTGATTACAGACCCTGTTGTTGTTTTTGCTTGATTGGCCAAGAGTCCATGCGGAAATAACCATATTAGTAGGTAGACATAGACAGTGGTAGTATCTTTGTAAAGATTATCGAATCACGACGTATGTCTCATAATTATAAATAAAATGTTTTTAAATGTTTCTATATTTTAATATTAAAAATGTAGTAAATAATTATGTATGTTTTAGTGCAACAATCATATTACAAATTAGAGGATTATATCCAAGATAGGAATACTTGGAAACATGCTGGTACTGCTCTATAGGACAATATAGAGTCTAGACAAAATCAAACTGGTTGCTGATTCAATTGTATAATTAATTGTAGTTATGACATTGATTTACACTCAGTGACTACTTTAACTCACACTGACTTGTTACTTGTTAATATTCTAGGAAAATCGTGTACTTACTTTTAAAATGTTTGTAAATATGTGAGCACCAGGTATCTATCATAAAATTAATTTATCTGTATTGCTTCAATTTCATTATTTTTACCTATTTTGGTATGGTAATTTCATTCTAGGTGCAACGCTTTCACACGTAATTATATAATGAATGTACTACGTTAAATTTTGTACTTAAAACATTTTAAAAGAGTAACGGTGGAGTTTCTTGCCCATTCTTCTCCATACGAAACTACATTTTGGAAGGGGCGACTAGAATCAATTCTATTTTAATGTAAATGTTAACGTTCAAAAGTGCCTTTTAAGTGCCTATTTAAAATAAATGCTTTGACTTTGACTTTGACTTTGAATGTAATAAAGGAAATAAGCCTCACAGTGTTTATCAATAGTTAATTTATTTCATTTTATTGTTTTTATTTGAGAACCCCTGAGGTAAAGGCTTCCTTCAGAGAATGCCTGCTTTTCTGTCTTTTGCTACGTCCAGTCTACGTCATCCAGTGTCATCTAGCTATACGCACGATCTTGTCCTTCCAGCAAGTGTGTGGCCTTTCTCTTTCTCGTTTACGTTTGCCAACCAGCCCCATTCAAGAAGTAATCTTTTTGGCCCATCTATTGCCATGTCGTCTTGCAACATGGCCTGTCTAGTGCCTCTTTCCACTTGTGTAGTTTTCATACAGTCATTAAAACATCATGATTCAGTACAAAAATACTGACTATATTATTTGGCAATTATTATTGTGTTCATTGCTATAAGTTGTTATTATAGTCGCTCGATCAGAAGAGGTTGATATCAAAATGCCAACAACAGTTTAAAATTGTGGAGCGAGCCGTGATATGTTTTTCTTTAACATGTGTATCGTTATTGACAATTAGGTGCTTTGAATATGTATTCCCTTTCTCCAATGGTGTGAACCCTCACATTGCAATGGTACACAAACAGACGATATTCCTGTTTACCTCACGAATCAATAAACAGGCGAGGCGGCATACATTTATTGTACCTGTTTACAAATATGGAACTGTGAAGAAGGCCGAATATTAATCAATGTTATTCATGCTCGTCGTGTATTTATTCTTTATTCGGCTTATTAGTCGATTCGCACGAATTTACTCATCCGAATCGGTCGAGTAAATTCCGCCTATATAAAATAGTATAATATTTAAAAGTGTCGATTCAACCGATTCGGACGAGTAAATTTGTGCGAATCGACTTATAAGCCGTTTATTAACCAGCAATCAAAAACATAGAATATGAGTAATTTTTCTTCATTACTGTGCCTTTACCTATGGATTATGGCAAGTAATTCGTCTGTAAAGTTCTCACCAGTCGTTTAGCTGTATATCGGCTCAAACATGTGAATTTCAGGAAGGATTTTGCACTTATCTGCAATCGGGTAGCCAAAAACAATGTACATGTTTTGTTTGCTTACAAAAAGCTAACTGTGTACCAAATCTAGCCTAGGCTTTGGGGAGGTTTTAGCAGGACAAGTCTTTGTTCGGAACTGGCACAAAATCTGTTATACACAGACTTTTAAAATGGCTTTTTCAAAGCGAGATGTAAATAAAATACATGAAGGCGAAAAGGTAACGTACAAGTATGGGCATATTTTGTTATAGTAACACAATGATAGCTAACTACGTTTATTAAAAGTTCTGACTGCGTAGTAACGTTACGCTACGGTAAATTAGTTAATTGTTACTAGACATCTGTCTGTTCTTAACGCGATTAAACCGCCAAGGAATGAGATTACGTAAATAATTGAAACAACCGTCAGTCCACCCACAGTCAACTTTACAATTCAAAGTAGCTATTTCACACTTGGAGCCATAAAACCGTAATTTGGTACGGCTGCTGGCTCTTTGATCTTGTAATGACAGCTCGTTTATTAGGACATAAATTAGCAACATAATATCTAATGATGCACGTGTAGCTAAGTATCTATCATATTGCAGAAAATACGAGTGAAACATTGTAGCTGGAACGTTAAATCGCACAGAATGATTTGATTCCAGCTCCGAACAACTATACAATAAATCTCAATGTGAAATATGCGCGCGTAGCTAATCTAGTCCCAGTATACGGTAGGACTCTGATAGATGGTATAATCAACACTACGGTTTTATTGGGCTTTAGGATTTTATTGACGTCCTGCTTTTAACAATACGAATCATATTATGTTGTGTAACTACTGTAGTTGTAATGAATATGGCTTTAAATGACAGTGACCGCTACAATAAACGGTCAAACGGGGATTTCCCAAAACAACAGTAGGTGTTTACTTAACTAGCTGTTGCTCGCGACTTAGTCTACGATCCAGGATGGAAAGTAGCTTATGTCCTTACCCAAGTCATGGCCTATTTGTATACCAAATTTCATCCAAATCCGATCAGCCGTTTTAGCCGTTTTAGGATTAGGAAGTTAGGATTTAATGTTTAGCATGGAACAATAGACAAACAGTCAGCAGCGGGTGGATCAAGGCTGCCAATAATGATAAAGACGATTTTGGGACATTCTTTGTGAAGGTTACTTGTGCAAAAAACAAAACCAAAAACAACTAAGTATTTTGACAAAATGTTTTGTTTTTTTGCAAAATCATTTTTTATTTGCCACTTTTTTAGTTGTGATATCTGCCCCACAACAATTCTTATCCCTCTACTGGCCAGGTAAATAACAATGACAGGAGGTATTAGATCATCTTTACGATACACAATATCGAAGAAGCGAACGCAAAAACTACTCTAGCAAAGTTGATCAAGTTTTAATGGGACCACCCCTAAAGCATAAGCTAGCCATTAAAAAAATAATCTTCGGATGCCACCCACAATTGCTAGAGATATCGCGGAACGTACATACAAAAAAAAACAAACGAATTGCGAACCTCCTGCTTTTTGAAGTCGGTTAAAATGGATCTACACTATCAACACAAGATATTTTACCGTATCTTCCGGCCCCAGTTAAGAAAAATGTCGCAATGCAATACAAATGCAAAAATAATTACGTTCTGCCCTCATCTTGGACATTAAAAAAACTCGTTGTACTGAATACTTAAGATACTTTTTATAAATTGTTGGAAATAATGCTTTTTTAATGCTGGAAGATGCAAAACAACATCTTAAGTAAGTAGCATATCGTATTATGACGTAATTTCATTAACTACTACAGGTATACGTTTATCCTTGTTATGTGAGGCTGACTGATTAATGATGAAATAGATAGAGCGTGAAAATCAATATTACTGGGATAGGAACTGAGTAATGGGAGAGATGATAATGAATGGACAGCATTCATTATTCTTATTAATTACACTTCAAGTAGGCACCTAACTTAATTTCCAGTTTTGCTGAAAAGTATCTACCTACTTACCACTAATGTTACCAATATATGTACTATAAATGTGAAAGCGTGTAAGTTAGGATGCTTGTTACTCAATGCTGCTAAAACGGCTGTACGGATTTGGATGAAATTTGGCACACAGATACCTTATAACCTGGATAACCACACCGGATTTTTACTCCAGTAGTACGTTCCCGTGGGATAATTTTGGAACGCCACGCGGGCGAAGCCGCTGGCAAAAGCTAGTTGAAAATATATGCGTAAAATGTAAACACATCTAGACTACGGGAAGAAGATATTTTATCGAAAAATAATCTTATTTAAACTTAACTAAGGCTTGCAATAAATTACTTTAAAACCTTTTTGGCCTCTGGATTAGAGTGTAAATGCTTTTGAATTAGCCAATCAATCAGCCACAAGCCAATATATTTTCTCACTGATCCCTGAAAAAACGTAACGACCTATAGGCAACTTGTTTGAAGAGTTGTGTTCAAACTCACGACATGTTATGGTAACAAATTAGCGATTTAATTACAAGAAAGATTTATGTAAGTTGCAATGTAAATGGAGGGTACCTGTTTCTGCCAGGGGTGCGGGTTGTTCGAATGAGATCCGTAGCCCCCGGCACACAGGCAACTGAAGGAACAAGGGTGAGTTTTAGTCAGTAAAAGTCTGACACGAGCTCCTGCTCCACCCAGAGCGGGAGAAGTTATTTGATTATTTTCCACCGAAAACAAAAAAAAAGAAAGGGTACCTGCTTTGTTTTGTAGAGGATGAGTTATAATAATGCATAATCATCATCATCTGCCTAGCCTGTTCCCAATTACGATGGGGTCGGCTTCCAGTCTAACCGGATGCAACTGAATACCAGTATTTAACATAGAGCGACTGTCTATCTTACCACCTAGTTACTGGGTAATACGCCTTGCAGGTAAGATTGATTGTCAGACTTTCGGGCTTCTGACGACCCGTAACGACTGTCAAAGATCCACAAACAATAAAAATAATAATCCACAATTGAGTTATAACAATGCATGGCACGATATTGATAGATTGTTGAAGTCTTGACCAAAATTGATAATTAATAGTTACTTAGCTGTATATCTTTACATAATTGCTGAGGAGTGGAACGTAGACCACCATGCATGCACGTGGGCTCAGTGCAGGTTTTTAGATGTGTCTTCGAATTTTTGGTTCAAGGAAATGCCGATTTCCTCATGATGTTTTCCTTCACCTTTTTGAGACCTATATCTTTTACTCTTTCTCCTAACAGCATTATCTAAGCCATTTACAGATACTCTCTGATTTGTTTCTCTTTTTTTTTCAACCAAAAATATTTAATTCTCTGTAGGTACCCAAGTTTCCGTCACGTTTAAAGTTAAAATGGTTCATAAATCAAAGCACAACCGGTATTTAAAATCTGAACTTTCATGTTTTCCAAATTTAAAAAAAGTTATTCACTTAACTTAGAATGCTAAGATCACTAAACTTTACAAGTCATCTTCGACATTGCTAAAAACGAGATAGGGCGTTTCTAATTAAATTGTCAAAAGGTAAACTGGTTGGTCTGTGGTAATCAAAGTCCGTTATTTATTATAATTATATACCATAAGATCACAGTTCAGTTTCATTTTTAAAAGATTAACTGTGAAATTTTTTGCCGACTATTATCAACAGTGAAAAGACCAATTGGAACCGTGCACCTAGCTTCTGACTTTTCATAATATCAAGTGCTCGTGTAGGTTTATGTGAAATATTTTTTTTTTAATTTTCATTACAAGTAGTTCCGTAACACTTGGAACTCGTGACTAAGTATGAACAGCCGCACGGGTCGATCGATCAGGTTAAGCTACGTTTGCCGCGGTTTTTCCGTGGATGGGTGAACATCTTAACATACCAAGACCCCTCTGTGCAAAGCACGGTACGCCGTTGGTCCCGGCTGTCTTTTGTGGATCTTTGACAGTCAGTACGGGTCGTCAGAATCCTGAAAGTCTAACAACCAGTCTTACCAAGGGGTATCGTATTACCCAGTAACTGTATGGTCAGATAGGCAGTCGCTTTATGTTAATGAAATAAAATTAAATGAAATGTTTATTTATATAAGTAGATCTTATAAGACACTTTTACACGTCAATATTTTGTTGGTCAATATTTTAAAAACTAGATGGCGAAGGCATTTCCTAGCTGACTGTTTCCTGAGAAGAAAAACCAAAACAAAATCAGAGGTCATGGTCTCTTTTAAAGTCCAAACATTATATAATTTGAATTTTATGTGAGTCTAACAATACAGGGCAAAGTCTGGAAGGGCCTTTTGAAGAAAGAGCCATTGCAGCTTTGAGCTGACCTGTCCCAACAGACGGCATGTATGTATCAGTCACCGTGTAGCTCAACCCTATTTTAGGGAGCTCAACGACCCGTCACAAGACGCTACCAGATTTGCAGGACATTTGCGTAGGCCGTTTACAAAATACTCAAAACCACCACACGAGTTATAAAGTCATGTGTTTAATCTAACCTGCATAGTACTCACATTCACAGTTAGTTTTTTCTTTAAATGTCCTCAAAAATAATGTCACGTAGATCAATGCTTAAATATAAAATGTCAACAGTATCATATTAACACTTCGTATTTAATAGTTTGTTGCTTGAGAGTACATTGGAGCAACTTAACTAATCCCAAGCCTTTTTGTCATCCAAGTATTCTTTAACTCTATCTTTCTAAACCTTTTTGACAGAGTTTCTGTTTAATAAATGATTTAAATTTATTGAAGCTTAGTTCTTTAACATGGCTTGGAAGTTTGTTTGGCACTTAAATGAATTACTAATTTTTTGGAGCCTAGTCGTGGGCACAATAATTAAATCTTTATTTCTAGTATTTAAAGTTAGTTAAATACTGGTATTCAGCTGCATCCGGTTAGACTGGAAGCCGACCCCAATATATTTAGAAAAAGGCTAGGCAGATGTTATAGTTCCGTAACACACGAGGTTTTGTCGATTTCGTTCGGTGATCTTTGACACGCGAGTATCACGCGAATTTTTATTCACAAACTAATTTTGCCGTCTGAATTCCATCTCTAGGTGACATCATGAATATACAATTTTAGTCTATTAAAGTTTTGGTTGAGCCAGTAATATCTTGTTAAGTCGCACCTACAGTTAATTAATGCCGGAATTTTAAAAGATCCCTGATTTCACTTTCACTGATTTAATTATGACCGTGCGGTGGAACTCTAGATACTATCACTTACATCAAAGTTGATTAGGTTGAAATTAGGCAAAATGGGCCTTATAAGAAGGCTAAAAGTCACCCAAAGGGCTATGCTTGGGTTTCCCTACGCGTTGGAATCGGAAATGAAGAGATCCGTAGGAGAACCAAGTAGGTAACCGACATAGCCCGAAGAATTACCAAACTTAAGTGGCAGTGGGGGGTATGTTGCTCGCAGAATAGATGCCCGATAAGGCCGGAAGGTTCTGGAGTGCTGACTGCGTACTGGAAGACGAAGTGTTGGAAGGCCTCCCACAAGATGGACCGATGTGAGAGGCACGGAACAGATCGAAGTGACGGTGCTTGGGGAAGGCCTTTATCCAGCATTGGACCTATATCGGCTGAAATGACGATGATGGGCACATCCATAGCAGTTTACTGTATGATACTTAACAATTTTGATGTGTCTTCAAAAATCAATAAACTAACTCGTAAAGCGAGCATAATATCATCATCATTATGAAACATCTTTTTAATAAAAGACAAAGTAAACACACGTCATTCAATATGAATAAGGAGCCAAACATACCAACACTAAAAGGCAATATCAATTTATAACAACATAAATCTCTCATCCAAAATAATTTCAATCTCATTGTTATCGACCATTTGGATATCCGACTCATTCGTGAAGTTTCAAGATGTTTATTTTGGTAATGTTGTACATTGGCTGAAGTGGTGCAATTCCTACGTAAATGCTCGAAATCCAAATTTAATGGACACGAGCTATTCTGAATGTTCCTGACTCCCGAAGTCCAGACTCCCCGATGTCTAATTGTTCTAGAAAGTGCTTTCAACTAAACTGCGAGTAATTCTGATTCTAATATGTATCATTTGCTATTACTTGATGTGCCAATATAGCCCTTGATTTTTAGGCACCCATAGAGATTTTTAAAAAAAACATTCAACTTACCGCCGACGACTTTTCTATAAACTTAAGAATCTACGAGTCTTATATAGCACCTACTTGACAAAAAAAAATATTAATCTGCCTTAACCCTTTCCCTGTGTTGCTTAGGAATCTACGAGTGGTCTTATACAGGATAAAATTTTAACCAGTGCGCAAACTGTAACCACGAATTCAGCATATCATTCTAGACCCCCGAGCGTAGAAATTTTTCGTCAGTTATACAAAAAGAAAATCAGCTGTTCCATATATTTTGACCGCGTAGGTGTTGCATTTTTCTATGAAACAGCTGATTTTTTCTAGAATGATATGCTGAATTCATGGTTACAGTTTGCGCACTGGATTAAAATTTACCCTGTATAGTACTTGGCCACAAAACAGATTAATTTGCCTAACCCCTCTTAACTACGTCAGTGTCGGCTTCCAGTTTAACCGGATACAGTTAAATACCAATATTTTATATGGAGCGCCTGTCTATCTGACCTGCACAACTTACTGGGTAATACGATACCCCTTGGTAAGACTGGTTGTCAGACTTTCGGGCTTCTGACGACCCGAATGACTGCCAAAGATTCACGAATGGCAGCCAAGACCAACGGCTTAACGTGCCCTCAAAGTAACGGAGGAGTCATGGAATGTAAAGATGGTCACCCATCCACGGACCAACCGCGTCAAGCGTAGCTTAACCTGATCGATCAAACAGTGTGGCTATTACCACAGACCCCTCTAAAATGCATTTGAAAATTTATCGTAATTAAATATGTAAATTAAGTGTCTGTTACTTTGTTCATCATAACTTATCTGCCTGTCAAGTTTTTATAGTATAAGTAAATAAAAGTGGCTACCTCAAGGAAGCTTATTAGCAAATGAGCTACGCTTAATTTTATGCATGGTCTACCTACTACAACTTAGCACAATATAGTTTTATTTTATTCTGTTTCAATGACTTGCAATAAAACTCCGTATGCACAGACAACGTGCAGACAACTCTGATTTCGATTCACGGTCCTGCAATATTACCTAAAGAGGACAAGTTCTAATTGAGCTTACTTCACATCCAGTCACAAAGCGTCCATAGAAGATTCTCACATTTACAATTAACTTACAATAGTCTATTTACCTATAACAAATTCGATTACACCATAATATGTGAGATGAAAGGAAGGGTTAGGATAGGGCCCAGAATTTAGCCTTGAGGGATGCCCATTTCTACAAAAGAGGAAATATGTAGTGCAAACACGCGGTGTAAAAGGATTTTTTTCAAACCAGTTTTTGTATATGCTGAACTATACCTACCTAAGGGCTAAGGAAAAACGCTGAAAGGAACCATTACTAACTATGACCTTTAGTGTAGAAATTACGCATACTGGCTAAGAAAATAATCCTCACCCTACTGCCTAGCTTTTTCAGTCAAACTGGATGCAGCTAAAATCCAGTATTTTACATGGAACGACTGCCTATCTGACCTCCACAACTCAGTTACTAGTCAACACGATACCCCTTGGTAAAACTGGTTGTCCGACTTTCAGGCTTCTTTTGACCCGTAACGACTGTCAAAGATCCATTAATGACAACTGGGACCAACGCGACGGTTCAACGTTCGTTCCGAGATACGGACGGATCTTAGTAAGTAAAGATGGTCATGCAGCGTTTCACAGACACAGACAGTTTATTATTTAGCCACAAGCTCCTCAAAATAGCCCCAAGGACATAATCCTGTATAAATCAAATAATTATGTCTAATGCAATGGCAAATTCGAACCGGTTTATCATCATTTGCTCCGGTATATCGCTTGACTTATTGGCTGTTTTGATAAAAAGACGAAATATATTTAATAGCTTTAATAATTGGCGGTCGTGAAGCGGACTTATTAATAAATCGCTTTAAATATTAAAGTAGATACTTAGTATTTATTAGCAGCAAGTTTTGTAGACTACTATTATCTTTCCACACACGCTGTATAAATACATATGTTATTGAGGTTTTCCCTCTAGATTCGAATTCGGATTTAATTCTCAGTAGTAGACCGGAGTCTGGTTTTGTGCCCGGCTGATGGCAATAGGCTCGCCCTCTACCTACATGGGACTTAAACATAACTGCATGGCTGAAAGTGCGTTTAATATAGGTGCACCTCTGCCTATCTTCCGGGGAAAGGGGGTCCGGCCCAGACCGGTTCACATGTGTACCAAAAATAAAATCAACGTCAAGCACCACTGGTACACAGGTATACTATTGCTATGAAATAAGAACCTCGTGGTGTTTAGTAATGACGCATTCGAGACGCCTTACGATTTATTGTTCATATTTCACAAGAATCACTGTTTCGCGGGGAAACTACGCGAGTTCGTGGGGACGAAAGGGTTTTCCTTAATTTCGGTGCTCAAAAGCTTTGTTATGATATGAGTTGACAATACAACAAAACCGGTATAGAATAAATTGAGCAGGTTCCTGGAATTCTTAGATGAAATTGTTTTACCGAAAAATTTCCATTCAAGAACTACATATATCTATCTTGTAAATATCTTATTTCGGTTACTTCTTGTAGACAAGTAGACAAATTATTACGCTTTATTTTTGCTTTGAAATGTCTTGTTTCAAGTTTCGAGTCTTGCTATTGTTGATGAGAGATGAGAGTAGCTAACTTGTTACTTGAATCGTTACCTAAAGTGTCAAAAACGTCACTAATTTAACAAAAGAAGGAGCTATTAAACACCCGACACCTCTTGTGTATGCTTAGAAAGTCACATTTGACATAAGTGTACCTACATTATGACAATTTACAACATATTATAAGATAATTTAAGTAAAATTTTCAGGCGAAAAGGTTACACAAACGAAATTTTTACTAAATACTCTTACTTTGCTCTATTCTGCCTTTATAAGTATCAAATGAAATCAAATTACAAACTATCTAGCTTTAACGTTCAATCCCTAATAAGCCCTACTTCACTTCATAGCATAAAACAAAGTCGCTTTCTCTGTCCCTATATCCCTATGTATGCTTAAATCTTTAAAACTACGCAACGGATTTTGATGCGGGTTTTTTAATAGATAGAGTGATTCAAGAGGAAGGTTTATATGTATAATACACCGACCTAACGCGGGCGTAGCCGCTGGCAAAAGCTTGTTATATAATAAATGCGTCAGTAACTCTGTCTATCAGTCTGTCTGTTATGCTTTCATGCCTAAACCGCTGAACCGATCTTCATGAAATTTGGCAGAGATATAGCCTGGGATATGAAAAAAAACATAGGCTACTTATTTACGCGATAACCGACTTACACGCAGACGGAGCAGCGGGCAAAAGCTAGTATTGAATAAGGTGATTAAAATGAATATGATTTTCAGCGAACTCTGTGTTAACTTAGCACTTAGCACGAACGGTATCGCTTCTTCCTTAGTTTTAAGAGTCTTCAGTTTTTAAAGACGGTGAGCAACTTCCGGAACATCGTTAGGCTAAATTAAATCAGCTCTAGTACTAGCACAGACTACCCGCCTTGAGTCAGGGAAATATTTTTTTTTCCCATGTACGGTCACCAAACTAGACTTATCTCATGAAAAAAATATATATCAGGTGTTGAAAAATTTATGTTTAGAAATTTAAGGAGTTGCTTAAAATGACATTCAAAACATAGTCACGAAAAAGTTATTTATACACAACAATCCGTTTCAAAGATAAGCAATATTTTCCCCACGCAATAATGATTAAATATGCACATGCGCACCGTACCTACACCGTGTAGGCACAGACAGCCGCGCGAGCGAGACGAGCGCGTTGTCAAATACCTACGTAAACAGCTGATTCTAATTTTCCCATGACATTTCTCATACTTTGGACTGGCAATTTATCGAACTTACCTAAAATTAAAATCGTTCTATTTTTATTTTTATTTTTTGCAATAATTATGTTAGTTTTTTGATACCGAGCAAGTACACGAAATTCGGAACATTAACTTTTTAACACCTTATCTAACCGATGTCCCTGGTTACGTCCAGGGACGTCGGATATAGTTGAAGATCAGTAAGAAATCAATGGATGTTTTCGAATAAAATTTAATTTCATTAATAGAAAACAAACAGTTAATTTACCAAATTAAATTTCATTCGGAAACATCCATCGGTCTTTTACTAAACTTTAACTGTATCTGACGTACCTGGTTACTTATCTCTTTTGGTGAGTGTACACTAAGTTAATTTACCGCCATTTCAAGCGATTGTCAAAGAATGACAGTTGTGATTTGAATATAAGGACATTTTAAGTTGTCACTCAATTAGCTAAACGATACATTTCCCAGGCTTCACAATCGGGGAATGATAAAGTTATCTTCCACGAATGTTCCAGTCTTCAGACTACAACTTATAATAAAGTTGCTTCGTACCAGTTGTTGTGTATAAGTTAACCTAAAGCAAGAACATAAAGTTCTGGCCAGGCAAAGCAGTCTGTCTCTTGATTACACATATTGCATGAGAAAACTTAACTTTCTGTCCTAAGGCATTTACAACTTCGAGAAAATGATACCTACTTACAAAAAAACACATTAAGGTTCTCAAGAAAAGGTAAGCCCTCAAAAACATCACGAGCAAAGCGAATCCTCACCACATAACTGATTTATAAAAACTGAGAAAAACGGTCGATAAGTGACAACGCAAAAAAACGTGACAAAAACCTTCAGCGAAAAAATACATAGCGTGAGTGCTAAGTACCGTTTATGTCTCAGCCAAGCGAAAATGAGGCACGAGGATCGTCTTCATTATTGGAGTTCACTTCACACCATTTTATTTATAGCAGAACAGTTCAGTTCCCACAGCACATCGGGAAGGTTTAAATGCCACAAGCTACCCGTTAAGCTAACCAATCACCATTTATTTTAACAGACTTGTATCTATCTCTACGGTTCAATTAACGTGAGCTGCCGGCCGTGTTTGTAGAAAAAAGCAATTATAACAATCTCTAGAGAGAAACGTAGGTAAACACGAAACATATTGCGAAAATATGTTTCAGGGAAGTAGTAGAACGGAGAACGACTAGTGATGTAGCGGTATCGAGGAAGATCGAATGTTTGTACAGATACGCTGACACGGTCAACTGAAACTGCGCAAAACAATCCTGGTTTATTTACTTTTACCTATGATTGACAGTGATGGCCCACTGGTAACCCTTACGGCCACCACTGCTCTGACATCGTGACTTCAAAATGTCATCCAAAATACATTACTAAAACAATCGGCCAAGTGCGAGTCGGACTCGCCCATGACGGGTTCCGTAGCAGCAAGTAAAGCGCGAATTATAATTATTATTTACTTTGGCACCTGTTACAGATTTATTATTAGATAATAATGGTTCACGGTTTATGCATAAGGTTTATGTTTATGAAATTAACTGGTTTTTTTAATTTTTATATTAGAGTTGATTGAATGAAAGGTAAATTACGGTTTACGTTTTATGACGTATTGAAACAAAATTACTTACTAGATCACGTTGAAACCAATTTTCGGTGGAAGTTTACATGGTAATGTACATCATATATTTATTTTAGTTTTAACATTCTCTTATTTTAGAAATTACAGGGACACACACACACACATTTTACCACTATGGAAGTGTCTCTCGCGCAAACTATTCAGTTTAGAAAAAAATGATAGATACCTCAATATCATTTTTGAAGACCTATCCATAGATACCCCACACGTATGGGTTCGATGAAAAAAAAAATTGAGTTTCAGTTCTAAGCATGGGGAACCCCCAAAATTTATTGTTTATTTTTTTCTATTTTTGTGTGAAAATCTTAATGCGGTTCACAGAATACATCTACTTATCAAGTTTCAACAGCATAGTTCGTAGAGTTTCGGAAAAAAGTGGCTGTGACATACAGACGGACAGACAGACAGACAGACATGACGAATCCATAAGGGATCCGTTTTTTGCCATTTGGCTACGGAACCCTAAAAACAAGTAACTGTGGCAAAAAATTGACCAGTTTGTACCCTGGCAAAGGTACAAGGTACCTATTAATTTAACAGATCATAAGGGCCAACTAAGTAAAAAGGGTCTTCTGGAAGAATACTCTAATAACCATAAAGTTCATTGGGCACGAATTCAGCCGAAAGACGTCCACTGCTGGACATTTGCCTCCCCAAAAGGGGGCGTTTTGCCATATTCGCCACGCTTGGCAGGCGGGTTGGCGATCGCAGTATGGTGGCAAAATGCATAGAGAACGCGTCTGACCATTCTCTGGTAAGTCCCTTAGTAGCCTTCTACGAAACCCACGGGAAGAAATGGGATGGTGCTATTCTTTTACGTCCGCCACGACACGGGCACGTACTTCAAGCGAAACCGGAAGCATGTCCTAGATCCAAAAATTCGAAGACATGTGACATCCACCAATCCGCAATTGGTCCGTGTGGTAGATTAGAGCCCACTTCCTTTCGAAGAGAAGAGGCCTGTGTCTCAACAAGATATTATACGTAAAAGTTTTATTGTCTTCATGCAACACTGTCGATCTCACAGGCTGGCAAACAATAGGGGATAAAACATTGATTTACAGTCAGTAATGTCAGTTTAATGGCTATGACATGGCACATTGTTCACCTTTGACGGCTATTTAATAATCACTTACTTGAATAAAATGGTAGATACCTAGATTATAATACACTATGTTTGTTGTTTCATAGGTACTTAACTACTCCTCTTCTTTTCGTGTTGATGGTATACTTTTTTTTAATAGTATTAGCCCATTAGTTGGCCACGTTAATTGCGGCATCACTGGCATTCTTTAGGTCATCCGAAGTGCAGGTGAACGGGCACTTAGGACACTCCAGCAATTAGGGCATGGTCCGATCAGAAGCACTGCACTAGCACTGGGTGTTGGACAGATTAGTAATCCCCACTTTGATAAATTATTTCTGCAGCGGCCTGCTTGGGTACGCAATCGATTGGGAGCTTTCCATATAGGCCACTGCAGATCACGCCCGGGACGCAAATGTTCCTACGAAGGTTTTAAAACTTTTGCTGAAAGTGTCAGTGAAAACTTATGGGCAAACACATTCACAATACTGTTATTTGTTGACTCCTTACATAACTATTAAAAAATAAACGATTCGAAGAAAATAATATAATATACAACCTACAGTTTAAAGAATGCAAAATGCCAAGTTACCGTATCAGCCCATTAAACTTTATATCCTAATTTCTTTTCAATGGCCAGCTGGTAGTTACAACTACAAACATGTTTATGGGTAGACTAGCATACCTCGTCTTTTAAAATTTAGCAAATATTACTTCTACAAGTTTGAATTCCCTTTTAACTTTAGTAAACTGATGTGACTAAAAGTCATCATCTGCCTGTTGGCTTCCAGTCTAACCGGATGCAGCTGAATGCTAGTATTTTACGTGGAATGACTGCCTATCTGACCTCTACAACCCAGTTACTGGGTAACACGATACCCCTTGGTAAGACTGGTAGTCAGACTTTCGATCTTCTGACGACGTGTAATGATTGCCAAAGATCCACGAATCACAACCGAGACCAACGGCTTAACGTGCTTTCCAAGGCACGTACGGGTTTCGGTATGTAAAGATGGTCACGGATCCACGGACCCGCCGCAACAAGCGTAGCTTAACCTGATCGATTGACCCGTGCGGCTGTTATTACTTCGCCACGAGATCCTATCATTCATTGATGACACTAAAAGAGTGATGAATATTGTTGATGGATGAAGAGGCATACGAAGTTCACAGAAAAGATGGATGGATTGTGTGAGTAATGAAAATATACGAAAGAGAATAGTGAATGATAGCGTGACGGTTGACTGGGGAAGGAAGAAAAAGAAGAAAGAAGAAAACGCGTTGCGACGACCCCAACACGCTCAGTATTTCCTGCGCGATGGCCATTATGACACTGAATTTGAAACAAAATTGTCCACTGACTTCGATAGTAAAAAAGACTATTCTGAACAGTACCTACTTTATGATGAGAATAAGCTCGGCTTTGACCAACGTCTGTGGAGGCTTTTGTTAGGCAATTGGATCAAGGGCATAGCTTGTTACCGAGAACGGTTACTAGTCCCGGACAAGATGCGTATCTGATCTACATAATATTATGAAATATCATGTATTATCATGTTATAGAAGGGCAATTGAGGCCTCAAAAGACAACCTATGTTCTATGTTATTGATATTGGTTTCCTCACTTAGTAATTCAGTGGACCACCATCATACGTTGAACATTGAACCCGTGACCCGTGATCCCGATCCACCAATCATTGGGCAATAATATCTAGCGACCGTTAATAGGACCATAGGGTGTTAGATCAATCGGTATCAACCCTAAAAGGGAGCTCTACTGGCTGAAATTAAAACTTAATGCTTATTTATTTAGGAATTAAATAAAACCATTAATATCTATAAGTATCACAATGGAAGGGTTTTCCTGTTGAATATCATAATATAATAAAGGCTTAATATTATCCTCAATTAGCCTAATGTTATTGAAATAAGTAGCTATGGTGAACCCTCTCCAACAGGCTTAGGTAATTTCTAAGTAGGCCTACATAATTTCAACTTAATAAAGTTAAAATAATTTCGAACATCAAGATACTTTGTGGATAACTTGAAATTACTTAAAAATTATCTCGTCAAGACGAAATTGTTCAATAAAATAAAAATTGTGCCGAACACCTAGTAGATGTGAAAGTTCGTTACTATTTTGTACAGAAAATATGCATGAAGAGATGGTTTATTACAACAAATTAAGAAGGCATAATCAAAAACAAGGTGAACCGATGACCTGTGAAGGCCGCAGGAATCCGCTGGATGCGGGAAGCACAGAACCAGTCGAAGTGGTGGAGCTTGGGGGCAGCCTATGTCCAGCAGTGGACGTCTTTCGACTGAAATGATTATGATAATGTTGAATCAGAAACAAAATATTGAAATATTTTTAAGAAAAAAACCATTTCTTTTTTTATAACACAAAAAATAATTTGCGAGGGGGTCGCAGAATTATGAGCGTCTAACGTGGTGGCGCACGCCGCATTAGAAGTTCTACATCAAACAGTCAAAGATCAATTGATAACATAGTTAATAGAAAAGCTCTATAATAATTAATTTAAATATTTAATTTCCAAAATAGGTAGTTTACTTCTTTTAACATCAATAAGGACGAATCCGGAAATTAAACCTTAAGTAGGTACCTACTGAAACTACTAACTTCCAAAGCCTACTCAGAAGAAACAGGACTAAGACACTTTCAATAATCCAAGTCAATTAAGTATTCTAAAATCCAATTGTGTTTATGTTCGCAATACACATAAAACAATAAGTTATTAACGGTGCTTTTGATTACAGAGGGAAGTATACAGGATGAATTTTTAAGGACGAGGCATTCAGATACAGACAGCTAGAAATACGCCATACAGACTGTACCATTTTTCCAAAATCTGTGAGCGCAGGAAAAAGATAAGTACATATTTTTTCTTTTTTTTAATTGGCATCTTGCATGTCAACCTATGAGGTTGTTGGCTGCTTAACTAGACTTGGCTGTAGCTGCCTCAATAAAAAAGGTCTCCTTTCAAGGCTATAAAAACTTAAAATATGCCCTTGCTGCCCCATCTTAAAGACGCACCCTGTATTTACAGACACACAGAGGTCAAACACCTCTTCGTACAATCACTTACAACACTACAATAGCCATAGATTATAGAGGACGTTGAAATTAGAAACGGATATTACAGCGATAAATAAAATTAGAGTAGTACTGCTGGTATACTATAAAGGAATCACTGGGAATGCAAAGAGACCTTTGACGATAGAATTCAAAGGAAACAAATAATTATGTATTTATTGTGGAGCTACGACTGGGTAGCAATAGTCAACCTTGTAATAAAATTGCTTTATCATTTTAAGGTTTAATATCACTTGCAGGTGTTAAACGATTAGGTCTATTTGTCTAAGTGACAGGTAAATTGATTTATGATATACAGATTGAGGTAAATTGAAGCTTTACTAGAGTTGCTACTATCTAGTTGCAACTCTAGTGAAGATTCAATTTATTAGGAACTGTTGTAGTAAACACTGCTAAGGCAATTAAGAGATTGCCTACACTTGTACAATGTAAATGCTGTATTATACAGGTTACAAGGGGAACGCCACCGAATCCAGAACTTAGGTTATATACAACCTAAATGCAAACGGTTACCAATAACCTTTGGCATTAAATTGGTTATTTTGCATCAATTTAAAACGTTTGACACTTCTGTAATGTTTCTACTTATTTTATTTTGGCGGCGCTTTACAAAGGATGTCTAAACCTAAAGTCGCCCCCTGGACTTGGGATTGTTTTTAAATGTGTTTAATCTCAAATACTGGTCAATTTAACTGATCTCACAGCATAGTGTACAAAACATGCTAAAAATTTGGTCAAAATTAGAAAAAATCTAGATTTTTTGATGGTACTGTATCGAGAATCACTAGCCCTATCATCTGTCTTCGCTTTCGGAAGCGTTTCCCTTACACCCTGTATGGGGTTCTCAATATATTTAATCATCGCCCACCTACGCTTTTACTTCGTTCTCTTAGAGGTCTTTCAGATTTTTTTTGCTTTTCCTCTGTTCTGGCCTTTTAACATCACCTACGAATTTTTTCGTCGGTTAGACAAAAAAAATCAGCTGTTTCATAGAAAAGTGCAATTCCTACGCGGTCAAAATATTTGGAACAGCTGATATTTTTTTTTTTTTTGTATAACCGACGAAAAATTTCTGCGTTGGGTCTAGAATGATATGCTGAATTTATGGTTACAGTTTGCGGACTGGTTAAAAATATACCCTGTATAATATTAGTATTGAGATATAGATTTGCCCGAGTGGTCATAATTCAAATGTCTGTAGTAGTTGTCACAGGCAGTCACGTGTTTGTTTTCGGATTACTCAATTAAGTTTCAGAGGTCCCAACGCGACGTAAGGAAAACAGTCGCTGTTAATAAACATGAATGTGCCTTGCAAAAGTTATAGTTTAAGTAAGTAAGTAATTAGCACCCAGATAATGTCATACATTAACGTATGACATTATTTGGGTGCTAATTCTCTCTACGCGAGGTTTTGCAGGGCTGTGAACGATTACAGTGATCGGATCGACCTTCATTTTGACAGTTTAGGCAGATTAAAAACCAGCTTCTATAATCTCCCCGAACATTGAGTTTCTTGGGCCTGCGTTATCTCTTATCTCACTCTCTCATTTTAGACTACATATTACATACTTATTTTTTGTATTACCCAGTTTTGTTAACTTTACTTTTTTTTGGTTTTGTTTTATATTTATTTTAATTTAGTTTCATTTATTTATTAAGTTCTATTCAGTGCAACTTTGTATTTATTTATTTATTTATATTTATAAAATAATAATTTTAATTTTAATTTTTTTTTTTTTTTTTTTTTTTTTTTTTTTTTTTTTTTTTTTTTTTTTTTTTTTTTTTTTTTTTTGTATTACAGTTTTTGTTTATATTTTTTTTGGAAGTTACAACTACGTTTTGTGTGCATGCAGAGTTTACCTATAAGTGATTGTTATACTTTATTTTGATTTTTTGTTTTTGTTTCATTTATTTTTTTTATTTATTATTTATACCAGTGTATACAGTTGTTGGTGAACCAAAAAAATAAATAAAACATTACCAATGTCTTATTCAAGACTCAAGCTGCCTAATCTTTGACTAACTATTTTGGGGTTGGCTTCAAGCCTTGTCGAATTCAGCTGAATACTAGTATTATTTTACACGGAGCGACTGCCTATCTGGTCACAGCCCAGTTACTGCGTAACATGACACTCTTGTTGTCAGACTTTTGGGGGTTCTGTAGGCGGTGATTTGTAGATCTTTTACAGTCGTTACACGGAGGTACCGTGTAACGACTGTAAAAGATCTACAAATCACCGCCGGGACCAACGGCTTAGCATGCTTTTCGAGGCACGCAGGGGTCTCGATATATGTAATGAATCCACCCATCCACTAACCGACCGTGGCAGGCGTAACTTAACGAACTATCTATGATCGTTTTTTGTCGGTACATAGCGTAAAATCGGGTCACCAACAGAGTGTTAAGAACTTGTGATTTTTGAACTGGAAACCAACTCCAACTTAGTTTGAAATAAACTAATCTGATAAATAAACTAATCTGATAAATCGTCCTGGACAGTTCGAATTTGGAAACTGTAGAAATCGGTGCCAGAATCCTGAAAGTCTGGCAACCGGCATCCAACGGGATATCTGTAACTCAAACAGTAACTTGGTTACTAACCAAATTACACTCGTACTGTGTAAAAACCGCATTTATTCCAACCAGTGGACAAATTGCGTTACACACTATCAGTAGGAATGGCTTTCATATTGACAGTTCAACATATATTCATTGCGTTATTTACGTTATTGAGCTGACCCATTAGTCGACTTACAAAGCAATGAATTGGCAATATCCTTCGAAATGATTTCGACTCTGATTGATAGTGTGTTACGCATTTGGGGTGCTGAAGCCAATTCTAACATAGCGGAAAAACCGGCCAAGTGCGAGTTGGACTCGCGCACCGAGGGTTCCGTACAAACCTCTAGGCATATAAGCAAAAGTTATGAATTTCAATTTCATACCTCTACGCGTTCGTGAGAAAACGGGTAGTAAGTTTAAAAAAATATGTCCCACACATTCCAACTGCAATACATTTGCAGTTGGAATGTGTGGGAGAACACATTTTTTTTATTATCAATATTGAGTGATTCACAATGTTATTTTAATATCATGGACTCCTTATAGGTTTTCTCATAATATATGAGTAGAAAACTAATTTTCGTATTTTTTTCAAGATTTGAGGTTCAGTAGTTTCAGAGATAAGGAGGGGAATGGTCAAGTTTCGCCTATTTAGAAACCTTTTAAAATTACAAAAAAATAATTGAGATTCTCACAACAAGCCCTTTCATTTGATATGTCACACGATGCAGTTTGCAATTATTTTTAATTTTCCATCTTCCCCCCCAAAAGTGTCCCCCATATAAAAATTTCGTCTATTCACGTCACACCTCTGCGTTTGGGTCACAGAAATTGATATGTGTACCAAATTTCAACTTAATCGGTCGTGTAGATTCGGAGATAATTGACTGTGACAAACGGACAAACGGACACACGAGTGATCCTATAAGGGTTCCGTTTTTTCCTTTTGAGGCACGGGACCCTAAAAAGCTTCGCATCAGATGATGATTCAATGTAACTTGTAACACCTCAAGCATATGACTATAGTGCATTCGAATGGCCTGATTTATTCATGCATTATGTATGTATGCACAATTGCACATGAATTATAATTACCGGAATCAGAGTGTTGTCATTGACATTTCCAGCAGATAGAAATGTCACTAAATTTCATATTCATCATTATTATTACGTGTACATGAATTTTGTTTCATCGTTATCTTAATTTACAAACATTTCCTGGGTGGGCCTTGAAAAATAGAACGATATCAAGTGAAGAACTCATTGATTGAATGAAAGTACATCACTGAAAAAAGGGTTCGTGGGAATCCTTGACTGCCGCCTAAAATTGAAGTTGATGCTAAAAAAAATAGGAAACAAATATATCTATCGATACTTCTTATTGAAATAGACCTCTTTGCATTAAATTAAGTATTCAAAATTTCTTATTTGAACGGTCCTTCGTTTATATTATACTTTGGTCTTTTTTTCTCCAAGACAGCTAAGAGGTGTCTCCCGAATTTGGAAGTTTTTGTTAGGTGTGGTCTAGTCAAATTTGGGAACCACTGATTTAGGCAATAGGTGTTGGTACTGATTAAGTGCCAAAAAAGAGTCAATAGAAATTTTCTTAATCATTGTTTTTGTTAGGTGGCTGGCAGCATCTGGATGAGAGTTGCTGAGAATCAAGCTGAATGGCATGGTGGGGCCTAGGTCCTGCAGTGTTGCTGTAGCAAAAGGCGGTCCGGACTCCTCACAATTCTAACCTTATTTTGAGTACAAAACTAACATCCCTAGCAAATAAAAAAATAAGTACACAACACAAAACTACATGTAAGGGATAAAATAAAGCTTATAAATAAATAAATAAAAAAAATGACCAGCAGTGGACTGTTTTAGGCAGATGATGTTGAAGATAATTTACTATAGTCCTATGACGAACATTAAAAAAATGGGGTTGGCAACTGTCAAAGTGGCGCTGTCATAGCTAGTTCCCAAAACAAATAGATAATGTATTGAAGTGAGACGATTTTGATATTTAATTACAAAATGACGCGTTGCTGTGTTGCGAAATGTTCGGAAATTGGAGTGCATCACTTTCCGAAAGACGCAAAAATTCGCTGGTTATGGTTAAAAGCAATTAAGCGTCAGAATTTAATCCCTACCAACAGTTCGAGGTTATGTCGAAAACATTTTACAGAAAATGATTATGAAAAAGTGGGCAAATACACAGGTAAAAGTTATAATTTTCTTTTGTTAATATATCCTGACATTTCATATTATCAGCTGTAATGTATATAATATGAAAAATGACTCTTCTTCGTCAACACATTCAGGACGGCCGAAATTAAAAATTTTGTCGTACACATCCAGTCTGAAAGTAGGTAATGAAGCGTTATTTACATTTTCTCATAAACATAACCTTAATTTACACCCTATTTACGAAAAAATCACAAGAATAATGCAAGGAAGTGGAAGTGTTACAGTGGTTTCTCTTACCTTTCAACGAGGTCTTCCTTTTTACCTCGTACAGAAGCACCACGTTCTTTCAGTTTAGCCTTCAGTTCGGCTACTCGCCACGTAGAATACATGATATTTCATACGCTGTCTTATTATTTTCATTCAATCCACATAAAAAATAATTTCGAGATCGCAACCAATTATATTTGACAAGGGACCGAGCTATGCGAGCGCCATCTACAATTAGCTTTCACCGGCCAACCCCATTGTACACCTCACCACAAGACATAGACAACTTTATCGTGCCGACATCGGCTATGTCATAGAGAAATTTTGCAAGTAAAGTATCGAAATCATGGTTAATGTTTGTGGCTTGGTGACACGAACATAATTTTTCATGAAATACGTCGGGTTATGTGAAAAAATAACTTTCTAAAAACACGTAACGACAAACTTACGTAGATTCAAATATCAGTGCCAGTGTTAGGTGTAGGTATTGATAAGTTACTTTCCGCAATACATAATCATCTAATTATGCTAGATGCAGATCGTCTACTCTAATAAATAAAAATGGTAACAATAATTACAAGTTTCCGTATATGTAGCAATAGCTGGAATCAGCCGCCATCCACATTAATTATGCACATATTTGTCACGTTTCGAAATCACCGTTCAAGATCTCGTGATGATAGATATTTATTAGAATTCGAAGTCTGTTTAATTTTAGAAATCAGATGGATTTTTGACCTCTAAAATATCAAGGATCATTGTACTCATAAATAATGGAAGTCGATCTTACTACTTACATAACTGCTAGGCAACAGATTGTAGTTAACAGGTTATGTCAAAATAAACAATGATTTATGAGATTTTAATACGCCCACAATCTGTCTATTCGCTCCTTTGATTCCCTCTGACAACTACTAACTTCCGCCATGCAACAAGCTGCCAAGAATATAAAAGAAGTGTGGGGACTATTATCATCATCATCTGACTAGCCTTTTCATTTTTCTTTTGGTAAGACTGGTTGTCAGACTTTCAGGCTTCTGAAGACCCGTAACGACTGTCAAAGATCCACAAATGACAGCCGGGACCACCGGGTTAAGGTACTTTCCGAGGCACTAAGAGGTCTTGGTATGTAAAGGTGGTCACCCATCCACGGACCTATGTCAGATCGACCCGAGCAGCTATTATTACTTAGCCACAAGCCCCTCTCGGTAACTATACAAAACAAAAATATAAAATCAAAGCGGAATCTATCAAAAAAGTTAATTAACATAAAGCAGTAAAAGGGAAGCCATCAAAATTAAAAGCACAAAAGAAAAAAATTAATGACCAACCAGCGCCCCCTGCTGGGAGAGAGAGGTCGTTTCTGGCAATTCATAATATTTACGTGACTTTATTAACATTTAACATTCCTGCACTTTTTCTCCGCAGTCTCAGACATCTATCTTTTACATTATTTTAGGGAGATGAAGATTATTCACATCGCGACATCAATTTGTCTTTTACTAAGTGGGTCAGGATCGCTTTCCGGAAATCAAAAAACATCTTAGAATGACAAATATGTCATAATTATTCTCCAGCTTTTACTTATAGGTTTTCTAGATCTTCATGAAAATACGTAGTTATCTATGTTTGTGATAAAACAATGCAGTGAGAGTAATTTAATGACAGTAAACAGCACCATCATTGATTGATGGTATCAACATCTATCATGAATAATTTCAATCAGAATAAATATTTGTTTTTTGCTATATTGTAGTGTACCTAAAAATTTAGAGTCCCACAGTATAATTGCGTAACACAATCAGAATCCCTTTTTAACCGAATTAAAAAAAACGGCGGAAGTTCTCAATTTGTTTTTATTTTTGTTACATTACTTAGTACTCTGTCATTCATAAACCGGTTTGAAAACAATATTTTGTTTGAAAGAGTACACTTATAGAGTGGTCCCATATAAACGTGAAGTTCTGATTAGTGCTTTTTGAGTGAGCTTCAAATAATACGTATTTTTAAGTTTATGATGTTATAATAGCTGCCTGTCACTGGTTTTACTTAGCAAGTGAAGTATACGACGTTGCTATCACAACTAAAAACTGAAAAAATACTACAAAGCGAAAAATAGGTAACTTTAATTTCGGAAGTCGGTGGCAATAAAACGAAAATACAATACCAAAGACACCGACTTCCGAAATCTAAGTTATTTTTAACCCTGTAGGTAGTGTTTTTTTGGAAGTCGGTTGTTTTTATTATGGCAATTCAGCAATATTCACTGCTTTATTTACGTTGTCAAGCAAAACACAAGAATGTCAAAATGTATGAATGAAAGCGTAACATTCAACAGCTCATTCATAATCATAATTATGAATGAGCTACGCTTACGGATGAATGAATGAGTTACGCAAGTTTACATTCTAGAAATCTAGACCACTTAAGCTTGAATGAATAAAATTATTATTAAAAAACAGTGTTTCATGATAATTATATAATGTCTATATTGGAAGTGGTTGCTTTCTAACTTTTAATAACCATTAAAATGTCATGCATTATGGAAATGTACGATTATAGATATTTATCTAAACTCCACCATATCTCATTAACTTGCAGTAAGCAATTCAGTAGGAAGATGTTATAACCATGATCACGGTGTTTGCCAAGCGGATTGCAGATTGGAATACAATGGATATAGACGAATAGTTGTAGAAGATATGCATCCTTGTCCAGAATCGGTATTATTAAACAATTTATTTTTAGAGCCATTCATAAGACATTTGTCAGAAACGATGCTGCCTTAGCTTTCTAACTTAAAAAAAGCATTTCAATAGATAGGTTATCAAGTTCTTAGTTATTCAGGATTTTATAAATAAAAACTAAAAACAATGGTCCTCGTGAAACTGAGTGCAACTGTGTCCATTGGACTTCCGCTTTAAGTTTATCTAAGCCTGAGTGATAACTACCTAATTGTGCTTTTCGCAAAAAAAAATACCAAAATACCATTTCATAGATGTATTATCAATTCAAAATTCGTTTTGAGTTACGTCATGCGTCCTTACTAGGGCGTCAGCTATTGGATTGTTTTAGAATTAAAAACTTTTGTGGATTCGGGCAATATTTCACGTATGGCGGTAGCTAGTGATGAACGCTGGCGAATAACAGATTAATATTCATGACGTTCAGGAACGCATCCGATACCTTCTACTTTTAAAGCAACATTGTGCAATAAAGCTCGGTTCATATAAACAAAGACGATCCGTTTTGCTTACCAATATGGTAGCATTTTTTCTTGCCAGCCTGAGCATATAAATAGATTCGTTAGCTAATTTTACCTGTGATACCTACCACCATATAGGAGGGTCTACTATGCAAAACTATGAGGTCTTTGCTCCATTATTAGTAAAGATACAAGTGTCTTAATTTTAACCAATAATGGTCCGTAAATTATAGGAATCGACCATAAGTCCGTAACATCACTTTCGAAAATATCTTTTGAATATCGAATATCAAATGAATTTGACAGATTATGAAGAGTAAACCTAAATGAAGAGCGAACAATTTCATCGTTGCCCTGTTGTAAGTTATAATCTCGACCGGCTTATAACTAACAGGCTTAAAATCCACATTAATATGCGAGACCTCTGTATTAAATGAAATAAGTAATAATAAAGCCCGGGGTCTTCCCTTGGATTTATTTGATTACTTGCTTGTTATTGGCTTATTATATTGGGTACTTAAATAAGTAAGAGATTTAAAAGTCAAGTGACAATTTGAATTTGGTTTCAACAACAGGCGCTGATTTTGTCTGATTTGTAATTCATTTAAATTCCGTACGTCTGTGTTTGGACAATGCTGATTGCAACTGTCAAACTTGCAAACCACAGAAGCTAAATCAGAATTTTATTCGACTACATATGTGGTACAAACAATGATAACTATCAGCAGGAAATGTTATCAAAAAATGGACAGGTCTCAAAATCTAAATGGAAATATTATATAATACTAGCTGACCCAGCAAACGTTGTTTTGCCTTATAAATTATTTAGGGGTAGACTACCCCTAACATTTAGGGGGATGAAAAATAGATGTTGGCCGATTCTCATAGATACCGGATAAGCACAAAAAATTTCATCAAAATCGGTCAAGCCGTTTCGGAGGAGTACGGCAACGAAAACTGTGACACGAGAATTTTATATATTAGATAGAAAATTTAGAAGAAATTTATATACATACCCGTAACGACTGTCAAAGTCGGTACGGGTCGTCAGAAGCCCAAAATTCTGACAACCAGTCTTACTAAAGGGTATCGTATTACCCAGTAACTGGTCTTTGGAAGTCAGCCTAGCAATCGCTCCATGTAAATTACTAATAAGTACCTACTCAGCTGCGTTGGCTTAGACTGGAAGCCGATCCCAAAATAGTTGGGAAAAGGCTTGGCAGATGAGACGATAAGGCAATATAATGAAACCACGACGCTCTCCTGATAAATACAGTTTTCACTAACTACTATTTCAAAAGTATAAATTCTATCTGAAGCATGTATCCCTACTTTATCATATAGGGGTATACGTACTTAATACCTACGTAACTTACAAGTGTAAAAGTTCGTACTTGACCGTGTTAACATGAATTACTTTAGCCTCGTGGATCACTTACGTGCGGACTTTACGAACCTTAGGTAAGCCTTTACAAAGCTTTATATACGCACGTCCATGATGTGGCTTGAACTTACTCAAGTTATTAGAAGCCAGACAATGAAGATAGGGAAATACTCCAGACTCGCTTTACATTTTATATCAAAGAATCAAAGGGTTTTCAAAAATACAGTTTTAAGAATTCCATCTATTTTAATCGAGAACATGATTAACATACGTGATAAGGTTTTAAAATTTAATCTCTTATTCTTGGAATTGATGTTACAAAAGTAGCTTTTGTAATAAGGTACGAATTTAGTAATGTACAGAACATAATATCCCCCATCTCCTCTGGGGGCCTAACTCCGAACAAGCTCCAATTAGGTACCCACTGTACCCAGATTGCGTCCCTGCGTGAATTACGAATATTGTCCGCAATGTTGGCAACCCAGTCGGCGTAACATGTTGGTCATACTGCGCACTTGTTACTCACACTAAAAAAACAGTGTGATAACTTAAAAAAAATACGCACACAATAGTTTCGTATTATAATTTCTGGTTACTTGCTTGAGGAAAACTCCAAGATAATTATCAAACCCTCAAAAAATATATTTTTATTTCGGAAAATTATCTTTTTATTTCAGAACTAAGACAATAAAAATATAATTTGCTCATAAAACGTCAAAAAACATAACATCTCATGTTTTATTGTAAAGTCATTGGATACAATTAGGTAGGTAGTTTTTTGATTCTCGCACAAGCAGAAAAGCTAAAACTGGATTCTAAATTTATTAAAAATAACCCACACATTCTGGTCGGTGCGGTTTTACCAGTCGTACAGAAAGTTTCTTGGCATGCATTTAATATTAAAGATTATGACAAAAAGATGTACGTTTTTATTTGTCCTCGAAATTAATATGCTGACTGTGATAGACAACACATATTCTAAGAACTTAAAGTGGGTATCTCAAACAATATAATAACAGCAAACAGTCTATTCTGTGAAAACTGTCTCTCCTGTATCCGAAGTAAAACAACAGTATTGACATTGACGACTTACAACTAGATAGTAACATTAATACCCAAGTAATCTAAATATAAATCTATTTTTCTTTCTTTCTTTCTTTCTTTCTTTCAGGTATACAGTAATATTTCATAAAAATAAATTGATTTGTAATTAATATGTAGGGCACTACGGTTCATGAGCGAGTTTTTACTATGTAATAGACATACTGGAACATTTTTTTAAATATGCAGTACATATACGCTGCCAGTCTTCTGGGCACGTGACCTGATGACAGCGATGCGGACGAATATTTCGACGCCGAAGTGTCCTTTTGTTTTTGTATTTATTTGTCTATTTAGTTAGTAATTTAATTCATATTCAGAATAAATATTAAGCAATACAGAACGTTTGAAGTCATCTTAATCTAAAAATATTATAAACTAGCTTTTGCCCGCGGCTTCGCCCGCGTGGAGTTCGGAAATTATCCCACCGGAACATAGTACAGGGATGAAAAGTATCCTATGTGTTAATCAAGGTTATAATCTATCTGTGAGCCAAATTTCATCCAAATCCGTTCAGCCGTTGTTGCGTGATTGAGTAACAAACATACAAACTTTCACATTTATAATATTATTAGTGTGACTAAAGTCGCTTTTCGTGCCCATCTGTGTGCCCGCGTTGTTCTTCTAAACAACGCAACGGATTTCGATGCGGTTTTCACCATCATTTAGAGAATTAATTCGTGAAGGTTTATCTCTACATTCCATTACAATTTAACCTATAAATAATAAACAAATCTTAATGTTTTGTCAAGTCATAAAAACCGTGCTAAACATGGGTATCGCTAGTACAGATATAATTAGCAGAGCCCTCCAAGTTTTTGCAGTGCGTATCATTACCCAGACAACATCACCTCTCGTTGTTCTCATCGTTAATATAACTTTGAAAAAGTTTAATGACCTTAAGAATATCCTATGTTCTTGGCACTACGGGTGTTTTTTGCTGGTCATTATCTTTTTTGCTTTGGCCAAAAACTTATATCCTAGCTAAATGCTTTATATTTTATATACCGGTCTTGGCCGGTTATACGGCTATATGGCTAACCTTCATAATTGACTTGATCCATGCCACTCAGAAGCTGACATATGTTAAGAAGGTAATAACTTAACACTTCAACTTGAATTGAATACATATGGTACTTAATGAACTCTGCGCTAATGTGTAGTTGGCACGCAATAATGGTTTGTGTAGCAATTCGTCTAAATATTAGGTTTTGGAATAAAGTAATAGCATAAGTTCGATTTTCTATTCTCCGTTGATCTAGTACTAGGTTTTGCCAGCGGCTTTGCCCGCGTGGATGTCGGTGTATTATATACATATAAACCTTCCTATTGAATCACTCTATCTATTGATGAAAACCGCGTAACAATCCGTTGCGTAGTTTAAAAGATCTGAGCGTACAGACACGAAAGGCGACTTTGTTTTATACTATGTAAAGAAGAAAATAAAAAAATCTTAACTATACTGCATACAATTCAAAACGTGCTAATTGCCTGATACGTGTTTTTGGAGTTGTCGATTCGCTCACATATTAAATAACGTCGTGAGTATCGCCAACAGAAAAAAAAGTGAATTCGTGCCAATCGACTAATAAGCCGAATATTTATTTGAGCCTACATCACTTCAAGCGTATGTTTACCTAACGTTACCCTAGGTAAGGTATTTGAAATCTGAGTGAAATAATCACCGGAATTATTCATTGAATTTATAATTTAGAAAAGCTTTTTTAGGATGAATTAGATGAGTTTTCCACGAAGTTACAGGCTAATTGATTAAATAGACCGAACAGTATAGCGTTGTTTATCATAAAAAGATTAAATATGTATGTATTTTAAGTACGTAGGCAATTAGGCATGTTATTTTGAGAGCGGCTTCAAAATTCTCAGTAACTTAACATAACATGAAAATACGTGTTATATTTTAACATCATAACGTACTTTACTTACCTACTTCGATGAAAACACTTATTTTTCTTAAACTTACGAAATTCAGAAGGCTAAAAGGCTTTGTACTGTCAAAGACAAAGACATCAAAAAAAAGCTACTGAGTGATAAGCGTGCGAGTACTAATACACTAAAAGTACTAAAATAGATAAACCTTCACTATTATTATGAAAGCTTTCCTTCTGCTTTTTTTTAGTTACCCTTTTTTACGATTACTAGCTGCACCCCGCGGTTTCACCCGCATAAGTCTCGATCTCGTGGGAATATCGGAAAAAGTATTTTATGTCCTAATCCAGGTTATAGACTACCCATGTGCCAAATTTCATCCAAATCTATTCAGCCGTTTTAGCGTGAAAGCGTAACAAACAAATATACCAAAAATCTAATATTTTCTCTTTGTAATATTCATTTAGATTGCGTTAGTTTGTTAACATAGACAAATCTCACATATACTATCACGTAAAACCCACAACTTGGTGTATACCTGGACCACATAAATATTTATTGCGTTCCAGGGGAAACGAACTCGAAACATAGATTACTAGTTCATTTACTCTACGTTCGTATTCGTCGTTTTATATCATGTACAGTATTTATATCTCACGAAGCAACGCGCGTTTTACTTGTGGTAACTAAGTTCTTGTACTAATACGGTGTGAATGTATCCATGAACCCCCATATTTATAAACGTTATGCAACGTTTTAAGTTTTATAAATTAAGTAATGATTAGCGTCTGTTTAACCATACATTTTTGACGTTTTAACATATCTTAACTTTAAGTAACGTTTATCCCTATGAGGGGAAGACGTGTAGCGTCAGCACGTAACACACACACACGCAAACACTTCCGACTGCGCCACTGTCTCGGATAGTACCGAAAGCTCCTGCGCTCACACACACACATCCACAGATAGTTTGTACACTTGGTTACCACAAGTAAAGTGCGCGTCGCTTCGTGAGATAAAAATACTGTAAAGTAAGAAGCTGTATGAATAACCGCCTATTAATGTAACAATTTTAATTTACCTTCTATTCTATCATAGACAACAATGAATGAGTTAAATACACCAGTGAATAAAAAACCGATAAAAACAATAGTCTACAAATACATTGTTTTAAAACGGTGCTCTTAAAGCCGATGACTATAATCCCAACAAACGGCCATAATATAGTTTACGAGGGAAAATAAATAAATTCAATTGGTGATTTAAATGGAATCTTGTGCTGTTCAACACTCTTTACTGTAGACCTCGATTCAATTAATGTAATTGTTTTACCGATTGTGTACAGTGTTCACGGAGTATTTATGTTCTTGGTTCTTAGTCCTTACAAAATATACCTGAACAAGCCTCATGCACGACTGAATTTTGGCCTCAGTGTCTCCAAGCCAAGTACGCAGAACCATGAAAACAGCTCAAGATTTTCAACTTCCTAGCGTATAAATTTTTCATCGATTATCAACAAAAAAAACAGCTATTTTATAGAAAAATGCAATACATAAGCTGTCAAAATTTGAAACAGCATTTTATTTTTCTTAATAACCGACGAAAAATGTCCTCTCAGGGGGGTTCAGAGTCAGGTCCTGAATCCCTGGTAACAGGTTGCACATTAATGTCCCTGCCAGCCTGGATATTACATTACTGACAAGTGTGAGCGAAAACACAGGTGCACAGGTACACAGGTGTGGACGGCAATCCGACACTACAGACGGGGGGGGGGTCAGGTACCAGACCAACTGCTTTATGTGCTTTCTGAGGTGGGGGTTCAAACCACCAATTTCCATACTCTGGGCTGCCGATGAAAAATTCTTAACGGAAAAACCTAATAACACTTTGCCCGACCTGAGAAACGAACCTAGGACCAACACTCGGGCTTACGGGGCAATTTCACCAGAACAAAGTTCGGTCCACAGGTATTAATAGCTATAATTACCACGCTTGGTAAACACATGATTGCGAATTGTCTCAAATTCTGCGCATAAGTCGGCGTTCCCACGGACGTAACAAAATAGCGACAAGATTTAGCACTAGATTTTCCACTGTCGGTGTTCAACAGAATGCATCTCAGCGCGTCAAAAATCGAACAGTGTATTTTACTGTTCGGTTTTCAAGTCTCGGCGCTAGCGATTTTATTACGTCCGTGTGTACGTCGACTAACTCTACACGAGGCATCGCACTTAAACTGGCCCATAAAAATATTTAACTTTGTTTACTTGAAACCAATCTCGCCTCCGATTTGGATTGAATAACAATAACTGAATCAGCAGCGTATTTCCCGCTCAATTTATATTAGTTAAATCAGGGTAATGGCGTATTTGGCAGAAGGGAAGCTTCCGCTTTCTGTGTGGTCACGGATCCAATTCCCACATCGGCTTAACTACTTGCATGCCAAATGCGGTATACGCGGTCTTACTTAGACTGTTAGAAACAGATTTATGGGCTACTGGATGTGGCCGAAATGTTCTCATTTACTTCTCCGCTAAATTCAAAGTAAACGCAAATAAATAGATTAATTGAACACCAGTCTAGCTAATATAAAAAGGCAGTGAAAACCAGTGAAAATAAATTCAGCCCGATCTAGCGTGTGCCTTGCTGCCCTCTACCAACGATGCCCTAAGCCGAGGTCCGTACTCCAGAGGGGGTGCCCTTAGCGATCAGTCGCTATAGTTTTAAGTTTAGAAGCCCTGGCTGGAAGCCTTAATTAATTAAGGTTACCACAGGCAAGTCCGGTTAACCCGCTGACAACCTCTTTGGTTGACCAACGAGATGCCATTCCAAAAAAAAAAAAGTGAAAATAAGTGCATAGTTAGGGATTGCGACAGACTGAATGTATCATTCGTTATTGGACAGCACATTCCAAAGTAAGGGTTGTTCTATTCTTAGACAGCGTCCATAAGACTCAGACGTCAGTGGACACGCGGCCACAAATAACTTTATAGCCTTTTTATAGACTTTTTAAGGGTAACACTAGTAGTAGAAAGGTGTGTTTCACGACACCTGTCTGCTCCCATACAGTGCCATCAATTTCGTTAGCATTTATTATTTGGAGTAAGAATTCTAGTTTTTTGAACTATATAGTTTAGATTGTTTACTTCGAAAGTAATTTTAACTACGGTTTCATAAAGTTTTCCATCCATTCCATTCCATTTTTCAGGCGATGAATATATTCAAATTCAACATTCAAAAAATGGGTAAACAATATCCAGATTTTTTATATTCATGTAATAATTGTATATCAAATTCTTGGTATCACTATATTTTAAAACCTTTCGGCATGCAAACTACATAAAAGAAAATACACAAAGAAATGAAAATCACTAGCACTTGTTTAAAAAGAAATCTCACAGTTTATCCTGCAAATATACATATACACTGTTATATGCAATATATTTTATTTCTTACTTATTCCATATTGACTCGTAAAATATCTATTATAAGGTTTTAATTACAGGTGCTTATCTCGGTGCAGAGCAAATCACAACAATCAACCGTTTCAAATAGGTTACAGTGACGCAGCGTATGAAACTCTCGGGTATTGTTAGTTCCTCTATAAACTGCAGACTATGGAATAACGTCCATAAGTACCTGCAGGTATTATTAGTATTAGTTTTGTATAAGCTGGCACTGTGAAATGCCTAGTTGGAGTATACATACAGGATGAAAAAATCAGCTGTTCCATACATTTTTACCGCGTAGGTATTGCACTTTTCTATGGAACAGCTGATTTTTTTTGTAGCCCCGACGAAAAATTTTTGCGTCGGGAGGTCTAGAATGATATGCTAAATTCATCATGGTTACAGTTTGCGCACTGGTTAAAAACTTATCCTGTATGCTGTGGGAACGGAAATGTGAGGAATTATAGGACGGTTGGCAGAGGCCACCAACATTTACATATTTATTTACATACCTTCGCCACCATTATAGTGTCCCAATTTGGTAGTGTAGTTAATTAACCATTCATGCAATAATTTACAACATATATTCATACTGCATAAGGGCTTGTGGCTAAGTAATAACAGCCGCATGGGTTGATCGATCACGTTAAGCTACGCTTGCCGCGGTTTGTCCGTGGATGGGTCCTTCATACCAAGACCCCTCCGTGCCTCGCAAAGCACGTAAAACCGTTGCTCCCGGCTGTCATTCGTGGACCTTTGACAGTCATTACGGGTCGTAAGAAACCCGAAAGTTTAACAACTACTCTTACCAAGGCGTATCGTGGTACCCAGTAACTGGGTTGTGGAGGTCAGATCGGCAGTTGCTCCATGTAAAATACTAACAATAATAATTAGCTGCATCCGGTTAGACTGGAAGCCGACCCCAACATAGCTGGAAAAAGGCTAGGCAGATTATCTATGTTGCATAAGATTTACAAATTAAAAACATAACACGTGTTACCCTTGGGAACTCGCTCAGTGAACATGAGAAAAGATCTATTCTGTCGGCAACCTTTAGTGTCAAAAAAACACACTGTTTGAATCGTATATTTGAATATTCTAGTCAAATCTAGATTCTACAAATTAAAAACTGGTCTTCGAAAATAAAACTTTACTGGAGACAAACCAAGATTTCCGTGCATTTCCTTATAAGTTAGCTACCCGAAAACAGTACAGACATTTGGAAGTGTAGATACCTACTAGTTCCGAGATTTATTAAATCCTTATATCTATTATATGCAATAGGAAGAATCCAATAAAATTCAAGGATACAGCCTCTGGGACACAATATGTACATATTTACACACACCTACAACATGGATATTTCGGTACCAACAAAATGTGTTTGTCGTTAGGTTCAAGTGGATTGTACCTACACACAGCTGTTTATGTAAGTACTGTCTTACTTTTATCTACTAATAAATTACATCAACCATCAATAAACTCAGCCTATCGCAGCCCACTGCTGAACATATGCTTGTCCCAGGCACCTTTTGAAATCCAACTAGCTGGACCCTGGATCTACGTCACTCCGGTTCTTTTTCGGATGGCGAAACAAAGAAAGTACATGATTTAAAAAAAATCACACTATTATGTACAGGTCAGATTAAAAGCCCACCAAATCATAAGGGAAGCTACGACTATTCATGGGGTACCCTTTCGGTAATTCGATAGGTAGATCACATCCCACTGCATTAATTATTTAGCTTTAAAGTAGGATAGTACAACTATTTTATTAATGTCCCTCGGGAATCATCGCATTTCCGAATACAAACGAGCTTTCCTCACATTTTTAAAATAAATTACATACTCTCTGTATTAATAACTCTATATACTTCCAAGTCGATTGAGAGCGTCTGGTCAGTACCAAGTGCAAAGGGCCACTGATAGAAATCCCACGACTGACGTAACACGAAGTTTGCCGAGGGACATTAAGAAAATATTTGTACCTACTGTAATTTAGTTTGGCAACCAACGATACCAAGAAAAAATTTATACTTTGTTACCAGCGATATAATAACAATCGATAGCAGTATAAAATTAATTCAGTATGTTCGGTCTATCAGACCTCCGATCGAACCAAAGAACGAATGAATGAATTAAGATCGATGGAACGGATATGCGACGTGGACATACAGCGTGCGAAATTGAAATTTCAAAGCGATATGAAAATCTGATCAGCGGAATGTTTATTGTTTTTACGATTGGGGTTTTCATTTTGAACAATGCAAGTTGCCAAGCGTAATGAAATACCTGACTTGGTTTACGGCCCGTGAAAACTGCCAACTATATTCCGTGAGTAAAGTTATGAACTGACTCAGCAGAAAGCAAAAATTTCAGGCAGCTAAAACTTTTTAACTAAAAACCTCTTTTTGATTTAAAAAAAAACCTTAACTCGTTGCCATAGTATACCTACCTACAAGTAAGACGTGATGATGTTCGCACGACCTAATAATTACCTAATCAATTTAGTGTTAGTAGTCTACAAAGTGCTTGTAATTTAGCAAGTTTTAACGAAAATTAATTAATAGAACCCTTTTTAGTAAACAATCAACCTATCAGTCAACTATAGTTTGGCCCAAATACTGAAGCTGTTGCAATTAAAATAATAATATAAATAGGGCATGGAATTAGTAGGTACTCTATAGATAGGGTATCACACACAACCTTCAAAGTTCACTCGAAGGATTCGTAGTTCGACTAAATTCTGTAACTATATTGGATGTCCACGTTCCAGCTCACAATCAATATAATTAGTTATACCACTAACTTTTAATGACACACAGTAGCTTAATTATTTCATCACAAGCTGTGCCCTCGGCTTCGCCCGCATCGATGGTTACTCATTGTAACGTAAGGTATAGGCAAGTGAAAGTACAGTCAAAATCGGTCCAGCTGTTTCGGAGATAAGCCGGAAGAAACAGACAGACAGACAGACAAAAATAAATGTTATACGGCGTGACAATCTCACAAAGTTTTCAAGTTTGCATGGCTGGATAACGAATAAGACAGGGAGGTTTGGAAGGAAAAGGGGAGGCCTCTGTCAAGTTATAAGTACCTTATATTCTTTCATTAGCATTAAAAGCATAAAAAGCTGTTATTTTGATTAAACAGACACTTCAATTTTATTTATTTGTATGTACGTAGTATACTTAATATAGGTAGGTACACTACTATAAAATATACTATATAGTATAACATGATAGATTATGAATGTAAAAATAATAGTTAAGAAAACTAAAAAACACGCTTTAAAACCAAACTAAAAAAGTAGAAAATAATTCTATTCTATTAAAAAGCGTGGGGCTTTTTAATAGAATTAAATTATTTTCTACTTTTTAGTTTGGTTTTTAAAGCGTGTTTTTAAACTATTCTTTATTTACTATTTTTTAGTTCTGCTAACTACAAAAGCGTGACTTTTAAGTAATTTTTTTTCAATTTATTTTTTAAATTTTTGAATTGTCATCGGTCCTCGATAAGTCTACAAAGTTGAAATGAAATTTGACGGTTTGAAGTGGGTCAAAATCGCGCCCTAAGGAGTCGGTTACAAACAAACATACAAGTGAAGCTAATATAAAGCGTGTAAAAAGAAGGGAGATTAAGAATAACACCACTTATAACGGCGCGTACTGCAAAATGAATGAAGAATAGTGAGTAATATTCACAAAGTGTACCACGTGCCACACGTACGACAAATGAACGCTCGAAGCTTACGGAAGGTAATTTATACCGCAATTGTGACTCGAAAATATATAGAACGGCTTAGGAGCATGTGTTGCTACGACAAAACGTAATTTGTAGGTGTAAGGGGTGTACCCCATGTGGGCACTAGCCTAGGCCAGAGTTCCTCAACCTTATGTTCCCAATTGCTGGAATTAAATTAGACAAAAGCTTGTGTTTCCCAAAAAGAAACAAATTGTGGCTGAACTAAAATATTCACTTTTTATTTATTTATTTTCCTAACCTATTATTAGATAGGTATTACTATCATAAAATTTTGTGACTTATTAAAAACAATTATTTCTTTGTGAACTCACTCATAGTACAATAGAATAGGTCCAAGTTGGTCCACTAGCTATGGTTATTTTCATCAATTAAAAGTAATATTAATAGTATATACATGTATATAACAAAAACAGAGAGAAAAGAATCATAGGGCATCAAAAACTTCGCCCGCATCACTGTTAATGGGAAAAGTGCCCAAAGGCGGGCAGTATGTAGAGGCAGTATATGGGCCCTCACGGCCTTAGTCGCCGCAGGAGACGCTCTGGGCGTCGAGAATCCCAGGCTGATTCCCGGCCACCGTAGGCGCGGGCTAGCGGACGACGAGTAATGGGTAGCTCGCTGTCCGGTAAGGACCAAGCCCGGGTCGACCGACGGCGCGTTGTGTTCCACGCGCGCCTCAAAGAGATGTCAGCACCAACTGGTGGGGTAAGAGATACCGCGGCCCCTGGCACACAGGCAACTGAGGGAACACGGGTGGGTTTTAGTCAGTAAAAATCTGACACGCCCTCCTGCTCCACCCTGAGCGGGAGAAGTTATTTGATGATATCCCACCCTCGAAAAAAAAAACAAAAGCTGGCAGTATTGCCACGTTCGTTGTATTAGGTTGAGAATGCGTAGTGCACGTAGCGCCTACATAAGTAGTATCCGTCGAAACATAATCAAATCAAAACGTCATTCTGGTACAGTAGACCACACGTCAGTGGTAACAAAACCAGAATAGCTGGCCTCGCATTCATCTGAAACTGTGTAGGTGCCACGCTAGGCCAACTCAAGAATGATGGATAGAATACTCTTTATTATCTACACCATAATAAATACAGATATTAATGGATTAACTTTTCCCAGGGTGACACAATGGGCGGTCTGGTCGGTTGCTTTTAGCGGTAACCGCTAAAAGCAATCTTTTACAGACAACCTGTGGATGGATTAAAGGGACAAGGAGAGACAATACTGCAGATAATCAGTGGTGTACCATTTAATAATACAAGAAATGCATACAAACAGAAAACGTTTATACAATAATAAAAATAAGAGCACAAAACTATATGTAATGATGATGTTTAAGAAGAGAGGATGTGTTTTTAACCAGAATTTTTAAATATAACGAAAATTGAACATGCCTTATCGACACGGGCAAGGCATTCAATAACCGTAAAAAATGGAGAAACGAAATGTAACTTCATATAGAAAGAGTTGTGTCTATTCTTCGTAGAAATTAAAAGCGTCATGCTAAGCTTGCTGGTGGAATGAATACATCTCTTAAGTTTTCCGATGACTTCAGATATCTATCACGAGCTCAAGATCTAAGTATTACCAAGGACGTGTGGTGTACTGTACCTACGCCTGACTAGTAAAAATATAACACAAGCTTCACGTTTGTATTTCCCGAAGGTTAGGGCAGAAGTGTACACCCACAGTTATGTTAAAATTGCATATAATAGGGGGCGACCCTATTGCCATCAACCGGGCACAAATCCAGACTCTGAGATGCTACTGAAAAATTTCAGACAGAAAAGCCAAATAAGGTAATGGTAATTGCTGCCAAATGAAAGTCTTGCCGTTATCCACTAGAGGGTCATGTTTCCTAGTTTGAGAAACACCGTCCTAGGCTATTAAGTCAAGACTGGAACTTCGTCTTTAATCGAGTCCTCGAGAGAATGGCTACGGTAGGACCATTATTTCCTTTCATTTCCCTTTTCAAAGATGAACTTCTAATCAAGAATGTACGGTTTAATTTCACTTTCGTCCCTTTTGATAATTGTTAAACCATTTAATTATTAACTGTTAACGACATCTTTAACTTGGGACTTAATAATTTCCTGCAAAAATATTTTATTTGACGTCCGTTAATCACAATTTCACTATTTTTACATGATATTTAATTAGGTAATTTACTTACTTTAAAACCGTTTATACCATCCTTCTATCCCTATCTAATCTAATCCCTACTAATATTATAAATGCGAAAGTAACTGTCTGTCTGTCTGCTACGCTTACATGCCTAAACCGCTGAAACGATCGTCATGAAATTGTGGCAGAGATATAGCCTGGGACATAGAGAAGGACATAGGCTACTTTTTTACGCGATAACCGACATCCACGCGGGCGGAGCTGCGGGCAAAACCTAGTTTTCTTTATAGAAAACTAGGCCTCCTAGAACTAGGCTTTATAGCCCTCATTTTAACATACCTTAGGTTTTAACATACCGATTTATTAAAAACAATTCTTAGAACTACTTGTATTCAATTTAGTGATTAAAATTCTAGCATAATTTATTTATTTGATAAATACTGTTTTCAGTTGTCTAATTAAAATAACACAGTTTCGTCACCTGTGAGAGCTCTTTGATTTTAATTAATTTATATTTACTCAACAACAGTTCATCAGTCGATGTAATTAAATAAAGCAAAAGCAATTTTGTGAGGTAAACAACATTTAAATGTTTATAGGTAGGTACCTAATTTGAATATTATTTCGCCTGAATAAAAATTCTAATGTGGCTAGGTACGCGTTTGGTCGCATTTCCTCGAAATTATTGTTCGTAAATAAAATAATAATTTCGCTAGATACCGAAATCAATAAGTGATCTTAATTTATTGAATGTTTTAATTGATTAACTTTAGTTGAAATCGAATTACTGTCTATATTTTTATCTAAACTAACTAATTCAACTACAGTGCCTAAAGCTATACCTACTAATAAAAAAATTAAAATAAAACATGATTGTTATCATTTCATATCTCAACTTAACTGAGCTTATTAAGCTAGGTAATAGATACTTATATTATATATTGCTTACTAGCGACCCGCTACTGCTTCGCAGGGTTTTACGAATATACAAAACATGAAGATTGCAGTAATATATATCTAAGTTATAATATTATTACTAATGTATTGTTGTTTGTAGTTAAGCTTATTGTCAAGCGTACAACACGGGCAATGTGTGGGTCAACTATACGCGGAGGGCTCTAGGTGCCCTGCGTGTGCAATATAATAATGGCAACAGAATACTGTTGAAGTTGCCCCGGTTCTGCAGCGCGTCTAGCATGTTTGCTGTAGCGAACTGACGACTTGTTTGGAATTATGAGGAAGAAGACCGCATCCTTAATAAGCAGAATGAGGGCTAGCAGCAACAGTATTCTGAAAACCCTAGCTGAACAACACGATGCACCAACATTAAGACACGCTGTCCGGTTGCTTGTGCGACAGGAATAAATAGACATGATATTAATTTTATAAATATTAACCCTTAGTTAGATAAGTTCTTTGTACTAATCAGTGGACCAATGTTGTTAAATCAAATAAAAATATATTATTTTATTATTATTATTATAAAACCTTCCGAAATAAATTCTCCAAATGATGGTGAAAACCCTCTCGCAGAGAGGAGACCTGTGTACCAACAGGAACATTATAGAGCGATTATACATGTTATACATGGTGGAAACCACATCACCGTTGCGTATTTTAGAACGAACAACCACGGATACATTTATACATGAAATTCGACTTCAATTTATAAATTAATATCAAATAATATACACCGTTTTTTTTTAAATATTCATATGTTAAAAAATATCATTTTTTTAAAATAAATTATTAGTAGTCCTTGGATACACGAAGTGGGCTGCCGTTGTAAGACGACTAAAATGTCACGGTGTATACCTTTATAGGATAAGTTTTTTTTTTTCAGTGCGCAAACTGTAACCATGAATTCAGCATATAATTCTAGGCCCCTAGCGCAGAAATTTTATGTCAGTTTTACAAAAAAAAACAGCTGATTTTTTTTTTGTATTACTGACGAAATATTTCTGCGCTGGGAGGTCCAGAATGATATGCTGAATTCATGTTTACAATTTGCTCACTGGATAAAAACTTAGGTCGATGATAGGTCGATACAGTAGAGCTTCTAAAAACTCTATTATTTATAGTAAATAGAAATGGAAAGTAAGCTCAAGGGACCACAGCTCCCGAAAGTAAATTTGAAAAAGAAGTATAAATCAAATAAATAGTTCTTTAGGTATGCATTGGTGCATACAAATCCCCGTCGTCAAATGTTGTTTTTGATAGATCATATTGATAAAATCACAAATGATTTAAATAATTTAAAGTACTTCATTGCCTACCAACTTTTTGATTACTGCACGCACCAACAAATTGAATGTGAAAACAACAATAATGTCGAGCGACTCTCAAAACAACAATGAATTTTAGGAATTTCCGTGATTCATAAATTAATGATTATGGTTTGGAAGTCATTCCGTTCTTTGCACGAATTCTGTGTTTCCATGGAAAATTCAATACCTACAGATCATCGATATTGAATTTCCTACCTTAGCAACTCACTTATGAGACCGTGTTCTGCGTATTCACTTGATTTTTGTTTTATTCATGTAAGTAACTTTTAACCACCGGGATGACCGAATTGTCTTTAAATTCACCTTATTTACAAATGATTGGCGCCGTCAATTTAAAATTAAAATATACATACTGGCTGGCTGGGACATCGACGCACATCCTGTTACCATGGATTTAGTATGTACATGATTCTGAACACTTTTCGTCGGTTATTTAAAAAAAAACTGCTTTTCTTTCTGAATTACGAAAAATTTCTACGCTTGGTGGATCATGTGTTGAATTCATGGTTCAGTTTGCGTGTCGATGTCCCTGCCAGCGTGTATATTAGGAACAAAATGAAACGGTAAAGCTATGGACTGCTAATGAATTGTATAGTCAATATTTTACCCAATAAAATTGTGGTATTTTTATGATCGTGAATAATTTTTATTCATCAATAATAACATTTATAAATAATAAATAAAAAATAATTATCTTTTGTAGATAGTATGGTAGGCATAGCGAGTAAGGTACGTAAAAATTAGCTTGACGAATTTTACGTTCTACGATAACGAAATAAATATCTTGAGCCTGTACGTACTAACGTAGGCATCAGTCGAAAAAATAATTCTGGTAAACAAGAATTTAATTAACGTAGAAATCAACACAGTAGGCAGTTATTTTTTACTTTTAAACTATTTACAAAAAAACTTAATTTGGAGTTTAAATAACGACAAACAATAACTTAATTTTTATACATACTTTCAAATTTCACAGCATCCACATGAAAAAAACTTCTCAACAATCCAATCTTGTCGTGTATAATGTATAACTTCAACAGTCCAGCACTACCACTTTTACGTTTAAATCACGCACTTGTACAGTACACGCGGAAACTGGGCGCTTGTGCGTCGCCCGAACGACAAAGTTGCGGCGCGGACAAATCGCGACTGAAAGCATCCGAGCGCCGGCCGCCGCGGGTGCTCACCTTACGTATGCTGTTAAGGTCAATGTCAACACATCTCTATGACCATCTCTCCTGAATGCATTATAGTCTTCCTTATTACACTAAGATTTATTTGTTTAAACTACTTGAACACAATAAGGCACAATGGCGGAGTTATAGGCAATCTCTACCAGTCAACTAAGGGTAGTGTAGAGAAAAGATGGCAGGTGCTCTGTTTCATAAGTTAATAACAATAATAGGACCCTGTTCCCGATACCGGTAGGCTATTTTTTATATTTATAAATGTTTTTATATATATATTTTTTATATTCGAATATTTAAAAATATAATTATAAAGGAGACAATAATATAAAAAAGTACAAAGTACATAAAAAGGTTATAAACTTAAAATACACGTACATACATATTTACTACAATATATACCTACACTGTATACCTCGCAAAAGTAATCGTTTAAATAGACGAGGATTTTAGCACGCGGCACATTCCGAAAGTTTCAATTTTCATTAATACTCCAATTTTGTGACTAACTTTTTAGAACTGCGAATTAATATCGACTGCTGTTGCAATGATGAAAACTGTTTCATGATCGTTAAGAATTTGCCGCTACCGGCTACGATTGAAGATATAATTAATTTACGAAAGTACAAAGACCAAAAAATGTTCTGAAGTACTGTCTCTTATAACATGAAAATCCATCGAAAAGCACTACCTATTATTTTCATTTGAGTAGTATTGGAAAATTCCCAAAGCGGAATTCCAATTCCGTACACTTTAAATGTTAAATAACAATATTTTGCCCTCATATAAATACGATTATTTCCAGAAGGTACATTTATATTTAGGACTTAATAATAAGATATTTTTATAACTTTCTCGTGTTTACATACACTTACAGGCTCCTAACTTCTCAAAGGAAACTCCCTTCAAGAAGTGTGTTAATTAATTTTGAAAAGTAAATTATATATTAATTAGATTTAACACATCAGTGCCTCTATTGTAGGTACTTACATTCCTAATTTATTTGATGATATCGTGTTAAATAAAGGTTCTGAATATAAATTAAGTAACAGTCCCTTATTTTGAAGTATTGCCATAGATACTTAAGTTAATTTAAAAAAACATTTTTGACTTTACCTTTCTTCCTCTCTTCCTTTTTCTTTTTCTTTCTTTCTTTCTTTTTTATTTTGACCCGCGATCTTCTGAAGGTCGTCAGGCTACCAATAGCCTGATGAGACTGGCATTGACCAGGTAAGCATGGCACACTTAGGAGAAGGCCTATACTAAGCTGTGTGTGGAACAAAGCAGCAATGATGATAATGATTGGTAGCTTGCGAAAATGGCGTAGACCGTTATTTAAACTTGAGACTAGTTCACTCTTAAATTTAGAACGACAGAAAAAATTACGGTTATTTGGACACAGTTCATGAAACACAAAAAAAGTGAAGATAATGTTTTAAAAACAATTTAATATTTTTCTTAGTGACAATATTTCTCATTCATTTTTTATTTGGGTTTCTCTACAAGCTCGTATATTATTTACCTATAGCCAAGAACGGAATAAAACCAAGGCAAATGTGGCTCTAAGTATACAGAAACCTACGAGTTACGCTCAACTCGTAAAGGTAACCGAGCGTGAAGATATTAAAGCTCAAATCAATTTTCCCTACTATTCATAGCAGTAGGTACCTACTATAGAACTACGACGAACGGCGACTGCATGCCATTATCGCCCTTGCGAAAATGTTGTTTTCTTTGAACTGAATCGTATTGAAGATTTTAGTGTACTGTGCCAACATTGAAAAAAACACTTAACATATTAAAGTTTTGTCAGTGTGAATGTAGAATATGTCAGCACCTTTTTATTTATTTCTGATTTGTTTAATAAATTGGAATGAACACTTAATAGTGTTAAAAGTTACAAGGTACGGTTTCCTACTTAACAGGTTTGGAGTATTAACTTGCATATTTCTTTTCAATATCTTATTTAAATTAATTATTCGGTTATATGATCATGTATTCATTTACATAATTATGATGAATGTTACTTTGTTACCTTGACAAATTTATACAGCACTTTAAACTACTTTTTTAGGTAAGTATAGTTTGGTTCGCTATAACTAGCAAAATCGTAATTTATAAGTCACGTGTCACTTTGTTGTACACACATGTTCGTACACGCTAATCTCCGAAACCACTCATCCGATTTCAATAAAATTTTGTGAATGTGTAATGTTTGTTCCAGTTTGAAAGATAGGACATGTATGGACCCGATAGGTGGCGCTTTTGTCGAAACTTTTTTAAATTATATTTTTTCAGATTTCTTATCCAAAAATTCATTTAAAAAAAACAAATTTTAACTTCCCTTCACCCTTAAAAAAAACAGCTGTTTCGTAGAAAAGTGCAATACCTATGCGGTCAAAATGTATGGAATAGCTGTTTTTTTTTTTTTTGTATAACCGACGAAAAATGTCTACGCTAATTAATATGCTGAATTCATGGTTACAATTTGCGCACTGGTTAAAAATGTACCCTGTATAACACTTATACGACGTTGACGAGTGCAGCGCGAGTGAGTCTCTGCGCTTCGAAAAACAGCGTTGGATTTTCAACTCTCGGCTCTAAGCACTACGATCCAGGGAGCGAATAAAACCCGCCACGATTTTATTACGTCCGTATGAATGTCGACTTATAGCGACACAGCGAATAACTTAGATTTCTCCAATGTTTATGCAATAAACAGTTACGTAGGTTTAGTTAAATATACCATCTATAATCTATAATATTATAATTCAGATCTGATAACGTTTATTGCTTAGTCTTGAAGAAAATATATTCTGACATTTGAATGGAGAGGCAGACCAGTAGAAGCGAAGCGTTTACTGGTTTCATTAGAAAAATATATGAAGGAACTTGTTTAGGAAATTATTTAAAATAGAAATAAACTGAATGTAGACTGCATGTTTATTTGAATTTGTATGCAGTAATTTGTTTCGTTTTTATGATAAACATATTTCATTCATACGACCTTTATGTTTTTGTTTATTATTGATTCCTAGAACAATTAATTGGCTGATGCCTTTTTTCTACGTAGTTATTAATGCTAGGTGATGGTACATGCATTGAGAATGAAGGATTTGTTTTTTATTTATTTTATTTATTAATCTGTTAATCCCGGCTAATGAGACACAATTAATTTTGTATTGTATTGGAACCGATAGGTTCCACGCCGGACGTTCACCAACTTATATTTATAGTTTGCACCACACATACCTACAAGTTGTCGGTCAATGCTAGTATGCACATACAAATATCATTTTGCAATTAGGTTAAATTATTTTAAACTACACGCAATTTGATGAAACAATTAAAAGATAGATAAAATTAGATAAAAATAGAGAAAACTTAGACAAAATTTGATAAATTTGATTATAGAAATATTTATAACAAGATGCAACCAAAATTTACTCTAACGAGATTGCACTGGGAGTTGGAGATCGTATTGGGGATCGTACTTCATAATTGCATAACATACTAACAATATATTTGTCTTCCATTTGATAGTTCAACAAAATTCATTGCATTATTTACTTTCTTGATCAGGCAAATTTTTCGAACATATGATGCAATGGATTAGCAATATCCGTCAAAATAATTCAGATTGTGATTGAAAGTGTGGTATGCAATTAGGGTGCTGAACACCCTGAGGCTTGCTGTAACTTACACAGGTTTCTATTGCCAAAAATACGCTGATGATTGAATTGATGTTTCTTCTGAGTAGGTATTTTAAACATGCAGTGAATAATTCACTATAGGGTCGTTCTTTTCTGTTCCCACCATCGATATAAATTCTTGGAGATCGTCTTATTGAAACTCCACTAAAAATTATACAAAGGTTGCTTTTACCATGGATTCAATACATATTTCTGAAACTCTGCATGGAAAATTACGTATGTTAAAAAAAAACAACAGTTTCATAGAAAAATGCACACAGTCAAATTATATGGAACAGCTAATTTTGCCATCCTGTATACAGACATGTGAAATGTTTATCTATTTTTAAATAAGACAACCTCTACCGTTGTTCACTAGTTTTTTTTTAATTTTTAAGCGTACTTTAACAATCATTGTTTTTTATCTGCTAATAATAGTCGCTGCAGAGATATAATTACTTAGTGTTTTTTTACCGAATTAAATTAAAAACATACACATTCACAGTCATTTTACAAACGTATATAAATAACTCAGTAATTACAATACGTGCTCAGTTGAATTCCAACTATAATTATTTATTTCCGACGGATTTTTTTTTTTGCTAGCATAACGTTCAATCCACCACACACACGCTACACCAACTAAACGTAAATAAATATCTATTCCTCAAATATTTTATTTTCTATTGCAGATATGGAGTAGAAAACTCTCTATTAAGATGGGATACCTGTACACAGTTTCTGCCAGTAAATTTGACGCACGATTTCCTGCCAGCCTGCATCGTATATGATCGACTAATCGTTCCGCTCAGTGGGCCAAGCAAACGGTACAAAGCCGGCTACGCTACAACGCTACACCTAGCCACGTTCAGGTAGGCCAGCTACGGCTACACCTAGCCAGGAAGAGGTAACGTAGCGAATGGCTACGACGTGACGTAGCATTCACACGCGGATGCATTCGTAGCAGGTAAATTAAGCTACGATTAGTAGTAGAGCGGGGGAACTATAATTATAATCTAATCCAAACTATGTGATGAAGTGTAAACAAACGGATCATGTAAAGGTACCTGTGGATGGCTCTTTATAGTCCCGCTCACAAATTAAGCGCTTTGATTTTATTTTTTGAATACGTGAACCCGAAATTCTTATTATTAATTGTCGTGAGAATGTTTGTCATTTGATAAGAGGTTCATTTAATAACCTCAATTTTGTCAGTGATTTTTCAAAAACAATTTAAATGGTATTCAAACAATAATTGTTCGAAAAAGTGGTAAAATATAAAGTTGAAACCTCTTCAATACAGATGAATATATAAGCAATCGCATAACTTGACAACACGGTTGGCGTAATGGCTGAGCGATCGACTGCTGCGCAGCGTGTCGCGGGTTCGATCCCCGCACGGAACAAATATTTGTATGATCTGCAAGTAATTGTTCCGGGTCTGGGTATTTGTGTTTGTGAGTTTCTATGTTTGTAAACGCACCCACGATACAGGAAGAAATTCCTAGTGTGGGGCAACGTTTTTTTTAAAAAAAAAAAAAAAAAAAAAACTCACTAACAGTAGGAATGACTTTCGCTTTATCAGTTCAACATTCATTGCGTTATTTGCGTTGTTGCGCAGACAACATTTTCAAATATATAAAGTAATGGATTAGCAACATCCTTCAAAATTATTCAGATTCCGATTGATAGGGTTTGTTTACACTTTGAACAGATGCTTTTAGAACAGAGAGTAGGTACTGTAATTAAAAGTAACGTACGTTTGTCGCGTATTTGTCAACAGACACGTCTCTTTCTTTATTTTTGTTAGCGGCTTAATTCACCCACGCGATGTGACATGCCATTTAGACGGGACTTTGATAAATGGGCAATAATATTGTATTCTTGTATAGATACGTAACATATTCGTGAGTTTTGTACTAAAAATATTGAGGTGCTGTGACGTCATCGACAGAAAGTACTTTATCACCGCAGCTATTGTGATCGTCACGAACCAATTCAAAGAAGATATATATTTTAAGAGCCCTTATTTTTACGATATTGAAGAAAACTTTTATGAGCTTTAAGAATCGAAATATTAGCTGTATTCTTTACTAGAAGACGAGCGATTTTGTTCGCTTCAAAAGATGAATATTCCAGATTTTTTAGTTCCCAGGAGGATTTTAGAAAATTTCATCTTTATTGGAGCGTGAACGATACGCTCCCCAATTTGATGTTACTAGGAACAGCAGCTGGGACTGAAATCTTGGATGGTGATAGGTTAGGAAATTACAGGCACAACATGGATGGTCGACTCAGAGGACAGTTTACGCTTTCGACAGCGTCAGACCGAACGAGCCGTGGTCTAAAATACTGCCCTGGTAAACTACCGAGGAAACTGGAAATCCTTCTTATTTAAATCCTTGTAGATTTATATGCATGGATAGCCTAGCCCAGGGATAGCAAACCTTTAACCTCTATGAACTATTTTTTCCAAAAAAATATTTTATATGGCATTGACGTGCCAAAAAACAATTTTGAGTTATCGACTACGAGAAAAAGACTAAATACTTTCACAATCATTGGTAATCTTTATTTGCAGAAATAGACTTGTATAGTATAGTGCAAGTCTATTACTTGTTATATATACAGATTACCGCCATCATTTAAATAAGGTGGTGTGATGTTCATTACTATACACAGAACGAAAGAACAAATTAGTGCAACTTCTAGTATTAGGTTCATATATTACTTTTAGCAGAATGCCAACTGTACCGAAATCATGTGAGTACGGTTTCTGGAAGTAACTCAAGCTCAAGAAAATGAACTTATCATACTTCTATCATACTGTGACTTAGGCTGCCGTGCCCAAATTATTTTGTTGCGTGCCACCAAAGGCACGCGCGCCATTTGGTTCGCCATCCCTGTCCTAGCCTATCTGTTAAGTAAAGGAATTTAACGTTCAATGATTGCAGACTCCAAAAAAGAAGATTCGGTTGTTTTTTAAATGTTTGATACCTCAGAACTCCGTCATTTATATGCGATTTGATTTTTTTTTTCGTTTGTTTGAAAGGGTACACTTATCGAGTAGTCCCATTTAGCTTCAATAAGACGTCTATTATTTATTATTATTCTACTATTTCCACTTAGTGCATATTGATGATGTTATAAAGTAATATTTTTGGAAGTCGGTGTTTTTTACATAAAAATCTGACGCGTAATCTTTTAAGGACTTTAAAAAAAATAGCAAGTCGATGTAAACAAGACTGATATTTCCTGGTTGGCGTGACCTACTTAGTTGCAGGAAGTCTGACAAAAACAACACTTTGAAAAACCCTTTACTGTTGTTTTTTGTTGACATGATCTACATATTAAAATAAAGTGACCACCTGTTTTATTTGCTTTGGATCTCAATAAAAGCGGATTTGATTAGTTGGTTTCTGTGTCCTTTTAAGGATTTGTGAGCAGTGATGGCCCAGTGGTAACGGCCGCGACTTATGAGTTGTAGGTCGTAGGTTTGAACCAAGACAGGTACATTATGACTTTGTGTAAATTATTTCATCGCTGCTGCTCCCAAAGCGGTGACCGAAAACATCATGAGGAAACTGGCATGTCGGCTGGCATCGACATGTGACATCTACCAACAGCGATGGGCGCTGAATCAACGAACTAGTTTAATCAACCGTTGATCTCCTGTCAACGTATTAATGTTAACTGTTTATGAATCAACTAGTTGAATTTTTCAACGACGTTTATGATTATAACTCGTTTAATAATCAACTAAACTAAATTTGCAAACGTACCTAACGAACTGAGCAAAAAACTTACGTTGAAAATACCATCATAGATTCCAAGCGACGGTCATGTCGTAGAATTTGAACTCTAAGTAACGTACACAAGAGTTAATTTTTGAAATATTTCTTTTAAGAAAAGTATACCAATATTAGAATTGTTGAACGTCGCAGCGTTGTATTAAAACCGTTCAATCAATGAACGGTTTACGTTGCAAGTCGACATTAGTTGCACGTTAACTCGTTGACGAAATGAACTAGGTGACGAACGTAAATCAATGTTGACTTTACGTTAACGGAAAAACCATCAACGACCCACCACTACTACCAACCCACTCTGGGCCCGCGTAGTGGATTACAGCCCACTCCCTCTCACCTAGACGAGGCTTGTGTCCCAGCGGTGGGAACATTATAGGCTGATTTTGCTTTCAGGATTTGTAAACGTTTTGGGAACGAATTTTGCACAGCTTCCTCTCAATCATGTTAAAACTTATGAAACCGTTGCGTCAACAATATCAGCATTACTGTGAATGAGTGCCTATCAGTTAAATTTAAACATAATTGATCTACCGATTTCCCTGAAGTGAAAATGTGTAACCTGCCCCTCCTAACCTACGGCGCTAAGACCTGAATCGCAAAAGCCCTTGGGGTTTGCCAAAGAGCAATGGAGCGCAGCATTAACCGACAGAATACACAACACTACGCTACGCTTCAAAACGGCAATCCTAGACGTAGACAAAAAGACTGACAGGCTAAAAGGGGACTGGGCGGGTTTTACCCAGCCGTATGCACAGTGACCGCTGAGCAATACTCGCCACACAGTGATTACCTGAGGATTGACGGCGCCGCCGAGGCCAGCCCAAGAAGAGGTGGTGCGACGACTTGGACGCGTATTGCAAGGGTTGGATCGAAGTGGCCCTGGAATGATTTGGGGGAGACCTTTGCTCAGCTGTGGGAATGTGTAGGCTAATTAAAAAGAAATAAACAAACAGTCAACCTGAAAAATTTGTAGGTAAGTACGTAACTAATAGCAAAAATAAGGCTCCAAGGCCTTATTCTGGCTACTAGTTAACGTAATAGTATCTAGAGGTTACCTCGTCTTATTAAAAAAAAGTTAAAGAACTTTCAAATCAAATAAAATAAAAGCTTACTTGTTATTTCTACGATGAACTGAAAAATGTTACAATAAATTGGAAATACGTGTTCTCGTATATATCTCGCGCTGTCTGTCAATTCCTGCAGGTTCTAGTGAACTGGTTTGTAATGATTTCTTGTAAATATGAACCAGTAACCCGTTGATCGAGTAACCTTTCCAATAGCAGTTTACGATTTAAAAACTAGTTTCAGTAGCTAGTACTTAAGTGGGAAGGTAGGTATAGGTACATACTTAAAGTATTTTATTTATTCTATTTAAACGTTTCGCATACAAAAAGGTACAAAGGCGGACTTCATGCCTCAGGCATTATCTACCGGTCAACCAAGTGTGGTGAACTGTGAAGAGATTAGATGATTGTGATGGCAGGTGCTTTGTTTGAGAGGAATAATGATAAAAAATACAATTAAAAATACAATCATCATAATGGATTATACATAAGATGGGTACACTAGTACACAAATAGGTTATAAACTTATAATACACATACATACATATTTATATATATGTACATACATATATACTGATTAAAGGGAGCAAGGTGTTGAGATGACTACGCTGTATTGAGCCGTTTGGGGTCGAAACGCTCCGGTCATGGGATTCGAGCACGCGTCTCTTTCCGAAATATCTCGCCCACTGCAGGCTTAGCACGAGAACCGTAGAGAAGTGTTTTGTCGACGGAAGAGTAGACAACAATGACGTTTCCATGTAGACAATTGACAGTTTTGTACCGAGAAATGTAGACAAGCGATTTCTATTCTACGGTAGAGTAGAAATAGAAAGCGTTACGCTAAGCCTGCTGGTCCACACTTCACGTGACCAGCAGGCTTAACACGAGCACCGATTTGTCGACGGAAGAATAGACATGACTATTAACTAAATGATGTACAATAGGAGAAGATAGCTATGTTTTTCTATTAATTATCACAGTTATGCGTTCTAAACGAATCATGATTTTGTAGTTAATCGTATATAGTTTGTAGCCGTCGAGTAGAAAGTTTGTTGTCAGTGTGATTTTTACAGTTTGGCAAGAAATTTTCTTCTGCAATAGAATAGTTATAAGGACCTAGACAAAGATCGTTAGAAACGAAAGACAAAATGACAGATTGTAGAAGCAAAGGACCGGATAGCTCTTTAACTGCAGTTTAAAAAAATCTTTTGACGCTACTTCTATGTAACCAACAGAGTTACGTACAGAACAGATAAATTAAATTTATTATTCTACCTGTTTTGAGCTCTATCAAAAAACCACGCATTTCTGCAAAAAAAATGCTGCAATTTAAAGAACTGGTTTGGAACACACTTCGAAAATTAGGCTGGAAATAGTTTTTGCGGTGACGTCGACCCCAAGGCCCACCTATCTTGCGTAGACTACTACCGTCTACAAGTTCTGACGTACAACTATCGGAATCTATATTTTCATTGCGTAATAGAACGTCGCGTATAGATATGTAGGTACCTAATCATCAAAAGTTACTAAAATAGCGCACAGAATTATGGAAAACATGTGCATATTATATTAGCTTTATATTAAATTGCTCTATTCCTAATACCGTTTTCATTAAAAACTGCATAAAATAATGAATCTCAAAATAGTAAATTTTATAGTGACGATAAAACCAAGGCAAAATTATCCTGCGTAGATAACTGACGTAGTTGTATAGGAACTTAAATCTTTTGACGCATAAAGGCGTGCATGCTTAAATTATTCAAACATAAAATACACATTTAATCACTTCCTTACCTATTTACCAGAATTATTTTCTAACCCTCTTTCTAATAAACACAGAATAAAGTTATTCCAAGTTTAAACCTATGAAAATTTGTATTTAGTATTTAGTATTTATTCATATCAACCATTACAGCTATTTGACGTTACATACATAAGACTTAAATGTAAGCATAGTACTAGAAGTTGTCGTAACTTGCACCCTTGCTAAGTTATCAGGATAACTTGTATTAAGGGCACAAGTCCCAACCCTTGGTTCATATATTTTAAGGCATTGCAAATATACAAAAAAGCAAAAGATGGTCACAAAGAATACATGATTTTTTTTTTTAAATAAAATCAACGAGGAGTACACAAACGCTAAAATAGGTAATGTTATTCCTTTGTTATTCCTGGTATAACTTTATCCCGTGTTTATAAGTATGCGGGTAAGAATAGAGAATGACTGTAGTGGGCAATCAGATTTCCGGGTTAATTTTCTGTAGATTTTGTTATCAATGGCGGTACAGATTGATTAGTTGACAGATTTTGACTTCAGGATCATCTCACGCCTTCTCCATCATGAGCTGCATAGTAGAATCAGAGGGCTTCTTGTTTTTATTTGTACGACGGGTCTTGAAGATCTTATACCGACCGTATGTACGGGTAAATTGGTACCGCTATATAATAATCTTTTAAAATAGAATCATATGACATTTACGGCGACAAAGGTTGTAAATGGTTCTGAAACTTCACTTTTACACAATAAAAATGGATTCAATGTCAGCAGCCCTACCCCACTGCAAAATGCCATACGACATAACGCTGTGAAAGTAGCTGAAATAGTTCAGGGTTGCTCTGTTAAAAAAAAGTTCTTGTAAGAAAGGCAAAAATCAATCAATCAATATTTTTTTTTGTATTTTATAGTTTTTTTATGTAATTGTTCCTCTCAACCAAACCACCTGCCATCTCTCTTCTCCACCCTTGGTTGACTGGTAGAGAATGCCTAAGGTCCGCCTTTGTATCTTTATTTTTTGGTGTGCGACAAGTTTAAATATATAAATACTAGCTGACACAAGTATGTTAGGTGTGCTCCTACCGAGTTATGACAGCCTGGTTCTTTTATTTCATAGAAAAAAACAACCGACTTCCAAAAAAAACACTAAAATGTGAAAAATAACTTTAATTTCGGAAGGCGGTGACAATGGATAAGTATTTTAATTTTTTGTCACCGCCTTCCGAAATTAAAGTTATTTTTCACTTTTTAGTGTTTTTTTGGAAGTCGGTTGTTTATTTTTTGAAAAAAGTTTTTTTTTTAATTTTTAGTGGTTCACATGTGCTTAACCCTTCACAGCGTCCCGGCGTGATGTTATGTTATGAACTGATGTAAACAATAGACAGACATGAGATTTCTGCAATTCCAGTCCATTTGCTATCATTTATTAAGGAGTTCCGTTGTTTATCTCCAAAGTTCTTCATCAGATCTTCACCAAATTGAAATAGGACCACTCCTAGAAAGTACTCTTCCAAAAACTATCCAAATCGCTTCAAGTGTGCCTATAAAATTTGAAGAGTTCTCTTTCTCTCTATTTCTCCAGGATCCCATCATCAGATCCTGACTTGATGATCATGGGACCACCTGGGAAGTATACCCTTTCAAACAAAAAAATAATGATCCAGATCGGTCCAGCCATCTTCGAGTAATCGGGGAACATACATAAAAAAACATAAAAAAAGGTTCCGACGAATTGAGAACCTCCTCCTTTTGGAAGTCGGTTAATAATAAACATTTATTCCTTAGCCAAACTTTTATTGCTGACTGCACCAAACATTATCATGGACCCGTAGGGAAAGAAAAATTTTTTTTTTTTAGATGTCGTGGAACCGTTTAGAAGTAAAATATGAATTTTAATTTTTCGAGAACAATAGACTCGTAGACCTCTGGGAACAACCCCTATTTTAAACATTTTATTCCAGAAAACGAAATAAACGTGCCCCACAAAAATGTATCCACAGTTTCTGTGTGAGAACAAAAAAAAACTTTTTTCAAAAAAATAAACAACCGACTTCCAAAAAAAAACACTAAAAAGTGAAAAATAACTTTAATTTCGGAAGTCGGTGACTTTGGATATGTATTTTAATTTTTTGTCACCGCCTTCCGAAATTAAAGTTATTTTTCACTTTTTAGTGTTTTTTTGGAAGTCGGTTGTTTATTTTTTTGAAAAAAGTTTTTTTTTTTTCACTTTTTAGTGGTTCACATGTGCTTACCCCTTCACAGCGTACCGGCGTGATGTTATGTTATTAACTGGTGTAAACAATTGACAGACATGAGATTTCAGCAATCCCTGTCCATTTGCTATCATTTATTGAGGAGTTCCGTTGCCTATCTCCGAAGTTCTTCATCAGATCTTCACCAAATTGAAATGGAACCACTCCGAGAAAGTACTCTTCCAAAAACTACACAAATTGCTTCAAGTGTGCCTATAAAATTTGAAGAGTTCTCTTTCTCTCTATTTCTCCAGGATCCCATCATCAGATCCTGACTTGATGATCATGGGACCACCTGGGAAGTATACCCTTTCAAACAAAAAAAAATTATCCAAATCGGTCCAGCCATCTTCGAGTAATCGGGGAACATACATAAAAAAAGAAAAAAAAAAAAAAAGGTTCCGACGAATTGAGAACCTCCTCCTTTTGGAAGTCGGTTAATGAATGAGCTACAGTAAATAAAATAGGGTACTTAGTGCGAAACAATTACAACTTAGTTGGGTACTTACTTACATAAGAATTGCTTAAGAGCGTTTTCCCCACGCGGGCTGCCAACAGCGCATTTATGGCGGTTTGTTCGTGATTATTTCATTAAATATAAACAAAAGTAAAGATTTTTTCAGCCATGCACTTAGACCGTTGGTATTTTCAAGTTTGTATGTATGCTATTTTTTTACAGTTATTTTGGTATTTACTTATAAAAATCGACATACCGTCAATTTTTTTTCTATTTGCTTTACTTAGTACGATTAAATGTTTTTTATTAAAGAGTAAATATTATAAATAATTATAAATAACAACGATCTAGTGCTTGGCTGAAAAAATGTACTTTTGTTTGTATTTAATGAAATAATCACGAAAAACTACTATTAATGCGTTGTTGCCAGCTCGCGTGGAATGAATGCTCTTAAGGGGAATCTAGTCGCGCGCTCGAACTCACTGGTGGGACTAGCTAAAAAGCACGCTGTCTTACCAGGCATCGTGTCCGACAGAGGTAGTACCCGTGATGAGCAGATGAGATGCAGGATCAGTTATAGTAAAAAATTAAGAAAACTCCTTCGGAAGATCGGGTTTTATGAAAAAACCACTGCATAAATCAATGACCAATAAAGTTAACTGAACTTTTCAATATTTGAGCTTGGTCGGTACCGACTTGGTTTTGGAGATTTCACACTTCTTTTATTACTAAAACATGCTCAAAGTTAGGTCAAATTAGCAAGAAAAACGAATCTTTGTTGGCACATAACTTTTTAATAGCTTTTTATTTTAGTATTCTGTTTCCATACAGACAATATATTATATTATATATAATAATGAGACAAAACTATGCCATGTTTAATTTTTGATGTACATTGTCGAACAGTGGAGTAAATACACTTCTGAAGATTGTATGGAAAAAATGTAACCAAGATCCACCTTAAGTAACTTGGCAACATGCCGTTTCTAGTGTCAGTCTGATATTTATTTCAATTACCAGTCAAGCTTTTAAGAATGCCATCGTTTGCTTAGCCCTTTCCCAACTATTATGAGGGGGGGCTTCCAGTCTAATCCGGTTAGTGCAGTCTAACAGGATGTAGCTGAAAACCAGTATTTTCCATGGAGCGACTGCCTATCTGGCGTCCACAACGCAGTGGCTGGGTAATATGATATCCATTATTAAAGCTTTTGAGAATATACCTACCCATTATTACTTTAGTCACATATCAATGTCACCGTTTCCAAAACTACGTCATTCTTACTGATGTAAAAATGACGTAGTTTTGGAAACGGTTACTCTCAGACATATTCCATTATTTCTCCATAGATCAATCGTAAAAATAACATTGTTTACGAAGTCTCGTGTCATTGAAGAGTGGATTGCAGGCTTTTTTCTATTTGTGAGGATGGGAAATCGTCAAATAACTTTTACTGACTAAAACCCACCCGTGTTCCTTCAGTTACCTGTGTGCCAGGGACCACGGAATCTCTTTCGAACAACCCGCACAGGATTCGCATTAATTACCTCGCCCCAATCATCGTTTATCGTTGAATAAAACGTTAAGGAAGCTACGAAAAATTAAGAAAAGTACACTAACTTTATTACGTTAAATAGAAACGTAGTTAGAACACTCAGGAAATTGTCGATTCGCCCATTAAAAAATTTACTTCGTGCGAGTCGCCTATAGAAAATATTAGATATGTTATAAAATTTGACGATTTGCACGATTCGGTCGAGACAATTTGTGTGAATCGACTAACAAGCCCAATTGCAACGTTAACTTGACTTTTTTATCTTTCTTTGTTAGAAGCGGTGGTAGGTAGGTAAGTAAATACCGAAAATATTTTCAGTTTTTAACATCATCGAAGGTAGCAGCTTTTTTTTAGAATAGATTTTTATGTATGTAAACAAATTGTAGTACAAATATCAGTTTTTACAAAGTAGGTAGTAATACCGAATCACCGAACATATTTTCACGGTCAATATTGGATTTTTCCCATGCATCCTAATTATTGTTGTGTTTAACCTTGAGGCTTTATTAACCACAAGCGGTTAATAAACCAGCACTGCGGTTAGATTGGGTTCATTAAAACAACCTTTTTCATTTGAGATGAGCGGTATTAACATTGGTACAAAAACACTCAAGAACGGTCAACAACAGCGAAAATGGTCGGGTATCCTGAAAATAATTACTACCTATTAAATTACCTAAGTACAGAATGTATTGGTTCCGAACAGTACCTACCTACAACTGTAACTATTTACGCATTTGCTAACTGCTCATAGTCAACAGTTGCTCAGTGGTATAGGCCCCGAGTTACGATTCCTAGGTCGTGAATTTGAATCCAGGCAGACACTTTACTTTGTGTATTTAATTTTATCACCACTGCTGTCATAACGGTGAAGGACAACATCGTTAGGAAACCGGCACGTCTTAGCACTAAAATTCGAAGACATGTGACATCCACCAACCCGCACTAGCTCCACGTGGTGGATTACGGCCCACTCTCTCTCACAGAGAGGTAGCCTCTGTCCCAGCAGTGGGAAAATCATAGGCTCAATATGTATAGTTACCAGTTGTAGAACAGACAGCCCGATATCAAACATAATGACATAAACATGACACAATCAACAACAACAACATGACATAATCTGTAGTCGTCATTTATTGTCTTTGCTTATACACCGTGACATTTTAGTCGTCTTACAAAGATGGTCCACGCAATGTATCCGTCATAACATACCTCTAGGCGCGATTAAAACATTGTTACCATTAATTAAGATAATAGATACAAAGAAAAATAATGAATGCTTCAGAATTATGAAACACCCTCCCTGTTAATAATGTTTACGTATCAAACGGTAGAACATATCTACCTACCTACCATTACATTCCATCATTAATTCCATCTCCATAACAGGGTGTTTCAAACTACATTTTTTTTTTTTTTATGAATGGTAGTAGATAGCAGTCATTGGGTACATTAAGTGGGTTGCCGTTGTAAGACAACTAAAATGTCACGGTGTATAGTAGTATGTATGTTTAAAAGTATCTATTATACAGCATATATATGAATATATCTATGTATATAATAGTATAGTGTATCTATATTTTGCACCAATGACAACCCCATTTTTATGTCCACGCAATCACTGTCCATTCCAAGGTTGCCTGGAAGAGATCGTAGAAAGCGATAAGGCCGCCCATTGTATGTTTTTAGTGTAAATTATTTTTTGTCATGTATTTTCTGGTGTACAATAAAGCATATATAAATAAATAAATAAATAATGTCGACTCTGAAGTGCGCTACTCGCTGCGCGGTACCTCACCCTTCACCCCCGCTGACAGGTGAATTAACTCGCCTCATGTTCCAAACCGCCATGAAGGCTGTAGCTTTGAGGTTTCTTCGAACAGGCGTGCCGCAACACTTGTAGAACGATTTCCATGAAGTTTTCATAGAAATGGTTCTACGTGAGTCATGTCGCGCTGTCGCGTCGCGCCTATTTGCCTTTATTTATATCTATCCAACAGACGCATTTTGTTTCTTTCAATATACATTCCTCTTAGGTACTTATGTAATCATGTTTATATCCACAGCTTTTTTAACGTTAACATAAGCTGCTTCAATAATTAAACAACAATTGGATCGATCAGCTTTCCTACGTAGTTTGAACACTGAAATTATTGTTTTGATTTTGGTCTATATATCAATTTAAAATCCTCAAACTGATAATACTCGTAGACACATACTTTTATAAGTAAATCGTTTATTTGTTGCATGCAAAATACATAGCACAAGCAAAGCACAGGTAAGCACGAATAACAAATAACACGAATATACCTATAAGGTCCCAATCTACAAATTAACAAGAAAACAACACATATTTTGAGGACACGGCTAGCTATGACATATTTAAAAAAAATATTAAAATAATGTAATAAAGACCATAAAAAGTGCGGTGTGCGTCTCAAAGTTGCACTAAATGAGAGGTCAGCTCAGCATGTGTCAGGCAAATATACCTGACGCTAATATTCTCCCCCCCAGTGGGTTCCCGCATTGTCGTTCCGGGGGGGCTCAGTAGCCGTGGTCACCCCCACGGTGAAGCGAAGAGGAATTCCAAGGTGGGGCCGTTCGTCAGGGCTTTTGCCTCCAAACCGACGACGTACCGGCCAAAAAGTAGGTTGCGGTGAGGTGCATCGCAGCTGAGGCGGGCCGCAATGTCGAATGGGAGGCATCGCGGCTGAGGGTTACAGGCTGCGGCGGAGGAGGAGTGCCGGTACTTCTGAGTAGCTTCCCTTCCGCGGCCTGGACGGGCCCACCACCGTTTGATGGCGGACGCGGTGGGGCCGCAGGGGAGGAGGATATAGTGGTATAGGAGTGTCGGTATAGCGTTGGCCGCTCTCCCTATCCCCTGCGGCCGAAAAGTGATAGGCGGCGGGGCCACTGTGCTGACCCGTCGCAAAGGGACCAGGGGTACCAGACACGGGGTCGTCTGGGGTCCTTATGCTATTTGGTTCCTGAGGTGGTTATGGCGTGCCATGTGCCCTCGGGCGCCGGTAATAGGGGTTATTCCGGTATGTCCGGTGACGGACAGCCGCGGCGGGTTCGCGGATGGCTTGCGCTTTTCCGTGTTCCCGCATAACTGCACTATCTCCCTGTGGTAGCACAGTAGGCATTTCGCCACGTTAAAAAAAAAATGCCTGGGTCGACGGCGCGTTGTGTTGTCAGCTACAACTGGTGAGGTCCGCAAGGGCCGATGCCTGCCAGGGGTGCGGGTTGTTCGAAAGAGATACCGCGGCCCCTGGCACACAGGCAACTGAGGGAACACGGGTGGGTTTTAGTCAGTAAAAGTCTGACACGCCCTCCTGCTCCATCCAGAGCGGGAGAAGTCATTTGATGATTTCCGATCCAGAAAAAAAAAACCCTAATATTCTGCTGGATCCCTGCAATGACATACGGACGTCAAACAGACGAAATAAATACGCGAATGTACGAATGATTCAAAATACCATTATCATGATTATATCAGGCCAGATACAACACGAACGAGTTGACATGTCATCATCGCGTGATGTTTTTCATCAAATAGTCGTAAAGATGTTTGACTTATAGTCTGGTCTAAAAGCATCTGACGTAAATGTAAACAAATGGTTCAGAAATCGTACCTGTGGATGCCAATTTGTAATGCTACTTTCAATTTGAGTGTTTTGATTTGAATAGTTCAACCCAAAATTCTAATTTCAAATCGCACTAAAGATGTCTTTCATTACAATGCTGAGGTTAAAATGACAACGGCATTTTCCGTTGATGATTTATTAATTACAATTAAAAAATGTTTCTCAAACAATAATTGTTGTAAAAATTACAGTTAAAACCTTCTTAAAATTGAATGTGTTACAAATTCTCTTTAGTGAGTGATTGCGTAAAAATTTAACCTAGTCAAGGTTTGTTTACACTTTTAGCAGAAAATTTTAGAGCAGACTATAGGTTTCATTAATCCTAGTGTATAATTTGTTAATTACTTAAGTTAACGACTAATAGTCGTAGCTCTGTCTGAAATTCTGAATAGTCTTACTTACAAAATAATTTTATTTCAAACAGTTATTTTGTTTTATTAAAAGTTAAATACGTTAACTATCTTACACCAATTAAATTATTACAGATAACTGCTGTTCGTGATGAGCTTTTAAATAGAACTAAACATGATTGACTGAGCGTCTATGGGATAGCACCAAATATAGTTAGTACTTGAACTATAGTATTTTTGTCCTACGAAGCGACGCGCGCTTTACTTGTGGTTACCAAATGTAAAAACACGCTATGAATGTAAGTAAGCGCAAGAGCTCTCGGTACCGTCCGACACAATGACGAAGTCGAAAGTAAGTGTGCGAGTGTGTGTGTGTGTATAATGTGCCGACGCTACTCGTCTTTACGCACACATTCGTAGCGTATTTATTCACTTGACCAGACGTAAAGCACGTGTTGTTCCGTGAGATAAACATACTGTAGGTAACAAGCTCTCTGGCAATTATGTGACATTCTGAAAATTGAAACAAACCTTATAACTTTTAGCAGTCTAAATAAGTAAATACTCCTGCTAGGTTGGTCCTGGGATTACTTAACACATCAAAGGAAAGTCAGGAAAACGAATTGTTTATCAAATAGAGTACCAACTTCATTTGCCCGTATATTCAAAACATAATTGTAATTCTTTAATAGTTGTATAGAAATGGCTATAATACGGCCAATTGACGTAGTGTGTCAATTCGGTAAACAATATTTCAGTGACTATGCAAGGTGAATTTTTAGTAACCATTAAAATTTTTCAGAGTAAAAATATCGGACCTCCCATGCAAAAACAATAGTCAGCTGATCGATTTTGTATGAGAGGTCCGATTTTATTTTTCATGATTCGACCCATGTTCTTTGGAGAAAGTTGTTCAATTTCACGGGTACTATCACCCTGAAAATTTTAAATGGTGATTAAAAATTCACCTTGTGTAAATACCTAAAACGCCGTAAAAAGACACACAATGTGCTGAGATACAAGATTTCCTTATGGATCATATATGTACTTTCTTTTCAATATATTTTACGTAATTTGTACATGAGTGTCACGCTGTAATGTTGCACAAAATATAATTCGCGACCGTAACACCGTATGTGTTTACTGTTATATTATTAAAATCATCAATAACAACTCTCTTATGTTCATTATTAATCTCATTGAATGATTATTTCTTTAGTCAATTTCGGCGGATTCCCATTTAATAAAGTAAAGGAGTTACGACCCACAGTCGCCGTTTAGCATGTTAGGGACTACTCACACTTAATTAGCTCTGGTCAGCTTTTAACCATAGAAAACAACGATTCTGTATAGAGTCCGTTCAGCTTTCCGCGACTGAACGGATGCGTACGAATCTCATACAAAATCGTTGTTTTCTACGGACAAAAGCTGAACAGAGCTGAATAAATGAGATTAGTCCCTTATCCCGTATTTTACCCGAAATGCTTGACTATCCTCGCCTCGCCCACCTAAATTTCATCACATATACTGTTATGCCTTTTAAAACAAATCCCTCCCTCATATCTAGACTAAAGACTTTTTTTTTTCTTTGGGTGGGAAATCATCAAATAACTTCTCCCGCTCTTCGTGTCAGACTTTTACTAACTAAAACCCACCCGTGTTCCCTCAGTTGCCTGTGTGCCAGGGGCGGCGGTATCTCTTTCGAACAACCCGCACCCCTGGCAGGCATCGGCCCTTGCGGGTCCCATCTGTTGCTGCTGACATCTCTTTGAGGCGCGCGTGGAACACAACGCGCCGTCGACCCGGACTTGGTCCTTACCGGACAGCGAGCTACCCATTACTCGCCGTCCGCAAGCCCGTGCCTACGGTGGCCGGGAATCAGCCTGGGGTTCCCGACGCCCAGGGCGTCTCCTGCGAAGGCCACGGCTGTGAGGGCGCATGTACTGCATCTCCCTCACGTGCGCCGCCTCCCTCTTTGCGAGCATAACTGCTTCGCTGAAGGAGGCGACTGCTAGCCATGCCCTCTCGCTCCGTACCATGGCCTGGACCAGGGTCGGACGCGAGAGATCGCCGCCGCCGATCACCTCCACGAGGACACGGCGGTGCTCCGCCCAAGCTGGGCAGACCTCCACCGTATGCTCCACCGTGTCCTCAGGGCGATCTTCGCAATGGAAACACCCGGGCGTTTCCTCCCGCCCTATCCGAAACAGGAACCTCCCGAAACAACCATGTCCGGTGAGGACCTGTGTCAGGCGGAAGGTGAGGACGCCATGCCGCCTCTCAAACCACTCCTCAAAGAGGGGACTTACCGCCGCAATCGTGGCGTGCCCAAGACTGAAGACTTCTGATCGTAATCTAACAAATTCCTCAAATAAATCACGATCGAAGCCCATAAAATTAAATTTAAAAAGATATTGTAATTGGTGTAGTATAGTTAAGTCACCTGCTACGATCTTTACATACCTATTCCTTTTAGCTTCGTATACGTTTACCCGTCTGCGGGAAGTTTGCGTAATACACTACTTAAGGCCCTGGTAATTTAAAATATTGTCGATATGAGCGATAACAGGTCTTATTGCAATCTGTTACGGGTTAAAATCTGTTGTATTAAATTCGAATAAGAAATGAGCAAGCGTATGTCCTAAAAATGCAAATAAAATCGTATAAAATTAGATATTAACTATATAATAATAAATAATCCATCACTGGATGCAGTTTGGCATTTGGAATTTTATGGTATATTTTTCATTATGTTTATAACTGTTATTAGAGGTGATTTTGATGATTTTTTTGATGCATTAAAGTATGTTTAATTATGTTTTGAGTTCCATCACTGTATGCAAAAAAGACTTGACCATATCATATATTTTTTTGCTTTCAACATTATTTACGGTTAAAGAGACACACAGCTTTAAAAAAAACCACCTCTTTGAGCGTTTTCCAGAAATCTCCGCCTTAACAGTATAATTTTTTTTTTTTTCTGGGTGGGAAATCATCAAATAACTTCTCCCGCTCTGGGTGGAGTGGGAGGGCGTGTCAGACTTTTACTGACTAAAACCCACCCGTGTTCCCTCACTTGCCTGTGTGCCAGGGGCCGCGGTATCTCTTTCGAACAACCCGCACCCCTGGCAGGCATCGGCCCTTGCGGGCCCCATCAGTTGCTGATGACATCTGTTTGAGGCGCGCGTGGAACACAACGCGCCGTCGACCCGGGCTTGGTCCTTACCGGACAGCGAGCTACCCATTACTCGCCGTCCGCAAGCCCGCGCCTACGGTGGCCGGGAATCAGCCTGGGATTCCCGACGCCCAGGGCGTCTCCTGCGAAGGCCACGGCTGTGAGGGCGCATGTACTGCATCTCCCTCACGTGCGCCGCCTCCCTCTTTGCGAGCATAACTGCTTCGCTGAAGGAGGCGACTGCTAGCCATGCCCTCTCGCTCCGTACCATGGCCTGGACCAGGGTCGGACGCGAGAGATCGCCGCCGCCGATCACCTCCACGAGGACACGGCGATGCTCCGCCCAAGCCGGGCAGACCTCCACCGTATGCTCCACCGTGTCCTCAGGGCGATCTTCGCAATGGAAACACCCGGGCGTTTCCTCCCGCCCTATCCGAAACAGGAACCTCCCGAAACAACCGTGTCCGGTGAGGACCTGTGTCAGGCGGAAGGTGAGGACGCCATGCCGCCTCTCAAGCCACTCCTCAAAGAGGGGACTTACCGCCGCAATCGCGGCGTGCCCATTAACAGTGTCATTGGCTTTCATTTTGACATTTCAACAATATTCACTGAGCAGACAAACCTTTCGAAAATGTGAAGCAATGGAATAGCAATCTACTTAAAAATGATTCAGGGATTGTGATTGATAGTGTTATCTGTAGATAGTGTGTGTACATTACTCTGTGTAAGTTTTCCGTGAGGAGTCTTACAAGCTTACCAGTTTGTATAACGGAAATATTAATCGCTCGTCAATCATTGAGTGAATGGCTGTCAGTTGGCAGTCTACTCAAATTACTTACATGTTTGTAAGCTTGTTATGTAGCCCTTATAATGGTTTCTTTGCTGTGAAAATATTGAGATACTTCCGCTTCGCTCATGCCATCGAATCGAAAAAAATATATTTTATCTTTAATACAATTCATCTGCCTAGACTTTTCCCAACTAATAGGTTGGGGAAAAAGTTTCTTCGCATTTTTTAAGAAAATTCAAAAAAATTTTTAATAAAGTTTATTTACATTTAACTAAAGTATGTAGGTACCATTTTGTTCGATAACTTTTTGCCATCTTGTAGGTAGGGACATGATCCCATTGCTATAGAAATTTTGGGACTTCTGGTCAAAATACCGCGACAAGTGGTTTTGGCAGTCCTCTCGTGATGTTAACATGACACTGCCTAAAGAATTCTGAAGAGACCGAAACAGGTGGAAATCTGAAGGTGCAAGGTCAGGACTATACGGCGGACTACTATATAGAGAGTTTGGCTGGGAGGTGTTAATGCATCGATGCATTAACACCTCCCAGCCAAACTCTCTTAATTGTTGTTGGGTGGCTAAAGATGTGTGAGGTCTAGCGTTATCATGATGAAAAACCACACCCCTTCTGTTGATTAATTCCGGCCGCTTTCTCTCAACTTCTTGCTTTAATCTCATCAGTTGTTCGCAGTAGAGTACAGAATCGATGGTCCTGCCTGGTGGTAACAGCTCATAATGAATAATGCCCTTTCAATCCCACCACACACACAGCATGACCTTGTTGCGAGTTAACCCGGGTTTCGCCACAGTCTGTGAAGCCTGACCAGCCTTTGACCACGACCTTTTTCGCACGTTCTTGTCATACGTGATCCACTTTTCATCACCAGTTATCAGCTTCTTCAAAAATGGTTCGGTTTCATTACGTCGTAATAAAGAATCACAAATGAGTACACGGTTCATTAGGTTTCTTTCAGTGAGCTCGTGAGGTACCCAAATGTCGAGCTTTTTTGTGTACCCAGTTTTTTTCAAATGCGCCAAAACTGTTTTGTGGTCAATTTCCAGTTCTTCAGCTACGTCGTAACTACTGGTATGCCGATCTTGCTCCACTTTTTCAAAAATGGCATCCATTTTATCCGTAATAGGGCGACCAGAGCGACGTGCATCTTTGACATCAAAATTTCCGGATTGAAAACGCTTAAACCAAATTTGTGCTACTCTCACAGACACTACACTAGGTCCATAAACATCGCAAATTTTTTTCGCGGCTTGCGTTGCATTTTTACCATTTTTGTAGTAAAATTTTAAAATGTATCGAATTTCTTCATTAGATTCACTCATCTTGACGGTACGAAAAACAAATGAAAATCACACATTTTCCTCATTTGAATTTGGAATTATGTTCTTTAAAATTTAAACTTTCAATGATACCAAAACCAGCCAGATACAAATAGTATAGCCAAAGAGATTTTATTACAAGTTCATGCATACTATAATGCGAAAAGACTTTTTCCCCAACCTAATATGTTGGGGTCGGCTTCCAGTCTAACCGGATGCAGCTGAATACCAGCATTTTACATGGAGCGACTGCCTATTTGACCTCCACAACCCAGTTATTGGGTAATACCATACACCTTCGTAAGACCGGTTATCAAACTTGCGGGCTACTGACGACCCGTAACGACTATCAAAGATCCACGGATGATAGCCAATATTATTAGCGTGCTTTTCTAGGCTATGGACTGTGGCGGCCATCTACAATGCCCCACACAAATGTGGAAAACACAAAAAGTAAAGTGGCGCCATCTACAATGCCATATGCGAACTACTCAAGACTTGACGTCACACCGCAGCTACATCACGCAAGCAGAGTTTACCACGCAATCTACATCTGTACAATATCCTGACATCAATCGTCAGGCAGTTAGTTACCCACCAGACACAACACCCGCCTGGTCGGAGGATCCTTCGTTTACTATAGAGTATGAGTGAACTTTACACCCTGTTCCTCACACTTCTATAGGACCAACCACGTTATTAGTTACCCACAAACCCTTTTGCCTCTGCTAGGGCTACGGTAACTCTTTCGAACAAATCCGTGACCCTGGCCGAGCCACAAGCCCCTTAATATACATAAAAAATGCTTATAAACAAATTAATTAATAACACAACTAAGCAAAAAAGCACCCTAAATGTATTACCACGTACTACATTTACTGCTGATTTATCAAATAATCTGATAACTTTTATCTAAGGAATAAATATATCGGTTTAACAGCTTTTATATGGGAAATATGCCGATATGTCAGATTTATTCTTCAGATAAACGTGTTAACTGACTATTGAGAAATAATAATTACACAAATAAATACGAATATAAAAGAACACTTAAGCGACAAAGTAGGTACTCGTTTCCATGCATGCTGTCACCTGGAAACGTGCCCAGAAGACTGGCAGCATTGCCACGTTGAATGGCAATGCTAATTCTTTGACCAACGAACATGCCAGCCCTCTGGTTATTGAAAATTAAAATACAAATTGAATTGTGAAAATCAAAGTAACATTGTTAAGGGAAAAAATTGAATTATTAGCTTTATCGGCGGTAAGGCGAAGAACTAAGAAATATCTTTGATTTTGTAAAGCCTTGACAACCAGCTATTTTTAAACTTTTCTAAAATCTACATACTTATTTTGTTTCACACATAAAACACAAATAAACTTCTTCTTCTACAGTTTCTGCCTAGCCCCATGGAAAGAAAACGTAACTTTATATTTTGTTTTAAGTCTCCAAGAAGTCTGAAGGAATACATCATTTCAAACACCAGCAATCCAGGAATCCGTTGGATGCGGGAAGCATAGAACCGGTCGTAGTAGCGGAGCTTGAGGGAGGCATCAGGAGTGGACGGCTGTTGGCTGAAATGATGATTATTATGATGAAACCCAATCAAACACAACTGTACAAACGTGAAATCAAAACTGTACATTGAAAATTCGTATATACTTATTTTCAAGCTATGTTTGCGAGGTCTGGGAACTATTCTAATGCCGAAAATATATTTTTTTGAACTTCTGTGTTTTTATTTAGGTGACTGTTAATGAGAAATCCCGTGTGTGTTGTTATGTGTGTGATAGCTGGTTGTCAGGGATAATCTGTAAGAAAGCCATAACTTTGTAAATACAGGAACGCAGGTTTTCATTAATTCGTAATTCAATAATTACGCAAGCAATGAGGAATTACCTACTACTAAAAGCTGCGGGTTTCAACCTCAGGACAAGCTGATTCTCACACAGTCAACTGTACGTCGCTTCATCCCGCGTCACCAGTCCTGACTCTCTTCTTATTTCGGTTGCTGAGAGCAAAACGAGAAACATAGTATGCAGGAAAGTTTTATAAAAACATGGCTGTTATTTTAGTAAATCGTGAACAAGTTAATTTTTCAAAAAAATCGCAGAAACCCAAGAAACATTCTTCATACATATAATATTACACCATATTCACCTATTGATAGGTCTCAAGATATAAAGTAAGAATAAAATTGTCGAAGAAACTCCGACGGCGGCGTTGTATATCGACCGGGATCCGATAAAACGCCCCTCACTTTATCAAATAAGCTCAGATATCGCCACAGCCCGCTACCCTGGAGGAGATATAGCCAATAACCTTATACTGACTTCGAAGACTGTTCAGAACTTCAGACATTTCACATTCGGTCACGCGAACCCTTCAACATAGTGTAGCTATTTTACTGACTAAATTGTATAACAATAGCATAGAATGATAATAAGGTACTTTCTTAGTCCATGACAATACTCATGAACTGGTTGAATAACAAACTCTCAGAACCATAATCAAATCCGACTCGCTGAAAGACAGTCATAGAAAGAAATGATATTTATTTCTGTAACTAGGGCTATACAAACACTATTACACTTCAATAATATATTGAAAAACTACCTAGGATCGGTATTCGGCTAGTTCTACAGTTATGGGAATAAACTCGTTTTTTTTTCGGCCTATCGTTTTTTTTTATTATAAATGATTTTAAAGTTAGCTATCATAATAAAGTATGATAATTGAACGGGTCTGTCAAAATATTTATTAATTTAGAAGTTATAGGCAATTTTCAATTTACAAAAGACAGGGAAATGAGAGTAGACACAGGGAAGTGACTATATAGTATAAGTGTTTTTGATCTTAAAATAGACTTGACAGTAAACATTGTAGTAAATATGTTATTAAATTAATAGAACAATTTACATCCAGAAAGAAATCAAAATGTGTACTAGAATACCAACCAGGGAAGTGATAATTTAGACAAGATAATGCTGTAGAAATAATAATAACGAAGAATGTAAAGTTATCTTTATGGAACGACATTTTAAGATAACATAAACCTTCTAAAGACAAAGGGTAATCAACATGTATCCAACTACTACAAAAAGTAACAATCACTTTATTCTGGATGTCACAGTAATATGCAATCAAATAATAATTGCACCTTTTATTCATCTTCATAGGGCAATTGGCATAAAGGTTTTTTTTTTTGGGTGGGAAATCATCAAATAACTTCTCCCACTCTTCGTGTCAGACTTTTACTGACTAAAACCCACCCGTGTTCCCTCAGTTGCCTGTGTGCCAGGGGCCACGGTATCTCTTTCGAACAATCCACACCCCTGGCAGGCATCGACCCTTGCGGGCACCAGTTGGTGCTGACATCTCTTTGACGCGCGCGTGGAACACAACGCGCCGTCGACCCGGACTTAGTCCTTACCGGACAGCGAGCTACCCGTTACTCGCCATCCGCAAGCCTGTGGTGGCCGGGAAATAGCCTGGGATTCCCAACGCCCAGGGCGTCTCTTGCGAAGGCTACGGCCGTGAGGGCGCATGTACTGCCTCTCCCTCACGTGCGCCACCGCTTTCTTTGCGAGCATCACTGCTTCGCTGAAGGAGGTGACAGCTAACCATGTACTCTCGCTTCGTACCATGGCCTGGACCAAGGCCGGACGAGAGAGATCGCCGCCGCCAATCGCCTCCACGAGGACACGGTGGTGCTCCGCCGTGGCCTCGTATGACCTCGTAAGACCTCCACCGTATCCTCAGGGCGATCTTCGCAATGGAAACACCCGGGCGGTTCCTCCCGCCTTATCTGAAACAGGAACCTCCCGAAACAACCGTGTCCGGTGAGGACCCACTCTCCACGTCGTCATGAGATCCCGCCGGAGCTCTGTCCGCTGTGCCGCGATTTCCCGCGGCAGCGGAGTTATGCCCCGGTGTTTGGCCTCCTCACGCCACTTCCAAGTGTGCACGAGGACCTTTGCCTCCAGATCCCATGGCGGCAATCCGGCAAGGAGGCCCGCCGCCTCACCGGAGAATTGACATAAAGTTTGGTTATATTTTCGGTAATCTGCTGTTCTATTATATCTCCGAATAACGCTTTCTTTACAACTTCAGTTCGTGTTTCAGGGTTTCCCGCCAGTTGCGCCATTATAGAATTAGGCGTAAGCTGTTTTTTAACATTTCATTACTGTTTTTGTAACTTGCTCACTCTCTTGCGGTATTTGTTTAGTTGCTGCATTTTAACCTTCTCTTCCTTTGTTTTTAATTTTTTATTCGGCTACGTCTTTAAATGTATCTCTGCCTAGCTACAGTCAATCTAGTCGACTGTGTGGTGGGTGACTGGGTGACGTTGGTGAGCCCCGAATCGACCCCTCATCGCACAGGCTTAATGGTGTATTAACTCTCATAAAATCCATAGAAGCATTTTTGGCAGCATATTTCTTTTCATGGTGTTTATTGGCTCTCTCCCGCTGCGCTTTTCTAAACTTTTCCGGTTTTTTTTTTTATTTTAGCTTATGTAACGCTTTTTCTCCTTTTGTCTTTTTTTCTGAATACTTCTTCTCTAGTTTGCGATTTCTCTTTTGGTTTGTCCATATCAGTTCTGTAAACAACTTCGAAATTAATTCGGCTCTTGAATTATTGCCAAATTTAAGTAAAAATAGAATTACATAACACAACGTACTTCACGCCTTGTTTCCGCGAATGGCTAGAGAGAGGTGTACCTATAAAACACCTACATTTCGCCATTAGAAATGTGGGCGTATGAATAGAATTACCTACATTAAAATAATGAAAAAACAGTCAATTCCCCCTTAACCTTTACCGAAAAAGTTTTGAGACAAGCTATTATAGGCGATTATACTTTTTTGCACAGTCATCAAGCACTTGTCAAGGAGTTTCTATGGACACCGTCCGTCTCCATCATTAGACCAGCTTGATCGTACCATAGTATTGTATTGTAACTGAACCTAAACAGGTGTATAAAATTTTAACTCGATTGGAGCCTGAGAAGATGGTAAAATTTGGCTTGCAAGATGAGACTCATACATACTAACCAACAAACTACCACACGGCATGTTAAATAAGAGCTTGTAATGACGCAGTGTACAGTGAATTTAGTGCTAACAGCCATATAACATCCCTTTATCACTTCCCTGTAGTGTTCTCACTTCTCTGTCCATGTATTTACAGGGAAGTTATATTATTATGGTTTTTCCCTAAATCTATAAGATTGATTTATTTTATTACAATTACAATTTCTATCAATCTTCCATGCAACTAAAAGAAATATTTGCAATGCATTAAAATGAAATAATATTTTATAATTGAAATGTAAATACGTACCATGAGAGTGAGAAGTTGTGTGACCCGAATGCACTTGTCTCCACTAAACGCAATAAACGTACGGACACGACTGATCGCTGCTGGAGTGGAACAAAACACAGTAGTTAATATGCTGTGGTCACTTCTTTCTTTCTATTGCCCGAAAATTAACGTTACTTACCATTCAATTTCAAGGTGATTTTAACAAAATTTTAGGTGACAGGGAAGTGATAGTAAATACGCGTTGCCTTTGTCAAGTCGACAAAATTTCGGAGAAAATAAGAGACCGTAAAACCGTTTTAGTTTTTTTGGAAACCATACCCTACATATTATTCTACTCAACTGCTTTTTTAACCTTATTCCATGGACTTATATTTTGGATTTTAGAATGTTGCCCCACAGAGAAGTGACAATTTTGCCCCTTTTTAGATAAATTTGTCGCATAAATATTTGCTTGAGAGAGATAATTTTAGTGACCAATTAGAAACTAATATAAACTTTTATTTCATAGTATCACTTAACAAAAATAATTAATATTTATTATTCTACGACCTGAGCCAACCATAATTACTCAATTTGCAAAACTAGCCATTTCCTATCCCACTACGCTGAGGTCTCGCTCTTTTTTAAATTCAGACGACGCCAACGTAAATTTTGACTTTCACAAGTGCCTCTTAGGTGCTTATTCGAAATAAATTATTTGATTTTGACCATGTAGGTTAGTGTCTGAAACTGTCTTTTTGAGTGGACCGGTTCAGTCAGTGAACGCATTGTGTCAGAAATCTTGTAGCTGAACTAGAGTTGTAAAAAACGGTATTTTTCTGAGTTGAAACAAAAACATGAAAACAAACAGTTTTTTTTTTCTGTATTAGATTTTTTTTTTCAAAATTCCGAAAATCAAAAACTGTTTATCGTTAAAATGAGCTGATATTCGATTTATTTCGGAATAAAGAAATACCGTTATTTTTTTTTCATGTATTACATAAACGTCTCGAAATAATTGGCAAGAAATCGCTGCTACAGAACAAATTTATAATGCTGCTGTAAAGATACCAGATATCAACGAGAATACTGTACTGATAGAACTTGCAAATTACATTGCAAAACAAGATTTTTTTCTAAGACCTTTGTGGTCATCGGTGAACAAATTGAATCCCATTGCTTGGTGGGCAGGACTTTGCAAATCAACTGATTTGTCTAAAGTAGCCATAAACAACAAACATTGGCAGCGTGCGAGAGAACATTTAGTACGTATAGCGACATTCATACCAAAATACGTAATAGACTGACAAATGATAGGGCTAGAAAAATAGTGTATATTGCGCACAATTTAAGATTACAATCAGTACAATCAGCAACAATACCGACACAAGCAGAAATAATCAAAGTTCCTGGTAATATAACAGTTGATTCAAAATCAGATGAAACAAGTAAAGAAACAGAACATGTCAATTATTCCGTTGTCGATAACACAAGCGTAGCTACCGATACCGATACAGGTGATTGTAGCACTGATGAACGTTTAAGTATTTTTAAGTTCATATTAATATGTACCTACCATGTATAAGTTCTTATTTCATTTATTTAAACATAATTTAACCTGAATTAAAATAAAACAATCATATTTAGTTTTATTCAATTTTATTTTATTTATTTCAGTTATGTTTTTCTGAAAAAAAACGAATGTAGAAAAAAAACAACGGTACCAAGTCATTTTTTTCATGTTTTTTTTAAATTTACATCTCATGAACTCAAAAATTAAGGCGCTCTAAGGGTCGATGAAAAAAAAACGAATAATGTCAGTGCTATTTCAACGTTTATTTTGATTAAATCAAGAGGTCTTCAGCAACAAAAGGGTCAAAAATGTTGGTAATTTGTAAATATAAATTGCTTCCACGGTTACGGTATGCAAGTTGGATTTTTCCTTTTGTCCAATGAAAATATCATGAAGCTAAATTCCAACATGAACTTTTCTCTCATATTTTATACGAGTAGGTTTTTATTTGACATTTATCAGCTTTTAGTTTTTTTATAAAAAGATGACAGTTGACGGAGGCTTTAGAAAAGCGATTCTGTTTTAATGTCAGTTTGAATAAACGTAATAAATGAGCAATATCGGTACATTCCTTTGTAAGAATTTTGATAATGTAAACAAAGCACTTTAATAAAATACTATGTTAACATATAAATATTTACTCACTAAATACTTTATGAACGACATGAAAGTACAATTTTTTATTTCCTTAATAAATATTTGAAGGTTCATTTTATAACAAGTTTGCGCTTCATTTCGACTATCTATTTCTGAAAAACGCTGTTACAGCACGCGTACAAACGAGTTTAAAGAGAATAAACAAACTACGATGTCAAGCATGACGACCAATTATTCTTTGCTTTTGACACTTGGGTGTAGAAACATTTTTATAGAATTATAATCAGAAAAGCCCTCTAAGTTCATTTAACCCCAATGAATGACTTTTTAACTAAAAAATCTTATACCTTAGCGCACCCAACTGTAGTTGATGTAGATGTAGTTACATCACTAGTTAGTAGGTATATACCTCCCCGTTGCTATGGAAAGAATAACTGTCTTTGTCTTCATAGAAGTGCGAGTCTACGGGTCGCCCCGTGCTCGGGCAGAAGAGATGTCATATTGAATAGAAACAACTTTGTTTATTCTTTGTAGAATAGAGATAGAATAGGTCATGCTACGCCTGCAGAGAGGTCACAATGATCACAGATGTAAGGATGCTTATTTATCTATAGTATTATACAATATACGGCTAAGTAATGGTTACAATATACGTATTCTATTTCAGTAAGTCATTACTCTCACTTGTAATTTGACTTTGGATATCTTTTATTGCAAAACCACTAAATGACACTTCAGGATTTCAGTCCTATCACGATTAGAGTTTGTAAAACGCATCTATACCTGGAGTGGTACTCTTACAAAGTAAAATATAAACTTTTAGTTCAAAACCCAGTAAAACAGTCAGAGGTAACGAAATGCAGAAGAAAATTAAAGAAAAACTTATTACATAAAAGAGCGGTGACTTTCCCGAAGAGACCCAACTTAACGAAGACCAAAGAAGCGAACATCACAGTTTACTCGATCCGTTCTTATTTCATTCAGCAGTTCTGGTTTTAAACTTTTGACACATCAATCTAAAAACAAGCAAGTGGAGATCGGACTTGCGCGAGTGTTCCGGACAATCAGCTCTACCTAGGTAATATTATTGTTATTTGCCTCGCAAAAGTTTTTTATCTTGAACGAGCTTAATTCTTTCCACTAACTACTTAGTGGTTATTTTTTCCGTAATGGTAGTTATACAGGTTGGTAGGGACTTCGACGCAAATTGTAACCATGCATTCAGCACAAGAACCACCCGCCATCGTTGAAATTTGACAAATGTGAATCAAAAAACAAAAACTGATGTTTAAGTGTCGCGCTTACGCTGTCAAAATGTTTGGAACAGCTATTTCCTTTTTCAATAACCGCCGTAAAATTTCAACTCAGGGGTTTCAGAATCATGTTCTGAATCCATGGTAACAGGTTACGCAATGATGTCCCTGCCAGTCTGTACACCATACCTACACACAATACCTACATTTTATAGCACGGGTATTCAGTGTACTACAGTTCAGTAAACTGGACTCTAACTTAATACGCTTGGTGCTAAAACTACTGAACCTTTGAATGAGCAGCTATCTAGAAAGACCTCTGTTAATTTACAGGTTCAATTTAGTGATAGCCTGTAGCAAATCACCGGTTGATAACACACAGACAAACAGACACCGAAGTGATTCTTTAAGGGTTCCGATTTGACACCACGTAACACTAATTATTAAACTTTCCTGATCCTTCCACTATATTTCTCAGTCGTTTTATTTATGTTGTGTATTAAAATAACCGGATAGCGAGATTTAGATGAAGAGAAACTTGAAACTGGCTCATTCAAAGTCATGAACCAAATATTATTTTTAACTAACATTGAACTGACCCAAATATTTAACTTTCATGATAATTTAGTGATCTTGAGCCTGAATATTTTAGAGAGGCTTCAAGAGTATTAAGTGAAGATACTAAAACTTAAAACTTAATGGACATAGTTACAACTGAGCCAGAATTTAAGCAAACCCTTCAGGCAATCTTAACACTATAATAATTATAAGACAAGAAACCTACATTAAACCCCAAATAGAGCGAAACCCAACTGACAAGTTTAGCATTGACGTCACTATGCAATGTCTGACGTCTCATAGTAATAGGGGACACATTCTTGTACCAAATAAATCAAACGCTATCGTTTGATTTACCTATGTACCTGCATACTTTCGTACCTATGTACTTGTTATGTGTTGTAACTTTGTTAAAATCTAAGCATGTATGAGGTTAGATCGTCTTTTTAGGCTTACCTTAAAAGGAATAAAAAACAGAACCCTTATAGGATCACTTTATTGTCCGTCTGTCTGTCAAGACCCTAACTTCTGGACGTATAAAGTTGTTCAGAACCGGATCCCACCGGTTTACATTTGTACCAAAAATAAAATCACCATCAAGCACCACTGGTACACAGGTGTACCATTGCTATGAATTAGTACCTTCGTGGTGTTCGCAGTAACGTAAAAACTACCGATAATTCATAATTTCATGCATTCGAGTCGTTTTACGATAGTATCACCTATTCATATTTCACAAGAATCATAGTTTCGCGCGTAAAGTACGCGGGCTTCGCTGTGTGAAATTAATATCGAATACGTAAATCTACGGTCCCTTGGAGATCTAAGAAAATCATGCTTCTAAGTCAAGGGAATAATAAAATACTACCCTGTAAGCGACTCGCAAATAAATCAAAACATATAGGGTGCTTCACGTTGTCCTAGAACCATGAAATTTGGCAAGAAACAACTTCTTACAACACAAGTAGGTAGGTAAAAGTACGGAAATTCTTAATTTGTAGTATTATCACATTAAAAAAAATGCTATAACAAACCTTACAGTTGGAAACTTGACCGTGACGTACCTACCTACTATATAGTCGTAAGTATGGGGAACATGTTTTTCAACTACATACAATGTTAAGTTTGCTTTTGGTGTTGTGTCCAAGTGCGTTATCCAACATGCACTTGGCCGGTTTCTTTTTTAAATCAAGTATTTCTCCAAAAAGTATAGAAACCGAACTACATACAAGGCCGCTCATTGTATATTTTATAGTGTAATTTGTTTTTTTGTAATGTATTTTTGTGGTGTACAATAAAGCAATTTACCAGCTAGGTGCCAGAGTTTCCTTGAGGGACTTTTTTAAAGATGTTGGCATTCTCACGGTGGCATCACAATTCATATTCGCTAACATCTTATATATTAGGCAAAATATACAGTTGTGCACTAAAAACAGTGATATTCATAATTTTAATACTAGAAATAAGGACAAACTACGTGCTCCCTTTCACCGGCTTCATAAGGTTCATAACTCATTTGTTGGGCTTGGTATAACTTTTTATAACAAGCTTCCCTCTTCTTTGCTAGATTTGCCTTTTAATGCGTTTAAAGCTCAAGTAAAGGCTTACTATTCCATCAACGACTATTTAAATGACAAGACTAGTTGGTCGCTGTGATTAACTCAAGACAATGTTTATGTTCTTTCTCCAGAATCGGCGTATCTAGTGACAGGTTATATGCGTTCATATAATTATTATTTTATTTTTTATTGCCTGTCTAACAATTTTTTTTTATAATTATCTATTAAGTCATTAGTTATTGACATGATCTACTCATAACAATATTTTCTATGATGAGTTGTTTTAGGCTTTATTTGGCCTCAACAGTTTTCATTTTATTTGTCGGTATATTGGTATGGCTAGCTGACATTTTGACTAATTATTTAATTAATATTTTGTATCTCGTAATGTTTATTACTTTGGCTAAGTATGTATTGAATCAAGTCTATCCGACTAAACAGAGAGCTGTGCTGCTGGGGAGTTTGTTCCACTACTTCTTCTTCCCAGCTAAAGCACTAGGAAGTGGTGAAGGGTGGGCGTTTTGGGGGACTGTCTCATGTATTTTGACGTTCGAAAAGTGCTGATTCTCAGCCTAATTTGAATAAATGACTTTTGATTTTGATTTTGATTTTGAAAGAATATATAAATAAATAAATAAATACATTACCAGATTTTCAAAAACATTAACTTAATGTATTCTCTACCATACCTGTCAGTTTTATAAGCCTGTTTTGTCCCTCAGCAGGGCAAAGACTTCGCTTCCCGCTTTTTCCCGACTCCTCTTCCGTTTCGCGACTTCCGCTTTTCTCTTCCCGATTGTGGGCCAATCCTTTAAGAAGGAGTCCAGCTCAACACGCCATCCCTTTTGGGCCTGCCGCGTGGTCGTTTCCTGCTATTTGGGAACCACTGAGTGGTGGTTTTTACATGTTGCTGCTCCGACATGCGACAGATGTGGCCAGCCTAGTTCCACTTAGTCCAGCAGCTGTGTGGCTAAAAAATATATATAAAGTTCTATGAGTTTGACACATAATATACTTCGTTCCATAGCCCGTTGGCAGACTCCAAGTGCTGATTTTTGATGCTTTGTAGGATACCCTGATCTCGCTCCGTATGAAGTAACATCGGTCGGAAGAATACACAATGCATAGGGATGTCGAGTGAAAAATCCGTTATTATTATTTTTAATTTTAGCCATTAATGTCCCACCGCTGGGCAAAGGCTCAGGAGTCCAACTCATCCTTGCCGCAATATCATTTGCTAACAAAATCCGGTAATGAACTTCAATTACAAAGGCTTAATAAGACATTTTAATTTTTTATACTACATAGATTGTAGAGCCACACAGGCATCCAAACTTGACAACTTGACCAAGGCTGTGACATTCAACCGGAATAGATTTACAATCCGACCGCAGTATTTTTGTTTTATTTCCGACGAATGAAATAAAGATAAGGCCTACAGTGATAGCCGTCAGGATTTATAGTCGACAAATAAAATCGGGCCATTATTGGGGAAGGCTCATCTACCCTAATTGAGGGCCATTTACTTGCTTTCTTTAGCCTATGGTTTCTTTATTGTCTCTCCTTATTACAACTTAGTTTGGGTAGGTACTTGTTGTATTTGCTGTTCATCTATACTAATATTATAAAAGGGTATGTGAGTTTGTAGTGTGGCGAAGTGGCGGTGCTTGGGGGAGGCCTATGTCCAGCTATGGACGTCTTTCGGCTGAAATGATAATGACGATATGAAATAGTATAGAGGGGGAAATCTTCGGAACTACTGATCCGATTCCGCATTTTTAACTAATAGTACACCACAGTATTGCCGAGTGTCATAGGATATATTTTATGTTAAAACAAGAAATTTTACTCGAACGAATTCACGGTCGGAAGGTAGTACAGGATAATGGAGATGAGATAACAATTATATTACTTGTTATGTTGTTTTTAATGTAGGTACGATACTCCTGGTTGTTATGCAAAAGGCCTTTTCTATAAATAAAGACATTACAGTGCCTTCATTAGACTTCATTGGAGGTAGTTTGTAACTGCGGGGCCAGGCCTGCTCAGCAGATTAGTAACGCAGGTTTCTAAAACCCTTCTTATAATCGTCTACCGTTATGCCCCAAGAAGAAATGTTTTGTCATTAGGACTAGCAAATAGTTTCTTTTTTATTTAATTAAGCATACCGAATTACTGAAATGTAATTAAAATGATAGTTGGCAGTTAAAGCCGTTGCTCCTTAAGGGGGATGCGCCAAGGTAACCCGCGCAATTAAATTTTTCTTCTATATTCCCTTTGTATTTTAGGGTTATGTGAATTTAGAGGGTTTATTTATTTATTAGGTTCCCCAACAATTGTTTACACTGGTATTATGCTAAAGATAACATGTAAGATAATTTAATATAGTAGTGTAACAATCACTTATAGGTAATCTCCGCATGCATTAAAAGGAAGTTGTACAAAATAAACAAAACTAAAGTAACTAAACTAAACTAGGTTAAAAATGATTAATACTTAAAACTTGGAAAACATCATATATCAATTAGTCATACTGATGACTAAAACTAATCGGGCAAATACTTATGAAAAGTGGCTTTCGACTTTCCCAAACCATCAAAGTGATGATCGATTTGGTCACTGCAATTATATTTATGACCTTGCATAATCTCGCACAAGGAGAATTTGCGCCTAGTACCGTACTTTTCAGCGGATGGTATTGGAGATTATAATAATTATACTTCTGTACAGACTTGTTATTATAATCATATTTTATTCTGTTTCTGTTCTTTGAAGGATAAAAACAGAAATGAAAATATCTGGTAAATAACCGGAGTTACTGACAGCTTGCAGAGTAAGTAAACTGAAGTGGCAGTGGGCTGGCCAAGTTCGTGGAAGGACCGATGGCCGGTGTAGTAGACAAGTCATGGAGTGGAGACTGCATATCGTCAAGCGTAACGTGGGACGTCCCCTCAGCTAGATGGATCGTAATAAACTAGCTGGGGCAGACTTAATGCTGAAGGCGAAGGACAGAGTATTGTGGCGCAGCCTGTGAGTGTGTTGACGCTGACATGCAAAAAACGTAAAAAAAATAATTTTGCGAAGTTCCCTGGCGCTTCCCCCTTAAGGGACTTTGCAAACAGACCGTAATACGTATGACATGGGTTCATTGTTTTTGCTAAGGCCGCTGTCACATTATCACTTGACACTTTGCCATAATCTTCAACTAAACTGTTGTGTTAAGCTACCACATTGTCCTGTTTAGTTAGTAACTATCTAAGATAATGGCAAGAGAGAAAGAGAAAGAATTGGGAATACTGCTTGCATCAGAAGGGTGTGCCGTATGGTCATATTTCGCGATTACGATGTTGGTCCCATAGAGAGAGATGTTCAGTTCGATCTTTCTTCATCATCTTTGGAACTGTTTGTCTTTGCATAACGTAAAGATCGACTGGAAGGCAATGCCTATGACATTAAGTCCTCCGCTGTATATGCGTGTGCTTGATGTAATAAAATTTCTAATAAATAAACTACCTGCGCCCGCAGTTTCACCAGCATACATCTCGACCCCGTGGGGATGTCGGAATAAAAAGATATTCTATATCTTAATATAGGTTTTGTTCTGCCCATGTACCAGATTCCATCCAAATCCGTTCAGCCGTTTTGACGTAAAAGCGTAGGTATCAAACAAACATGCAGAAAAATCAAATCTTTTCTCTACATAATATTCGTTTAGAAATATGTATAATAAACCTAGCTAACAGTGGCGAAACGTTTTAAAATCTATTTTATTTCAATAAAATTGATAGTATTTGCCCAACCAAAAGAAATCATAAAACAACAACATTCAAAAATATTCTCAGGATAAATAAATACTACAAAGAATAAGAATTTAATTAAAAGTGAAGGAACAACTTATTCCAGTAGGTGCATGCACATAATTTTTCCTACAATAGACTCTTTCAGACTTCGAGCGATTACTTCAAGCAACCAATTTTGTCTGCTATATTTTATAGAAAGTAATTACTAGATAGTATTTTCTAGGCCGAATGCCAACCACGTAGTTCTTAAATAGGTCAATTTTACGGTAACTAGTTTCTATGTCCTAATTCTTGAAACAAGAAAATTTAGGGCTCCTAAACCCAGATCACGAAGGGGGGACTACAATTCTAAGGATTTACAAAACAATTCACGCGTTCTGTCTGATCATTTTTTATAGAAAACAAATGTGAAAAGTTAAATGAGTTCCCAAAAGTTTTACCATGTGATTACGACGTATCATTTTGGTAAATTACTCATGGGCACAATATTATGGTAGGCAAGGTATGATGGCGGAATCACGGCAGTAATTTATATGCAGTCGACCTCGACGTAGGCTGGCACCAATTATTAAAAGAAAAAAATGTTCAAGTACGAATGGAACATGAATGAATGCATGTATCTATCGATCAGACATAAAATAATATTAATAGTACATGTACCTAATACATATAATAAAAACAGAGTAAAAATAATCACAGGGCATCAAAAAATTCGTCCGCATCGCTGTCAATGGGAAAAGTGCCCAAAAGGCTGGCAGCATTGCCACGTTATCTACATATTTCTTATGATCATTTTATCTATAATAGGTATCTGGTTTTTAAATAATAATTAAGAAAGTAGGTGCCTACTCAGCTTAGTATTGGGTACGATACTTAATTAATTCCATTTTCTCGGGTTTTAACGTTGTGCTACGGTACGGTATGGTTACATTATTAAGTTAACTGTTATTAGGTATGACAGGGGTTAGTGTCTAAATATTTAAGAAGTCCAGCAAACGTTGACTTTTAATTTTAAAATGTTTCTCAAAAGGTACCTTTTTCATATTCATTTGACACATCGAGTTTTAGAAATTAACTTTCACACACGTGATATTATGCTCGTTTCTTAAACAAAAACGGATCGTTTTGCTTACTAGTGGTAGGTAGCATTTACTACTTCCAAACTAGGCAAATAAATGGTTTCCTAGGTATCAAACAAACATACAGAAAAATCAAATATTTTCTTTACGTAATATTCGTTTAGAAATATAATAAACCAAACTATCAGTCGTGAAACATTTTAAAATATAATACAATATTTCAATAAAACGTAAGCATATACTTACCGCGTGGTCCCATATAAATTTGGTCAAGTTCTGAATAGCAGTTGTTGAGTTAGCTTCAATAATATGACTTTTTTGAAGTCCTTATTAGATCCATGTTAAAGACCATGAAAAACCCGAATATTTCAAAAACTTACGACGATTACATAACAAATTTGTTTATTTCAATCGAAAACAAATTTCGTTTTTTTTTTCGTAGACGAATAAGTTGGTATTACTTACAAAACAGTAGGTAGGTAGAAATCTAAGTCTGATGTGTGATTGTACATACATATTTAATACTTATATAAAATTTGTGTCAGTATGTACATAATTAAGATCAGAATCTTCAGACAAATTTATAAAAGCTGAATTGCAACAAAATGATCTTAGAAAGTATAAATTAATGTAATCTCTAACTTTCGGTCACTTTAAAAATGTTTATTTTATTATATAAATCACTTATAATCCATTCCAGTGTAACGCTGTGACGTGTGACGCTGCTGATTTTTGGACTTGTGCCCCGTGTACATTTATAAATAGATAGAAACGTACGCTATGTTATCTGCTATCTCGATACTGCATCGATTAAAACATTTAAATGATGTTTTGTTGTTTAATTATTGCACATTAATCCTTAACCTTGACTTAACCTATATTTTGAAAAAAATGTTTGGAACTGGCTTCTACCTAGGTTTTCAATAATAATTGAAATTATAAGAGGTTCCCTACGATTTGTATTGCGATTCGGCGTATATTTCATTGTTGTTCATTTCAAGCACTTTTTTTAACATAACCATTTATATCCTGTAGCATTGCATATTAGGTACTTCGTGTTCTCTTTCCGTTCTTTCCCACTTTTTAACCCTCGACGGAAACAGAAGGGTGTTATAAGTTTAACGTGTGTGTCTGTGTGCGGCTCTGAAACGGCTGAACCGATTTAAGGTTTTTTGTTTTGTCTGAAAGTTGACTTAGTCAAGAGTGTTCTTAGTTATCATTAAAAAAAAATTTTGGAACGAAGTTTCTAATCGCGCGTTGCGAAAGGGGGCTAGACGGAAAAAATTTAGACCAAAAGTTGTAACGGCACTTTTAATTAAGACCAAAAGAAAACACATTTTTTTTATTTTTTAGGTGGGAAATCATCAAATGACTTCTCCCGCTCTGGGTAGAGCAGGAGGGCGTGTCAGACTTTTACTGACTAAAACCCACCCATGTTCCCTCAGCTGCCCGTATGCCAGGGGCGCGGTATCTCTTTCGAACAACCCGCACCCCTAACAGGCATCGGCCCTTGCGGGCCCCACCAGCCGCTGCTGACGTCCTCCTGCGACGGGTCAGCTCAGTGGCCCCGCCGCCTACCACTTTTCGGCCGCAGGGGATAGGGAGAGCGGCCAACGCTATACCGACACTCCTCTTCCCCTGCGGCCCCACCGCGTCCGCCATCAAACGGTGGCGGCCCCGTCCAAGAAGAAGGAAGAGCGCTACTCAGAAATACCGGCACTCCTCCTCCGCCGCAGCCTGTAACCGTCAGCCACGATGCCTCCCATTCGACATCGCGGCCCGCCTCAGTTGCGATGCACCTCACCGCAACCTACTATTTGGCCGCTACGTCGTCGGCTTGGAGGCACAAGCCCTGACGAGCGGCCCCACCTTGGGGTTCCTCTTCGCTTCACCGTGTAGATGTGCTCGTGGTTGGTTGGTTGGTTGGTTGGTTGGTTGGTTGGTTGGTTGGTTGGTTGGTTGGTTGGTTGGTTGGTTGGTTGGTTGGTTGGTTGGTTGGTTGGTTGGTTGGTTGGTTGGTTGGTTGGTTGGTTGGTTGGTTGGTTGGTTGGTTGGTTGGTTGGTTGGTTGGTTGGTTGGTTGGTTGGTTGGTTGGTTGGTTGGTTGGTTGGTTGGTTGGTTGGTTGGTTGGTTGGTTGGTTGGTTGGTTGGTTGGTTGGTTGGTTGGTTGGTTGGTTGGTTGGTTGGTTGGTTGGTTGGTTGGTTGGTTGGTTGGTTGGTTGGTTGGTTGGTTGGTTGGTTGGTTGGTTGGTTGGTTGGTTGGTTGGTTGGTTGGTTGGTTGGTTGGTTGGTTGGTTGGTTGGTTGGTTGGTTGGTTGGTTGGTTGGTTGGTTGGTTGGTTGGTTGGTTGGTTGGTTGGTTGGTTGGTTGGTTGGTTGGTTGGTTGGTTGGTTGGTTGGTTGGTTGGTTGGTTGGTTGGTTGGTTGGTTGGTTGGTTGGTTGGTTGGTTGGTTGGTTGGTTGGTTGGTTGGTTGGTTGGTTGGTTGGTTGGTTGGTTGGTTGGTTGGTTGGTTGGTTGGTTGGTTGGTTGGTTGGTTGGTTGGTTGGTTGGTTGGTTGGTTGGTTGGTTGGTTGGTTGGTTGGTTGGTTGGTTGGTTGGTTGGTTGGTTGGTTGGTTGGTTGGTTGGTTGGTTGGTTGGTTGGTTGGTTGGTTGGTTGGTTGGTTGGTTGGTTGGTTGGTTGGTTGGTTGGTTGGTTGGTTGGTTGGTTGGTTGGTTGGTTGGTTGGTTGGTTGGTTGGTTGGTTGGTTGGTTGGTTGGTTGGTTGGTTGGTTGGTTGGTTGGTTGGTTGGTTGGTTGGTTGGTTGGTTGGTTGGTTGGTTGGTTGGTTGGTTGGTTGGTTGGTTGGTTGGTTGGTTGGTTGGTTGGTTGGTTGGTTGGTTGGTTGGTTGGTTGGTTGGTTGGTTGGTTGGTTGGTTGGTTGGTTGGTTGGTTGGTTGGTTGGTTGGTTGGTTGGTTGGTTGGTTGGTTGGTTGGTTGGTTGGTTGGTTGGTTGGTTGGTTGGTTGGTTGGTTGGTTGGTTGGTTGGTTGGTTGGTTGGTTGGTTGGTTGGTTGGTTGGTTGGTTGGTTGGTTGGTTGGTTGGTTGGTTGGTTGGTTGGTTGGTTGGTTGGTTGGTTGGTTGGTTGGTTGGTTGGTTGGTTGGTTGGTTGGTTGGTTGGTTGGTTGGTTGGTTGGTTGGTTGGTTGGTTGGTTGGTTGGTTGGTTGGTTGGTTGGTTGGTTGGTTGGTTGGTTGGTTGGTTGGTTGGTTGGTTGGTTGGTTGGTTGGTTGGTTGGTTGGTTGGTTGGTTGGTTGGTTGGTTGATTAAAAAAAAACATTTATTTGGACCTAAACTTGTACAAATCCCATAAACCTGCCAAACTCCGTGGCAGTTTATCGGCAGGATTAGCGCTCGTATTAAACAATTTAATCAAACATCTAAGTAGGACATTGCATTAAGTAGTTCAGTTTTGGAACGAAGTTTTGGAACGAAGTTCCTTATCGCGCGTTGCGAAATGGGGCTAGACGGAAAAAATTTGGACCAAAAGTTGTAACGACACTTTTGGCTACATTGTTGTAAGCCGTGCGGCGTGCGCGTGTTTCTCTGCAGACAAAGACACAGACAGAAATGGATATATAATGTATTATATGTATATATATGTGTGTGTGTATGTACAAATACAAATACAAATACAAAATAGTTTATTGTGACAGATAGAATATTACAATACATTTGAACGTGTTTGGAGCCTCCTTTTAAGCAAAGATGCCTGTATTAGAAGGCTCCGCTCTTTTACATCATTATCGTACACTTTTACTAACTTGAGCTAATATAGTGTACCTTAAGGGGAAATATGCAATGTAAGTACATTTTTCAGTATTTAGGCTATAATTAATCTTAAGTAAAAATAAAAAATAAAATAATAATAAAAGTATATAAGTAAAGTTGCAATAAAATAATAATAAAAGTATATAAGTAAAGTTGCAATTTAAATTAAAAACAGTAAAAACAAAGCTTATAAAACTTATTCCCAGTTAGGGCATGTGATGTAGTGTATATTGTGTGGTGTAGTAAGTAGTGCGGTGTTGTGTGGTAAGTGGTGAGGCGCGCGATGTGGTGTGATGTGTGGCATGGTGCGTGGTGTGGTGTGAGGTGTGCGGTGTGTGGTATGGCGTGGTGTGGTGTGGTGTGGTGTGGTGTGGTGTGGTGTGGTGTGGTGTGGTGTGGTGTGCTATGTTGTGTGTATAAAGAGGTGTGTGGTGTGGCATAGTATGTGATATTTAGTTATGGTGTACACGTATTACGTGATATATTTCGGCTACTCAACTTGTTCCAGGAGTGCCTCTGTTTCCTCATAGGTAAGTGGTTTTATCCAGTCTATTAGACTTTTTTTACACTCGTGGTAATTTTTATTGTATACATAGACATGTTTATTAATTTTGTTATAGAGGTAAGTAGAGCGTTTATTGAATTTGTGCCGGACGGGCGTGATCGCTTGGACGCGAGGGGTATGTGGTGAGGGTGTATGCCTGTCCCACTGTGTGTGTAGGGCTCCCGGTCCGCGCGGCGCTGACGTCCTGCACCTATAGATTCCAGATATCTTCAGGGCGGCTACTATCTTCCGGGCTTCATGACGTTACCATATGTACCAGTGTTACGACTCGTCTCAAAGAAATAGTTTCCAGACTTTCGTCTAGAAAAGGGGGTGTTTTTTGACTCCGCTAAGGAGGGGGGTGCCTTACCTGATTAATAACACACGTTTTTATGTTTTTACAGGAAGCAATTTCAGAACACTACTTGGACTATATCTATTAATTAATTTAAGAATTAAATAAAATCTTGCCGATGACTACAAGTTGCTAGAAATTACACGTTTACTATCGTACTATGAATCTTTACCGTAACGAGAGCCGCAAATAGCTTCCTGTTTTTAAGTTTTATTTGTTCTAGATTTCATTACATTTATGACGGAATTATGCATATAACATCTCAATTTATTAAAATATACAAGGCATGTTACATATGGTTGCATTCCCCATGAAATTCCCCGTCTCCTGAGATATCCACATCAACTATATCTTTCCATACTGAAAGAATGTTTCGAGGAAACCCGAAAAAATTCTGAAAAATGTTAATAAATTTATTTTATAAGTTGATTTCCTCGAAAACTACTGAACGGATTTCAAATCCAATTATAGATATCTCAGGCTGGTCTGTAGACCTAAAACAATCTGATATTTAAAACTATACAACTATGGCTTTCAGGGCGTGACGCGCCCTGAAAGAGGGTTAGCAAAAACACAAATCTTAAGAATTACTTAACTAAAGTAACACGACATACAAACTCAATTAAGTGGGCTTTATCTTAGGTTTACATTATTGAAAGTTACGTCCAGGGCTAGGTCTCGGTACTAGGTTACCTGGACGCAACTAAAACTATAAGTCACTGCTATATAGCCCACTCAAATGAGGTTTGCAGGGGTGGTACTTACGGTTATCTTATACTAGCCGCTTAGTCACTACTGTTTATTGGTTTCACTATCACTCTTATCACTATGAATCTACGTTAATGTCAAAAACAAACTAATTAACTATGTAGTGACGCGTCGTCGCGAACATCTCTCCCGCCGTGCAGTGCAGTGACGACTCGTAGCGATGTCGGTGCGGCGCTGCATCGCACCGGTGAGCGATGACTGGAGTCGCGGCGCTCGCCGCCGCGACGCCTGCTGCCACGACGCTCGCCGCCGCGACGCTCGCCGTCTCAGCGCACGCTTTCGCGGCGCTCGCCGCCTGAGTGCTCGCCGTCGCGGCGCTCGCCTCAAGGCGCCCGCCACGGCGCTCGCCTCAAAGCGCCCGCCACGGCGCTCGTCGCGCCTAGGCGCCCACCGCCTCAGCGCTCGCCGTCGCGGCGCTCGCCTCAAGGCGCTCGCCTCAAGGCGCCCGCCACGGCGCTCGTCGCGCCTAGGCGCTCACCGCCTCAGCGCTCGCCGTCGCGGCGCTCGCCTCAAGGCGCTCGCCTCAAGGCGCCCGCCACAGCGCTCGTCGCGCCAAGGCGCTCGCCGTCACGGCGCTCGCCTCAAGGCACTTGCCTCGGGGCGCTCGCCGTCTCACTTGGGTAGTGGGACGAGTTTCTTCACCGGACGCTTCAAGGTGCCGCCAGCAGTGCGCACCTCAGCGGTCCGGACTTCTCCGTCGGCCCCGGGAAACAGGGCAACTATACGGCCTCGCGACCATGTGTTGCGAGGCAGCTGGCCGTCTGCGATGAGGATGGGATCGCCCACCTGCAGTTCGGGCCCGCGGGTGTGCGGCTCCCGCCGGTTTTGAAGCTCCGGCAGGTACTCTCTGACCCAGCGACGCCAGAACATATCGGCGAGTATCTGGGATCGTCGCCAGAGTCTCTTGCTGTCCACGTCTCGCTCGGTGAACACGCCGGGTGATGGTAGTCTCGCCGATCCACCGAGCAAGAAGTGGTTCGGTGTGATCGACTCGTCGTCTTCGCTGTCTACGGAAACATGTGTTAGTGGTCGGCTGTTTACAGTGTACTCTGCCTCACACAACAGTGTGGACAACACCTCTTCGTGCGGGTGTTTTTCCAGGAGCACAGTGCACAGCGCGGACTTCACGCAGCGAACAAGGCGCTCCCAGGCGCCTCCCATGAAAGGCGCTGAGGGCGTTATGAAGCGCCATACGACGCCTCGGCGACTGGCCTCCTCTCGAGAGGCCTCTCGGAGCTCCTTGTCGGCACCGTGCATGTTGGTGCCGTTGTCGGAGTGTATCTCGGCGGGGCAGCCCCGACGAGCAGCGAAGCGGCGCAGCGCCAGTATGGCGGCGTCTGCGCTGAGGCTGGCGGCGATCTCGAGGTGGACGGCTCTGGTGGTGAGACACGTGAACAGGGCTACGTACCTCTTCTGATGTTGCCGTCCGACTGTGACGGACAGTGGGCCGAAGTAGTCTAGCCCGGTGTACGTGAACGGCCTCTGGTGATGTGCCAGGCGCGTTCTCGGATGGTCGCCGGTCGCAGGCACGGTTGGTTGTGCCTTGCGAATGCGACACTGCAGACATCGTGACAGCACCCTCTTCGCTGTTGGTCGCATCTTCACGACCCAATAATGCTGTCGTACCTCGTTGATAGTGAGTTCTGTCCCACTATGCTGCAGGCTACGGTGTGTCCAGTCTATGTATAACTGGGTAATGTGATGGTCGCCGTGTAGTATCGGCGGACGCTTCACATCGTCTGCTATTTGTTCAGTAGCGGCTATACGGCTCCTCAGTCGTATGACGCCATCTATGATTTCAATTTGCAGCGGCCGCAGTCGACTATCTTTGTCTAACGTCTTCTGCTCTCGCAGTCTCGCCATTTCTAGAGCGAAAGATTGCTGCTGCACGACCTGTACTAGTAGTTTCTCCGCTTCGTGGAGGAACTCTGCTTCTATTATTTGCCCTTTTGGTCGAGAGTTGGATGTTTTTTCGGTTCGCTTCGGAAGAGGGGGCGCCGCTTTCTTCTGTTGTCGCCAGTCAGGATCTCGATCAGCGTTCTTTCTAGTTCTTTTATAGAACGTTTTCTCCCTTGATACTCTGCACAGAGATACGAAACGTAGAACGCTCGCCGTCGCACGGAGAAGTCTTTCCCACCTGGAGAACCTTGTCGGGTCTGGTATGGCTTCTGTTAGCTTTCGATCGTCTGTTTCTTCGACGGCGGTGAGTGCTCTCTCTTCTCCCGTCTCTTCTGCGACCGGAGGAGTCTCTGACGGCCATGATGATGGCTCCTCATACAGGAAATTGGGGCCACGATACCACTCATGTTGCGAGTCGAAGTGGTGTGGCACGTCACGAGTAGCTACGTCTGCGATATTCATTTTCGTAGGTACCCATCGCCAGTCTTCGACTCTACTGTTCTCCTCTATGGCGGCTATACGATGAGCTACGAACGGCTTGTACACTCGCGCTCCTCTTCTGATCCACGTCAAAATGGTCTTGCTATCTGACCAGTAGGTTACCGATGCGGGCTTGATGTCGTGTTCACGTATGACAGCTGCGGCCACGCGGGTTCCCATCACCGCTGCCTGCAGCTCGAGGCGGGGTATTGATTGCAGCTTCAAGGGAGCTACCTTCGCCTTTGCCATGACGAGGCTGACTCGTTGCTTGCCGTCTGTTGCTGTAGTTCGCCAATACACCGCTGTCGCATATGCCATCTCACTCGCGTCGGTAAACACGTGGACTTGCGTCTCTACCGCGTCGCTGTACCCCGGATAGCATCTTGGTAAGTTGACGTTTCCGAGCTGTAGTAGGTGTTGTACCCAACTTTTCCATTGAGTCGCTAGGTCTTGGTCTAACGGCTGATCCCAGTCGACTCCTCGCCTCCATGCCTCTTGCAATATTTGCTTGGCTCGAATGGTTACTGGTGAAGCGAGTCCGAGCGGGTCGTATAGAGACATCACTATTTTCAGCGCCTCCCTTTTTGTGGGCGCCTCTTTATCTAATATGCCTCTTGGTAGGCGTGCGAGCGTGAGGTTGAAGCCCAACGTATCTTCATTCGGTCTCCATATTAGGCCGAGTATCTTCTCTGTGTCATCAGTGTTTCCGATGCTGACGACTTCAGTTCGGATCTGTTTCGGATCTATATTTTCCGTTAACTGTGTGCTGTTTGATACCCACTTTCTGAGTTCAAACTTCGCCTGTAGGTGAATATTTTTCACAGTAGTTGCAATACGCGTCGCTTCTTCGACGGTCTTGTAACTATCGAGGTAATCATCCATATAATGATTCCGAATTATGGCTTCCACGGCATCTGGATGCTCATCTATATGCCTTTTCGCGTTCCAATTCTTCGCGAAAATGGCTGTGCACGGCGAGCTTGCCGCACCGAAAATGATGGACGTCATACGGTATTCTTCCGGCGCCCCCTCTCTTCTATTGCCTCTCCATAGGTATCGGAGCGCGTCTCTATCCTGACTTCGCACCTTCACCTGCATAAACATCTCCGCTATGTCACCAGAAATGGCTATGCAGTGTCTTCGGAACCTCATCATGACGCCGGGCAGGGACTGTAGCAAGTCCGGTCCAGTGAGAAGGAAGTCGTTGAGTGACAGCCCTCTTGATTTGGCAGCTGCGTCATGCACGATGGGGAGCTTTTCAGGTTTCATGGGGTTGAATACGTCGAAATGGGGTAGATACCACGTTCTACCCGGTGTGCTCGTCTTGGGCGCCTTTTCTGCGTAACCCTTCTGGATGAGAGAGTCCATCTGTTCTGTGTATCTATCTCGAAGGGCGGGTTTGCCATCGAGTTTTTTCTCTATTGAGACGAGCCTCTTGAGGGCTGTCCCGTAACTATCGGGCATTTCTATGCTTTCATTTTTCCACAGCATGGCTGTTTCTATGTGACCATCTTCTAACTGTTGAGTGTGACGAGTCAAAATATCTTCCGCTTTCTTCTCGGGATCGGAGTCTGGTCGTCTCGGGTTGATGACCAGTGATTCTAAGGCGAAGAATTTGCGAAGCTGTTCATCTATGTCTTCATTGCTCGCGGTGAGACGGTTGACGTAATGCACCTGCTGACCCAAGATTCTGGTGTGTGCGCCGTGTAGAGTCCATCCCATCGTCGTAAGTGATGCAACGGGTTGGTTCTTCGGACCTCTGTGGATCTCACTGGCCAATAATAGGTGCCAGTTATCTTGACCGATGAGTATTTTCGGCGCGCCAGTGTCGTATATCAGCTGTTGCCTCAGGTCATCCAGATGTTTGCAGTGCGCGACGTCCACTTCACTGACTGTTTGCGGGGCGAGGTTTAGCTTCGGTATGGTGCGCGCTCTGAACGGCACCCTATTCTTCAGCTGGCTCGCAAGAGTGACTGTGATTCTTCGCGAACATGGAGTGTCGATCGTGGTATTGCCGATCGCGCCTATTTTCAGAGGGTCTATTTGGCCTTCTGCCCCGACTTGCTTCGCTATGTCCTCGTCGATCAAGGAAACGGTTGATCCATCATCGAGAAGTGCGAATGTCGATACTTCTCCCGCCGGTCCAATTACTCGAACCGGAACCATCTTGAGGTATGCGTGGCTTGAAGTCGTTCGTGAGCTGGCCACTGTCTCCTTTGACTCCACATTGTTAGACTGCTCCTGAGTAACGGGCTTTTCGCTCTCTGCAGCGGGCTTCTTATTATAATGAAGAAGCTGATGATGCGTGGCTGTACACCCCTTTACGTCACACTTCTTCGGTTTGCATTTGTGATCGGGACGACGGCTTCGCAGGCAACGGAAACACAGGCTAAACTTCTTAGCGAGCTCCCATCTCTTGTCACTGGATCCCTCTTTGAACCTCTTGCAATCATGAGCTTGATGTCCCTCCTTCTCGCAAATACGGCATTTTTGGGCCGACTTGTCTACAGCTGTATGGGTCCTTTGTGTGACACGCTTGCTCGTTGTTGCCTCAGCAGGGCCGATGTTCTCAGGTGGAGCGAAAGCACTGCAGAAACGAGCTTGCTCTGTGATGAATTCGCTGAATAGCGTAAGGTCCGGCAGCGACTGGTACTTTTCGGTGTACGTCCTATACCACTGTACACGTAGGGAGTTCGGCAGCTTCTCGGTGAGCGACCGCATCAGCTCAGCGTTGATCAGGTAGTGATCCTTCTTCAGCGCGCGCAGAGTGACCACACCGCTTCTGACTCTACTTGCGAAGTTGCAGATATCTTTAGGTGCTTCGCCACAGCGCGGCAATCCGCGCAGTCTGTCTGTTTCCGCTTGCGCGATCGAATCTGGACGGCCGAACTGCAGCTCGAGTTCCCTCATGATGTCATCTGGTTTGGCATGTCCGATGAGTTCTGAGCTCACTGTCTCTAGCGCTCGTCCCCGTAGGCTTCTTCTAAGTCTTGCTGTGTTTTCAACGTCGTTGAAGTATCTTCGAGTTGTCTCGTAGATGGCACGAAATGAAAGCCATTCTGTATGGGCCCCATTGAAGTTCGGTAAGGTCATGATGACCTTCGACGCCGAGGGGTGGTTCGGTGTCCCCTGTTCTGTTTTCCTGTCGGCTAGCGACGCTATAGCGGACGTCAACTCCGTTATGAACGGACGGAGTGAGTCTTCCCCCTTGGCTTCTATTTCCCTTGGTGGGATTCGATTCTTCACTTCATTCGCTGTAGGATGCGGCAATGGTACTTGCTTATCGAGGTCCACTATAGTTTCGAAGTCCACAGGGGGGGGCTGTTGCTCATGGCCTATATCACTATTGTCCCCCTCGGCGGCGTTGTCCCTCTTCTCCGGCTCAGGCTCAGGTGCCTCTTCAAGCCAGGAGCGCACGTACTCATTGTTTGAGTTTCTATCATCCATGTAACCGTCGGAATCTTCTTCCTCGGCTCTCTGAAGTGCTAATTGAGCAAGTTCCAACTTAATCTTCAATAAGTCTTCACGTGCTCTTGAAATTTTTCTATGTGACCGCGTCGTTCTATTCGTAGTCGACTGCGGCCTGCTATGTTCGGTACGGGCGTCACCCCGGGTAGTCATCGGTAAGGTTCGGCTGTAAGTTTCATCTAGTGTTCTTTCTATTCTGTCTGCAGGCCTCAGTGCTCTGTCTGCAGGCCTCAGTGCTCTGTCTGCAGGCCTCAGTGTTCTGTCTCCAGGCCTCAGTGTTCTGTCTGAAGACTGCAATGTTCTATCTGAAGACTGCAATGTTCTATCTGCAGGCTTCAATGTTCTATCTGAAGTTCCTTCCTTTCTGGTTCCCTTCCTGACCGTGGATAGCCGTTCGGCTTCTTCAGACCGCGCCCGTGCAGGTAAGTCTTTACTTGTCCGCGGAACTAGGGGGCACTGCGGCGGTGGCTCGGCTCCTTCAGTTGTGGATGGTGAATTCGGTGGCCGCTCATGGCAGATGGCCGACCTGCTGCGGCCTCTGCTCACCTCCACTGTCCAGGCTTCAGGGGCCTTGCCTTGCGATCTCGTTACCGGCATGTTGAATTCGGGTCTTCAAAACGGATCTTTGAAACGGATCTTCAAAACGGATCTTCAAAACGGATCTTCAAAACCGGATCTTCAACGGAATCTGCAAAACGGATCTTCAAAACGGATCTTCAAAACGGATCTTCAAAACCGGATCTTCAACGGAATCTTCAAAACAGATCTTCAAAACGGATCTTCAATCAGAATCAGTCTTCTGTAGTCTTCTGTACTTCAAAGTATTCTTCAGGGATAAGTCTTCAGGAATAAGGCTTCAGGCTCTGACGTAACTCTTCAGTGATAAAACTTCAGAAATAAGTCTTCAGGAATAATCCTTCAGGAATAAGGCTTCAGGCTCTGACGTAACTCTTCAGTGATAAAACTTCAAAATTAAGTCTTCAGGAATCCGATAACTCTTCAGGAATAAAGCTTCACGAATAAGTCTTCAGGAATAATCCTTCAGGAATAAGGCTTCAGGCATGTCCCGGACGGGTCTTCATGTATCTCTCCTGAAGAAATCCGGCTCGCAAGGACCAGCAGATGTGCCGGACGGGCGTGATCGCTTGGACGCGAGGGGTGTGTGGTGAGGGTGTATGCCTGTCCCACTGTGTGTGTAGGGCTCCCGGTCCGCGCGGCGCTGACGTCCTGCACCTATAGATTCCAGATATCTTCAGGGCGGCTACTATCTTCCGGGCTTCATGACGTTACCATATGTACCAGTGTTACGACTCGTCTCAAAGAAATAGTTTCCAGACTTTCGTCTAGAAAAGGGGGTGTTTTTTGACTCCGCTAAGGAGGGGAGTGCCTTACCTGATTAATAACACACGTTTTTATGTTTTTACAGGAAGCAATTTCAGAACACTACTTGGACTATATCTATTAATTAATTTAAGAATTAAATAAAATCTTGCCGATGACTACAAGTTGCTAGAAATTACACGTTTACTATCGTACTATGAATCTTTACCGTAACGAGAGCCGCAAATTGCTTCCTGTTTTTAAGTTTTATTTGTTCTAGATTTCATTACATTTATGACGGAATTATGCATATAACATCTCAATTTATTAAAATATACAAGGCATGTTACATATGGTTGCATTCCCCATGAAATTCCCCGTCTCCTGAGATATCCACATCAACTATATCTTTCCATACTGAAAGAATGTTTCGAGGAAACCCGAAAAAATTCTGAAAAATGTTAATAAATTTATTTTATAAGTTGATTTCCTCGAAAACTACTGAACGGATTTCAAATCCAATTATAGATATCTCAGGCTGGTCTGTAGACCTAAAACAATCTGATATTTAAAACTATACAACTATGGCTTTCAGGGCGTGACGCGCCCTGAAAGAGGGTTAGCAAAAACACAAATCTTAAGAATTACTTAACTAAAGTAACACGACATACAAACTCAATTAAGTGGGCTTTATCTTAGGTTTACATTATTGAAAGTTACGTCCAGGGCTAGGTCTCGGTACTAGGTTACCTGGACGCAACTAAAACTATAAGTCACTGCTATATAGCCCACTCAAATGAGGTTTGCAGGGGTGGTACTTACGGTTATCTTATACTAGCCGCTTAGTCACTACTGTTTATTGGTTTCACTATCACTCTTATCACTATGAATCTACGTTAATGTCAAAAACAAACTAATTAACTATGTAGTGACGCGTCGTCGCGAACAGAATTGCTTGCATGCAAATTTAGTTTTAGTTTGGGGAACTTGGACAACTAAATCTTTTCTTCTCTTAGATTTTATGTTATCATTATATGGTAGACTTTTATGTTTTTTTAGTATGGTTTGGGTTACATACAGTTTCCTTACAGAGAGTAAATCACTTATTTGGTGTAAGCTTGTAGTGGAGAATCTTTTATTTTTAAAATACATTATTTTTATTAGTGCACGCTGCGCTCGTTCTATGTTTATAAATTTTGTTTTTGCTGCACCGCCCCAAATTGGGATACAATATAATAGAACAGACTGGACTAGTGCAACATATATTTCATTAAGGAGATTTCTAGGACGGTTCTTGCAGCTCTCTATTGTAGTTGGAACAATATGTCTGAGTGTTTTAAAGATCCAACTGAGTTTCCTTATTCTCCCAGAAGTTCGCTCAAGTTGAGGGTACCAGGATAGTGCTTGATCTACAACAACTCCAAGATATTTCGTTTCAGCTACCTTCTCAATGCTTGGGCAGTTGCAGCTTACAGTATGCATGTCCCCACATATGTGTATTTTCAAATCTAAGTCTTTAGGCTGTGTTCGATTACTAATACTAAAGCATATGTAGTTTGTTTTAGTAGTATTCAGGGAAAGTAAATTACATTTCAGCCATTCAGCTACCCGAGCCAATCCTGCCTCTGCATTCAGTTTAACTTCGTGCCAGGATGAACCAGAGAACACAATAGATGTATCATCGGCGTACGAGAATACTTTAGCATTTTTTATTTCCATACTACAAAGATCATTAATGTACATAAGAAAGAGGGTAGGCCCTAAAACACTACCCTGTGGGACGCCGTATGGTACCTCTACCTCGTCACTGGAGTACTGTCCTATTTTTATTCTTTGTTTTCTGTTGGAGAGGTAGTCTTTGAGTAAACTGAGTGCAGTCGCTCTTATTCCGGCTTTCTCCAGCTTGTTCACCAGGATTGGGACAGAGACGGTGTCGAATGCTTTTTTGAGGTCTAAGAAAACAGACAAGCATTTGTTTCCTTTGTCAAGGTGCTCAGTTATAAGCGAACTTAAGGCCGATACTGCATCTTCAGTACATACACCTTGCCTAAAGCCAAACTGTGAATCAGAGAAAAAATTGATTTTTTTTAAATAACTTGTTAGTCTGATATTTATAATTTTTTCAAGAACTTTTGATATCGATGGTAAAACGGAAATAGGCCTGTAGTTACTGACATCGTCGCTGTCCCCACCCTTGTAAACTGGGGTGATAATGGACTGTTTTAGTGGTGCCGGAAAGACACCCTTTTGAAAACAGAGATTGGCAAGATGAGCTATAATGGGAACAGCTTCCTTTCTTATGTATTTTAAGAACTTTGTCGAGACATTGTCCCAACCCGGAGCACTCTCAGATTTAAGATTCATCAGAATACCATCTACTTCAGCATCGTCCGTTTCTAGCAGTACGAAGGTATTAAGTTGTGATCTCAATGTATTAGTTTGGTTATTAGGAATATTATTTAATCCAGGATTAATTTTTTGAGCAAGCTGTTTTCCGATATTAGAAAAGTAATCATTAACGTAGTTTATTGACTCTATGGGGCTTGTTTTTATGTTTAGCAATTCTATGTTTTGACTTTTTAATCTTTTTGAGTATGTGATGGTTTTTATATTTTTCCAGAGTAATTTGTTGTTAGATACTGATTGTGCAAGTAAATTGCTTTCATATTTTCTTTTCATTTTTTTAATTAGATTATTACAGTGGTTCCTATATCTAGTGTAAGTTATTTTTAATATTTCGTTATGAGGGTCATTGCGACTTTTTTTTTGCAATTTATTTCTATTTTTGATACAACGAAGGATGCCTAATGTAATCCATGGCTTTATAAGGCGTTGATTGCATGGAATATTTTTTATATTAGTGTTTTCAGTTACAACATTCGTTAGCATGTTAATGAAACTATCGATTAATAAATTTGGATCATTACAAAATAACAAGTCTGATAAATTCCTTTCCTGTAAATCTTTTAAAGCTTGTTCATAATTTAGTGTGGTGGTAGTTCTATCAACGATTGGAATATTTTTTAGCTTTGTTAAAGAGATAAAAGTTGTATAGTGATCAGTCACCGTAGTGTGCAGGATAGCGATAGATGCCGAGAACCTTTTGTGTATTTTAAGCATGAAATGGTCAAGACAGTTTTGTTCTCTAGTGGGCAAAGTGTGTCCAGGAAGTATACCGAAAAACGATAACATATTAAGGTAGTTAACTCTGCTCTTGTGCACTTGGGATGACTCGGTCTCATTGTGTTTGATGTTAATATTTATGTCACCAGCTATTATAATGTTTTTTTGTGATGTTAATGTATTTAACTGTATGCTGAGTGAGTCAATGAAGCTGTCGGTATTTGAGTTGGCGGGAGATCGGTAGATACAATAAACAATATTCCCCAATATGTCTAATCGCAGACAGGATGCTTGAACTAGCTGTATTTCCTTAACTTTAGGGTTTAAAGAGTCCTTAACATATACAACCACGCCATCATTCTGGTTTAACTGACGAGTCGTCATATACGAGTGATAGTTGATTATTTGCGGAATCGTTTTATTAGCATGCAATCTGCATTCCGTTAGGATTAAAATATCTGGTTCGAATTTGAGGGAAGATAAAGTGACAACAAAGTTGTCAAAATTACAGTAAATACTCCGTATGTTTTGAGATATTATGGTAAGGTCGTTTTTATTTACACAGATATGTTTATGGAGTTCTTGAGAGTCGCATTCCACCGTACGGGCAATTTCAATGCTATCTATTTCAGAGACAGTATGTAGTGTATTAGACATGTAGGCTTAATGTCAGTTGAGAAACGGTCAGGATTTGGTACGTATTTATTTCAATGTATTTAGACAGTAAGTAGCCATATACTGAGATTTTAGTTTGTGTTTTTTCGGTGGACTGTATTTTTAATTTACAGGATTGTAAAACGTGTGCGTAGATGATTATAAGTGTGTTATGTATTTGTATGTATATGTACAATTTTTAAAATTTTATTACAATTCCTTCACTAATTAATCGAAAGGAACTTCGTTCCATCCGGGTGTCCCTTGACACCTCTCAAGTGTTTTTTCAGCCGTTTGAGATTATAAGTTTTTTGGGTTGATAAAATCGTCAAAATTGCGGTAAACTGAAACACCTGTATGAGAGACGCACGGAACTGGGCAGTATCGCAGAAGAAAAAATGAGAATCCCAGACTTGGGTGATTCCGAACTGAGATGATGAAGATGAGGACGATGATTTCAAGAAAGAAAAATTGTTTATTTCTCACAGTAATACATGCATATAAAAGCATAAGTATTAAATATACTTGATGTACAGTTTATAGGTAAGTTTTTAGAAAATAATGTTTTGTATTAAATCTTTTATATTAAGTATACCAAATCCCAGCATGGCGTCTGTGGCTCCATTCGAAGCTCAAATGATTGCCATTACTCAGTTTAAAGGGCAATTCATTTACGCTATAAAATATAGCATATAGCAAACATTGTATAGCACAAAAATATTGCTCAGCCCATATTTTATAAGGACACGTTCACACAACGCTTTGATCTTGGCTTGCTGTATGCGATAATCTTGAGTAATACTTAGAGCTAGGTACGAGATCATACGACTCGCCGGCATTTTTTTACTTTTTCAAAATTAATAACGAGCTGGTGTCAAATTCCATAATCATAATCATCATCGCTTGATGAGCTTTCCACGCTAGTGTCAAATCCAGTGTGTGCTCTTAGGACGGATCGCCGTCGAAAAACTTGTTACACAAAGTAGACCGGGTGAACGGTGTGAACGTTATGCTATAAAAAGGAGGTGCGGGTTGTTCGAAAGAGATACCGTGGCCCCTGGCACACAGGCAACTGACGGAACACAGGTGGGTTTCATTCAGTAAAAGTCTGACACGCCCTCCTGCTCCACCCAGAGCGGGAGAACTTATTTGTTGATTTCCCACCCACAAAAAAAATGCTATACAAGGTGGCAGGAACATCTACGCACAACCTGTAGTAGTAATAGATACAGTACGTGATTGTAAACCCCCTGTTATTAAAAAAATATTAGCGCTGCCATACATTTTGACCGCGTAGGTAGGTCAGCACTTATCTATAAAACAGTTTTTTTTTTTTGTCACTGACGAAAAATTTATACGCTTTTATGGTTTCAGTCTGCGCGGCGATGTTCCGGTCTCCCTGTATAGTCATAGCTTATGACGCAATATGCTTTACTAAATAGCGAAATAGTATAGCGTAGTCTGAAATGCCTTCACCCCATTGTGAACATGTAATTACGTAGTAGTTACCTCTGAAATACATTTTTCCTCTATTTGGTTGGCAACAGGTTTACGGTATTTCTCCGCTCAATATCTCTTATACAAATGAATAATTCATATTTGCGGTCCCTTCAGAGGTAATATTAGGAATCTGGGTACGTACGTAGCTATGAATAATATCCTTAATGAGGCTCTACATGAATACTTTTATAAGTGTGTGCTACCCTTAACTTTGTTTTTATTTTTAACCAACTTCAAAAAGAAGGAATTTATCAATCAGACATGTTTATATTTGTTTTTTTTTATATGTATGTTTGGGCATAATTCCGTCTTGTATAGTCCAAAATTATTTTTGTTTGAAAGCGGTTTATTTCGAAATGGTCCCATTTAAATTTCATGTAGATCTGATGATGCGTTTCGGAGACAGACAACAGAACTCTTCTAAAAAGCAAAAAAGCAAAAAAATTACAACAAATCAACCGCGATTGCTGCTATCGCATAAATATGCATTGTTTTGACCCCAAGGATGATGAAATTTCGAATTGGTGGGTAGGTACTATAACTAAAAAGTGAAAAATAAAAACTTTTTCAGAATGTGTATTTCTGTTGCCGCTATAATAACAAAAGGTACAATTTAAATGCGCACCAATATAATTTCTTAGACCCTAAGACTAAGTACCAGGTTATAATTATGTGTGACAAGTGACAGGTTATATTTATAGTAACATAATTGTTTGTTTTTTTATTCGACTGTATAAATTCATTATTATTTTCATTTATGTACTGCTGACATAATCTACTCATTACAATGATTTTTATAGTGAGTTGTATTGCAATATGTAGTTAGCTAGCGACCTCGACAATTGATCATCTTATTCTTGCCTGAGCAACCGGCAGCAAGTTCGTCATGCTCCCTTAGATGTCACTGCTTGCGGTAGCGTCGGGTGTCGGGTTGCCTCCTTCCCTCAAATATGGCGAGGGGGGTAATGGCTGATCTTTGCATTATGCTCGTGAACGGGTGCTGCTTGTGGTGACTGGTCGTCTTGCTGACCATGGTTTTGTTCATTGTTTTAACTGTTTATTTTACTCCGAAACTAGGACACTAATTTAACATTTGTTACTTCTAGCTACAATTATGTGAACATAATGCCGCATTACATATGTAAGTGGGCACGCCCTTTATGCCTGGAGGCTTTAATTAAGGTTTTAAGTTCTGTTTATGTTTTTTTTATTATTTATTTCTGCTTGAGTACATTTTTTAATGATTTGTTTTTGGTATAATGGCGTGTGCTAGCTGACATATGGCAAATATTTTAATTTTATGTTTCGTAACGTTAATTACGTAACTTTTGTATAGAATCAAGTTCTTCTAACATAACAGACAGCTGTGCTGCTGGGGAGTTTGTTGCGCCACTTCTTCTTCCCAGCTAAAGCACTAGGAAGTGGTGAAGGGCGGGCGTTTTGGGGAATGTCGTATGTAATTTTGACGTTCAAAAGGTGCTGACACCAGCCTAGTTTGAAAAAATGACTTTTGATTTTGAGTACCAAGTAAAATATGTGTTGTGTCTATATTCTTTTTGCCTACCAAAATGGAAAAAAACTCACTAAATCTTGTTTCCCTGAAATAGTAACATTAATACCCAAAATGACAGTTCTACATAGCTTTAGTGTAATCAAATTATCCAACTTGAATCAATGTGTTGTGCTACAAAATTTAATGAGAAATTTAGTGAGTGGTTTGAAGGTACGCCGCCGCGGCTGAGGTTGGCCAGCAAGCCGAAGCTGTGGTGGTGGGCGTTAAAACCATCTGCGACGATAAGCTCGAGTGGGGCCGCCAAAACCCCGCAGCGCCGAAGCCGTGACAGGGGGGCCTACTCCCTAAGTGAAATCCGTAGTATCAGCCGTCGTTACGAGCGGTTCGCTCTCTGTCTAACTTACGGTATGTCCGTAAGTGAGACGGAGAACGAAGCGCCCGTAACGATGGCCGATACTACGGATTTCGCTTAGGGAGTAAGCCCCCAGAAACAATGCTTGTTGCGTGTCCGTTGCATCGACCGTTAGCTTTTTGCCTCAGTAAACCTGACTAAATTGAAAGTCGTGAAATAAAATATTGGTAACATCTATTTGGCGATAATATAAAATATTTGGTCTGAAATTAATTTTAAAGTTTATAAATCTTTATGGCATAGAATAAAAAGGAAAATAAGTTCATTTCTACAATACTGTATGAAACACAATTTAGTGACCATTTATCCAATATGACAGGTATTTCGATTTTTTTGGTAGTAAAATAGGTACTTTTCTGGTAGGCGTTTAAACAAAAAATAACTTTAATTTCGGAAGTCGGTGACTTTGGATATGTATTTAATTTTTTTGTGACCGCCTTTCGAAATTAAAGTTATTTTTCACTTTGTAGAGTTTTTCTGAAAGTCAGTTGCTTTTTTTTTTGAAAAAGGTTTTATTATTTGTTATCATAGCGGCAACAGAAATACACATTCTGTGAAAATGTCAACTGTCTACCTATGACGATTCATGAGACAACCCGTTGACCGTTGACCGTTGAGATACAACCCGTTGACCAAAGAGTATAATGCCGTTGATAGACAGACGGACGGACGGACAGCACAGGCTTAATAATAAGGTCCCGTTGGTTACTCTTCAGGTACGGAACCCTAAAAATTTATGTTAAGGACGTATGTCATTTTAATATTTAAGTTACCTATGCAATTCCAAATTCGTAAAATAAAATCATCCGATATAACCTACTTTCCGCCTTGTAGAAATGCAGCGTCACAAATGAGGTCACAACCTAGTCGATAGATTTCTGTAAATTGAAACTCCTTACTGAGCGTAAAACTAGATGCCATACTCCATCAGCCCTCGGAAAATCCCACACCGGCTTTTGCAGACGCCACTGAAGTAGAAAAGGCCAAGGTCCACAAGTTTCACAGTCACAAAACATTATAGAAAAGTGCTACAAAGAGAAAGAAAGACCTTCTCAGATTTTATTGTTTTTAAATAAAGTGAATGTTAAATACAAAAGCTTTGGAGGCTTTTGTTTTTCAATAATAATTAAGTAACTTTGTATCGGGTACAATAATGAATTGTAAAGGGTCCCACAGACAGACATGACGCGACTATGCGACGCAGACTCTCCTTTTTAAGACGTCAGGACTCCATTTTTAAAGACGTGAATATTTTGATCAAATGCAGTTAAGTACTTTATGAAATTAAATGAAAATCGTAGGTACAAATAGAAAAATAATCGATGTCTTTACTTATATATAATGCCTATAAACCTACTTAAAATGTCAAAAAACACTTAAGAAAAAGAAGTGTTGTGTAGCGTTGTGTTTTCTGTAGGTATTCCACTTTGTTTATCGATGTTCGCACGTAATTTTTCTTTTTTATTGCCGTAAACCGCCATTTGTATAAAATGTATCCGGGTAACAAAGTGGTAATGGTATGAGTTCCTGAATTATTACTTTTCATAAAAGAATAGTATATTATACTGGTTGGATATTTGTGGATTCAGAGAAACCGCCACATTTATTGCTTTTTATCAATGACGTAAAACGCTTTGATCTACTTAAATAAATAAAAGTGAAATGCCGTTCGTTGGTAAAATTAGCGAATCACTTGAGAGCGGCTGGACCGACTTCACAATTATTATTTTTTTAAGTCCGTAGTAATTTAAGTTAAAAATAATTCTAAATAAATCCGAATTAGGTTTTAATAGTGTAAGAGTTTCCCGGTAAATTTATCTTTCTGGAAAAACTAGTTGTCCTTTTTGCTATAGGTTTTTTATAGCAAAGGAGAGAGGAGAGCCTAAATGGGGCCAAAATCCAAAGGGCCGACCAGCGAAAAAAAATGTGACGACTGTTCGGGGAAGTTCTCCTTAAAAATTAAGTTAATTTTACTACTTTCGGCTTTCGGGGCCTGTGTATGAAATGTGACTGGTCTCCTTTATTGAAATTTGTACAGGGCGACGTGTATTAATCTAGTTTAAGAATAGTTTTCCGGTGATGACAGATGTTCGTCAACCGTCAAAGCATCTTTACTTAAATCTATGAAGTTAGAACCAAAGAATGCAATAGACACTAGGTATAGGTAATTACATAAACAGTATGAATTTTGAATGTGCCCAATTAATAACAACTTAAAACATTGAAGACTAAAAAAGGCACTTTCCAAATATAAATCTGTATAGAGAACTTGTTAAACGTTAGACGACAACGCTAAATAATTCGAATGACGGCTTTTATTTAATTCATTAGAATAAAAGCCCGAGGGACGTGGCAGGACTGAATAAAATGAAAGCTCCTTGAATGGAAACCAAAATACTATTACTACATATTATAAAACGACCTGCCCCGCCGCGTTTGTCTGTCAGTCTGAACGTGATAAACTCAAAAATATGATGATGATTGTTGAAGTATCCGAAAAAAATCATGTCGACTGGGAGCTTTACTGGCTTGTGCCGCGTAAACCAATAGAGTTCATTGCATTATTAACCAGGATTAACTTGAATATTAGACTGTTATGTTTGAAAATAAAAACAAAGCTCTTTTGTACAGCCACCGTCATCTTACTAAAGTATGGATTATCATAAAAAACGTAAAGCTTTTTTACAAGGTTTCACTGCTCCCGGAAGTCCCAAACCGGAAATGATTTCTTGCAATAATATACGTTATCAAACAGAATTGATGTCATAAGCCTTAAAAACGAATTAGCAGAGCAAACTTTCCCGTTTAATCGGCTTTAAGGTAAGTAATTAAATTTTCTAAGGAATAATACCTGTTTCAAGGTTCCAGCAGGAATTGTTATAATTCGAGCGCCGCTTAATGTGAACCGCGTTAACGCCAGATGCCAACCATTATGTCATTTTATCGAATATATTTTTGAAAGTGGGCCTTTTAAATTAGATGTCATAATCAGGAGTGTAGGGTGATCTATTGTTATTTTATTCAAACTAGGTAAGCATAGTAGTCAGTGTGGTGCCGGACGTTAAGAATAGCACTATCCCATTTCTTCCCGTGGGTGTCGTAGAAGGTGACTAAGGAACTTACTAGAGAAAGGGCAGCAGCGTTCTCTATGCATTTTACCACCATACTGCGATCACCAACCCGCCTGCCAAGCGTGGCGATTATGGCAAACCCCCCATTTTTTTTGGGGAGGCCTATGTCCTTCAGTGAACGTCTATTGGGTGAAATGATGATGATGTTGAGGTAAGCTTAAGTAGCTCTCATGGTCACGTTACTACGAAAAAAACAATTATGAACAAAATCAAACAGTTCCCACTGCCCACATCATTATCATAAGCACTTCAATTTCCACAGATAAGCAATAACTCTTCGATCGGGAAGGGTCCAAAAATTTAATAAAAAAGCCAGTGTGGGCTATTCTGTGCACGCCTTAATACGTACAACGTAACACTAGGCGACAACTGTGACTGTTGGGTGACGCTGAAAGCTTCATGTAAATAACATTATCCAAGAGACTTTTCCTGTTCCGAATTAGGACTTGTCTTGTTAGACATTTTACCTTAGAGTAACATAAGAACGCTAATAAATGACAAGACAAGAAATGTATGAATTCGAACAAGAAAAACCACTTAAATTTCTTTTAAAAGGCTCAACACAGTCAACACTTACCTACAATGTACCTGTTTTTGCTTAGACTGGATTGTTTTCTATTAAATTATTGGCTACCTTGATAAACACATGAAAAATATAGGCAAATACTTCGCCACACCTTACGTAATTATAGTCATACCAACGTAGACATGACTAATTCCACTTTACTAAAATACCTGTATGTGTTTATCGAGGCATATTTCTAAAAATACTCAAGTTTATTACCCAATATCATAATAGGCGAATTGGACCGGCCATTGTAATGTTTATTCATTACCACTGGCCGCAATACTTCAGTTTTATCGTTTTATGACTGCACGCGATAATTTATGTTTGTTTCATTTCCTATTCAAACGACGACATTATTCTTGGACATGTACCTACCTACCTAGCCTAACTGTGCCGTGCAAGACGTACGACGCCATTATCTTTCATCGTACCATAAATTTCAGGTCCTAACCACATCGTGTGATGTGGCCGTGCTAACAAGCTGTTTGCCCCGAAACCATAACAATCATGAGAATTATGAAATACTAGCCCTCAGTTGCCCGGTAGACACCAACTTTTATAGCTAAAAATGTACCAATGTTGGTTCTATTGTAGGCACGCGTCTTTATAAACGATTACAAATGTTTGAACAAATGTTTTTCCTGAAAATGAACAGGGAAATCTCGAGGCGTTTAGTTTATTGCAAGCTCGAGTTCCTAAGCTTGACAATCATGTACGCCATATTCATAATACAGTTAAAACAGTTAACTAATGTTTATAAATACGTAACAAAATTGGTTTTAAGACACCTAAAATGAGAATATAAAAAAATAAGCAGGCGCAATTCGAGTCCGCGCCGTTTGTTTTCGTGAAAACGTTATGCAAGATGTTTTTACTAAGGGTTTGGTAACAAAAGTTCCTATGGGTTCCCGATAGAGCTGTAGCCATTGTATTCCCCCGATACTAGATTTAGTAGGCTCATTGCATTCCTTAGCTTTCCCGGTTGATTTTTCGTTTCAGTTTTCAGCAGATACAATATTAAACGACATCTTAAAGTATTTTGTTTTTTGCAACAAATTTTCTTAAGGTTTCAGGCACTGCCGCAAGTATTGTATTTACTCGGTACTAGATTTTTTAGACTCATTGCATTCGTTTTAATGCGAACTTTCTTCGATTGGGATTTTTTTTAATTTCTGAGCATATTAACGGCCGATATATGAAGTTATTTTGCTATTGTAGCTAACTTCAAATTAATTTTTAACCCTATTTTGGCCAATAATGTTGTGGTTTCTCTCCATGCCCTAGTAGTGCTTTATATATGCTTTATTGTACACCAGAAAATACATGAAAAAATAAAAATAAAAAACACTAAAAACACACAATGGGCGGCCTTATCGCTTTTTGCGATCTCTTCCAAGCAACCTTGGAATGGACAGTGATTGCGTGGACATAAAAATTCTATGTCATCTCTTGACAACGACTCCAGAATCAGTGTTCTAAGTAAACACGTTTTTGCGCTATACGAAATGGAATTTCCACTCATTGTGAAAAATAGAGGGTCGCTCGCGTGTGCATGCACACGTAGCGCGACGTCATAGGCAAATTATACCCCTCTTAAAAATGTTATAATATGATCTACCTTTTAAAAGCCCAAGCATTACTTACTGTAGCACTAACACTCTCGTAGTTATTAACCGTTTGAAATCTTACATGTTTTTGTCGGTCAAAAATATTGAACTTACCACCAGTAGTCCGAGCGAAGATACGATTTCACGGTATTCAATTGTAGTCTTTGATTTCACGTCAAAATAATTCCTTGTATCTAAGACAAAATCAAGTTACCTACCATCCACCCACCCATCCATCAACTAACTAACACAATAATTATACCATATTTTTTTTATCTAATTATCAAGATTAATCTTCGTTTATGTTAGGTACTTCCATAAAATAATCATAAAGAAAACTTTTTGCGAAACATTGTAAGCCTAATCATGATGTTACCAAGGAAAAGCCATTCTACGTTAGGTATTGGTAGGTTTATACCTACTACCTGTTAAAGTCATCTAGAAAAAACTTTTTTCAAAAAACGGTGACTTTGGATATGTATTTTAATTTTTGTCACTGCCTTCCGAAATTAAAGTAAGTTTTCACATTTTAGTGCTTTTTTGGAAGTCGGCTGTTTTTTTTTTTAGTTTTTTTTTCACTTTTTAGTGGTTCACATGTGCTTACCCCTTCACAGCGTCCCGGCGAGATGTTATGTTATGAACTGATGTAAACAATAGACAGACATGAGATTTCTGCAATTCCAGTCCATTTGCTATCATATATTGACGTGTTCCGTTGCCTATCTCCGAAGTTCTTCATCAGATCTTCACCAAATTGAAATGGGACCACTCCGAGAAAGTACTCTTCCAAAAACTACCCAAATCGTTTCAAATGTGCCTATAAAATTTGAAGAGTTCTCTCTATTTCTCCAGGATCCCATCATCAGATCCTGATTTGATGATCATGGGACCACCTGGGAAGTATACCCTTTCAAACAAAAAAAATCCACGTCGGTCCAGCCATCTTCGAGTAATCGGGGAACATACATTAAAAAAAAATTAAAAGGGTTCCAACGAATTGAGAATCTCCTCCTTTTGGAAGTCGGTTCAAAAATGTTAAACGAAACTTTTCATTCTCATAGAAATTCAAAAGGGTATTGACAAAAAAACTTCAGTAAATAATATTTACATAAACGCCTTGAATAATCCTGATTGAATAATGGTATATTCAATCAGGATTATTCAAGGCGCGCAAATAAGTAGGTCAAACCATTATATTTGAGTATCGTAATTCATTCTGCAGCAATTGTAAGGGGGAAAAGATGTGTCATGCATACTCAATCGACCGTAACTTATGAAAAATGTACGAAAAACGTCTCCCCTTGAGCGCTTTCGGCCTTCAATGACACTTGACAACAGCAAGCACGAAATTATGTCATTTTATAACCGCGTGGCTCGTAATACGTGCATAAAATGGTAATATATTTCAGCCATTCTCTCCCATTCGTGGTTATTCTAGTCTTTCCTCGAAATAGGTATGTTTGACTTTACTCTTTACCTACCTATGCAAACAACAGACAATGCGATGGATTACGATGGCCGCTACAAAATTCTACTAAAGGGCCTCTTTGGTGGAACTTGGTTTGAATTCAAGTTCTATAGTTTACATGATATAATAAACCAGTACTTGTACGAAATAGGTTTTCTGATAAAACAAAAGCCAATCAATGTTTTCTGAAGTTTTCTTCTGACTTTTACCAAATAATTTAAGTATATAAATATCTACCTACAATTATAGTACCTACATACTTTGTAAAAACCTACATGATTGATTATTCACATAGCTGGAAACGACAGTGATTACTTGTACCGCGATTTTTCTAAGAGAACGGTAAATGCAAACGAAGCGAGCTCAAAATTTAACCTCTTCGGATAGGTTAGGTTTTCTATTGACCATACAGAAATAGGAGTCCCTTGGCGATTTAGCAGATTTTTTTAAGAACTAGAATTTATGAATGAATATGCGACCGCAACGAGCTCGATTTTGAAAATAAATTTAGTATTTAATAAATATTTATTTTTTAATCTATCCCATGTGACATGAACAGAGGTGGGTCATTGACGGTTTTTTGATAGGTATAATGACATTCCCTTCGTACTCTTTCCAGGTTTAGGACTGGCTGGGTACAAATAGTATCCAGGCGTACTTAAAAACTCATTTAATTTTATATACATTCAAATCAAATAATATTTACATTTACAGTACATACAGCTGATTCTCAGAAATTAAAATTACATTGAAATAATCCGTTGAGCCGTTGACGTAACTTAACAGCAATATCAGCATTTTATTTTCAACTGGTTTTATTTGGAACTGAATAAAATAACGACTATTGAACTAATGCGTCTTGTGCGCTGACGTAAAACAGCTAATATTTTCAACCTGTTTTTCATTGATGATTAACAGTTATCTCGTTGAAGAATGAAAAGTCGTTAAAAAAATAATTTATTGATTCAAGGACCACCTCTAACATGAACAGACTGTCTCGTCTTTTTAATCTATTCCATAAAAATAACAACTAGTTTGTTCTTAAGAAATCCAGTGAATTCAATACAATCGGATAGGCCATTCCGCTCGCGTGGTATATTTTAACATAGCATATCCATAGTTCGAGCCGGCCGGCTGAGCCTTTTCCTCTGCTAGCCCAGCAGAAAGCTCACTCTGAGCGAGTGAGTGGGCACTGTGGGCAGTAACCCACTACGTGAGCAGCCGAGTGCAGGTTAATGCATGTCACATGTTTGGTTCAAAGATATGCTTGTTTCCTCACTACCGTTTCTTTATCCATCTTGAGAGCAGCAGTGATGAAATAAGTCACTCAAAGTAATTCCAATGGGCACCTGCCTTGATTCGAAAGTACGATTGGTTTACTAAATAGAGACCTGACAACACCGGGCAGAATGTCAATTTAAAAAATGTCAATGTCATTTGGTCTGTCACTGTCTTAATTATTTACTTTAGGAATTACTGTACTTGAGAATATATAGTTAAAAATAATTGATCATTAATGCTTTATTTTCAAATGTAATTACAAAAGCAAGATTTGGAAAATAAAATGATTAACTACGACGTCAAATTTCTGACTTGTGATGAAAGCTTGCACTTAAAAAGCAGTGACTTTAAAAGTTTCAAGTAAGTAACAAAGTTGTCGAAAATATTATAAACTTTCATTGAAAGTGAAACTTTATGCTTGTTAGATTAGCAAAATGAAGCATAAGGAAATATCTCTTTGTATTGCGTAGAACCTTGTACCACTTTACTTTCATAGTATCTTCGTAATTCATCATTTATTTATACCAGTAAAAAGTTGCGAATAAAATAAAGATTTTCTGAATTTACATACACAAAAAATGTTCGTCCTTATTAGTCTGTTAGTAGTAACCCTTTTTCCTCACAGGTATGATACAAAGAAAAGAGTAGATGAAACAGTTTATGATTCTGGCAAAAGGAGTTACTGTGAGCGTCGAGGTGGTTTGTGGCGCGCCACCCACCCTCGCCAGGTGCGTCAGTTGGAGTCCAAGCTCCGAGACAGGAGCATCATCATCTGTGAATGGACCACTAACTCTCTGATCACTATAGTATTTTCCTCAGGAGTGATAGCCTACCTCACTGTTAAGCAAAACTCTTTGGATGTCACTCAGATCCTTTTTGACAGGTATTTTGTGGGGAAGCTGTCTGGTCAGACTATTACAAACGGTAAGTTAAGGAGCTAACTAATGATTTAAAAAAATCTGTATACCTAATTATTTATAGTCTAAATTAAATACAGTTGTATCAACTGTAACAAATATTGACATCACAGATCAATTACTCTGTAACTATTAGGTATTTCGAGGCTGGATTTGTGCCCGATTGATGACAATAGCCAATAGACAAGGCTCGCCCCCTATTATATGGGACTTAAAAACAACTGGCAAAATGTGGGAGTACCATATTGAGGACACTTACATCTGACCAATTTGAAAACAAAATCCCGTGCACACAATGACCACATGTAAGCATTACTATAGTGGCTGAGCACTGCAAGCAATAATAATCCTTACAGTGTATAGATGTTAGTTTCCTTGATAGTACACCTCTGCCCAACAACTTTTTGGGGAAACAAGACGGGATATCATGTTATGGTATTAAGTATCTTTATATAAGAGAAAGCTTAACTGATTTTTTTTTTCTGTTTTGTAGTGGCACTATCCAAATCACACATATTAGTAACTCACAATGACCGGACGGCAACATTAGTGACATTTGGCAAAACCAATATCAGTCTCCCTTGTCGCATTACTGACAGAGATCCACATATACAGGCAAGTTTTATTTGCTTGCATGCTCTAATAATGAAGGTTAATAAAAAATTAAATGAACATAAAAATGATTTGGTGCTGGAACAATGTAATTTTATGTTTTCATTTGCATTTAAATATACAGGGTGGGAAGGACTTTGATGTACATGATTTTAGACCAGACAGAGTTTAAACATTTCTTGGGTTATTAAAAAAATCTTCTGTTTCCTACAACCTGTGTGGTCAAACTGAACTAATTGAATGTATGGTTGTGTACTGGGAATCATGTACTGAATTCATAGTTATAGTTTTTGTGTTGATCTCCTTGTCATCCTGAATATTTTTGTTATGTAAAAATACATAAACCAAATGACCAAAAGCATGTGCTGTTCGCACATGCTTTTGGTAATTTGGTACATCGATGAAAACTTTAAAAAAAACCAACCAACTTCCAAATAAACACTATAAAGGGAAAACTAACTTTAATTTCGAAAGTCAGTGTCTTTAGATATGTATTAAAAAAATTGTCACCGCCTTCCGAAATTAAAGTTATCTTTTACTTTGTAGGATTTTTTTGGAATGTGTTTTTTTTTAAGTTTTTATTTTTCACTTTTTAGTTATAGTACCTACCCCACGTCAATTCTAAATTTCATCATCCCTGGGGTATTTTCAAAGTCAGTTAAATAAAAAAAATGCATATTTATGCGATAGTAACAATCGCGGTTGATTTGCTGTCATTTTTTGAAGAGTTCCGTTGTCTGCACCCGAAACTCATCATCAGATCTTTATGAACTTTAAATGGGAGCATTTCGAAATAAACCCCTTTCGAACAAAAACATAATTTTGCAAATCCGTCTATATATGCCGGCGATATGCCATAACATACATAAAAAAAATATAATTATAAACATGTCGAATTGATAACCTCCTTCTTTTCAAAAGGTGGTTAAAAACACATCACAAGACACACAACAAATATTTTCTTTCTTAAAATTATTGTTTGTTTAGAACATAGAACTAGGTGGTAGTAGTCGCAGGACAGAGAGGCACATATCTACTAATGAGGGCAGCAATGGAGCCCGAATACTTGTCTGGAGCGTCACTGTCGCAGAGCCGGCGCCCTGGAGCCCTGTGCTTGAGGACCATGCAAACCTCCACCTTTATAGCATAAATGGGTAAGAATTTACTGTTTTACATGGTGCAATTATAATGCCTTTGGTATAACATTAATTGAAGCAACAATAGAATTTGCTGGTTATTTATTACTCCAAGGGACCAAGGGGTTTGTGGCTAATTAATAATAGCCGCACGGGTCGATCAAATCAAATCAAATCAAAATATTTTATTTCACATAAACCTGCAAGGGCACTATGAAACGTCAGAAGCTAGGAGGTGCACAGTTCCAATTTGTCGCTACCTATGGAGAAGAACCGGCAAGAAACTCCACGGTTACTCTTAATCGATCGATCAGAGTAAGCTACTCTTGCCGCGATCGGTCCGTGGATGGGTAAACATCTCTACATACCAAGACCCCTCCGTGCCTCGGACACCACGTTAAGCTGTTGGTCTCGGCTGTCATTCGTGGATCTTTGACAGTCGTGATGGGTCGTCAGAAATTTAAAACATGTTTCAACCAGCCTTACCAAGGAGTACCTTGTTGAGTTACCCAGCGACTACTTATCTGAGCTCTACAAACCAGTCAGGGTTGTGGAGCTCAGGTAGGCAGTCGCTCAGTGTAAAACACTGGTATTCAGCTGCATTCAGTTAGACTGGAAGCTGCCCCAAAAATAGTTGGGAAAAAGCTGGGCAGGTGATTTATTTAAGAAAATGAAATAGGAGCAATAGCTCCTATTTCATTTTCTTTGGTTGTCCAAAGAACAATTTTATTTTCTTTGGACAACCAAAGAAAATGAAATAGGAGCAATAAATCACCTGCCCAGCTTTTTGAACAATATGTCATCATTACCTCTCAAAAATCAATGACTGCATGATACTTCGAGCAAGTAGAAAGATTATTTATTTATTTATACGAGTATGTTACAGACATCACATCAACCTGACAGCATACCACCAACTGGAGAATGAAACTTTGTCAGCAGAGCTATCAAATAAGGGAGACATTGTTGTTCATATTGTTGAACAAGTTACATGCCATAAGGTAACTGTTATTTCTTTATTTATTTACTTTCATTCGCTTTAGCCACAGTAATGCATATACCTGCCCTTATATTTCCACTGCAACCAATTTGTAAAGCATCACTAAGTTACCAGTCACTCAGTATACAGCGTGGATTTTTGAGAAGGTACCTCAACCGTTATTACAGCAAAAACGGTTAAGAAAACAGACTGTCCTTATTTTTTTAAATAAAATACGGTCTGCAAGATAATGAGAAATTTTCAAAAAAACTTTAAAATAAATATTCCCTCAGATCAGGGGTTTAATTAAGTACTAGAAAAGTCAGAAATCGCAAAAAATACTTTTCCCATACATTTCGTAGGAAATGAGACTACCAACATACTTTTTTATGATGACACTACATGGATGGGCTGGCATTATTGTCCCTCCTTCTTCCTTTAATCCATCCAAAGGTATTTTTTAAAAGATTCCTTTAAGCGATAAAACCTCCCATTGTGTCACCTTATGTAAACCTTCTACGTTAATATCTGTAACTTATATAATGTACATATTTTTTATTTCAATTTCAGAACGGAGTCAACTTAGACTGGCTACGCTACGAGGTGAATGCCGAAGACCGTGCAACAAAACTGTCGAGTGGGCGCGACAGTGCGACTCACGTGTCGTTGTCTACGCCCGTGAGAGTCGTGCGACGGTCACCGTGCGACACGCGACTACTGATCGCATGTATTGACGGCTCGCTGCATGTCGTGCACTGTGTGGCCGGCCTTACACATACAACCAGAGCTGGATTTGTAAGTTTATACCCGAGTAGCATAATACCCATGCCTACATGTCTTGCGCGTGCAGTATAACTACGCCTTCAGGATGCTGTTGCGGCTGCCGCGCCGTTGTAGTGCTTCGGGCATGTTTGCTGATGGTCACACAGATGGTTTTCGAAAAAAGCGGCTTCCTTGCTACAGCGCCTGCGTAACACTCAGAACGGCATCCAGAAGATGATTGTTAACAGGCCAGGCTGTCCTATACAACGGCACTGGGTGTAAATAGCTATAGGTACACGTAAATAAATAATAATTTGATCACATAACGTCATGCCAGTGATTCCCCAAGAGTTAGGCGGAGGCGTAAATGTACCTATGGTGCTTCCACACTGAGCCTCGAGGGCGGGCTTGGGCAATTTAACTGTGTTTGTGTCCTTACTAACAACACTAATATTGACTATAAGTACTTTCTGTTACTAACCCATCACTAACCAACCTATGGACTGTTCATGTATGTGCTCAAGTCTGAAATAAAGTTTTTTTTTATAATCAGCCTATAATGTACCCAACTCCTTCATTGTAAAGTCAACTACGAGTATTATATAAAATAATATAAAAGAATGTAAAAAGGTCACAACAACTCGTACCATACATACATTTCAGAAGCCAAGTTGAATTGCTGTTGCCCCTGTCGGAAACACCGATTGAGTTTTGTGACAAGTACAGTAAGCGTTACACACGATGTTAACCTTATGTCTTAAAAAATAAGGTTCATATTCTGATAAGCGAATGTGATCGAGCGTTTAATACCAATATGAAAATTTATAATATATAAATAAATTTATGAAACATACGAATATGAACTTTACTTGCCTGAAGCTGAAAGCTTACCGCCTTAAGAGTCAAATCTTGAAAATCAGCATGTAAGATAGTCAACCAAACTGAACCAGTTGTAATTTTTTTTTATGTTGTAGTCTTTTCAAATACGAGTAAAGATAAATGGGTCAAAAACCTTTGTTTACAGATAGCAACAGAAATCCGTTGGGCAGACGAGTTGATCATAGCTGCAGAGGAAGGCGGAAGACTGCAATGCTTTGACCGCGCGCTTTCTTTACTCCATCATCATTCCAAATGTCTAGATCTCACATCGTATTTGCGGTAAGTTAACTCTACAAATAGCTTCACGTTCACTGCCTTTGAATATGATATTACAATTTAATTATGATGATTAACATAAAAAGCAACTATTCTGTTATTATTTAATTTGTATGACAATGGTGCCGATTCTCTTGTCACAAAATTCTCTAAACTAAACTAAAAATCACTAAAATTTAGTTTATTCTTGTCAAACGACGATTTCCCATTCTGAAATTGACTAAAGTGACACAACTTAACTATATTTTAGTTTGACAGCACTAAGATTGTACTGAGTTTTTAATTTAGTCAAAATAGTAAGTTTGCTATTCTGTTGTTGTCAATTTCATTATTCTATTCAATATAAAATTTTGACTGTCTAACTAAATCTGACTATTTTTAATCGCGATTAAAAAGGTGTGGAATAAAATGAGTTGTCAAGAACTAAAATTCACACTGACACCTCGACTTCGGGCGCAAATACAGTACTGTATCTTTTTTTTTCTTTTGCTTGTATCTCGAAATTGGTGTGTCCTATCGTAAAAATCACTAACAAAAACTAATCAATCACACCTCTAAAACTCAACATGTAGGTAATAATTTTTCATATTTTCGATACAAAAAGTAAAAAAATCCATTTAAAACACGTCGAGGCTGCCCCCCTGCGCGATTCCGGCTCTAAAAAAAATCACGGGGTAGGGCAAACGTGGAGTCGTGTTTGTCAAATTCGATTTTAGTTGTGTCAAAATTATTTTCAAATTTAGAGATCTTTTTTTGCAGAATAGCTTTAAGATTCTCATAGCCAAAAGTAAGGAATTTTAGTGATAGTTTAGTTCGGTGTACAAGAGAATCGGCACCAATATTTTAAATTTAACTGCACATGGTTATAATACAATAGCTAATCCAATCTTTTGTAACATCTTTAAATCCTGTGTTGTGTTGTCTTGTTGAATTTGGTGACCTTAAAAAATAAAAACTTCAATACAGACCTTGATCCATATTATGTTAACCTTGATCCATATTATCTTAACCTTGATCCATATTGTGTAACAAATGTAATACAAAATTTTAGTTCATTTATCTGTTGCACTCGATGCACCGGGTGGATCGGACACTGGCGGTCGCCCACTTTCAACCGTATTACTTAAGCCATAAGGGTGAAAATTTATCCAACTCTATTGTTCGCGTTTGTACATGCACCCAATGCGCCATAATTGCACAACATGGTTCATCATTGATGACCTTCAGAATGCCGTTGACGCTCCCACGCACTTTGCGCATCAAGGACGCAATCCTTTATCACAGGATGAATTATTATTGAAACCATCAGTATGTGCTTCGGCAAACATTCCTGATGCACTGCAATAATACTGACTTCGATATACGTAAAGGGCGTTATGTATGGCCCTTTGTGTATAACGAGTTCACATACTGATGCAATAAATAATCCATACTCAAAAGTCCACTTTTTATGCAGTAGGGTTTTTTGATTTTTTAAATTAAGTTTTTATTTTACACTTTTAGTTACTATGTTTTGTTGTTTTTGTATCTATATATATTATGTTACTATATTTTTGACGTAAATAAGACTAATTTATGAAACCTTTCCACGTGTTAGGTTTTGTGAAAAAAATAATTGAATGTGGTGCCAAAAATCTGCCATTTTAATTTTCATAATTTTGGTATAGCCAGTGTCACTCTTAAAATTGAGACGAATCTGACGACGCCTCTCAAGCTAAAATCGAGCAAGCGGTTTAGGCTACAGAGCGTACCAAAGAAATCCACATAATTATATACACTCGAAAAACATAACCCTCTAGCGCAGTCGGGTAATAAACCTTTAAAATGTTTAGCATTAAAACCAATTATAATGTTCGTGTCCATTTCAGGGACTCTCGGCGAATGCAGTTGCTATCTACTCGAAGCGCCAAGGGCGGACCCATTATTTTAGCGACTTTCTCTGGAGGGCCTCTCACGCTTCTACACATCACGCACCCTCGATTATTAACGGTAAATATATATTTGTATGTAAATAATAGGCAAACAGCTAAATATCACTTATCTCGCCACTAGCAATTTTATTATAACATTCCTTTTAACGACAAAATGATGTTTTTATAAAGGAAAAAATCAATGGGGCTAGCCATATTTTCAAATGTAGCCCGTTAACAGGCTACTACCAGAAATATTCGAGAAAAATATACTACATTTTTTATTCTTCAAAGACCCTTAATACGTTTTCCATAATTATGTCTTTGAAACTTAACAATACAACACAAATCTTGTCTTGTTAGACCTTTTCTTTACAAAACTTGATAAACTCTCTCTCTTCCTCTTGACTTTTAAATTAAAAATCAAAATCAAAAGTCATTTATTCAAACTAGGCTGATAGTCAGCACTTTATGAACGTCAAAATTACATAAGACCGTCCCCCAAACAACTCGTTTGTTTAGAACAAAAATATTTTGAATATCAGCGGCTTTGCCCCACAGCAAAATGCCGTAGGACATAAAGCTATGAAAATAACTAAAATATAGACTAACCAAGCTGTATCAACGTCAGTGTATTGTCTTACTTTCCTGACGGCGTAGGTGGCCGAGCTGAGTCTTCCCGCTAGGCTTGACATATGTGATCCCCACTGAAGTTTGGCATCTACTGTTATGCCCAGAAAAACTGCCAAGTCTACAGTTTCAAGCACCTCATTATCTAAGACGATGTTCGGTCCCACATTTCTTATATTCGGTAAAGCGAACTTTATACATTTAGTTTTCTTGGCATTGAGAACTAGACTATTTGTGGTAAACCAATCCGTAACCCTTGAGAGTGCAGTGTTAACGTCGTCAAAATCTTGTCTATTGTCTGTCTGCTTTAAAGATAAGAGAGGTATCATCAGCAAACAGTACAACTTCACAGATACCCTGTAAATAGAATGGTAAATCATTAATGTACACTAAGAATAAGAATGGACCCAGTATTGAGCTTTGAGGTACACCGAACTGAACTGGTAGCCCAGAAGATTTCACGCCATTAATATCTACACATTGGTGTAAAAGTATTGCGAGCATTGAGAAACACGGCGAAGCCCTTGCTGTGTAGCTTGATAACTCAAAGACCTGTGACAGGGTCTGGCATACTAATCTGTTGGGTAATCTTCCCGTATTCGGCAACCCTGCTGGCTTTTACAACTGAATCTCCGACTTCCTAACTGATCGATCGATCAGAGTGGCCATAGATGGCTACTCATCGGATCATAACCGTATTGATGAGCGTTGTTCCTCAGGGGTCGGTTCTTTCTGCGACTCTATTTCTGCTGCATATTAACGACCAGCGCTATCAGGTACGCAGATGCACAGTTTCAGAAAGGTACCTGTCCAGTGGAAGAACCAGCAGAGATGAAACAGGTACTCTTAGAGAGGTCATGGTGAAGTGACTAAATTTGACTGTTAATCTCGTTTCCCAGTGGGGTGACGACAATCTGGTCAAATTCAACGCTCTGAAAACACAGGCGTGTCTTTTCACTGCCAAAAGGAGCCCGTTCCACTTATCTCCTACTTTCCGAGGTGCATCTGTACCAGTTACCAATCGCTTAGAGCTTATGGATATGGAGTTGACGTCCGTTCTCAACTTCGGCTCAACCAACGAGCCAAAAGCACGGACTACAGCCAAGAAGCTGGGCATCTTAATAAGGTGAGGCGGTACTTCACATCTGAACAGCTTTTAAGTGTGTAGAAAGCTCATGTCCATTCCTGTATGGAGTATTGCAGCCACTTATGGGATTCCTCAGCAAAATACCAGCTTGTTGCCCTTGACTCGGTGGAACGCATATCAAAAAGGCTCATAAGCGATGAGACGTTGGCGGTTGAGCTTTACAGCCTGGCCTATCGGCGTAGTGTTGCTTGCCTGTCGGTTTTCTACCGACTGTACTTCGGAGAGTGCACAGGAGCTACATGACCTGATCCCACCATCGCCCTTTTACTACCAGACGTACTGCTTAGTACCATCTGCACTTGGTTGATATCCCGACCAGACTTATTCAGCGCTTCTCCTCCACATTCACAGCCAAAGTATGAAACTCTCTTCCAGCGTCTGTGTTCCCTTCCACGTTCCACCCGCTTGCCTTCAAAGCAAGAGTGCACAGGCATCTTCTGGGAACGCTCGTTCCATCATAGACCTCATCAATCGCTTTCCATCAGGCGTGATTGAGGTCAACAGAGGACCAAAATTTATTTTTATTGCAGACAATAAAAATACATTTTAAAAACGTAACTATATAAGGCGATACGAGGTTATTGTGGCGCGTGGCTAAAATCGTAACTAACGTCGCCATCTTGTTTTTTTGATATACATTTCAAGTAGAGGTGTGTAACTTTTTACCGAACCGAGTCACTCATCCGGATCATTGAAGTGATTCAAAAGATTGTTTCAGTAACAACGTTTCAAACGCATCATTTGGATCTGAAACATTACTTTACTCTGTGCTCATTCCGCATTCCGGCCGCGCGACGCGTCGCTCGCGAGGCGACGGACCAGTGAGCGAGTGAGAGAGGAAGACAGACACACCGAGTTACTTACCTATTGACTTGCGAGTAGCGAGTAAGCGGGTGAATTACAATCTATACAAGTCAGAAAGAGATACCAAATAAAATGTGTATCAATCATACTCTCACAGATTTTCGTTGTGGTTATCCATGCACGTAAAAATGACCACTAAGGCGCTTACGTATCAAATACTATACAGTCGTTTTTGCATATAGTATTAAATTATATTCTTTGAGCCAATGCGCCAAATGAAACATCAGTGTTTCGGTTCATTTCAGTGATCGAGATGCAAATGTTCCAATCGCAAAAATTATACACTTTATCCACCTCTAATTTCAAGTGAAATTTTACAAAACAATTGCACAAACGTTTACCAATAGCGGTCCCTTGTCAACGACATTCGAGCGCCGAAAGATTATTTTATATGTTTGTTTAGGGTGAAATCTCCAGCGTAGCCCGCGAAATTCAAATATTCTTACATTTATTGCAATTAGCAGGTCAGTGTCAAGCTTTATGTTGTACGAAATATGATTCGCGCACTAATCGATTCAATAAAAATGAATTTTTTTAGTGGTTTATTAGCATTTTAGAATCTAATTATGACACTTTTTAAAAATGGGTGTAATACCCTATTGTAAGTCAGTGTCATACAATCGGACACTGGCCTGTAAATTGCAATAAAAAGGAAGAAAATTTGCATATCAGCTACCTTAGCGCATCCACCTTAATGTGATTTTCCAGGCTTGGGTCCGCACGAAACGGTCTTCAAATGCTGTAGCGCTACTTCGTGCCATGGATTGGGAGCGAGAGGGTACTGAGTGTCTGTGGGCTGTCAACATGCTCGTATGTGCCGCGTTGAGATGCAAGACTGGTATGTATCAATATCATTAAAAGTTACATTGGTTAAATATCATTCATAGTGTGGCTAACAAGAAATAATTATAAATACTTTGTTTTCATGCTGATCAGAAAGGTAATGTAAGTGACAAACATTTTCAAAGAAAACTCGTTCCTTGGTCGTGCCACTTTCTAGCACATTTACGTGCTAATCTGATAATGATAAGATTACTGCGTTCCAGTTGGAAGTGAAAAGAAAAACAACACAGTTGAAACACAACAGTTTAAAGATTTTATTAAGAGGCTTATTACAAAAATGCGCGTAGATGCATAATTCCTCGTTGAAATTGAATACTATTCGTTGGTATTGGTAAAAAATAGTTCCTTTTCGCTTCTACAATCATAATAAAACATTTTTTTTTATTACTTATTTATTTATTTGGCAATAAGCAATTTTCTGACGCATGTTTAGGCGACAACTGATGGGCTGCTTGTATAAAGAAAAAACGACAGGACCTAATTCAATGTTTTACTGGTCAAATTCAATTCAATTTTCAATTTTCTATGCTTAAAAAATACTACCTATTTTTTATTACTCCTTTTAATTTTAATGAATAAAATAAAAGTTCTATAGATTTAGCAAATAAAAATGTTTGCAAACTTGCCATATGCACTGGCCCAGGTTAAAACGTTTAAAATCTACAAAGATTCTCGACCTACATAAAAGCTACAAAACCTATTCTTAATACATAAAAGTCGTTTCGGATAAGGCGGAAAGAAACGTCCGGGTGTTTCCACTGCGAAGATCGCCCTGAGTTCACGGTGGAGCATACGGTGGAGATCTAACCGGCTTGGGCGGAGCACCAACGTGTCCTCGTGGAGGCGATCGGCGGCGGCGATCTCTCGCGTTCGGCCCTGGTCCAGGCCATGGTACGGAGCGAGAGTGCATGGGTAGCCGTCATCTCCTCCTGCGAAGCAGTACGTGAGGTGAGGTGGCGTATGTGAGGGAGAGGCTTTATATGCCCCTCACGGCCTTAGTCTCCGCAGGAGACGCCCTGGGCGTCGGGAATCCCAGGCTGATTCCCGGCCACCGTAGGCGCGGGCTTGCGGACGGCGAGTAATGGGTACCTCGGTGTCCGGTAAGGACCAAGCCCCGGTCGACGGCGCGTTGTGTTCCACGCGTGCCTTAAAGAGAAAATCAAAAATCAAAATCAAAAGTCATTTATTCAAAGTTTCAAACTTTTTGAACGTCAAAATTACATAAGACAGTCCCCCCAAAAAGCCCGCCCTTCACCACTTCCTAGTGCTTTAGCTGGGAAGAAGAAGTGGCGCAACAAACTCCCCAGCAGCACAGCTGTCTGTTATGTTGGAAGAACTTGATTCTATACAATAATAGCATATAACCATCATTCAACGATAAATGAAAATTTAATTAATAAAAAAATAAAAATAAAAATGGTTTATGCAGTCAAGTTAAATAAACAATGATATGAAGTAATTCATATGACCTGTCAGTAGTTAAGCTAATTCTGGTGAAAGAACATAAACGTTGTCTTGAGTTAATCACAGCGACCAACAATTCTTATCGTTTAAGTAGTCGTTGATAGAATAGTATGCCTTCGAACAAAGATTTGATTTTACTTTCGCTTTAAACGCATTAAAATGTAAATCTAACAAAGAAGAAGGAAGCTTGTTATAGAAGGTTATACCAAGCCCAGCAAATGAGTTATGAACCCTATGAAGCCGGTGAAAGGGAGCACGTAGTTTGTCCTTATTTCTAGTATTAATAGTATGAGTATCACTGTTTTTAGTGTATAAGTGTATATTTTGCCTAATATATAAGATGTTAGCGAAGATGAATTGTGATGCCACCGTGAGAATACCAATATCTTTAAAAAATTCTCTCAGAGAAACTCTAGCACCTAGTTGGTAAATAGCACGAACAGCTCGTTTTTGAAGAACAAAAATATTTTGAATGTCAGCCGCTTTACCCCACAGCAGAATGCCGTAGGACATAACGCTATGAAAATAACTAAAATAGACGATAGATGAGACGATATATGTCAGCACCAACTGGTGGGGTCTGCAAGGGCCGATGCCTTCCAGGGATGCGGGTTGTTCGAAAGAAATACCGTCGCCCCTGGCACACAGGCAACTGAGGGAACACGGGTGGGTTTTAGTCAGTAAAAGTCTGACAAGCCCTCCACCCAGAGCGGGAGAAGTTATTAGATGATTCCCCACCCTCAAAAAAAAAAATACATAAAAGTCAAAGTATTTATTAGTGTGATTTAGTGATACAGTAGGTCTTATAGTTAGGTTATGGTAACTCAAAAAACTACTTATTCAGAATTACAACCTTCACATAATTCTGTATTATCTCATTTTATGTCAAATTTCTTTTCTTTTTTACATGATTTTTCTTTTGATGTCCTAAACGTTTATGATACAATTGTAACGTTTGTGAATTTGTGTGACAATTTTAACATTAAGTGTATAAAGCCCAAAGCATACGCTTTTTAACAACAAAATAAGAATTTAAAATCTATATTAAATACAAATTAACCCTTAAACCCTTGGGCACGCCGCGATTGCGGCGGTAAGTCCCCTCTTTGAGGAGTGGCTTGAGAGGCGGCATGGCGTCCTCATCTTCCGCCTGACACAGGTCCTCACCGGACATGGCTGTTTCGGGAGGTTCCTGTTTCGGATAGGGCGGGAGGAAACGCCCGGGTGTTTCCATTGCGAAGATCGCCCAGAGGACACGGTGGAGCATACGGTGGAGGTCTGCCCAGCTTGGGCGGAGCAACGCCGTGTCCTCGTGGAGGTGATCGGCGGCGGCGATCTCTCGCGTCCGACCCTGGTCCAGGCCATGGTACGGAGCGAGAGGGCATGGCTGGCAGTCGCCTCCTTCAGCGAAGCAGTTATGCTCGCAAAGAGGGAGGCGGCGCACGTGAGGGAGATGCAGTACATGCGCCCTCACAGCCGTGGCCTTCGCAGGAGACGCCCTGGGCGTCGGGAATCCCAGGCTGATTCCCGGCCACCGTAGGCACGGGCTAGCGGACGGCGAGTAATGGGTACCTCGCTGTCCGGTAAGGACCAAGCCCGGGTCGACGGCGCGTTGTGTTCCGCGCGCGCCTCAAAGAGTTGTCAGCAGCAACAGAGGGGCCCGCAAGGGCCGGTGCCTGCCGGGGGTGCGGGTTGTTCGAAAGAGATACCGCCGCCCCTGGCACACAGGCAACTGAGGGAACACGGGTGGGTTTTAGTCAGTAAAAGTCTGACACGCCCTCCCGCTCCACCCAGAGCGGGAGAAGTTATTTGATGATTTCCCAGAAAAAAAAAACCCTTAAACCCTACCCATTCCTGGAGAAACACTATTACTACCCAGGGGTTTTAAGGACCCCAATACATAAAAATTTATGCTCACAAAATAAAACTACAATTCAATTACAATTACTGATTAATATTATGAACGCTTATTTAACAATACAAAAAAAAAAAATTGTTTTTGGTAACTCATTCTTGGCACATAGCCTCAGTATGTTCACCGCAAAGAGGTTTTCCGCACATGCCACAGGTGACCTTGGTTTTCCGGTCCTTACCCCTTGGGCACATGGCACATCTTTTCTTAGCAGTGGGAGCAGAACTTGGTTCTTGCAATGGCCGCTTCTTTTGCAAGATTCCACCTAAGAGAACTTGAAGATTCATGGGCAAAGAGGGCCATGTAAAGCGTTATTCCATTTGAGGGGTGATCTAAGGCAAGTTTTTTCAAGAAATGTCTTTTTGTAGCTCTTCACATCGACTTCACATGCCTCTTCATCTTCTGATTCGTCTTCATACAACCACTGAGTAATCTGTTGGTCCATTTTATGCAATATTGATCGTTAAAACTGAAACAATAACATAAAACACAATATTGAATGAACTGTAAAAACGAAACAACAAAATTGCTTGATTTGTCTATATAATTGTTTCTAAAGAATAAAATACCACTGTTATTGTAATAACTACATCAAAATATGAAACTTACCCTTTATAATATTATATAAAAAATAACAGCATTCACCAATATATCGACGAAATGAAATGACAATATATTGCGTTATTACTACCCTGGGGTCTGACAAACCCATAAATTGCAATAAATCCGTCAAAACAGTGAAAGCGCTGACGCTCGACTAATTACAAGATGGCCGCCGACGTCACTAGAGATTAGTCTCGAGTGACATAAAAGTGCGTTCAATTATTGCAAAAATATTTAGAAATATTCATCCTCTGGGGTTTGCTGCAAAAATTTCAATATTTGGAATACAACCAATTTTTAAACTTATACATAAAATGTAATTAATTATTACCAGGCCACTCAGAAAGTATTGCGAAAAAAGTTTTTATGAATGAGAGACTGGCCAGTTATAATCTATTTAAAAAATATTATTATTTGTAAGTAAAAATAGGTACGTTCCAATTTCAAAATTTCCCTCCACTGTTTGCGAGCTAATTTAAATTATCGTAGAACATTTTCACGCTATGATTTTTTACGATTTCAAGCGTTGCCTGAAATCGGACGAATCGTACGATAGACTTCAAATGGCATTCATGGATGCAGGCCACAGAGTACATTATTTTATACATGCAGGCCCTTCTAAGGCAACTGTGTATCGTTGGTATAACGAATTCAAGCGCGGTCGACTAACTTTGGGGGATGAAGAAAAAAGTGGTCGCCCTTTGACGGCTATTACGGCAGAAAACGTGCTAGCAGTGAAAAATATAATCCATGACAATAGGCGAGTTACGTATCAAGAGATTCAGCACATACTGCAGGTTGGATCGGGAAGCCTTCATGAAATTGTACACGTGCATGTTCGCGTGAAGAGGATAGTTTCACGCTAGGTGCCGCACAAACTCACCGATGCTCAGAAGCAGGCTCGTCTCGGCGTGTTTACGACATCATTACAGATGATAAGTCTTGGATTTATCAATACAATCCAGAAACGAAGCGCTAGTCGACGGTTTGGGTGTTTCAAAACGAATCAACGTCTACCAAAGTAAAGCGATCTAGAAGCGGGGGGAAGATATTGACCGCGAGCTTTTTCAGTTTGACTGCTTATTTGGTGTCAATTCCTTTATGGAACCAAAGAAGCATCAACGCTGAATGGTATACTACCAAATGCTTGGCAGAAGTTTTCTCTGTTGTGAGCAACAAGCGACCAAACACAGGGCTCCGCGGGCTACTGCTCCACCACGACAACTCGCCTTCGCACACCGTGCTCAGCTCCTGGACAGCACGGTCACCCTCCTTACAGCCCTGACGAGCGTAAACGAGGTGTCTGCGGCGGACTGGAAAAAGTGTTTCGAAAACTGGTTCAGACGCATGAAACTTTGTATAGAGGCTAGTGGAGAGTACTTTGCAAAGATAAAAAAAAGTGTCCGTACGTATAATAAATATTTTCAGCTAAGTTTTTTCAATTTTCAAGCATAAATACCTAATTATCATTTAGTTTATTACATTTTGTCAAGAAGAATAATACACAGACATGTCATTATTGATCGCATCATGATGCATCATGATGGTGCGAGCGAGTGAGAAGATGTGAAAGAAGGTATCGGTAACTCGCCGTGCACTCGGTGCGTCAAAATACCTAACTTAGCGCAACGCCGAACTGTAAGAGGGCTCTTAAGGTTATCGTTAGTACCACTCATTTTTGTGTCCATTTTCTTTGGAGTTCCTCAATAAATAAAGTACATTTGATCAAACAAGTTGCTGACCTTTTTATAAACTCGTAACGTAAAAAGTATCCCCACTAAATCCTGCATTCCATTTCTCAGAGGCGCACAGTTCAGAGTCAGTAGCGCAGGGTGCGCTAGGCACGTACCTGTCTCCCAGCGCGCCGCACGCGCCGCACGTTGCGAGGTACGCGCCGCCCGTGCACGACCTCGCCAGGAAGTTCTTCCATCACTTGCTCAGGTAATATATGTATGTCAGAGGCGCACAGTTCAGAGTCAGTAGCGCAGGGCGGCAGGGCGCGCTGAGCACGCACCTGTCTCCCAGCGCGTCGCACGCGCCGCACGCTGCGAGGTACGCGCCGCCCGTGCCCGACCTCGCCAGGAAGTTCTTCCATCACTTGCTCAGGTACTATATGTACAATAGAATTGTCACAGCATATGGGATCTTATGATCGCGCGTTCGAATTTCCAAAGCTAGGCGATGATTCCCGTAGCGCATTCCTTGTCTGGTTCCCTGTACCTACTTTCTTTTGGTAATTCCAGACTTTCCAACAATGTGACTATTTACTGCCAAACCTCAATTAATGAGACAGAAATTAAAACCTGTGGTACGTGTATCACTGGTGAGCCTGCGAGACTCAAGACGTGGAGGACCATAAAAGGCGGTATTCTATAAAATCATAATCACAATATTTTATTTTACATAAATCTCTATGGGCACATATGAAACGTGTGAATATAAATATATTTCTTGCATATCCCCATTGATTTTAGTTTTACGTATTTTATTATTGAATAGATTTTCCATCACCATCAAATGAAACTGCCCAGACACGGTACAACATTTTTTTTTAGTTTTTTATTCTATACAAATTTAAGTGTCTGTAACGTCAAAATAACAGCTTTTTATTAAATGCTTATGAAAGTATATACATATACGGTACCGATAAAAAAAAAAAATAGTCTGTCTGTTTGTTCCGGCTAATCTTGGAAATGGCTGGACCGATATTGACGGAACTTTCACTAGGACATGACGCTTTCGTGGCATAACTTTCGACATCCACGTGGGCGAGGCCGCGGGCACAGCTAGTTTCTTTTTTCTCTAGAGAAGGTTCGGCAGGAAACCACGATTACTCCTTAAAAATAATTGGCTTTAACAATGTTTTCAAAATACAGTATAAATAGGAATAGGAGGAGACCTCCCATACCTATGGCCTACACTGTCGTCCCGGAGGACAGTGTAGGCCTGTCAAAAAGTACCAGGTACTAATATTCTATTATATACCTTATCTAGACGCGGTCGCATCGAGAAGGCGCTAAGCTTAGCAGTAGACCTGTCAGCGTGGGACCTGTTCTGTGACGCACGCTGGGCTGCGTCACGACGTGAACTCACTTCCTTGGCCACTGAGGCAGCCGCCTTGGCTCTGCACTATGCTGATAACACGCCTGGTTGGTATATCTTCTTAGTTCTGACTACTAATATTTTATATCTATTGGACACGAGGCCAAAAGGTCATCAAGATGTTCAACTTTTCTTGATATAACGTTGTTTGTATTTTTTTGGCAGATGATGGCTACAGTTACTTAAGTCGAAGTCCTGTTTATATGACATATCAGCCGATTTGATAACTAAACAAAATATTAATAAAAGTTATGCTTCTCCCAATTTCAGAATCTGTATGTTCACAATCGTGTTCGAGCTGCAGCTCTCACTCATACACGGGATCCGAAGAGGAGGCAAGCGAGACGTCAGAGCTCGTTAAAACGAAACCTCCACCACTTCCCCGCGTGTCTCTACCGAACCATCCTACACTGATGCAGGTCCCCATCACGCACACAGAGACAATGTCCACGAACAGCATACGACCCAACCTGCACCAATACTTAGAAAGAGACAACACGATATGGACAACTGACGTGCGTGACGATACTTACCGAGACTATCCGAAGCCGATACGAAACTCTCAAAGCGTACGGTGGCATAGTATGGACGTGCTATCGAGCTATAGCGCACCGAAACACAAACTACTAACGATCAGTGAAGCCCCCGTCAAACCTACACATTCAGTCGTAGACATTATACCTAGACCACACGATGAAAGAATGGCTGCCACACACTTCAAACACTTATATCAAACAGAGTTGAGGGAAGAAGCTCCAAACACGTTGTACCGTTACCAAAATAATAATAATTATCATCCCAGTACAAGTTTGAAGGATAGAACGTATAGAATGGACAGTGATATCCCAGAGAAGCAAGGGAATCGCTCAAATAAAGTCAAATTCTCGGACACTGTTACAATCGCCGTTGTTTCGGTAAGTTTAAATTCATAGCAGTTACCTGCAGATTCAATAACGTCCACCAGAGTCTGTTAACTCTGTTATAGACTGCCAAATTACATGCCTACTATTATTTGATTTACCAAGGACTCCAAGAAAGCAGTAGCGATAAGGGTATCGATATTTTCTTTTGTTTTTGTTCAGCAGGAAACTCGTGTATCTCCAGAGCCGTCTCGGGAGTTAGCAGCAAGTCTACCCCTATGTCCGCCTCACAAGTACCTCGCCGCCTTCACCCCACAACAGGCGCACGCCCCGCCCCCACCCGCGCACGTGTCACTCGCGCCACACGTGTCACTCGCGGCCCACGCAGCGCACGTGTCGCACGCACCGCTCGCCGCGCCCGCCGGTACTACGCTCGACTACGTTGAAGTGTGATGCACGCACGCATGCCACCGTCTGTCATTTGCACCTCATTTTTGACGCACGCGAGTCTGCACGTAATATTTCATCACTGATTCCTATACTACACGGAATTTATGTAGCATATAGAATTTATCTGTGTAGTAAGTAAACTTAAATATTGTGTCGCTTTCTTTCGCTTCTTGTATGGACTTTAAACCATCGTAATGTGGTCTTTATTGTGAACTAATTGTGCCATTTCAAAGCCAAGTATTCTAATTATCTATCTTGGACTTAATAATTGTTGCAAGAAACCAAGACTGATTGTTCTGCATGATTTATGTAATTTGGTATTGTGTCATTCTCCATCAAAGCATGTACTTACTTATTCACCTATTATAAACTTGTTGCACAAGAATAATCACCATGTATCGCCATTTAATTTTATAAAAATCCTATTTTCAGAAAACGCAACGCAAAAGCCGCCGAAAATCAAAGTAGTACATTTCGGCATGGTATAGAGACTGCAATATATATATACATACCATTTTGTTGCAAAATTGTGCAATTATAGTGATGATAAGAATCCGTCCAGATTTAGATTTAAGTAGCATTAATATATGGTGTTATGTATTATTGATTTATTCTGTTACTGATTTAGTTTTATAAAAAAAATTGTAGTGACAGAATCCCATACTCAGCAGTGAGTGGATGAAAACTGCTAATGATGATGAGGACAAAGAATCTATGTATACAATGGGAATATGTGTGTGTGTGCGTGTGTTTGTGTGTGTTAAATTACTCTGAATTTCTGTTCCGTTGCATATCATGAAAGCGCATCAGTCAATGCAATTTAAATCTTATGTCGATGACATACGTCACATGACTCACACTCGTAATTTGAAAAGATCAACTTTAATATTACCTACATAAATTGCGTTCTACTTAGGCATTCTCAAGTATGCAAGAACCAGAAGAAAAGCGTGAATATAGATTTGGGCGTCGCCGTCGCCGCGTCTTTCTTCATGTATACAAGTTACAGAATCTGGCAAAAAATGTCTTAAGCTTTTTGCCCTTACAACGCGAGACGAGTGCTGCTTCGCCTTACGAAATCAGCTTCAGCCTCATTAAGTCTTCATGAAAAATCTTTAAGGGACTACATAGATTATAATAAAATATAACCTAATGGTTGTGACTTTACTAGGTGACAATAATAATAGTTGTAAGAAGTTGAATTGTTGATGCATTTATTTTAAAACAAAGTATAAAAACATTTTACTATTTACATTTGTTTTATTACCGTTTTTAGCGAAAAATAATACCTACACCTGCTTAGCTTCAAACGAAGCTAGTAATACTACGGCTACATTATCGCGATAAAGCGACCTACACCCAGGCGCGGTCACAGACAAAGACTACCTACATATTAATAAGAAAATTTATTATACTTTCTAAAAATTACTATTTTAAGCTTTACGTTTACAGCTTTGGGGGGGCTCATGACCCTTAGCCCCCCCCCCCCCCGGACCGCGCCTGCGGCTACACCTTGCAGGCTCTCTGGTTACAGCGAGCCGCCGCACTATGGGACCAAACGGTATTTTCCATCTCAAAAATGGTTCGGACTAAAGTCGTATTACTAAAACCGTTTTTATTGTTTTATATTATTAGATGACAGAGTTATCCGTTAAAGTAAAATAAAAAAGTTATTGGTATATAAAATTGCACCCAACCTTTGTGTCCGTTTCAATGGCGCGGCCACGGCGTAATTTCAAAAAAGAATTCTAAAAGTTAATTCCCAAAACCATAAATCTGTCAAAGTTATGGTTAAAAAGTTATAAGGGTTTGAACGTGGTCGCGCCATAGAAACGTGGAGAACCGCGCGGCCACGGAGATCTTTAAAACTAAGCGTTGCAGAGACCTGAAATTTAGGTAAATGATAGATTGAATTTGTAAAAACATAGAAAAAATTCCTAGGTTTATATTTTAGGAGCTGCAAGACTATAACCCCATGGCCGCGCTATTGAGACCGTGAACAACACGATATCGCTGATATCTCGCTGAAAAAATATCGCAGAGGTCTGCAGTATTTTGTAAAACCTAGATTTGCAAATTGTCGAAATTAGCAAAAAAACAACAAAAAATCCTAGGTTTATATTTCAGGAGCTGTAAGGCTAAAACCCCATGGCCGCGCCATCGAACGGTGAAAATCACGTTATCGCCGATATCTCGCTGAAAAAGCATCGCAGAGGTATGCAGTGTTTTTGTAAAACCTAGATTTGACCAAATTGAACGCCATTGTCTGAAACAATGCGTCGAGGAAGTCCGTAACGTAGAAAAAACTCTTCTATCGGTATACGAGCACATGCCTCTGAAGTTGCCTCCTTCAAAGCGTACAGCTCAGTCCAACGAGAAGCGGTATCTTCCACCAACAATATCCAATGCTCTCCATTATCTCCCCCAGGAAGCGGACGGAACAGGTCAATAGCTAACACTTCTCCCCTTTGGTTCAAAACAGGTGTCTATAACAGACCAGAAGGCTTTTTATTTGATGACTTGTACCGTTGACAAGTGGCGCAAGTCTTGATATACTCTGTCATGGCCCTACGCATGCCTGGGAAATAGAAGCCTTAAGATACTCTATTGTACGTTCTATCTACTGCATGATGACCCGCTTTAACAGTCATGACACTCTTTCATAATTTCGAGTCGTAAAGGAGTCGAAACCACCAGCTGCATTCTACAAAGCATTGAAGCTTGAAAGCCCATCGAACAAGTCTACCTGATGGTGATTTTAAAGTAAGAAGCCACTTTAACGGCTGATGATCGCTACCTATGATGACCTCATGTCCTTCGATGTAGCCTCTGAATCGATCGACAGCCCATACGACAGCAAGAGCCTCACGCTCTGTAGTGCTGTAATTCCTTTCTGCTGGATTAAGGAGACGACTAGCGTACTCTATGGGGCGTTCTTCCTTACCCTCGCCCTGTAGCAATACAGCTCGACGCGTTTTCGACGCGATATATGTGCTCAGATACTTCGCGGGAAAAGTACTTCAGATATTGAAAAATATTTGTTAGACAATTTCCATTTATCAACAACAGATGTTAATACGGATATACAAAGTTTGCAAAGAAATTTGATTACGATTTGTAACCAAAAATGGGTAAAAGCTCAAAGAAAACAAGATCGTTTCGAGAGCCAAAACACAAATTGGTTATATGTCGAGTATGAAGTTTAATTGAATTCGTGCAGTACCTCAACATCTGAAGATTCTGACTTGAATACATCTGGAGATCGTGGGAATATATATCTGGTATTATATGCCATCTTCAGTTCACAAAATTCATTTATATGGTGCCAAAATAATGGGGCATTTTACAGTTTTGCCAATAGGCCAATTATATGAAGATGCTCAAGAAGCTCGTTATACAGACTGTAAGAAATATAGATTAAATCACGCTCGAAAGTTTTCCCAGGTCAGCCACAATGGAAGACATTCTGCACATACTGTTGTATACTTCTGATCCCTATATATCTAGCTTAAATAGATCAAGTATTGTCATACCAAAAGAACTACTTAACGAAGCTAAAGAGCTTTTAGTATTGACAAGTGTGTGCGTAGTCCCAGCGGAAAAGTGTCGAATTTCTTAATTTCAGTTTAGCAGATATTTAGTGTATGATGTCGTGTAATTGTGTATGGTAAATAAAAATTTGTGCATCCAACCATTGGGGAGCTACTCAACAAAAACTTTCCGCTGGGACTACGTCATCCTAGCGGATTTTTTTTTTGCCTATGGACGTATAAAAAAAAATGCATTCAATAATTAGTGTGTAACGAGAGGTAAATGTAATGTGTGAAAATGTGTAAATGTTGAAATGAAATTTGTGTGTCATTAAACTGCGGAGATAATCAAGTTTCCGCTGCGCTGACGTTTGGCTATTTGATGAAAATCATATAAAACAGTTTAGTGCAGAGTTGTAATTTTTTACGCACGTTGCTTTGAATTTGTGTATAAAGTGTGTTAAAACAGAATTTGGAAATGATATACCCTTCAGAAGATATTCACGTAAAAGTAAAATAAGGTTATTAGGTCCAAGTACTTAAAATAGGAAGTCTAGAGCCTAACTTATAACGTTTTATGTTAGGCTCTAGAAATGAAACTTCCCACCAACCAGTAGGCAATATATTTGTTATTTATATTTAATAAAAACACTTCATATCAATGTTTTGGTTACTTACATGTTTCTTGTGTAAGTATATAAGATTCTTTATATCAATGCTTTTTGATGTCTGACTTATCTCTGGACCCTCCTTTGGAAAACGTACGAGAGGTCGCATCGAAGCCAACTCGCAGAGGCCCCTTATACAGATATTAGATGGAATGAGGCACCAACCGACCATTATCCCTGTATGCACTGTGCAAATGCATCCAATATCAATGGTATTCATACTTTGTTACTTAGTCCTTAACTAATAAATACTTTTAAGAGTAGGTACCTACAAAGTTAATGCAGTTGTTGTATTTGCTACTAAACTATTGTGTACGCACCTGTACGAAACTATTAAACCGAATAACGATACTATACTGGAAATTTTAGAACGTTATCGCTTTATGCTACACAGCCGCTTTTTCGTAGCCACTCAAACTTGGTCGGTTTAGCCATGTATTACGGTTGTTCTGGTATTTTTATTATACCTCTTTAATTATTTAGTATAATCAGCTGAAATTTTACATGTGAATAGTTGCATTAATACACTACTTGGAATATATTTTATTCTTTAAAAATTTCTACAATCGGATGTCATACAATATAGTGGTCCAGCCGTAGTAAATTATGCCATTGCTCATTAATTACAAAGAGCACTTAAATTAAACTTGGCAAGACATTGTAGACCCTTACTAGAATCAAATAAAAGTTATAAGTTAGGCTCTAGACTTCCTATTTTAAGTACTTGGACCTAATAACCTTATTTTACTTTTACGTGAATATCTTCTGAAGGGTATATCATTTCCAAATTCTGTTTTAACACACTTTATACACAAATTCAAAGCAACGTGCGTAAAAAATTACAACTCTGCACTAAACTGTTTTATATGATTTTCATCAAATAGCCAACAAGTCAATATTTGTTCTATGTTGGGGTCTTAGGGACTACATGCAATCCTTAGTCTTGAAAGCCGATTGCGATATTTGTTTTTTAAGAAATTCATTTTTGATCATATTCTGTACTGAGTAAAAGCTAAAATATGTAATTTTATTTGCATTGTTTACGACAATAGACGCGGGCCGCACAAATAACGACCGCGGGCCGCATTTGACGACCACTGTAATTTAAGTGAACGTATCATTTATATCAAACGTTGCATAAATAACTTGAGGGTAGGGATCAATTTTATAAAGAAAACGGCAATCAATCAATCAACTCAGCTTATCGCAGTCCACTGCTGGACATAGGCCTCTTCCATGCTGCGCCACAACACCCTGTCATCTGCCTTCCGCATCCAGTCCCTGTTCAGTCCTGACCCAGCCACCTTTTTAAGGTCGTCGGTCCACCTGGACACCTTACTTTTCAATAGAAAAGTTTGCGGGATACGTTGCGGAACGCCTTGACCACCTCGTCGGCTTTCTCGTCAACGGTGCCTGTGACTTCCAGCAGGGCGAACCGATTTTGAAGTTCCAGTTGGAAGTTTTCGGATCCTAGAGAGGCTTGCATAGGTCGGAGGGTATAGGCCGCAACATGCGGACTCTCTCAGCGCAAAAAATTTAGTATATTTAGAGTACCTCGGCCAAGCCTGTGATTGTTTCCGATATTACGAACACGAAGAAATCCCTAAATACATGCTTTTTATCCGTCATGATGAAGTCTATCTCGTTCCTTGTCACGTTATCAGGGCTCTGCCAGATCCACTTCTTCTGGGGTTTCTTTTCAAAGAATGAATTCCTCATAAGGAACCCCTGTGACGCTAGGAAGTTGACCGGCATTTGCCCCATGTGATTCCTGCACCCCAAACCGAACGGACCGACTTTCGATTCCGCGTTCTTGTACTCCCACTTTAGCATTGAAGTCTCCCATAACAACGTTGTAGTGAGCCTTGGTCTAACTGTGCATTGCCTTAGCAATATCTTCGTACATGGCCCCGGCTATCTCGTCAGAGCATGTCGAAGTCGGCGCATATTCCTGTATCACTTTCAGCTAGTACCTGTCAGGCTGTCAGTGAGTTTCAATACAAGGTACGCTACCCGTGTCCGTCCGGTTGTTGACCAATAAACCGACACCGCCTTGCGAGAGCTCACCACCTTCGCGGTAGTAGAATAGGTGGCCTGACTCCAGGGTTATCGTATCCTCCCCCTGTCTTCGGACTTCTGATAATCCCAGTAAATGCCAGTTAATGCGACCTAACTCTACCTCAACTTCAGCAAGGTGATGGTGCAACCTCATCGCACGTCCATTGTACGTAGCCAGATGTAGTCGTCGTTGGTAGCCTGCCGTAACCCGGGGATTCTTCGCACCCCCCGTCCCGCCGTTACCGTGACCGCTACCTTGACCAGGAATAGCGGGACCACCGGGAACTGGGAGCCGTTGTTTTGGCACTTTAACCATGTGAGGTTTTAATGTCCATAGTCACCACGCTGGGCATGCAGGTTGGTGACCGCAGAGCCAATCCTTTCGCACTGATGACCCTGCTGCCCGTCATCACTCTGGAAAATTTAGGTTAGCATGTTGGACGGTTATACCGTCATCGGTCGGTCGCCAGCGCCTCGTCTGTCAGTGGCAGGGTGTACCGCGAGCAGGTGAGGTTGGCACTTGGGGATTCCGGTTGTTATGTGCCTTACACCCCTTTTAAAGAAAACATTCGATGATGCGATGGTTCAAATCCAAGCCGAAACAATGAACTCTTTTTGAAGTAATCTAAAGAAGATTATTCGTAACGAATTCAATGTTGTAGCAGTATAACATTTTAAAAACTTTAGGGGTTTGCACATACTGACGCTGTGTGTGCTGACCTTCTGTTTTATCCAGACCAGAGATGTTTGTGTAAATGTATTGAGCTACGAAGTAATTATAAGAGAGCAGTGGTGGGCCAGTGTTAACGGCTGCGACTTACGAGTGGTAGTAAGTTCAATCCCTGACAGGCGCTTTGTGTAAATTATTTCATCACCACTGCTCTCAAAACGGTGAAGGAAAACATCGTGAGGAAACCGGCATGACCTAGCACCAAAAATTCGAAGAGATGTGACATCTTCCAACTGGCACTGGGCCACTGGTCACAAAAAGAGGAGGCCTGTATCCCAGCAGTGGGAACATTATCGGCTGATAAATATACTCATCAGCATCATCAATCATTTCAGCCGAAAGACATCCACAGCTGGACATACGCCTCTCCCAAGCTCCTCCACTCCGACCGGTTCTGCGCGTCTCGCATCCAGCGGATTCCAGCGGCCTTCTCATCGATCCATCTTGTGGGAGGCCTTCCAACACTACATCTTTCGGTACGCGGTCGCCACTCCAGAACCTTACGGCCCCATCGGCCATCTGTTCTACGAGCAATGTGCCCTGCCCACTGCCACTTAAGTTTGGCAATTCTTCGGGCTATGCCGGTTGCCTTGGTTCTCCTGCGGATCTCTCCATTCCTAATTCAATCACGCAGGGAAACTCCAAGCATAGCCCTCTCCATTGCCCTTTGGGTAACTTTTAGCCTTCTGATAATGGCCATTGTGAGTGACGATATTGCAGTACCATATGTCATCACTGGCAACACGCACTGGTCAAAGACTTTCGTCTTGAGACACTGCGGGATGTGGGACGAAAATAGTCGTTTCGACGACTGACCTCTTTCTTGAAGTTCGACATACCTAACTGGACAGTTTGCCCTAGGTTAACATAATCATCTACAACCACGAGTGTAGAATCTCCGATCTTCATGAGATTGAGTGTTCATGGGCATTCGACATTACCTTCGTTTTGTCCATGTTCATTTTGAACCCGTCTTTTCCTGTGTACCCCTAGCTATACCCTTGGTGGTACAACGGAAGATCAATTTTAACCGCTGTACCCGTGGCCGTGAAACCCAACTGAATTAAAGGAACAGTTGTCATTCATTTTTTATACCGATGCCTTTGAAGTATCAGGTTGTCATAACTTGGTAGAAGCTCACCTAACATAGGTGAGTCATAACGACCCGGTACTTCGAAGGCATCTGTATAAAATTAATGACACCTGTTCCTTTCATTTGGTCGGGTTTCATGGCCACAGCGGTCAAAATTGATCTTCCGCTGTACCGCCAAAGGAACAGCCAGGGTACACAGGAAAAGAAGGGATTTTGAGACCCACTCTTTCAGAAGCTCTACTGAGCTCATCAAGCATTGTACTGAGGTCCTCCATAGTCTCAGCCATAACTACTATATCAGAAAAATATAGTACCTAATGAGACAAAATTCAAATCAGCAAGGTGTCAGAGCCTAATGCAATTCATTTAGATGTGTTGTGTAACATAGACCTAATATTGTGTAATAGTGTACCACAGCTATGCCCATAACAATCCTCAACAGTAACTTAACAATGACATTATGTTGAGCAACTGTTATTTCACCATATTATCGTTATCATGATGATACCATGATGTCAATAAATAAAATATTTTTTTTTGCTGTTTTGCACTTTTATTAATTTTGGTTTAATTGTATGGATTGCAAATTAAAAGATGGAAATGCTATGCATTTTGCAAGTAATAATAAAATAGTTTAATCCTTCAGCTTCTTCTTGGGACGCAGGTTGTTGGTGTGTCCGCACTTGGTTTTGCGGCAGTTAGTAGCACGAGGGTGGAGGCGAGCATAGCACTTGCGGCAAATCATTTTGTCACAGTTGTACTTCATGGCCAAGATACGCAGAGAAGGCTCAATGGTACCTAGAAAATACAAATTATTTGTAAATATTTTAGACTTTTATTCATTATTACACTCCACTCACTGTGGCAAATGTGACTTAAATCTTACCTCCTCTCAGCCTGAGCACTAAGTGAAGAGTGGATTCCTTCTGGATGTTGTAGTCAGAGAGAGTGCGTCCATCTTCCAACTGTTTACCAGCGAAGATAAGACGCTGCTGGTCTGGTGGAATGCCCTCCTTGTCTTGGATCTTTGCCTTCACATTTTCAATGGTATCTGAAGCCTCCACCTCGAGGGTGATGGTTTTACCCGTGAGGGTTTTTACGAAGATCTGCATTGTTTAGCTGAAAACGGTTTTTATTGGTTACAACAACATCAACGGATTTTTTAATGGCAGGTGGCCTAAAGTTTTTGTAAAACAAATGCCAAGCGCTGTTCAGACATGACACGCCACGCGGAGTTTTAAATTTCGAATATCGGATTAAAGTGACACAGTAAACGTCGAGGAAATAATAACACTAAACGCAGGGTAATAATGTACTTTTGTATGAAATTAACACACAATTCACGAATTATTCAGATATTTTACGAACTTACCTTCTTCTAAAAACGTGCTCAAAGTAAAAGAACTGTCAGACAAACTCATACAGAAATATGGCGGATCATTCAGTTCAGAAATCAGAATGGTAATATTTTAGAACAGATTAAATAATTTAAGAATGATTTAATTTTTTTCAAGTCTCAACATGCAAATTTCCCAATTTTTTAAGACTTGTTGAAATTTTTTTTAGTACTATATTGTGTCCTGAAGATAAGTGAGTGCTATAAACACCTCATTTTATTGTCACAGCCGTGTATTGATTCATAAACTACACTATATTTCTGAACGACGCTGACCGAACATCCGTTCCAAAACCAATTCAATTCATTTATCAGGCAGAAATTAAATTAAAATCTAATTAAATTTTTCTTTAAAATAAAATATATATTACTCTACGTTACTTGCACTCTTATTATAAAACTATTCAAATGAATGGTACATTAGCACAAAGCGCAAATATTTTTATTTCCCGCAAAATATTACTGACATTCCAATTTTCAACGTCACGTTTTTGCAGGCCGGGGTTTCAAAACGAACCTGATAACTACTTGTTTCGTAATCGCTCGATTTTCATGCACTGTGCAGATCTAAAATAAAGTAGATTCTCTTTCCGACAAAATGTACCATCAACTTAGCCGAGTAACTGGAAGGCTGGTGGCCTCTACCCACCTGCAGAGTCCACTTTTCCCCGTGGTAAGTTGATACTAGAAACTACGTTACGTTTTTATCACTGCTCGCATATCTACTCTTAAAGAAAATTTTCCTTACGTAGGCCCCAATTGCATTGCAACGAGTGGAGCCCCCGACCATCCAGTACAACACTTCGCACATGTCGACTGTCAGCGATGCTTGCGCAGCTCCTGGCAAGACAAGGCTGATCCCTGGCACCAACATTCCTTACGGTCCTCTGTCGGAAAAGATCCGTCAAAAACAGAAACAGTTCCAGGTAATTAATAGATCCTACTTGTAATAATTATCAACCAATTGTGGTAAGTAAATAAATATGTGACTTTGCACACAGTAAAACTATTTTACATTACGGTACAACTTATCAAGATTTAAACTAGGATACTTGAAGTCAGTATTTATTCTTATAAGCAATTCTTATATCTTGATTTTCAAGTATGTCGTAGCATAATGAGACTATTCATACTTTCAATCATTATGAATATTTTCATTCTACTAGTAACAGAAATGTTTGTCTTTATTTATGTACCCAAATTAAACAAATACAGTCAGCATCAATAACATCCGGACGAACAGAGTGTTCAAAATGATCTAAACAATTATGCTATTTGCTACCTATAATATCAAATAATTAACATAAGATCATAAACATCACACCTTTTCTCCTGAAGGGTTGGCAGAGATGTACCTATAGTAATATAATAATAATATAAAATTGTTTATTACCACAAAGTTCAAGTACATTGCACTGTATACAGATTAAAGATCTTAATTTAGCATTAGGTAGGTAAGTACAGTAGATTCAACCCTGTCCCCTAAACTAGGCTAGGCCTGTATCTTAGTGCACCCACATTATGCCAGATAAGTAATAGATGATTATTTTAAAGAAGTTTATTATTAGGTTGACCAGTTCTATTTCTATTTCCAGCAAAATATGAATATTACCTATTGTTAGTGTGTAACATAACATAAAAAGTAATTGTCATACATTAACATTTAAACTATGCGTGTCTCTCTCAAGGAATAACAACTTAAGTGTTGCTGATTCTCTTGTCACAAAATTCTCTAAACTAGACTAAAAATCACCAAAATTTTGTTTATTGCCATCAAACGACGATTTCCCTTTCTGAAATTTGACACAAATTTACTATATTTTAGTTTGACAGCATTAAGATTGCACTGAGTTATTAATTTAGTGAAAGTGGCAATTTTACTATTCTGTTGTCAATTTCATTATTCTGTTTAACCTAAAATTTTGATTGACTAAATTTGACTATTTTTAATCACAATTAAAAAAGTGTGGAATAAAATTAGTTGTCAAGTACTAAAAATAGTAACTAAAATTCACACCAACTGGTGTGGATTAAATGAAAATGGTGTGTCCTTTCGTAAAAATAATGAAAATTTCGACCCCCTTTATAAATGCCATTGACCTCAAAAACTCAACATGTAAGGAATTTTAGTGATAGTTTAGTTAGTTTATTTCGGTGTACAAGCAAACGGCACCAGTATCTTATAAGTTTCAAACTACCAAAAAACTTATCAATTAGTCAAGAGAGAGTACAACACTAAAGTTATATTTTTACATGCTTTATATTAGCTTCACTTGTATGTTTATTTGTATGTATGTTTGTTTGTAACCGACTCCTTAGGGCGCGATTTTGACCCACTTCAAATGGTCAGATTTCATTTAAACTTTGTAGACATAAAGAGGATCGATGACAATTCAAAAATTAATAAAAAATAGAAACAAAAAGACAACAAAAAACTTAAAAATCACGCTTTTGTAGTTAGCAGAACTAAAAAAATTGTAAATAAATAATAGTTTAAAAAACTAAAAAACACGATTTAAAAACTCAAACTAAAAAAGTAGAAAATAATTAAAAACACGCTTTTTAATCGAATTAAATTATTTTTTACTTTTTTAGTTTGGTTTTTAAAGCGTGTTTTTTAGTTTTTTAAACTATTATTTTTGAAGTGAAAACTTTTTTTTTCTTTTTTTTCTTTTTTGAAGTTTTCACTTCAAAAATATAACTTTAGCATTTTTTGAAACGAGATAAAACAATTGAACCACAGAGTACATTTTACATAGGGAGAACTCGCGACACTGTTACCGACACCACTGACTCCGTCAGGGTATTTATTTTCTGTGCCACTGACAACACGAACGGACAACGTCGAATGTTGTTTAATCTGACGATTCAAAAAATACACCCGTAATTGTTCAAGATTTCACTTCTGTTGGCATTCCCGGAGTGCCACTGTTTTTTTAGAAATTACATACATTATATTTTAAATAGCTGATCTGACCAGTATTAAATTATATGTCCATTGAATTGTTTAGGAAACAAAAATCCTTTATAATTATCAACTCAATCCAGTTCCATTCCATCAAGAGCCAGGCTGTACTAGACCTACTGTTTCATATTAATACCCTATAAAATTTACGTATTTTTATTTTACCTACTGCATTTCAGAAAGAGGACGGTGTTCCAGTGTTCCTGAAGGGAGGTCCCCTGGACGTTATTCTGTACCGTTTGACCATGGCTCTCTGCATTGTTGGACTCTTCGGAGTGGGCCACACCATCTACTCCCATGCCATACCCAAGAAGTAAATACACACATAAATCAATTACTAAATTATGTATTAGTTGCCTGTGTTATAAGTGTCTCAGCACTGTGATTAGAAAATATATAACGTGATACAAAAATATTTTCGAGATTTTATTTCATAATGAATAATCAATAGTTACCTTTCAGCACCAAAGTCCAATCCCGTTTTTCTGTAAACTAACAAAAAAATATATCTTATAAGTACTTAGCTGATGTGATTAGGTGGGATCTAAATACTTCAATTCAGAATTTACTGTCTGTTACCACTTACTCAACTATCTAGTTTAGCATATTGTAGTTGAGGTTTATTTTAGAGTGTCAGTTTGTAATAAAAAGGTCCTAATAATACTGGTTGCAATAGGTACTTGCAATGAGATTTAAACTTTGTTGTGCGTGACATTGATTTTGTTGCTCCAAAACTTATTTTATAGGTAAGTACTGCGTATACGCCATGATTCTCCGTATGGTTGAGCGCAGAGGTGTACTTATAGTGGGTATTCCTCAGGTAGGTACACTCACATTTCGCCAGTTATTTTTAAGTCTCATATAAAAGGGGGCGAGCCTATTGCCATCAACCAGGCACAAATCCAGACTTCGGGCAGCTACTGAGAGATTTCAGATAAAAAAACCCAATAACCCTGCCTGACCTGGGTATAGAAACTACCCTCATGTTCAGCAGTAGCTACCGTTTGCGACCACTAGACCAACGAGGCAGTCTATAGGTTATAGGTTAAAGGCATAGTCAACAAACTTCCATAGATACAATATCATCATCCTTTCCAAGATCGAATGTGGAAAATTACACACACACTCACACATATTTGACATAAGATATTCAACTGGAGGAAAAATAAAATTCAGACGTTTAAATAATTCTATATTTGATATAACTTGTATAACATATCAACACTGGCCTTCACATAAAATGCCATATTGCAAACCATACTTTGTGAATTCATTTAGCATTATCATCCAAAAAGCACTCTACTTAGTAACACCAATCTACTATGTTTGGACCTTAATCATTAAGTAAGATTTTCAAGCAAGTATACATAATTTGATCGATAAAATAATATGCTACAGCAAGTAAACTCAGTACTTTGTGTAGCTGAAAATGAAAAACAATCAGGTACCTAATCCGTGAACAGTTTCGAGAACAAGACACGTACAATAAAAATAATATATTTAATAATAAAATTAGGTCAAAAAGGAATCTACCTAGTAATATAAAAGGAAAATAAAAAAATATTTTTGGAACTTTTACCATCAAATCGGTTCAGTCATTACTACTGACCAAACATGACGAATTTAAAAATATATTGAGATTTCAACATTAAATCTCATTTGAATAAAATGCACAACACAGCCTTCTAAGAACAAAATAAATCTGGACAATGTTTTCCATTAAATTCGTAACACTTAATTTCCACAAACGTAATACTCGAAGTAAACACAGGTTAAGGATATTTAACTAATATTAAACAAATTGCTAGGCAATATAAATATTTAAAAAGTATTCAGCACTTTATGGGAACCAAAATGATTTACTAAAAAATGAGATAGGTATGTAAGTACTTACTCATAGTAAAAACACGACTACCGTACTTACTCGTAAATAATTTTCTTAAATAAAAATACATTATAATAATAGGAGTAAGAATAGAACAGAACAATATGAATGACTGAATAATAATGTTAATATAAACTCTATAAATAAAGTAGTACAGCCCGATACAAACTGTATGGCAGCGCGGAACATAAGGCAGTAAGCCCTCGTCCCCACGGGCGTAATAAAATCGCGGCGAGGACTTTTTCGCGCATTGGATTTTAACGAACTGCTTAGTGCCGATACTTGAAAATCGAACAGTAAAATATACTTTTCTATTTTCAACGCGCTGAGATTCACTCTGTTGAATTCTTGATGCTCGGTTTAACACCGAGAGTGGAAAATCCAGTGCGCGAAAAAATACCGCCGCGTTTTTTTACGTCCGTGTATTGACGACTAACATATTCACCTATCACCGGAGGGGTGAGATACCTACTGCGCAGCGAGTAGCGCACTTCAGAGACGTCAATTAACTTTGAATCGGGCTGTAACTGTCCTAGATCTAGTTATTATCAGAGGACACTGAAGGAAACGATTGCAATGTACTTTTTATTTTTAACCGACTTCCAAAAGGAGGAGGTTCTCAATTCGTCGGAACCTTTTTTTTTTTTTAATTAAGTAGGTACTTATTTTTATTATAATTAAAGTCCATTTACGTTGAATCATTTATAAATGAAAAAATATTGATATTTAATATTACGATTATGAGAATTCGATGCATAGCTATTAAATCTATTAATGCTGACCGGTGGATACGCTCTACACGCCGAAGTACGCTAAGATGCCTCTTGATAAGTTTATTTTACTTTTTGATAGACATGTCCCCAGATAAGAGTGCATAGAATCAAGAATAGTATCGGATGAATCGAGCTATAGCCAAGCTGTGAAGACCCCGTCGTGCTAAGACCAAAAGAAACGCAGTACCACATACCTACTTATCACTCCAGCATAAAAATGCAAGTCATTTAATTACCTACAATTAAGTATACCTACGAACGTGTAGGTAATCATTTATATGCGACTCTACAGGTAATTATAAAAGACATACAAATATTAGCTTCGTCGAGATCACACTAATATTAAAGTAAATCTATAGGAGATATTCCACCCAGATCGAGTTAGGCAGATCTATTAGACTAAGTGGTTGCTAAAATCAGCATTGTGCGCACTGCAGACAGATTGTAGTGAGCGGATAGTTCAATCGGTACCATAAGGGCGCGTTTCCACTGAAGCGGAGCGGAGACGTGCAGGAATTGACCAATCACAATGGTTGAAATTCTTGTCTCGTCTGGGATTGGACGATTCCTGCACGACTTTGCTCCGCTCCGCCCAGCTCCGCTTCAGTGGAAACGCACCCTAAGGCGAGTGTGTTTTAGCCCAAATTAAAATCGGTAGGCAATTCGCTGACCTAGTAGGTACAATAGAGCTTCATACTGATTGATTAATCAACCGATTAAACTATCAGCACATAATCAATCTTCCGACTTAATATTGCTAGTGCGCGCTAAGTCTTACAATAGAAAAAGAAACCTTAAAAAACAGACCAATCGCAGGACTTCTTAAATCTATACGAGCACATCTAAGGTAGAAAACGATTCAGAGCTTCTCGATATCGTCGCCGTGCAGTGAAAACCTCGTGATTGTTTTACATTTTATTTTACAGAGAGGAACATAAAACTTTGAAAAATGGCCGACATTGACGTTCTCAGTGGCTCTTATTATCATCAATAGAAAGCATTAGAAGCATCTTAGAGCTGTGCACAGTGGCACGTTTGCTGTAAGTATGCATCAATTATTTTTTCTTTAAGAAATGTTCAATGCACGGCGACAATATGGAATCCAAGAAGGTGCTACACTCCTGCATTAATGAATGTATTAGCAATTTATTAGCCTTTGAATTTTTATTATTTCATAAATATTTAGGGATTGAATATTATTCAAACAAGCATGATAATCGTGCTTCTTTTTGATTATAGGTCGTAGCACTGCAGTGATAATGGTATTATCAGATTTATCAGTGTACACATGTTTGTATCTGCCTGTAATGGTGTCAGTTTCAGCTAATAGGCGTTGTGTTCTATGTAACAACTATCATTATCATTTTAATTAATTATTGTTATACTTAGTCAGTAGACAGATAGGTTCATACGTACACCAATATGATATTGATAATTGGTCCGTCCGGTGTTTAGGTACGTATAGGAAACAGTTTTAGCCCCGAAACCGACTTATTTGCTAGGAAAATTACTAAAGGTGTGTCCACATTGCGAGCATTCGTACGCAACTGTTTATTGCGAACATTCATTAGTTCACGAGCGAGAAGTCACTCTGGAGACGTTTTAAACAAGCACCGTCCTCTAAATCCATATTTAATATTATAAATTCGAAAGTAACTGTATGTTACCTTTTCACGTTGAAAAAATCGTGTTTTAGTTACAATTTGGCAAGGAGATAGATGGCATCCTGGGGAAGGACATACAGAGGGTAGTTTTTGTCCCGATAGCACGTTCCCGTGTGATAATTTACATCCACACGGGCGAAGCCGCCCACAGGCAGACGCTAGTCGCCTATATTGTCTCAAACGAACGAATTATTTTTTTGCAATGCAATGAATGCTCGCTGTATGCATTTTTAAGATAATGGTGAATATTAACGATCATAAGCCAACACAAGGCGATCTGATTACTGACTTACTCAAACATCATCTTACGCACTACGGTTTAGTTGTCGTCACTGAATAAACTAGGCTAGTATTTAACTGGGTTACAGTATTGTGATATTGGAACCATTCCAACTCTTACAATAGAATACAGTTATCTTCATTCACAGATTATGGAAAACTATATAGCTATACAGGATAAGTTTTTATCCAGTGCGCAAACTATAATCATGAGTTCAGCATATCATACTAGCCCCTAATGCAGCAATTTTACGCCGGATTTACGAAAAAAAAAAATATCAGCTGTTTCAAAGAAAAGTGCAATACATACGCGGTCAAAATGTAAGGAACAGCTGATTCTTTTTTGTATTACCGACGAAAAATTTCTGCGCTGGGGGATCTACAATGATATGCTGAATTCATGGTTACAGTTTGCGCACTGGGTAAAAACTTATCCTGTAGATTTAAGAAGCATAACATTACTTTGTAACACCGTACATAGATGATATTTAATATATATTAATTAATACATAGGTATTATAATCTAATAAAACTATAATCTCGTAAAACACTAATATATCGATACAGATGGATAATTAACACATATTTAACACCAGACCTCACAAACACGCACACACAATTTACCTAATATGTTTTACGATGAACGATAAAGTGTGACGATGAACGATAAAGTATGTCGATTAACTCATCAGTAAAAATGAATCGAAGCAACCCCATTGGTTATATAGTGGCAATTTTAGTTGATAATTAATAATGTAATCCTGAAAATATACCCCTATGCTTACAAGTAATTTATATGCAAAACTAAAATCTTTAAAAAGGGCAGACTTTAATTTCTAAAACTAGATAATCAGCTTTACTTGAGGTTTCAATCTAAAAAAAATATATCGAATACAAAACCAGTGAGACAAAAGAGATTTTGTTAAATCTTACTTCTGTAGTGTATAATACCAATTACGTAACTAAACAGTAAAACTAATTAGTAAGTATGTTAATTCTCAAAGTCGGAATTGTATTTCATCAGCGATTGTATCGCACAGTATTTGATGCAACACCAAAAGTAGATTAAATTCGTACACAAAGTTAAATACTACAACAAGAAATAAAAAAAATTGATCTGATTGAACAATATTTCAAACTAAAATTAAGAGGCAATTTATAAATAAATTAAGATACCTAACATAAAATATACAAGTAGTAAGTGTACAATACAGACACTTTATTTCAACATGTTGCGTAAGACTACAGCTTAGTTCATTACGCTGGTCGAGGACGCGCGGGCAAGGGTGGCGGAGCTCCCTGCCGGGCAGGCACCGGGGGAGGCGGGCCGGCCGGCGGCTGCGAGCTGCTCTCTGGCGGCGGCGGCGGCGCACACGTAGGGGGAGGCACGCTGTCCGCCGGCGGGGAGACCACCGGAGACATCACCGGAGACGCTACCGGGGACTGAGCAGGAGAAGTCTTACCCGCGTCCGGCGGGAGCGGCGCCGGCCGCGGGGGCGGAGGACGCGCCGGACTTATTGCCGGCGCTCTGGATGGCACCAGAGGTGTCGGTGAAGGTGCAGGAGGTCGGCTAGGCTGCTGTCTGCGAGGAGTGGGGGGTGCAGATCTGAGAGGTCGCTCTGGTTGAGCTTCTCCGGATAGTGGAACAGTATTGTTTGTACACAATCCTATTTCAGATCGAACGATATCGATCCAATTAGGGGTTTTTAAAGTAATTTGTAATGGGATCGAACAAGCAGATATTTGCCCTTTCTGTGCAGCTGCGAGAGCATTTTGCCCTTCTCTAAAAGTAATACTAAGAGAAGCATCGTCAATAAAGCGCACTAACGTTACTTCACCAATAGTAGATAATTCCTGTAAAACAGCCGCTACCACGTTATCATCGAATGGGCAATCCTCGTTATTGTATTCATCACAAGGTTGTACAATTATACTGGCATCAGGAGGCCCAAGGTCTTTCACTACTTCATAAAACACCTCCATGCATTTTGTATAGCTTACTTGTAGTACTTCGATCTCTAGAATTGCGATGACTGGTCGATGATCGCTTTGTTTCAATTCTGCGCGGCCATAATGTAGCAATTTACCTGCCGCTAATTCCGATGTGCCCTCTGGGTCAATAGTGTGCTTCCGGCTTCGCCATAGTACTCGATCGGTCCAAGCAGGCGCTCGACATTTTTCGCTCGTATCATAATCATCGCTGAATAAGTCATATTTGTATGTAGGAGGGAATGTTATGTCACCCTCAAAGCAATTTTTGAACACCAAACCTTGTTCTTTTTGCTGTAACAATTGATCATGGTCTAAAATTCGTTGTAAATTATTTTGTGACACTAATAGACGTATTTCATCTTTATCCAGGTCAACGCGGTAGTTAAAATCGCCACACCAGAACACATAATCATGAGAATAAAGAGAGCGGCCCATAGGGAAGGCGGTTTTTCGCGTTATCTCAGTATAATCAGCATTACGTTCCGTAACTTGAGACTGACCTGCAGCAAAATGAGCACATACAAAACATAGGGACGTTCCATAGAGAACCATTCGAATGCCAACTGATCCTTTATTTCCAGTAGTGCCACCAAGACCAGTTTTGACACAATCTAGAGCAACATCCCTAACATGTGGAATCAGATCTTTCCTGACAAAAATGAAAAGGCAGACCCCTACTAGCTGATGACTTGAGAGTAAGGTGTATGGAGCATCTCTGCAAAGCACTTTTTCTAATTCTTCACTCCAAGCTTTAGCATTGTCTGTGCTAGCTGCCATGATATTGCTAGCATTTAAGTCCACAATTTCTTCAAAGCCAATAGCAAATATATCTGATGGATGTTCTTTTAAATTGACAGTATTAACTAAAGCCGAGTTAGGGCAATCCAGTAGCCAATCTGCTAGTGAAACATCTTTGTAGGCAAGACTTCTGAAATGTTTGCCTCCGTTCACGTTGTATGTGCCAATTGTGATTCGAATAGTAGTTGGTTGTGTGAATTCACTTGCTCTACGACACATCTCTCTGAGAACTGGTGTAGATGTGTGCAATAAGTTTGATGGTAGCAGTATTCGGGAACGATCAGCAAGTTCTGAGTTCAATGTAGAGCCCAAAAGTAATATATCAATAGCCTCTTGTTTTGTGTTATCTAGTAAATTATTTTGGATTGTTCGTGCTGCAGATCTTGCCCCATCAATAAGTTTAGAGCCTCCTTGGATGGCACCAGTACCGGCATAGATTTTTGATATTTCATTTCCATTATTTACCCACATCTGTTTGAATACTTCTTCAAACCTATTGACATTTTGTTTTTTGTCAATACATTGCAAAAGCATTAATTGAATAGCCAACATTTCTAATCCTATAAATGTTTGTATAGAATTGGTTCTGTCCAAGCAATCTAAGCAATTGGTTCTTATAGATCCTTTTTGAATATTGTAGATATCTGAACTTTTAGCACTAAAAATACTTACATCATCATAGTGCTTTTCAATGATTTTTCTAAATTTTGCTAATGCAGTTTCTATAGAAGAAGCTCTAACTTCTTGATGATAATCAAAAATGATTTGAACTACATCATTGTGGGCAGAGTCATTCAAATGTTTTTGGAATGCATTACTCAAAGTAGCTTCACCTTCACTGCCTCCAATTAAACTGGACCCCAAAAGATTAACAACTATTAATGAGCCATAGTTACGCTTTAGTAGTGAGAAATGTCTATCACATGCACTGGTAGATGCATCATATCCTCTAGACATCTTTACTTTATGAGATCCCACCTGGATACCGGGTTGTTCCCAAAACAGAGGTACTGAGCCTCTAGTCTGTACATAAGAAGCAACTGAATCATCTATATAGATTGCTTGTTCTGTTTCCACAAAATTGGCAACATTGCCATCATCATTACAGCCTCGGACATTAAACCTAGTCCCAGCCCGTTCACAGCTAAGTCGCGACACCAGCACCGCTCTTGCTTGTCGATGTCCAACATAAATTGTCCTTATTTCCACTGAGCCACACATAGCGCGAGTTAACCACTCTTCACAATCTATTCCAAATCTTATTAAGTGTATAAACAGAGTTCTATTCCAGAAGAATCTGTTATCAGGGCTCGCTCCCTTACTCTTTCTCTGAGCACACAGAGTGAGGTCAAACAGATGAGGAGTTTTACCTGAATTCCATGAAAAGTAGAAGGTCCCAGAGTTGACTAATTTTCTTACTTCTGAAACTTTATCTTCGCCTTGAGTATGATAAAATAGCGGCACAAATTGGGTCTGGGTAATTTTAAAGACTTCAGCATCTCCAATTTTGCCAACTGAGCAGCATCCCGTTACCAGGACCAGGTACAGCATACAGCTCTCGCCAGAATTCAGCTGCAGGACACCCAGAACTCCGTACGCGTCGGCTATTTTGTGATATTGTTTCCGCAATGTTTCTGTCTCTTGAGACGACAACGAGACCACGGCTTGAGACTCAAAGAGAAGCGCTGAGTCTTTATTTCTGTGTTGCAATATTATACTGTACGGATTCGGCGGAGCCGATTTCTCCAGGACTTTAAATCCCTTCGACATAGCCATGATTATAAGACACTATTTGTCACTTACATGTATGTAACAGCCATCCGCCCCCTTATTTCAGCTTCAAATTTTGCACAACAATCGACCAAGAAAAATGTAATGAGAATTGAATAAAACTTCGAAGCAAATCACAAATGTCATTTACGTCAAAACTGTCAAACGGTAAAATAACATTGACAGCGATTGACCGAGACTGAGTTAGTTGCCAACTTTACGGCGTAAGGTCAAAGGCTTGTCAAAGGTCGCAAAGGTTCAGCCGTAAACTGAGTTTCTGTTTACGGGTTCAGCACAAGTATGTATTATTGCTGTGGCGTATTGCACACTAGTGCTTAGGTGCTTAGTGTTAAGACTATTGCAGTAAATAGTTTGCCTTAGCGTGGCATTTATTTTTAATAACACTTCGAGGCTAAGCATCCGTCCTTTGAGCCAGACCAAATTACAAATCGATAATCTGACACATGACACAAGTTTATGAGGATTTTGATTTATCTCAATCAATCGACAGAATTCAAATCTTGCTAATGCTGCTGCAATTTAGTTCAAACTAGATGCTAGATGGAATGTCAAAGGTCCCCCTTATGGCCGCCATAGACTTTCAAGTAATTTGATCAAACAGGCTTGTTCAAAAAGTTTGATTAAATTGGCATGATCTTTCAAGCGACCACATTCCTTCACGCAGGCTTGAAGCGGTGCCAGTTCAGTATCGAAACGGTCGAAGAGTTGTTGTCTTTCTTTAAAAATATCTACAGACGACACTTTAGCTATAGTTTAGTGTTTGATCTCTATGTAGTCTGTGGTGTTTGCTTTGACGGCCTACAAAAGGGCAAAAAATCATACTGTATGGTGTAAAAAGTGGCTCATGAAAAAAGACGAATATTTGCATATAAACTTGTTAAATGAAACGAAATTTGCTCCTAAAGACTGGCATCATTCTTTGCTAATGAATGAGGAAAAAAAAACATATTTAAAGCGTCTGTCGTTAATCAGTCCATTAATAGAAAAAAAAAATAGAAAAAAAAGACACTGTTATGCGAAAATCTATTGATCGATCCACATGAAAGATTAAGCGCAACTTTGAGGTTTCATGCGACTGGGACGAGCTATGAGGACCTAAAATTTTCGACAATAACATCACCTCAGGCTTTAGGACGTATTATTCCTGAAACATGCGAAGCTATATAGGCGAACCTATAAAGGAGCTTTACAGGCGAAGCTATACACCGTGACATTTTAGTCGTCTTACAAAGGTGGTCCACTCAATGTATCCGTCATAAAATACCTCTAGGCGCGATTAAAACATTGCTACCATTAAATAAAATAATAGGTACAAAGAAAAATAAATAATGCTTTAGAATTATGAAACACCCGCCCTGTTAATAATGAAAAAAAATAAAAAAATTGTTTACGTACCAAACGGTAGAAGATATCTTTTTTTTTTTTTTTATAAAACGTTGCCCCACACTAGGAATTACTCCTGTATTGTGGGTGCGTTTACAAACATTTAAATACACATACACAAACAGCCAGACCCGGAACAACTACTTGTAGGTCATACAAATATTTGTTCCGTGCGGGAATCGAACCCGCTACACGCAGCACAGCAGTCAATCGCTTAACCGCTGCGCCAACCGTGCTAGCCAAACTATACCATACCATCTACCTACCTACTATTACATTCCATCATTAATTCCATCTCTATAACAGGATGTTTCAAGCTACGTGATGCGTCTTAGTGAATTATATTTTAATTTTTTTAATTATGCGAATGTTCAAAAATATATAAATATATATTTTTAAATAAATGATCAGTAGTCATTGGATACATGAAGTGGGCTGCCGTTGTAAGACGACTAAAAAGTCACGGTGTATAGGAGCTATAAAGAACCTATATGGTGCTATGGAGAGATTGGTTAATACATCGCGGTTCGAAATTATGCAATGCAACTCGTCCGTATAGGAACACTTCCGCAGCAACAACTGAGCGCTTGCAACACACACTCAATTTTTTTAATCAAACAGTTTGATCAAATAAAAATACGAAAATTCATATTTCTTCAAGCCATTTGATTACTCATTAAAGATCAAATTTTACCACATACGTTCATGCCAATTTAATCAACCTATTTGCGCCAGCCTGTTTGTACAAATTACTTGAACGTCTATGGCGGCTAGTGAAGGCAGGCACAACGTGCCTGGGCGCCGGGCACATCATCACCATGGCAAGGTGGCGAATAAAGCTTGAATCGTTGAATATACACAGGAATTTAAACAGTTCCATCATCATTTTGATTCTTATTTATTTACACAATATACGTACATGATTCGAAAACGGCGATATAATCTCACAAATACAGCTCTACAAACTAAAATTAACATATCTTTTATATGATATGACAGAATCAGTGTTTACTTTGATTTGTCCGGAATACCGTTGGACATATTCCTGGTAGATTTCGCGGGACGCTTTCGACACGGTCGGCGGGATAACTTCTACGGAGCTGTCGATAGTAAATGCGCTGTTGACGGTCATCACCACATGAATGTCCGACTTGTAGCGTGGGTTTGAACGACGTTCAAAGTTCACATACCTCCTATACCTGAAAATTAAGACGCAATTTAATTACAGACTTATTAAAATGAATGTGCTAAGGTACCCCGCGAAATTCAAATTTTCGAGTACGCGATGAGGTACATAGATGGCGCCATCAGCACAAGCAGTAATTTCCCGTATTTTTAAGGACGATCGCATTCAAATTTCCTAATTTCAGCCTGATATTGATTGTCGCTTAGATGAGATTGCGACTTGAAATTGAACGCATTTTTTTTAATAAAGCGGAATTTGTCTCATACGAAACGAAACGATGGAAATTGAATTGGCTATACGCGCCGTCTACGTTTAGCTTTCACCGGCAATCGGTAGGGACCGGTAGCTGTAGGTGCTCACATACGGCACCCGTCGACAACGTGAAGCTCGTGTATTTAAGTTCTGTGCTCAAGCTGCACTAAGTGCTTAAAAATAATGTTAATGAATGGTTTAACCCTTTAATGCATGAATTTTTATTTTTAATAAATAAAATTTAAAATCAATCGGAAAATGGGTGTAGTGAATGGGAAAAATACAAAAAAAATAATATTTATGTAATATATTTTTTTATAAAAAAAAAAAAGAAATTGATGTATTTCTACATCATCATGAACAATCGCTCCTTGAGTTCTACAAATGTATTGTCTACATAGTATAATATTTCAAACATAAAAATAATATCTCTAATTACATTATAAAACACGAAAATTCATAAAACAATTATTTTTTGCGTTTAAACACAAAGGAACTTTGCATTTGCTACAAGACCACTGTGTGGCACCCTTACAAAGTGGGATTTTACACCTCAATCTATTTGAAAATATAGGTCAGTGACCAACGCCGTCTTTTCGCACATCTATAGACGGCAAAGGATGAGATGACCCTCTAGGTTTCTTAGTCTGTAAACTTTGCTCTAATGAGCCATTACTAGGCCGGCCTCTCTTATTGCCATTATGAGATCCCACATTGCAAAGAGCATCAGCCAAATCATTGCAGAACTGACCAAGATTTGGTAGTTGTTTGCTTGGGGTGCCCTTTGCAATGAGGTTTTTTTTCATAAGTATCCACGAATTTATCACGGCAAGGTCCAGTAGATGATAGAATAGGTGGAGGTACCATTTGCGGCTTTTGACTCTGATACGATAGCGGCCTAAGTAGCTATCCATCAAGTCCACTCCTCCCATGTGCATATTATACTCTTGTACAATTTTTGGACAAGGGATATTGATCTTTTACTGTAGTCGCTTATCATAACGACCGATATTGCCCACGGGTTGGGACCCAATATAAGTAGACAACAAAGTAACAATCTTGTTGTCTTTCCAAACCGTCGCTGAAAAGTCAACACCATCATGGTGAGAAATTCATTCTTCATAAGTTCCCCTAGGAATCGTCGTCTTCATAAGATCCTTCTTGTCCGGGAGTCTACAATTAGGCAATCTATTCTGTTGTACAATCTTTTTTCCAGATAAGGCTACGTCTATCAAGTAAATTGATTGGGTTCTTTTGACCTTTATCCGGAACAGATGGCTCAGGATTATCTTCAACAAGAGGTGGGTCACTATCTGCACCAAGTTCGTGTTCAGTGGTTTCTCGTTCACCTATCGTGTCATCTTCTTCCGTCAAATCTTGCATAATTTATCTAGAGCTCGTGTAAAATTGATCCTCGTCATCATTCTCGTTCTCTAACCCATCATCAGAAATGTTGCCGTCTTTTAAAGCAGCTAAAAGTTGTTCTATATCCTTATTTTGTAATGACCGAGACATTCTGTGAAAATATAAACGTCAACTGATAAGAAATTGATGTGCAAAATAATTTAGCCACATTGTAATTATATAATTATTAAAACAACCATACAATTACATAAAATACTAAAAAAATGTGAACAGCAAAAATAAAAATCTTTCAAAAAATAACATTAGGATTAGTGAACAAAATTAGAACCGATTTTGCATATTGATGTATTTTTACATCACAAAAAAAGGTACATTTTTCTTGCATACATTTATCAATATAAACAAAACTGTAAATACTATTTGTTACTCTTACCTTGTTTCTATCCGAAAACAATTTTTCCTGTGTGTTTTTCAAACTATAATGTAAAATAATCGTAATTTATAACACCCGCCGAAATGAAGTTGTACTCAGGTTGTGCGCCAACAATGAAAATTTGTCACAGATAAAAAAAATAAACTGTCAAACATTTGACATGCGTTCGTAAATGATAAAATCGTTTTGATTAAATTAAAATTAAAAAAAAAAACATACCAATGATGGCTACTTAAAGAGATATGAGGTTTTAAACATGCGATGTAGATTTACATCACTATGCATTTAAGGGTTAAATTCATAACCATAGTTTTGTTATGATGACATAAATTGTTGAAATTATTTTTTCTAAATACGGTACTTACATGACCATATCTCGTTTGCTGGGCTCACTTAAAAGAACTCTGTTCCTTCGTTTAATAGCAGGGAACATAGGTGTGTCCTCTACTTGTTCGGCTTTTAATACTTTTGCCACTACTGTAAGCGGCGATGGAACAGATAACCTTGAGCTTGGGGTTGAGTTCGTCAAGTCGTCATCAGATGAAGAATCACCGTTCGAGCTGTAAAGAGTAGCTACATTTTATTCAGTACTGTGCGCGCCATTGTCAGACTCGCTCCTCTTATCGTATTGTCCTATTATCCTACTTAATATATGTATGATACATATTCATTCAAATCCGTTCAGCCGTTTTTGCGTGAAAGAGTAACAAACATCCATACATACATTCATACTCACAAACTTTCACATTTTTAATTTTAGTAGGATATATGTATACAGGCTGATTTTTAAATCACCGTCCAAATTTTTCAGGGTGATAGTACCCGTGAAATTGAACAACTTTCTCCAAGAAACATGGGTCGAAATATGAAAAAAAAATCAGACCTCCCATACAAAATCAATAGTCGATCAAGAGTAGATCTATTTGCCATAATTGCCACGCTTGGCAGGCGAGTTGGTGATCGCAGTATGGTGCTAAAATGCATAGAGAACGCTGCTGCCCATTTTCTAGTAAGTCCCTTAGTCGCCTCCTACGACACCCAAGGGAAGAGACAGGATTTGTGCCCGGTTGATGGCAATAGGTTCGCCCCTTATTACATGGGACTTAAACATAACTGGCGAACTGTCTACTCAACCCTTCGGGAAAACAAGGCGTGATGTTATGTTGATGAAGTGCCATCTGTATACTCTATACATTTTGTAAAATAAAATCACTTTTCTTGTATGTCTGTGTGACCGCATCGTTCTTCTAAACCTTAGAACGCGTTTTGATGGGGTTTTCACAATCATTTAGAGAATTAATTCCAGAAAGTTTATGTACATAATATAACACACTAACATAAAATTTCTTATTAAAATTATTTCATCACCACTGCTCTCAAAACGGTGAAGGAAAACATCGTGAGGAAACCGGCATGACCTAGAACCAAAAAATTTGAAGACATGCGACATCTACCAACCCGCACTGGGCCCGCGTGGTGGATTACGGCCCACGACCTCTCACAGAGAGGAGGCCTGTGTCTCAGCAGTGTGAACGTTATAGGCTAAAAATGCTACAAAATAAAACTTCTTATAATAAAGAAATCTCGATGTTTTGTCAAGTTCTAAAAACCGTCCGAAGCAGGGATGGGTTGCTAGTTTTAGATAAAGCCTAATACTTACTCGCTAGAGTTATTAGACGTGGTACTGGATCTGCCACTGATGACCGGGTTCTTTGAAGTTGGCCCTTTGATCTGACCCATAGCGCGCCCGCGCACTACAAACGGACTGAAACTTTCTGAAAATGTCGGCGCCAAGTCACGAAACGTGTGGAACATCTGTGGAAATATAAGTTTAACTTCTAGTGATAAAAACAAAAAAAAAGCTCAGTGTTAGCCCTTTGTTCTGGTCCTAATTAGAAAGACAAACACCATTCATTAAGATTCTACGATTTTTTTAAATTTTATTATTAGCCTACACTATCCCACCGCTGAGCAAAGGCCTCCCCCAAATCCCTCCAAAAATCCTTTTCCATGGCCACCTCAATTCAACCCTTGCAACACGCGTCCAGGTCGTCTCGCCACCCCTTATAGAAAACATGTAAGTAATGCATTACTAAAATAAATGAAAAATATCAAGAATGTGTTCCAACGAGTCTAAACAGTGTCATGAAGACAATCTTCAGTCCTCACCTTAAATTCAAAGCATTCCATCAACACGGTATATTCAAAGGGCCTGTTATAATCGTGGTAAGGGTCCACCATCTCAATAGTGCTGCTGCTATCGCCCTGCATGCCGATGATCTCACAACACAGCTTCCTCATCTCATTGCATGGTAGAGGCAGGTGTCGGAGAACGTCGTCGTCCCACCATTTTGTTAGAGATCTGGAAACGAAAGAAAAATGTATATATATGTACGGTAGGCGATAGGCCACGAAAACCAATATAAGTGGGCCTCTTATTCTTTTGAAACTTCGTATTACGCTAGGTTAGGTTGCGCTAGGTTGGTCTCGTGGTCGCAAGCGCCACTGCTGAGCTTGGAGTCCTGGGTTCGATTTCCAGGTCGGGCAAAGTGTCATTGAGTTTTTCCATTCGGTGGCGGTGTGATAACCCCGTGCCTCGGAAAGCACGTTAAGCCAAAATCAAATGAAAGGGGCAGAGAGGGGCGCGTCATCGTGGGTGGAATCATGGAACTATCTGTAGACTGAATGCAAAAATGTGTATCTGTAAAGGTATCAAACCACAAAATCACCTGTATGCTATAGCTTATCATTTATTTACCTGTTATTAGGAATATACACCATCGCTTCGGGATGGTGTAGATAATAATCGCTCTGGTATTCCCAAATGGGTGCTTTGGTTGGGTCAGGAACAAAGAGTCCGAGGAATAAGTTCATTGTGTTTTGTTTTTCAGCATCTGAGAATGTGTTGGAGTAATATCTACTTAGTGTCTGCATGATATCGTTACCATGCGACGACCATGGCGCAGTTTTACGATAAGTCTTGATCCTGTAACATAATTGAATATTGAGAAGCAGAAAAAAATGTTTTTTTTTCGTCTGGTAGCAGTTCTACTAAAAGATACTACGCTCATTCGATTCGTCAATAGTTGTAGAACAACAAAGTCGGCCCGAAGCAATTACTAAAAATTCGGGTAGTGCCGATCGGTAAAGTCTGTTCGGCATCTACCCACGCTGAAACATATTCGGGTCAGCTCGGCACAAATAGACTGAGCCGGCTATTTTCCCGAAAGTATTTTATCTTACTTACATACATTCTCACATACATACATGTTTGAATATTGTTTACGTTAGAAAAGTATACTTAGTATCCATTATAGTGTGTTTAGAAAATTCTTGACCGACCTGTGTACAAGCTGCGACCCTCCATATTGTAAGGCCAGTGTATCACCATGGTCCTCATACAATCCTTCAAGCAGCCGGGCGCAGTCCGAATCAAACTCTATATTTGGTTCTCCTAAGAGTCCCAAGGCATATAACTAGAAAATAAGTCAGATTTAAGAATCAAATCTGAGTACTCAGATTTGATTGGTTTATGTTGAGCTAATACAAATGAACTTTATAGACTTAGAAATAGGGTTTATTTTACATGACCAAATACTATTATGACTCAGATATTTGTACATGAACAGCCGAATTTAATTACGTTATCAAGCTTCAAGCTGGCCTATTTGCAAATCTATTACTTACAGGAAAAGAGGATTAATCATAATTTATGCTTACTTGGTGTGCGAGGACACACTTCCCGATAGCGAACTGTGCAGTATTGGTCCTGTCGAGGCAGTCCACACAGTTGACGCGCACCAGTCCAGTCTGCAGCCGCCCCCCCTGATGCCCCGGCACACCCGTCACCTCGTCGACCCCGCACGTGCTCAGGAATATACCGGTTTTGCGGACCACTGTGCGGGCTATGGCTGACAATCTGGAGATAGAAAAGTGTATTATTAAAAAAAAACAGAGCTTTTTAATTCAACTGGTGACTTCACAAAATTTGTCTAACTTAAAAGGCCTTTTTTATTTTGTACTAGAATTTATACTGCAAGTGTTGGCAAGTACTTAATATTATTTCATAGACACCAAAGCCTTCTTCAGTAGTAGACATAAAGCTCAGCAAACATTTATGGCGGTCTTGCTTTCGCAATATTTGGAATCACAAGCTTCTGGGGGGCTACTCTCTAACTCGTTCTACGAAAATACGGGCCCGTCCGAAAATAGTTCGAACCTTCAAAATGACTCCTACAGCTGAGTAATTAACTTTTTTAGATGGGTTAAATCATTGAGGGAGTAGAGACAACTGTCAAATCGTGTAGTAATTCATTCTTAGTTTGGGTCCCAAAGTAATCATAGGTCTGTAAGTGATACGGACGGAGTAGGAAACGCCCGTCACTTCGACCGACATTACGGATTTCGTGCTTAGAGAGTAGGCCCCTGGCCCACTCATGCAAACATAAACTACTATCAAAAAAGATATCAGTACCAGATATATAGGGCTACTCAATCACTCATGATTACCATGTTTGGAAGCTGTAGTCATTCATTTTGGTAACTTTAGTATTTTTTATAAACTTAGGTGTTTGTACAATGTTTATAACTCACTTATCCAGCACTTTAGCATCAGATCTCTTATTCGTCCTAGCCATATCCAAGTGATAATACTGCACGGCATGTTCAGGAGGCAAGAACTGGTTCAAATACTTTATCCCATTGCTTATCACATCTGTTAACAGAGACTCATGTTTCTTCTTTTCTCTTTTCTTAACTAAGTTCAAGAACATTATAGGTGAACCATATCGTCTCATCAAGTTGTTCAAATGCCTGCCAGGTATTTCTGCATAAGGATCACTTAAATCAATTGATATTGCTGGTTTCGGCACCATTTTCGAGACGTCTTGTGACCAGTAACTGGGTATAGATCCTCTCATTTGGACAAATGAACTGAATCTGGAAAGAGATTTTGTGGAAATGTGAGTACTTTCAAACAGGACTATGTTTAAAATAAATACTGCTAAACAAGCAGCGACGAGGTGTCAATTTTTCTAAGAGAAGCCGATGCGAAGTTGGCTTTAACTTACTGACTTATCAATAAAAAATACTTATATCATTCTAAAATTAATATAGGAACATAAATAATTAGATACAATAAAATTTAACAGCTGATAACCAAATTAAATGTGCAACATTCCTCAATCTCGTTCTTGTTTCTATATCTGACTCTGTCATAACCCATTGTACAGAGGGTTGCTCTCATCCATGTCGAGCGGTGCCACGTGACCTGAAGTGACATCATTTCGGGATCGCTGTTGTATGAATTTTTAGTTCCCGATAGGACGTTTTGGCGCCGGGTTAATTTAGATTTCTTTATTTTTGTAATATAAAGCTAATATAACCGTTTTTGTTGTTTGAACATTATGGTGAATTAAATACCCATAGTTTTGACAATAGTAGCCTCTATTGACGTGCCATTTTTTAATAGCGATAGAATTGCCGATGCCGATCCCCAAAGGGGCTTCCCTTTGGGGATCGGCATCGGCAATTCTATCGTGGGAATCGTGTTATATGGTGCTTTCGCCATTGTAAACAAGTAAAGAAATCCTTACCTGCCAGCAGCAAATGATGATACCATAGAATCATGAACAATTTGTTCAGTTTCAACCTCATTAGCCACATCTCCATGCATGTTTGCACCTCTCTTCAGGAACCTGGTGCCTGCATATCTATTGCTCCGTCTAGCTATCAAGGTCAGGTATATGGGTCTGCCAAATATGTTCAAATTACTCTGTTCTATGAACCCATGGACTATGTACAGTATCCAGTCAGGGTGCAGGTGTGAATGTACTGCCGATAGTAGATGACTGTTCCATACAAACCGCCATTCAGGAACTGAGCGAACACCAAAGTCTAATCTATTTGGTTGGCAGCTGGAAATTGGAAAAAACCAAAAGAATAATTAAAATCAGTCATCAGACTTCTAGGAAACATTCAAAGGTCTGGCAGACAGACTCACATTATAATTTTAGTATAGATAATAATAATCTTACCCAGTCTTTTGTCTCTGTTGCAGTTGACTCTTCCAAGTTTCAAATATATCTTCATCAATATCATCATACTTGTGACATTCACACTTCTCCTGTAAGTCCTGGCTTGAGGTAGACCTTAAGTTCAAGTGGTATACTGCTGCTGTTACAGGCTTTGGGAATAAAGCCGGTGCAAGCTGTCTAGGGGGTGCCATATTCATTTGTAAAGTATGTGTGATATCATAACTATAGCTATAATAAAAGTTAGTTGATAAGTCTATAGCTAGAAACATCTTCAAGTATCTCTGTTCATCAGGATGGGGAGGCTTAGTGCTCTCACTAGGAATGTATATTGTAGCCGTATCTTCTATTTTGTAGATGGAATGTGAACCAATAACTGCCACTTTTCTTCTTTTAGTAACTAATATTATGTAGTATCCTTCTAAGAATCTTATGAAACCTGAGAACAAATAAAATAAATAAAATTGAATGGAACTGAATTTATGAAAAACATATTTTTGAATTAATGATACATCCAGTTTAACTTTTGTACTTAGTCATAAAGTAAATGAATAAATGTAATGTAATCATTTGAATATTAGTACAAAAAGATATTTACCAACAATGCCAAATGCTGATACAAGTTTGTTCAGTCCTGTTCTCAACCTATTACCAAAGCCTATCATGTTGAGGAGCTGATGTATCTCCTGCTTATTGTACTCAAACTTGTCATCAACTAGTATCAGCTCCCGTGGGTCTGTCCTGTCAATCTTGAGAACACGAAATCTTGTTTGAGTGTTGTTTGAGCCAATCAAATAGAATCTCTGCAATTTACAATTAATTTTATGATTATTGTTGTATCATGTTTCCCAGGAGAAACAGACATTTTTGTTTCAGTCTATTGCAAAGATAAATGGTACGTAGTACAATGAATACACCCACTGAAATTAGACCTTTGCCATCTTCTATTGACTCTTGGGAAAAGATGTAAATTCCTAGTATTGACCAAGAAATTTCATGTAATAATGTAATGGCAAGAGTAAAACTGTACCTTTATTGTTTAAATAAAATGTTCTACTTACGGCTTTGGTTTCGTAGAGAGCTATTCTTTGTATCGAGCTAATTATCGGATGAAACATTATGCTTTGTTTAGACATTTTCGCAAATATGAGGTTCAGAAATTTATCGAATAAAGGCACCGTAGGATCGTTTACTTCAGTTTTGTTTATATTTACTATTATTATTAATAAAATATAAACAACAATACAGAGGCTATTGAATCCACTTAAATCTTTGACGTTTCTTATCTTAGCAAGTTAACATTTTGACAACAGCTGATTGTGGAAATCTAAATAGCAATTCCAAGCGGAAATCTTAGTGCCATGTCAAATGAAACAATTTGTAATGCTAAATACACACGCAGCCACTTTAGTAGTCGGTGACTAAAGTGGCTGCCATTTCACGCCCACGTATACAAGGTGAATTTTTAGTCACCGTTTAAATTTTTCAGGGTGAGTACTACCCGTGAAATTGAACAACTTTCTCCCAGGAAAAAAATCGGACGTCCCATACGAAGGACCCATGTTCCTTGGAGAAAGTTGTTAATTTTCAGAGGTACAGACGCCAGCACATCAAGCTACCCCAATCTGTCAAATTTCTTTGATAGATTTTCATCTTTATGTCACAAGCATAAGGTTCATGTTCAATTAGGAAAATTTGCCAGTTTGGGGTAGCTTGATGTGCTGGCGTCTGTACATACTATCACCCTGCAAAATTTAAACGGTGACTAAAAATTCACCTTGTATATTTAGCGAAATTTTTGCGACTAATCGGTCAATGGGTCGTCATAGGGGATCTCCAACCTATGTGTGAACGTGAAAGTGAGATATTAAAATCGCCAGCGAGTTGTGTGTGTATCTAGCATTCGTTTATGGAACTAGTGATTGACACAACTTATTAAAACCGTAAAATGATTATACTCTTCTTTCCAAGTATCAACTTAGAAAATGAATTCAGTGCATTCCTATTGACTATGAAATGTCATAGTCAATTGCAATGCATTTTACATTTAGTTTTTTAACTGTGATTGTATTCTAAACATGCTGTGCTCATTGAGGTAATATGTACTTACCTCAATGGCGCGGCGGTGCTACATTTCTAGCGTGCATCGATATTAGCGTAGTCTGATAGCTTCGCTATCGATCGATGTCTGCCGAAAATTACGACGGTATTCCACGTGCTTACATTTTTTATGAACATTACGTGACGTAATTTCAAAAACAATGTTACATTTGTACCTATTACCGAAAGGGTGACAGAGGTACAGACGCCAGCACATCAAGCTATCCCAAACTGTCAAATTTTCCCAATTGAACATGAACTTTATCATTTTGTCATAAAGTTGAAAATCTATCAAAGAAATTTTTCAGATTGGGGTAGCTTGATGTGCTGGCGTCTGTACATCCCCCATTTTTCGCCAGTAATGTTGAAGTCCCATTTAATAGGATAAGAGACTTTTGCCTTCAGCCGGAAAAAAAAACAATCGGCTACAACTGAGAAATTCCAGATGGAAAACCCCCATCCAATATTATTAGATAGGTGTACTATCAGATAAAAATTCTAAAATATGAACATTAGAAACATTTTTTAATACCTAGGGACCTCACGCACTTAACTGCACCATCAACTAAGTTAAACTATAGAAGTCGAATGCGCATCGCACACTTGGCCGCAATGACCGATAGGAGCACGACCAGCCGTTGCGGCCAAACTTAAAATAAAGTACCTACCTACCTATTTTGTAACAAAATTATGCTTCAAAAGGGCGTCCATGAAGATTTTCCTAAATGGGTCCTTTCTTCTCCATGGGAAGCTACTACGCTTTGGAATGAGCTATACTAGCTTCGTCTTTCTGACTGACGGCCCCATGACAATTCAAAAGTTTCGAGCTTGAAAAGACATCTTGCTCGAAGCTTTTACGTTTAAGATTGCGGTTGGTTGGTTGTGGTCACGGCTTTCACGAGGAAACCGGCATATTCTAGAACCAAAAATTCAAAGACATGTGACATTTTCCATCCGGCACTGGGCCCGAGTGGTGGATTACGGCCCACGCCCTCTCAAAAGAGGGGCGGCCTGGGTCCCAGCAGTGGGAATAACATTATAGGCCGTGTGATCCGCGAATACCTGTGTATGTTTACTGTCACTAAGAGGCACAATATTTAATTGAGTACTTATTTTATTATTATGGCAGTCTTGCTGACAGGGTAATTATGAAACCCTTCCTTAACTTTATAACAACATAACATTTTGCCTGTCTGCCAGCCCGTAAGTCCGCTTGTAACTCGAGAACCACCTAGAAGTAGGTATGTAGTTTGTTCATGCGAGCGGATCTGTAGAAACAGCTAGTGAACATTTTTTATCTGTTGTGTCATGCAGCGGATAAACTACCCACGCTTACGCTAAACGACTACGAAGCTACGATCGACTACGACACTGAATTATTCTTGGATTATGTATTTTTATAATGCTTTAATTATTTTAGTTTATTTATTAAATGTTTCTTTCTTACTAAGTGAAACCTTCATGGCTCATCATATTTGCCTGGTTGTGTTGGTATTGGTTAGAAACTGACTTGGTGTATGTCATTTAGTTGCGATAATTTACATGTTACATTATCATGCAGTATATAATAATGTACTCTGTGAATATCATTTATGTTGTGTTCCGTGTGTGCTCAGTGTATGTTCCGTGTTTTGTCGGACGTAAAATAATAGCACCATCCCATTTCTTCTCGTGGGTGTCGTAGAAGGCGACTAAGGGATTTACTATAGAATGGGCAGCAGCATTCTCTATGCATTTAACCACCATACTGCGATCGCCAACTCGCCTCCCAAGCGTGGCGATTATGGCAAATTCCCCCTTTTGGGCGGAGGCTTATGTCCAGCAGTGGACGTGTTTCGGCTGATATGATGATGATGATGAATATCATTTAAAGTTTTTGAACTAAGTTTTTTGTTTCATTTGTGTTCGATACCCAACACGTTGATCAAGTTTTTATAGCTTACTAGCTGCTCCCCGTGGCTTCGCCAGCGTAGATATCGGAAATTACCCACGGGAACGTGTAACCGCCTAAGTTACTCTTTATAACATCAGCTATCTGCCAGTGAAAGTCCCGTTAAAATCGGACCAGCCATTTCGGAGATTAGCCAGAACAAACCGAGAGACTGAAAGACACAAAAAAAAAATGAAATTCTTGTCTTGTTATAAGTAGGTATATACTGTCTTATGCATTTATTAAAAATTTGTTATTTTGACATTACAAACAGACACTTTCCATTTCATTTATTTGTACAGATTTTATTTGGTCGTTTATTAGAGAGGTACTCTATTATATTTCGACAAAAACCTGACTTGGTTTATGTATAAATTAATTAAAAAGTATTGAAAAAAAAAACAATAGTTATAAAGTTCGTACGCAATACAGAAACGTTCGATAAAGGCGGAGATTTCTTGAAAACGATCAAAAAGGTGGTTTTTAAAACCAGTGTGTCTCTTTAACCGTAAATAATGTTGATGGCAAAAAAATATACGATATTTTCAAATTTATTTTGCATACAGTGATGGAACTCAAAACGTAAACGAATTATCTTTAAAATCGGTTTATCCCTTCGATAACAATTATAATTGTAATTAAAAATATACCATAAAATTCCAAATGCCAAACTGCATCCAGTGATGGATTATTATTTATTATTAAATAGTTAATATCTAATTTTATACGATTTTATCTGCACTTTTACGACGTATGTTTACTCATTTATTATTCGAATTCATTACAACAGATTTTAACCCGTATCGGATTGCAATAAGAACTATTATCGCTCATAACGACATTATTTAAAGTTACCAGGGCCTTAATCAGGCGGTAAAACATTAACTTAAAAAATGTCGAATAATAATTGACGTAATAGATTGCGTTGATGTCTTTTCTATGCACATTCTAATCAATGACACTCACTACATACAATTTAATAAGGTTTTGTAAAAATATCCGTTTCCTTGATTTTGACGTAACAGTGTTTAGGAATGAATAGTACCTATTTACTAGTTTAGTGTCTATTACAAATTACATGCAATGCTCATAATTGCACATGCACATGATATCGTGACCGACTGAACTATTATTGTCGTACTTTCAAAACTTTTGAAAAATGTCTCTGAATTTCTCAGGCCGAAATAACTTCCAAGAATGTTATTGTAATTGGATTTGATGTTTGTTTTTGGACTAATTCTTCAGTGGTGCCGTAGGCACATTCTTAGGACTGACGAGTGTGTCTTCAATACTCAGACCAAATCTTCTTAAAAACCTTTCAGACTTCGAAACTTGCTCTCTTTTGAAGGCACTGCGTACGGTAATAGCGTGTTGAGATTTTAATAACATGAAGATTTTAAAAGCTTCACTGTCTTAAAAGTTTAATAGCTAAAGCTATTGTAGTCTTAAAACCTGTCTCTCATCAAAAGAACGAGGAAGGAAGACTTGTTATTCAAGACGTAATATTTTCAATCTATGGTTAGATACAGCTATAGGTGCAAACATGTTCATTGATGGTTTGTAACGATAGAGATTTCTTAAAACTTTCAGTTCTTATTACTTTCCATTGTTTCAGGAAGTCTCTCGTGCGGACCGCAGTTAAGTAAGACAGCAAGTAAAGGGTCGACTGTATTTATAATCCTCCCGCATTAATTAGCATTACTAATTAAGATAAAAAAGGAAGATTCACGCGAAACGAACACGGAGGCGGAAGATTTCAGATAATTTAAAGCAAGAAGCTTGAATCAAAACAAACAGAGATGCTTTAAATTATTTATTAAGTAGGTATCTTTTTTTTAAATGTGTTTCAGAAGTTTCTGTTTTAGAAATAAACTGTTAATATGTACTAGTTCTAAAAACCAATTCTGTCTACCCTTGCGGAAATACAAGCGTAATATCAGGTACGATTATGATAAGCAGAGGTATGTTCAGGAAAGAACCAAGGTATAAAAGAATAGCAGCCAATATCATTACTGCACCCTTCTCATGGTATCTACGTACATTTTATGAGTACGGAGAGTCGCTCGTTAATGGTGTCGGCAGCATCAAAGAGCGAGTCGGTGCAAGCGTTGTCACAGCCCCTGCAGACGTAACATAGGTGTACGTAGGTAGTAGGTACATAATAATATGTAACGAGACATATTGTTACGTCAAAGTGCCACTCCCAAGCTCACTGAAATATTTGTGTGAATTTGGAACTGGGTCAAGCTGTCGTTATTCACGTCGCTATCCCCCGAATTACAGCAAGCCTCGGCTGGCGACCATCCCGTTTTGTATTCCGAGGGTTTTTAGATAGCCTGCCGGTCTGCATTGAACATTCATTGTGTGAGTCCATGTGTGTAAATGAGGCTCTGGGCCTCCGGCCGAGGCAGCGGGCGTGGTGCGGCGCGCGTGCGCGCGGGGGCGCTGCCATCGCCGCGCGCCAGTCCCGTGCGCGTCTCCGCGGCCGCAGTACCTGTGCGCGTGCCGCCCTCTCCTCCACACACGATACTGCCACTCTATGAAATAACAATGAATTCCCACACTGTCCCCCTCGCAGCTGTGTTACTATAATAGTTTATGTGATCGCCACCGGCTCAGTGCTCTCCCGGCCGCACGACCGGTCCAGATCTGGAAGCTGCGCCGGCCTCACGCCCGACTACAGTGGAATGCGGCAATTTTAACTACTGCGGACCCCGGAGACCCATATAAGAATAGGGATCGAACGATTACAATCCCAGCAATAAGGTAAGTCATCTGTCTCTATTTATTACAGCAGTTTTTCTACAAGAAGTACCGCATCGGCGTTAAGATGATTTCATAAAGTAGAGTAGACTGCTGAAGTAAATAAAACATAAGTTCGTGCTATTACATCTCTATAACACACAACGCCTATGGCCTGTGAGTACAGCTTTACAGTTACCTACGAGCCGTTTAATATCATTACACTTGGAGCTTACTTAACTCTAGCTTGTACTAAGATAAGACTATTTTTGTGACTTAACTTTGACGTCAATCTTTTAAAGTTACAGTTGGTGTACTGAAAACTATTCTTATTTCGGCAGAATATTTTATTTAATCTGACTTTATTGTTTCCAGTTGTATTTAATTGGTCATTCGAATCTTCCATTAAGGTTTAATCAGTAATTTTCAATGCTGTCAGACTCTTTGAAAACTTGGTAAAACTGACAAAAGCAGATAAAACTATTAATGAAAACATTAACTTCTGTAAATTAATTATGGACTGTATGAGAAAACGACAACCTTTCTTCATACTTCATTTATGTTTCAGTACGTACTTACTTAACTAAATCTAATCTGAAATCTTTGACAGCGCTTTGCGTTGCGTATTTTGCAGTCCCTAAGAAATGTGTTTTAGCCAACGCCCTACATTTGATTAGGTATAGTTTTTATAAGCCTTAATAATGCCGAGTTTAATATATACTTATCAATAAAATAATCTAAATGATGCAGATCTAAGATTAACTTACACATACATATTAAAATAAGTATTTTCTCTTACCTACAAATCGAACGAGCATTTTTTAAATTTAGGAAGTTTGAAATGAATAATACTAGCTTACCTTCATTTTATTTTCCTAAACCTAGCATTTACAGAATAAAAAAATTAATTAAGTTAAAGCATCAATATCTAATAAATAATATTCTTGCGGTTTTTCATCCTTGATGATGTTCAACTAGATCGCGAATAGCGATAGGTACCTATGAGTACCGTATGTACTCGTAGGTACCGGTAACGGTTTTAAAATATCGATTATCAGTCTACGTAGACTGATAATCGATATTTTAAAACCGTTACGAAATTCAAACACAATTCATGAAAACAAAGTAGATAACATTTCAGCAGATAATTTAAGATTACTTTCGCGATTATTTCGCAAACGTTATTTCCTTGTAAGAATCCAGACGAAAGAATAAGAAATCTTTGGAAACAATAAAATAATGACCTACTGATGAACATCAAAATGAACTAAGCTAGGTACATTTGTAATGATCGTCGGCAACAATTCTTTCAATAACGTACCGAGACGTTCTAAAATTGCAAAACAGACGTGATGTCAGAGCACTCAGCAGGCAGGTATCGACGGATTAAGTAAGATAACCGTGGATCGCTTTCTTTTCTGCCGACAACGAGTCTAGGAGATCTATTCAGTTTCGCTCTCAATTTCTCACGGTAAACGCCAAACGCGAGGCTTGAGAACAAAAATGCTGAATGCATTGTTGTGTTCCATCTCTTTAGCTACGAATATCAATCTCTAATGACTTTGCAATTTTTTTTTCAGACGTCCGTTACGTTTAATCGCTATCAGTATTAATTAGTTTATAAATCTTCTCAGGTTTCTGTATGCAGAAGTATCTATAGCTATACAATGTTACGCTAAAGAACTGGTTCGCGGTTTTATTACCGAAAATATTGACATTAATTGGATGAATTAATCAAACATCAGTAACATTTTAGTTGCTATGTACTGTGAATTTTCTCATAAAACAATTTGTATTATTACAAGTGCGTGTTAAAATATAAATAAACCGTTGATTTACTGTTTATCTGTGCCATGGTTGAAGTAAAATGTTCAATGTTTTGTTTATTGGTAAGTGGAGCACGCGGTAAAGAAATTAATATCTTACTAGTGCCCAACCACACGCTTGACTGGCCTCATTTGCTAGTAGTACTTAATACAAAGACTGTTAGAAACGTATTAGTTTATAAAGAAACTACCTAATAATGCGCAATTGTAGAAGATAAATTCAGAGAGGTCAAAGATATTATACCTGAGTTTGCTAATGAGATAACTAACTGTCTAGGCAGAATAAATTGTTTTCCTTGCTAGAATAATTGCATTGTTGTAGGACCTACTTATATATACTTATTTTTTTTAAACGTTGCTCTACACTAGGAAATACTCCTGTATTGTGGGTGCGTTTACAAACATTTAAACTCACATATACAAACAGCCAGACCCGGAACAACTATTTGTAGGTCATACCAATATTTGCTCCGTGCGGGAATCGAACCCGCGACACGCAGCGCAGCAGTCAATCGCTTAACCGCTGCGCCAACCATGCCGTGCTAATTAGTAAATCAATAGCGTATTCTGTCGTTGTATTCTACCTAAGATTTACCTAGGTGTATATGGTGGGATATATTTCATTCCAGAAGCGTGTAACCAGATAAAAACCTAAGTTGAGAATATAAATATGAAATAGGTACGTTTGAAAGGACATACATAGGTTTAACCGAGATACCATTGGAATCATTCGATTCTGGCAACAGTTTCCGTGGTAACAGTTTGACCGCAGCGGAACTATTACGAAACCACATTTAGGAGCTGAAACCATGAGCTCCCAGTAATACTAGGTTTATCCTGGCTTATAACACTGCAATGGATACACCACAATTCGGATGCTACAGTTTAATTCTGACTTCATGTGCAGTTTGGCATTGGTGCGCTGGCATTGGTGGTTGGTTGTTGAGTAATTGTGAACAAAGAAGGTTTTACCTAAATCTCTATTTGATTATATCATAATTATGTGCTAGATAATTACTTAGGATATACAAATATTAGAGTTATTAAAGATTAATTATGACAGCAATGTAGCACTCGGAAACAGCTAATTACTTCGAGCTAGAAGGACAGCCCACATCGTAGGTGGCAGAGATTGCATTGCAAAACGAAAACATAAAATACGGATAATTATAAGTTAATCAAATTTCGAAAGACTTTGTTCATGTGTGTTTTATTGTACATACAAAAGAAAAAACTGAAAGGACTTATCAACGACACAGCTGCATGTCTTGTTCTGATTTAGCCTTTTCATCTAATCATATCTTGCTATCAAAATCTCATCTTTGAGTTTCTGTACGATTAACATAATCTATGAAATACCACGTATCATATACTAGTTAAATCAATGCTATCTACAGCTAGGAAGAAAGTAAGACTTAAAATGCTTTTTTGTTAAATTAAATCAAACAGATAAACCAACCATGTGCGAATCCGACCCCCACACGAAGGGTTCCGTACCACAAGAAAAAAAAAACGCCGAAAAAAACGCGTTTCTGGGGACTTCCATTAATGTTTATTAATTTTATTTTATTATTATTTGTTGTTATAGCGGCAATAGATAATTAGACATTCTGTGAATATTTCAATTGTCTGCCTATTACGGTTCATGAGATACAGCCTGCTGACTGACAGACGGATACTGGAGGCTTAATAATAGGGTTCCGTTGGCACCCTTTGGGTACAATATTCTGATAGAAAGGCCGGATAGCAAGAACGAAATAGACTGAGCTTTTCAGTTTCCTCAAGATAAAACATAAACCCAGGGGTGCGGGTTGTTCGAAAGAGATACCGCGGCCCCTGGCACACAGGCAACTGAGGGAACAGGGGTGGGTTTTAGTCAGTAAAAGTCTGACACGCCCTCCTGCTCCACCCAGAGCGGGAGAAGTTATTTGATGATTTCCCACCTTCCAAAAAAAAAACCCAGAAACTTACAGAGCAACATCGTACACATCCTAGAGTAGATTGGTAAGCCATAAGCGAAGCTTTAGTATCGCAGTACTTCTTTAGAATACCTTGGAGAGATTTGTCCCGATTTCTAGAATGTAAAGACGTGTATCTGTTTGTGAAACAGCAAGAGCACCAAAAGTTTTCCGGCCAACATCTGCCGTCGTATTGTAAGTTATTGTGAAAGGATACAGAGCATAGCTCAGTTAAACGTACAAAGTAAATGTTCTTTAAAATTTGATTTTGAACTTATTTGTTCGTGGTGTGTGTGATTCTGATTTTATCGTATTCGCAGCATACCTTTTAAGGCATCATCATCATCATCTGCCCTAGCCTTTTACCAACTATGTCGGGGTTGGAATACCAGTATTTCACATGGAGCGACTGCCTATCTGACCTCCAAAACCCGACCGGGTAATGCGATACCCTTTGGTAAGACGGGTCGTCAGACTTTCGAGCTTTTTGACTACCCGTAACGACTGTCACTACAAATGAGACCCGGGATGTGATTTCCGAGACACGAAGCGGTCTCGATATGTAATGGATGGGTCACCCATCCACGGACCGACCTCGGCAAGTATAGCCCCACATACGGGACACTATTTTAAAGAATAAGGCATTAATAAATGCAATTGATACCACAGTCAACATTTTTATCTAACGTTATTTTTTATACCTACTGTGAATAGTACGAAACCAATTATTTCTTAAATTTTTACCAGACGTTACCGCAACGCAGTGATGTTTCGCAAAGTCTGAACAAAAGTCTAACTGTTGGCCATGGCCCTGTGACCTACACATACATTATTAAAGACATACATACAGACGAATTGTAGCAATTAGGTACATGATATTGTTAAAATTTAAGGGAACCAACATAATCACATATGTAAACTTGAACAAGCAAGGCACCATTACCTTATATAACACACGTCAGTGCACACCCCATTGTTTGAGGACTCCACTTTATTAATCGACCTCTAAAAAGCCCGACGGACCACTTTCTTCGATGTTCGTTTGTTTTTTTATCCCTAAGTATTTCAATATTTCTTATTTCAGAGCTCGAAGACTACCCGTAAATGGCTGTAGCGTTGGAAAATGTCATAGTCTATGAAAATTTGTAATTAAATATAAAATTTTTGAAACCATTATCTTGATTTTTTAAGGTTTACATACGGGTTTGAATGGTTGCAGAATAGACCAGGTCCTATGCCCGTCCCAAAAACCAAGATAAGTTTTTCAGCTCAGCTAAAATACAGTAACAAGTTTCCCAATTCTCATATCAATGAGCAGTAACAAAGCTTCCTTACTTAACTAACAAAGCTTACTCAATGAATTCTCAATGCATAATTTCAACTGTAGGAGATTCTTCTATGTCCCCCAACCTCAACTTGAATGACGAGATTTGAAAAACCGTTTTAGTACGATTAGCCTGTTCTCTCGTCTCAACCAATAAAAAAGAGTCAAGCACGAGTTGTATGCGCGTGATTACGATATTTTAAACAATACCGGTTTTACTATGAGGAATAAATTATTGTTATTTACAAACTAGAGTACGAGATGAGCTTTTTTTTAGAATAGTCGTTGGAATATGAAGTCTGCTTTGTTGTATTAACAAACTTTTAATGTTCATGTTTTATAAATTTTCTTATTTATATGGTTTTATAGGACGATCATACAATAATGATCAAATTGCCTTCATGAAACTTCTTATCTAATAAAGTTGCCCCTTCACAAATATTTAAATGACAAAAACGTTTTAAATCTTACTACGGAACCTAAAGAATAAAGACCTATTTAATAAACGTTAATAATAATAAAACAATTTATTAAAACCCCATAATAATTAAGTATTAGATATTTAACTAATAGATACCTACATACCTATCAGTTAGTTGATCATTTCTGTTGTTCAACCGGTAAACCGAAAATGGAAAATTAATAACATGCATGTAACCATTAAACGCGTGGTTTAATATTAACCAAAATGTAGTAATATTGTAATATACTAGCACAGGTAAGGCAAAACGCAATTTTCAGCTAACTATTTACTAAAACCGCACCGTCGCTCGGCATCCCTCACCGAGTGATTATGACGATACGCCAAACCGATTACCGTCCAATTAATTGTGAACATGGTGCCGAGTTATAACCGAATTTACACGTCATTAACTGATATTCGAATAAGTAAAACTTCGACGCAGTGCCGAGAGCAGTTATCATTATTATCTGTAGTCATTGCTACTGAATGCGAGAAAATTCCGTTTTTGAAACAATTTAAAGAGACCGTTACATGTCTGTTTTCATTTCGTGTTAACTTTGTTGTTGTCTGTAGGTACTCTGTTTGAATGAAACCTGTTTTCAGTGATCTGGCATTTTAAACCTCTTTCTATCTAACAGATGCTATCATATTTTTTATTATAATAGTATCTGTTATATTACATTATATTATTCGATTACATTATTTAATAACGAAGCCTTTTTTATGGACGATTTATTTAATAAGCCATTAGCATTTATGAGGTAAACCAATATCTTTAGCAAATGGTTCTCAAGCACGCAAGCCAGTTTCAGAATTAATTAAATCAGAGGAACACGGTTTTACCTAACACAAACAAATACAACAATAAGACGTGTAACGACGTCCCATATTTAACTCAAATACTATCAAGTTTGAGAGGACCATACTCAGTTCTGTGAATCAGGGACCGTTGTTGAGCGGCCATTGTGGCAGCCTCATTCAAATAGTAACACGAGGGTGGTGTGAAGTGTTTCACGCGAGCCCGTTCAATTGTACACAGGTAGAAAACTATTGACAAAGCGACCGTGTGCGTGGTCGCCTCGCCTCTCCGCGGGCGCTCGCTCACTAAACACGCTATAACAGTACCAGCTCGCTCTATTTGAACAATCAATATGGCCTTTCTTATCACCTACTATTTACCTCTCTATCTGCTTGAAAGAATGTGACTTTAGTGCTGAAGACAAGTTGTATTGTATGAGCTTTTGTTTAGTTTTTTCAGTTCCGCAAAAACGAATTTGGGTTTCTAGATCTTTTGACTTGAGTAACACAAATAAAAACACTCGTCGGAATAGTTAACTCGTAGTTTAGTACCTATTGTGCTACTTTAAAACGTGAAGTTTTATGAAGACTGCAAGAAAGACAATGGCAAAGCATCCTATCACTTGTCAAAGTCAAAAGTTGCGCAATGATTGTGTTAACCCGTTGAATGCTGTGTGAGAATCAACACAATGTTCGTGGGAACCGAGGGATCTCAAATAATTGAAACCTACTCTGTTTACGAATGTCTTTCGTTCGTGTATTTTTTAATATTAGCTTAGGAACTAGCATTGAAGGGGTTCTGATTTATTTGCCTATACACGCAATTGTAAAGGGATCTTATAACGAAGACGGAGATTTAAGTACTAAGGGTTTAAGCTTGCATGGATATCTTGTATCCAAAAAAAAAAATATTTACAAAACGATCCTTCAATTGCCACGGACCAGTTGAGCAGAAACTCCCTCAACGATTAAAAAAATATTTATAAATTAACGTCTACTAACCAGGCTCATTCGTTACCGTCGCCAAAACTCGCACATTGAACTAATAAGTGGTAAATAAATGAGTTTGACTGAACTTTAATTAAAGTTTTAAAAAAAACAGCGTTTTCGGATTCGGGTCTCATCCGTGCCGTGGACGGAGCTAACGAGGCGAGCCTCGCTAGACTACCCACCTACCCTTATACATACACATAGTACGGTTAACAACAAAAATCGCTGAAAACATCCAAATTGTCACATCTGCACTAATATTATAAAGTGGAAAGATTTGTGTGTTTGTAACGAATAAACTCAAAAAGCACTGGACCGATTTAAAAAATTCGTTCACTTTTAGAATGCTACATCCCTGAGTAAGATAGGCTATATTTATTAACAGAAATATTCAAAAAATAAATGTCTACCCGTGCGAAGCCGGGACGGGCCGATAGTTAACAATAAAGCTGTCCGAAGATACGTTTAGGATTTACCCGATGTAATAACAAGATGACTTTGTTCTTAACACATATATATTTTTTTTTTTTTTGGGTAAAGCCAAAAAAATAAAACGATACCATTTCAAATAATAGAGTATAGTGACTTTGCAATCTGTACAACACGAACGAAGAAAGGATGCACAAACCGCAGAATACGAAGCTACTCTTATATTCTGCAGTGTTCTACAGTATGGAAGCTTGCGGTGCGTGGCGCGTCTACTAACCGTGGCTTTATATGGCGACAAGTATATTACGCTATGCTGTCTGTGCAGGTTGAAGGAACAATTTAAAAGTTGTAAGGAGATTTTTGTGATATTTTTGTTTACCATTCACTTACGGTAGGATGCCGTATACCTACGGTGGCGCTATCTTCTGGCCTTTATGGAACAGAAATTCGTGTAACGACCCAAACCAATCTACCTTTTTCCAACTATGTTGAGGTTGGCTTCCAGTCTAACCGGATGCAACTGCATACCAGTATTTTACATAGAGCGACTGCCTATTTGACCTCCACAACCCATTTACTGGGTAATACGATAACCTTTGTAAGACTGTTTGGTCAGACTTTCGGGCTTCTGACGACCCGTAACGACTGTCAAAGATCCACGAATGACAGCCGGGACCAGCGCATTAACGTGCTTTCCGATTCCGAGGCACGGACACGTCTTGGTATGTATATGGGGAGTTTGTTCCACTACTTCTTCTTCCCAGCTAAAGCACTAGGAAGTGGTGAAGGGTGGGCGTTTTGGGGGACTGTCTCATGTACTTTGACGTTCGAAAAGTGCTGATTCTCAGCCTAATTTGAATAAATGACTTTTGATTTGATTTGATTTGAATAATGGTCACCCATCCACGGGCCAACCGCGGTTAGCGTAGCTTAACCTGATCAGTCGACTTGATTATTTATTTTTAAACTCTGAAAAATCAAAACGATGTTAGAAGAGAATAGATTTGTCACATTAGCCCTGAATACAAAGTCATGAATAACAAGACAAAATTAATGTTTCTCTAATTCTGTCTCATAAATAAAATTTACAATCCACAGTAAAAACTTTTTACAGTTGCCGTTAGTGTTGAAAGCATGTAGCGTAACCACGTGCTCCGTTACTCTTAGTTCAAAGTCTCTAGGATGCTCGGCGGGATGGTAACCGGACTAATGTAGATAATATTTAACTAGCTACGTATTTATTTACCTTTTGTAGACCAGAAACAAAAAGGTCTCTTACAATTTGACTCGCTGCAGTAACATCGAGTATACAGGGTTAAAAAAAACACGCTTTAAAACCGAACTAAAAAGTAGAAAATAATTTAATTCTATTAAAAAGCGTGGGGTGCTTTTTGAGGTATTTTTATAATCAATTAATATCAAGCACCCCACGCTTTTTAATAGAATTAAATTATTTTCTACTTTTTAGTTTGGTTTTTAAAGTGTGTTTTAAAAAAAACAAATTAACTATTATTTATTTTCTATTTTTTAGTTTTGCTAACTACAAAAGCGTGCTTTTTCTATTTTTTTTTAATTATTGAATTGTTATAGGTCCTCGATAAGTCTACAAAGTTTAAATGAAATCTGACCGTTTAAAGTGGGTCAAACGAGCGTCCAAAGGAGTCGGTTACATACAAATAAACATACAAACATACAAGTGAAGCTAATATAAAGCGTGCAAAGGACTGGCTTTCATAGTGATTTTCAATAAGTGGAAGTGCACTCGTCTTCCGCTAGTTAGCTTATTAACCAGCACTCTAATTGAGTGACACTCTTTCAATCACAATCTGAATCATTTTGAAGGATATTGCTAATCCATTGCTTCATATGTTCGAAAAAATTGTCTGCTCGACGACGGAAATAAGGCAATGAATTTTGTCGAACTGTCAAAATAAAAGCTATTCCTACTGTTAATGGGGTTTTGTTGGTAAAGCCCAAAGCAACTTTCATTTTAGTTGAACTTTGTGAGGATTTCCATGGTGCAAATTGGTTGCGGAAATCTTGCTTCTGGACAACTTTGAAATGGCACGAAATTAGGATAGTTAACTTATGCCCGGCTTCTGAGGTCCTCAGATAGTCTTGAAAGTTGCTCAGACAGACTCATCTAATTTAAGCGAAGCTAACCCATCGAACCAAGGACTATCGAATAAATTAAATTAGCTTAAGTAGGTACCTACCTCAGAAACCAGGCATTACGTATATACGGCTACATATCAAGCTATACATTTCCCGTTTAAGATGAACTCGAGAAACGAACGAAAAGCCTAAACAATTTAGGCTTTTCGTACAATGAGAAGTCAGCTTATACTGGAAATGTATAGCTTGATTTGTCGCCGTGCGTACATGTGCTTGGGAAAGGTGACCATAAGGCCACTTCTCGTAATTAAAAACGTGAAAAATCTAGTAACAATCTCATCTCAGCGACAACCAATGTCAAAAACTTGTCAAAAATTTAGGTAAACTAGAGGTATTTTTGACAAATTCAGACTGAGATCAGACTGTGAACGTTCTTAAAATTACGAGGATTGCCCCTCTGGTTACCTAATCAGCGTTAACTTCCAGTCCTTAAAACCATTTGCGAATAACGCAACAAAACAGTCACATATCCACAATGGCCTTATGGAAAAAGCTAGTGTTGTCTATGGCGGGCAACATGCAAAGGATTAACATTCCGGCAGCGTAACCGAGGCACGTGTGACCGGGGTTACGATCAACTCACTCACATTTCACTCACGTTCACGCTCTAATCATCATGGATTCATGGCGACATGCTGTTTGACATGATTTTGATTTGATACTTAGCGGAAGTCTTTTGTTAATATAATGGAGGCCTTGGTCCTGTTGTGAATTATGGATCAATTTACTATTAAAGTGCCATAACAATTGACTGAATGGTTTGCTCTTAATTTAATTACCTATCATCATCTTCACTTAATTTAAATATCTATCATCATTATTTTTATTCTCATGCGTTTCTTCTCTCCTCAACACATGCCCATACCAAGCCAAACGATTTCGTTTAAATTTTTCTGTCACTTGTGCCGTTTTCAACTTCCCCTTATGTACTAATTTCTTGCTGTATCTATTTTCGTCAATACACACATCCATTTCAACGTTCTCATCTTCACTGAATGCAATCTTTTGTCGTCCGTTTTCTTCAAGGCTCAGCATTCCGATCCATACAACACGACATGTCTTTTTACAACGCTGTAGTGCGTAAGTGTAATTTTAAGGGCGTGAGCCTGATGATCTGTAACACACGTCCCGAACCCAGTATAGACTGGAGCTCTCAAAAATGTTTGAATCTGCCTGTAACTACGTACCAAACTTGTACCTTTTTGAGAGAAAAAATAAATATATTATGTATGTATGCCTTTTCATGGCCTTTTCCTCTTTAACTTGAGGGGTATCCGGGGGTCGCAGTTGTTCCTGTGACCTGTCGCCATTTCCATCCTTCCTGGGTTGATCCGGCCCGTTACAAGCTTACTTGGACAAGCGATTCAAGTTACCGAAAGACAGAGCCAATCGGTAAGGGCGTTCCGGCGAGAGATTAACGAAAATACCTACTTATAAGAGCACTTAAATGTAGGAACGAGCAATATTAATAAGATTGGAAACCATTATAAATTGATTTTGCAATATTTATCGACATTTACTGTTAACGGTACGCTGGGTATATCCTGTCCCAACCATTACTTACCTCAAAACTTGTCGCCCAGAGTTCCATACATCATCACAGTGGAACGAATGTATGGGAGCGGTTGGACGTAGACATGTCCGAAAAATAAGAGTAAAATTATGACAAACTAATGATGCCATCTTATTCGATTACTTAATGCCTTCATAAATTGTGGTGATGAATTTCTTCATAACTCCCATATTTTGGGAGTAATTTGAGAAAATGTGAAATTTTACTATGAAAATGAGTGTATCGAGCTCTCTCCCTCCTGATTCCGGGCTTGTTTCAAGTAGCGGTCTCTAATATCGTAATGCTATTACTAAGAGCTATATTTAATACTAAGACACATAGTGCGCCAAATGTGCACTTTCTGGGATAAAAGGAAATGAAAATTTTAAAAAAAAAACGTTTTTTCCCCATTTGTATTTACTTTAAACCGCAGACAGACTTATTAAGAGGTCTATAAATATATTATATATATATACAGAAATATATATTAACAAAAATATTCACAAGAACTGATGAGAGTATGACTTTTAAGTAAGTTGATAATAAATTACCTAGTTTCATTAAAAGTACAATAAATAATTAAGATGTAAGCTCTAATTTACTAAGTTACACATTTTAAAACAATAACATCATTTAATTATCTTCGTCATCATCATCATCATCAATTAATTCAAATTCAGAATCGATGTCCGCTAAATCATTTATGTTAACAAATTCGATATCACTTTTCTCAGAATCCGTAAGCTCATAAAATTCCTTAAAAGAAGATTTTTTTACAAACTTATTTCCTTTTGGACGGATACTTGTAACAAGTGGATCAGAAGACAGTAAAAGATTGTGCATAATATCTTCATTGCATGAGATACTGCTATGCTTTCGAGAATGCCCCTCTCTATATTTTCTAAAATCTTTATTTCTAGCCTCAGATGCCTCTTCGGATAGAAAACCAATGGGCACAATTGACATGTTCTGAACTATGTCTGGCCCATGCATTAAAATTTTATGAAGTGAAGAAGGCATATAATACCATGGGTATAACTCCACGTAAAGCTTAGCAGTATCAAAGCAGAACTCTCGGAATTTAGTTACGTTGATCTTCTCTCCTGATGAAATACACTGCAAGATCACACAGATTTTTCTTAAAAGCATAGCATCTATTCCGGTCAGTTCAGCAGATTTAGTGTAGTTTTCAAAAAATCTCCTTGCCGAGTTGCCATTGTTGGTGGATCCACTGCCTTGTTTCACAACATCGAGAAGTAAGCCCGTTTCTCTTCTTACAGCCTCTTGAACTCTTTTCTTCCTGTCATCAACTTGCCTTTTTGCTATATCACCCCTTACTTGCCATGATTTTATGTCTAATTTGTAGGAAATGTGTAATAAGCATTCCATTGAGCGAATCCAAGCGTGAAGGGTGCTTAAGCTATATTTATACATGTCCTCGTTTGCGTGTTTATCTTTGATTAACTCTAAATTATTCATTTCTTTAGGACAAGCCTTGCATATGTCACACACTGAAGCTGCTGTATTGGATATAATGGAATGAATTTTACCATCAATCATTGTCAACAGCAGTTGGTGTTTGACACTAATTCCATCAGTGATGGTGGATGGAGTTAAGGCTTCAATCTCTGCTTCGATTTCAGCCATCTCTCTCTGCACATTTTCTTTGGTTTCCTTTATAAACTTAAACAATATTGGCCGGCAAAATGAAGTGGAAGATGGTCGCTCGTTTTCCCAAATTGTTACACCTTTTGAGACGAGCCGCAGTGGTACAAGACTAATCATAAAATTACTAGCAAGATCGATTTGCTCATCTTCACTCGTCCTTTGATGATAAATGCTTTGGCTAGATGATCCGTCAAAACCCCATTTGCTGGTCAATACGAGCTGTTGATTGGGATCAACAGGGGTTTCTAACGACCTAATAAGTCTTCTTGAGGTTAAATCCATCAAGGCTTGTAATTTGATTTTTGCAGAGCTCTCTGTAACTGTGAGATCTTCTTTGGCCGGATAGCACTTAATTTTTTCTTTAACCAACATGTAGTAACTCGGGTATTGAAGAGCTCCTTCTTGAGTGTTGAAATCCCGAAGAGTGTTATAGCGCCATTTCGATAAGTTCATCGATACATAAAGAGCCAATGCCTTCAAAGGGGATATTTCCCGTACCTGAATTGATTTACCTTCAATGAAGGCTTTGATTTTTGAGGCCTCTTCTGGATTCTCCGTCAAGTATTTCATAACATAAGCTGTATCGCTTTGTCCTGCCTTTGGAGCGCCCTTTCGGCCGAAAACATAATTTCAGCGCTGCTACTGCTGCATGAAAGACTATCTTCAGTGCGTCTTCTTTTTTGCCGGTTACTAAGGTCCTCAAAAGATTTACGAGGACTAGGATGTGTACAAGTTGAAGCATCAGATTTAGCAGGAGAAATTATGGGCTCGATGACGTCACTTATATTTTCTGTAGAAGGTTCCATATTTTCATTCTGTAATTCCGGCCATTGAATTGCAGCCTGTAGCCAAATCTCATGTTTCTTCCGAAACTTATCTGTGCTTCTTCCAGACTGTGTCCATTTTGCATAAATGCGGTAGCAAAATCGACGACACCAGTCTTTTAAACTTGTTTCAGCACTTTCACATAACTGAACACAACTGTTATCTTTTAAAACACTGAACAAATAGTTAAAGTCGCGTAAATCTTTATGTGCGCGTGCGCATAAAGCAACGTGAATATCAAGATTTGTATTAAAATTTGGAAAATACATTGCGAGATTAGCTTGGATACAACGAGGTGTAAATCAACACTGATTTTAAAGTTACTAATAGTGACCTATTTATATAAAATCCAGGTATCCCAGGTATCCTTTGTTAAATATTGCAAGGTAATTAGTTATTGTGATAATTAGTAAATGATGCATGCTAAATTAGTGTATTAAGAGCCATTTAGTAATTAAATAATAGCAATGTTCTTATCAGTAATCATTAGTGCATCAGTTTTATATGTAAACCTTAAGTCCCTAATTATATATCCTAATTAGCTTATATCTTCTCTAATTGGCTGCTCAGAAATGTTATTGTAATAAGGTAAACCTTTAGAAAAACGGTTTTAATCAACAAAATAAACAAAAAATAAAAAAATTGTGTTATAAAATAAACATCACTCTTTATCCCAGAAAGTGCACATTTGGCGCACTATGTGTCTTAGTATTAAATATAGCTCTTAGTATTAGCATTATGATATTAGAGACCGCTACTTGAAACAAGCCCGGAATCAGGAGGGAGAGAGCTCGATACACTCATTTTCATAGTAAAATTTCACATTTTCTCAAATTACTCCCGAAATATGGGAGTTATGAAGAAATTCATCACCACAAGTTATGAAGGCATTAAGTAATCGAATAAGATGGCATCATTAGTTTGGCATAATTTTACTCTTTTTTTTCGGACATGTCTACGTCCAACCGCTCCCATACATTCGTTCCACTGTGCATCGTTCCAGTTACAATCTAACTTTGTCTCGTGTGACATCCCTGAGGGCTCCGAAAATATCGCCGAACGAGAGTTTTATTGCTACAGACATATGCGAGAAGCCACGAGATGTAGCTAGCGCTCAGTAATCGACTTATACGAACTGTATCTACCTTGCCGCTTCATATCGATTCGGTGTAATAACGATTTACGTAACGATTATTGGTCAAGGACGAAGTTTACGCTCCAGACGCCCTGTGCCTACTTACAGCTTAGAAACAGCAAAGATATTACAATGTACATTTTACCTACCAAGAAAAAGTATCCTGAAAAGAATACCACGATCAGATAGCTCTTTATTTAAAACTGTAATTTACCTGTAAGTTTTCTTTATCATAAGTACCTCACGAATACTTGAGAACGAAAAGTGCCTACCTACACCAACGGTTTTATAAGAAGAAAACACCCCACACACTCCCATGTAATAATCTGTATTATCTTTCGTAAAAGACACGGTAAGACGATACGAGTATAATATTTTGAAATGCAAATGAGACTCGCTGCTGAAAGTACGTATGTTTGGGAAAAGCAAAACAATGTTATGTAACACGTTCCGCGCACACGTTGCACATTTCTTCTACCTTCATTTCACGTGAAGCTTTTGTCCTGTATACTAGCAGACTTCGAAATGTGTCCTAAAAAAAGTAGAGAAAGCACTACTTTCATACATCGTATGTTTGTATGGAAACAGTGACTGATGATTGCCGTGTCGGCCAGTGCTAATGATGCAGTGTCTAGCTGGTAACATGTGCGTCCACTATTATTTAGCATGTCCGCAGTGGGGCTACAGCCTACAACTCTGTGAAGGACTCTGGCATGACGTGCACACAATGTATTTCGCGTGTGGAAGCGACGCGCCACGCCCTGTCTCGCATCAAATGCATGCTCTGTTGTGCCGTTACATTTGTAAAGATCTACCGCATTATCTACATTATCTTTTGTATTATAGCGATTACATAATGTGTTTATAAACTATTTCTAATTAGGTGTTATCACCAATCTTTATCATTAACCCGCTCTAATTCAGTCTTAAATGTCAAATAATGCCAGCAGTTTATCAGAATCTAGTTAGTTCAGTTACTATAAATAGCAATTACATGATAAAGTTCCATTATTTCGCGAACCGCAGTCAACTAATGTTTCTGGAATAAGATAATTAGTTGAGTTATAGGCGTATTTATTGACTGGTAATAGAACTAGTGAAAGGAGCATTCAGCCACCCACGCGCGGTTGTGGACCTACCTCGCACCGCTATCAATCTGTGTTACTATAGCGAGGTAAGTGTGATTCTGCAAAAAGTGCGTGTAAAAACAACATCGTTTGAAAGCTCTCAAAGCGCTCCGCGACACTATTGTGTGTCGATTTCTTGAAAAGATTGTTCGCAAACACGTGTAGGTGGGACGCTACGTGGAGGGTGAAACAACACGAGCCATTTGTAGGCGCCAAGTGTTTGCTGAAGAGTCGCTGCGGCATCGCTAATGAGCAGGGAATCGGAGAAAGTGCTCGTGTGGATGTGAACCGCAGAAGCCGCACCGACTGTCGCACTTGTATGGACGTGCAGTAACCGCGAGGCGCCGCTACTTCCTCTCCGGTCGCCCTCTTGTTACCGTAAGTACGTGTTTAACATACTATCTCCGGCCTCCTAATTCGGCGGTTCGATGCCCGGCCGAGCACTTGTCGCGTCCGTTCGTATCATTTTTTCTCAGCTCTCCCATGACCATACACTATTATGACCTTGAATTTTTTATAATGTATCGTATTTTCAACAATATAAAAGCGAACATGGAATCTTGATTTTTATTTTGGATTTTAGATGATGAAAGCTTATTTATTACAAATTTGCTTTGGCCGCGGCTTCCCGCGGGAATGGACAACCGGAATTAAAAGTACCCTATGTGTTAATCCAGGTTATAAATTATCTGACTAAATTTCATCCAAATCCGTTCACCTGTTTATGCGTCAATCTAGAACATACATCCAGACAAACGGACAAGCATTCTTCGTTGCTATTTTATAATTTTATAGTAATTGTTTAAGCATTTTATGTATTCATCATGTCTTGCTTATTATTGCTTGGCTGTTGAAACCAATGATTTCCAGAATGTGTCTCGACGCACGCACCTATTTGCCTCAATTGCTATCATCAACCTAAATTGCCATCTGCTTCGTCCGCAAACCGTATGTCGCTATTCACCTGTCTCCCACAAAACCCTGTTTGCTGAGTAGTTCTATGTGATCCGAAGTTATTCAATAATTTCGCTGAGCAAAGACGCAGTGGCCGGGGAGTGTTTGCGAGCCCGGGCCCGGACGTCGGGCGTCGTGTTTGCACTCAATAAGCCGCGGCAAACAGTCTTTGGTCGACCTATTCTTTATCCAAAGCCTTTAACACTCACACTGTAATGTAAGTTAAAGTGATTCAACAAGCCTTGTTTTGTTATAAAGCAAATAACGCAGGCTTGAGATTTATGACTGGATCCGAATGGAGGATAGAAAACAATGGTGATTGCGATTATGTCTTGTGAGAGCTCAGAAAACGATTATGTTTGTATGTCACAACCTCAAAGTATCTATATTCAACCTTTAACGCAGATCATTAGTCATCGTCATCCAAGAATTTGCATTTTTTTTTTACCATCTTGTGGCAATTGTGATTATTATTACTTTTAGCTTTTACGCAGCCATTTTTTGTGGGGTACTTAAGCAATGGGTCAATGCTAATTTCTGTACCTGAGTGTCCTCGTTACTCTAAAAGAATAGTAAAATGTAGCCAAACAAAGCCGGAGAAATACTCGGAAGCTAGATAGATGTGCTCTCTCCGAAGCACCTCATGTCAATGTTGATGGATGGTCCCCCGTACGGCGCGGCGGCGGCGTACGTACGGAGCCGGAGAACATTCTTTTAGCTATTGTCGCCGAGTCGAACAAAAATAGAAATGCAGAATCTCTTGATCTCATTCGGAAATCAGTTCGTTCGTTCGATGTTGTTTGAAGTTAGCACACTGCCTGTGAGATTGGATCCACTCTCATTTTTTTTCCATGTTGAATTCTGGGTAAAAGCTCTATCTCTCTTTCCATTTATTCGAATGGAAGTACTGCATGCAAGTTTTCAAAGGCAAAGCGTCTCGCTCTCGCACGGCATGCAAGTCTTCAAAGGCAAAGCGTCTCGCACGGCATGTTTATAGAGTTTTTATCATCTTTCTGTCTATTGTTCAATGCACAATTACTTGCTCGCAAACATTTTCCTTGAAACTTAAATAAACTAAAAAATACTATGTTATATATATTACATGTCTAATTGGCCTGAATGCACCACTAAGTTCTATGAAGACCGCCGCCGGACCTTCAAAGTATTCGCGTTTTGCAGCAAATACTTATAACTTCTAACTGAGCGGCACCGGTGTCGTAATACGATTTCTTGTTACTTGAGATCGAATGAGCTGATTGCTATTTAATTAGAATAATTTCCCATGCCCACCGCATTGTTACGTAGATACCGACTATTTGCATTTGTAAAGTAAACCTTTTCGTTTTCCAATTGAGCTAAATTTACTTTGAAATTGTTTCATCTTGTGCTAACTTGACGGTCAGGTTATGAGTTCTCCACATTGCCTTATAAAATGTTGCCCCCAGCTTTTCTGGGGTATTTCTTATCCGAGGCCGAGGCATGTATAGAAACCTGTCTCTGTGGACTTGGATCTTTTAGTATCTACCTACATAACCGGGACTAACTTAGCTAAGCTTAGGCGACTAATGTTATTTTTATACACAATGTAGATTAACCCATATTAATTAACCCCTCATGCATTCTGTTATAAGAATCATCTTATTCAAGTCTCTCATTTATAAAGGAAGTATCATCATGATCTGCCCAGGATACAGTTAAATAGTCTGAATACCAGTATTTTTCATTGAGCGACGGCCTATCTGACCTCCACAACCCAGTTACTGGGTAATACGATACCCCTTGGTAAGACTGGTTATCAGACTTACCAAGGAAGTATAACAAAATATAATAAATTCAAAAATTAAGTAACTGTGACCATGACACCGCCTAAACTTGAATAACGTGTGAACGGTGTTATTTAAGTGCGTTAATAACGGTGTCGGTATGCCATACATGGCCATTATTACAGAAAGAGTTACATTTCTATTGGATCAGCAAAACAGTGCCGGCTTTTTCTTTATAATATTTGTAACGCGATATCAATAAGGAAGAATGCGAAATTATCATTTAAAGGATGTTTTCAAGCCTGGAGACTCTAAAGGTATCTTTAGCTTAATCGAGATGCAACCTCCTTTTGTAAGTTAAATGCATTTTAGTTTAGTGTTTGGTTCTATGGTCGCAAGCGCGACAGCTGAGCGCGGGGTCCTGGGTTTGATTGCCAAGTCGGCCAAATGTTATTAGGTTTTTAAAAAAAATCCCCGGCGTTTAGAAGTCGGCGGTGTGACAACCTCGTGCTTCGGAAAGCACGATAAGCCGGGTATCCTGCCCCTGATCTCTTTCCGGACATATCGGCTTTCCGTTCCATCAGGCTATGAGAGTAAGGGAAGAGACAGATGCACTCTACCTGTGTCTGCGCACACACTTGTACACTATAATATCTCCCGCGTCGATGGCTACTCTTCGCTGAGATTAGGCGCCATGAGCGAAATGCGGTTTAGACTATATCCTGAAACGTTGGTTACCTGCGTTTTACCTGCGTTAAAAACTTTATTGAATTGTGTTGATAAGCCGTTAAATAGGATCAAAGATTGAAAAAAAAAAATTGAATTGTAAAAATTGGGCAAGAATTAATAACATAAAATTAACCAAAAATCCTACCCAAAGTATCTACAGTATAATTATCCACTTTGTACAAAAGCTGCTTCACAAACTATTTAGTAAATAAAATAGCCATAAGTACGGCTAATGTCAACTGATCCTAGTATTAACAAGGATCAGTGTAAAGCTCCTAATTTTCAGTCAATTTGGCAGTAACTGTAACATAAATACCAATTGCGGTGCAATATTAAGCCTGCACCGATGTGCCTAACGATTAACTATGTTACAGTGCACAAATGTTGTCCAAGTACAGAATAAATATAGACAGATACAGCCAGGTGACCATTTTTACATACCAGACCCTTCGTGCCTCGGACAGCACGTTAAGTCATTGGTATTGGCTGTCTTTTGTGGATTTTTGTCATTCGTTCCGGGTAGTCAGAAGCCCGAAAGTCTGACAACCAGTCTTACCCAGGGGTATCGTGTTACCCAGTAACTGGGTTGTGGAGGTCAGATAGGCAGTCGCTCCATGTAAAATACTGGTATTAAGCTGCATCTGGGTAGACTGGAAGCCGACCCCGACATAGTTGGGAAAGGCTAGGCAGTTGATGAATAGATATAGCCGGTCTATTCTGTAAAAATCTCACCGGGAAAGATACCGTGAAGTGAGCTTAAAGTGAGCCTCATACTAAGAATAGACAGATGTCATAATTGACAGCTCACTTCAAGCTCACTTAACCTTTCGTTTCCACGGTGATAATTTTGCAAAATAGACCGGCAGGTTGAGGTTACTTAAGTGGATGATAGTTTGCATATCCATTGCAACAATGCTTTTGTTTTAATTTCATGACGCTGCAGAGCTCATTGACACGTTATTGAATAAATGAATGGTGACATAATACTTAATATTAAATTTTAATACATGATAACACAACGCAACGCGGTTTACGATTCAAACTTAATTTTCACATGAATAATCAATTATTTGTGGTCGGTGGTGGTTTCATTCTACAATATTGGTAGCTTTATCTACTATATCGATCTGCAGTAGGTATTTTGAAACATAAACATTGCACCTAAGTACATTTGTCACTGTGGCGACTCATATTTTGATCAATATACATCCTAACAGCGGCCCACAAATTGCAAAAAAATCGCGGGATACCGTGGCGCTTTCGCCTTAACGCTAAATATTTTCTCATTCTGCCTCTGTCATCGTCAAACATATTTAAATATAACCCTGTCTCTGTCGTTTTCAAACGATTGACAGAAATATAACGATATTTTATAATGTCAGTGACAGCTCCTAAACGTGGTTTAGTGCTGATGGCGTTCAGTTTCTTTGGTGAAATTTGCTCTATGGGTAACAATAGAAGGTAATTGTTTTAATTACTTGACAGTTGAGCTCATAAATAAGTTTAGCGCTTAAAGCAATTAATGATTTGAGGTGCAAGTAGGCTTAAATGTTAAACTTCAGTCTTATTGTTAAGAAGATCTCGTATTAAAACTAAAGTTACCTCAGTGCTTTGTGTTTAATTTAAGCCATGGCCAGTCCCTGGTAACCTTTAGTTTAAGGTGTGTTATCTTTGTGGGCGGTAACTTCATAGTGAAGCTATTGGCAAATCTCCTAAATACTCAGGAGTATAGTAACCGTACTAGGTACGCTAGTGTATTTACAGGGGTTCTGGAATTAAACAGCATTAAAATTAATACGTTTATTCTATATCCGACGAATACGAAAAAGAAGCTTCAGCTTTAGACTTATTTACGGCCGAAAGTGGCCGAAAAAGAAAACGAAGCTTCGGTCGGTCACTAGTATTATTCCCAGCGTTCGTGTTAACATCACCGCGCCTATATTTTCACTGGTTTTTCAAACAAAATCCAGTGAAATAATTTGAAAGGTCATTCTAAATTTACTTGGCTGTTCGAATGCAACCAGAGTTAATTTAGGTATTGCCAGCCTGCACTACATACGGTACACTTTTGCAGACCACCTTCCTACTTTATAATCTATACTCTAAAATACTATCAGAGAACTGAAAACCTAAACAAAATATTTGAAGGGGCTATATCTATACATATTAAGTACTCTTATGAAAGTATTCTCAGAATGCTAGTTCCGAAAGCTAAGCTGTTTTTTTTTCTGGTCTTATAGGGCTAACAGTAGTTTTGGTAAATTTTTCGTTTCATCATTAAATTTTTTTACAACTGCACTTCATCGTAACTACTTACACTATTTTACTTACGTGCTTGAGTTTTCCGTTTGCCTAACTGTTTTTTTTTTTCTACTTTCAGGTACATACTACATTCTACAAATCTGAAACAACTGTTTCGTAAGTCTTTTATGTTACTGTAAATTAAATACTGTTGGAAAAGACGACACCGAAGTATTATAAGTAGGGAACTAGATCTTTCATAGTGTCTTTTTAGTATTCCGTTAATACAGAAAGCACCTAAGGTAAAAATGAAATAAAGCAGAAATCCGTGCGATAAAAATAGAGCTGACATTAAAAACATTCTCTTACCGCAGCGCACCGCATCAAAACTTTATTATATTGTACATCGCATATCTAGTGGACATATCTAACTGGATAAACAAGGGTAACACAGAATGGAGTAAAAGTTTTTTATTACAATAACAATATGGGACCGATAAGTTGACGGGCGCGGTATCATTGTTTAGCTGTTCGCAGAGTTTTCTCATATCGCGCCTTCCGCTCGTTTCATCGCAACTTATGCCGTCCTAGGCTAAACTTCAGGTTAATTAACTCGTCTCAACTGTGTAACTACTGATAAACTAGCATTATTACTCGCTGTTTTATTGTCTACTATATCCCAATCAACTGGCTTCGTAGGTAAATACGTGAACTTTCGGAAGCTTGTATAGGTTTTAACTAAGTATTTTTTTATTATTTTTAGTTTTAAAACGATTTTAATAATTTGCAAGATTCCTGTCTGATATGAATACAAATGCGTTTCTAATACTAGTTAAAGTTATTTATAGGACGCAAATAAATGTATTTCATGCTTCTGGAAAGCTGGAAACACACATGTCATGAAACCATCTGATCCAGCTCGAAGGACCGAAATTGGTCGGGAAAATCCAACACTTTAGTAATAAATAAACAAAGCCAGACGAATAATTTTAATTAAAACAAACATATTAATCTAAATAGTAGCTTGTTGGGGGTAAAACAAAACGCTGAGGTAAAATTAGATAAGGGTGACGCGCAGGTACGCTGAGCTTTGGCGGGACGAGCGATCGCGGCCGCCGAATGTATGGGCGAAGTTTGACGGGTGGCTTAGTTAACCCCGTAATGAACGCGGATTTATCCCGGCTTCCCAGCCCTGATATGAGCGATCCAATAGGAACCGACTTGTTTACCTACAGTATTCTCACGATTAATCACTTAGATACATGTATACACCACATCAAATTAGATTCTATTAGATAAGATTCCACTACATTCATTAACCCTTACATCCGCTGTATTGTGGGAATGTTCTTGCAATACCTAAAAACAATGGGACCAATAATACAAAAGAAAGAAGAGTAAACAAACGTGTAATTACATACTCACAAACCAACATGTAACAACATAACATAAAGTATTAAAAGTAATGCCGTTCAAACTTGATTAAGTAGAGTAGTTTCCCCGTACTACAAAATAATAATTACGGTTGTTTAAAGACATTATAAAGTCTACCTAGAATAACTGTTCGAGAATGGAACACGAAAAATATGCTCTATATAAATAAATCAACATGCCAAGAAAATAAATAATGGCACACACGCGAGTACGCTACTTTGCCATAACCACAGACGTAGTAATCAATAGAAGGGTCGGTCGGAATTAACTGTGCGTACAGTTAGCCGCAGAAATAGTGTAGCGGTGCAGCAGAGCTACCTGCGGTAACCGGCCATCGACGATAATAACTCGCTTCAGTAATCCGACGACTGGTCAGGTACTTATTATAATTTTTACGCTGACACAGAACACAAATTCTGCGTAGACATCAGTAATTGTCTCATTACAGACTTCACTAACATACTTCATAAACATTTAACTGGTTTTCGTATTGATTTAGTTCAAGTTTTAATAACGAAGTGGTGATTTGTTAAATTCAACTTCATTATTACAAAAGATTTCAGTCAATTTCCCAGCCTATAAAATGGTATAACTTTAAAAGTTTCCGCAAAAATACAGCGTTATTTTTCGTGTACATCGGTTGCTTAGTAGGCAGGTCTCGGAGCCGCGCGGACTCAGGTCACGCAAATAGGTTAATAGCTACCGCCGAAAAAACGCCGTAAAGGAAGCTTAATCAAAGAAAAATATTGCTACTCCTTTCGAGTCGGACGCTTTTATTGACTAGGCGAGGTGAACGGAAGTCGCTCTGATTTAGTCGCCGAATACGTTTTTACCTTGTTTCTTAAATAATAGGTACAAGGCTTAGATAATGCAGCTCACAAAAAGGCGTTCTTTATGAAGACTGTAAGAAAAAAAAGTTGTTAAAAAAGAAACGACAATGAAATTCCAACCCGGAGTTCGCATATCTACAAAGCTTTTACCAGAAATGAAATGAAAGTTTGTATGAAAATAAAGAGAAAAGCAGGAGCAATATTAACACAGAGTTATAAAATAAAACCACTAATGATTTTTATGTCCAGTGAGAGAATTTTTAAAGACTGAAATACATTTCTGGCACTTCCACTTAATAATTGAGGACGCTCAATAACTACCAATGGCAGTTTAACTAAAGATACTACTATAAAGAAAGTACGTCGTAAAGACATCAATTTCAGTCAATATTTCGAGCATGACCTCAGCCGTTCAGCTACGTCTAATACAATATTAACATGAGTACTCGAAAAAGGCAGTAAATGACAAATTGTCCGTCATTATAGGAAAGGGAACGAGGTTAGAAAGCTTGTACATTTTTCGTATCGCGCCGATTATTTTAGTTGCATGCAACGATTACGACACAAGCCTTGGACCCGCTCATTATAGAGCATGTACACTAACCCACAGTTATTAATGTCGTAACGTCTTTTCGAACGATTGCTCTATACTACCTCAATTTTCATTACCGGTACTATTTTATGGAGGAAATTAGTTTATTCAACCACGCCTTCACGCCTTGCTTCCCCGAAGGGTTGGTCAGATGTGTACCTATAGCAAACCCACATTTCGCCAGTTATGTTTACGTCCCATGTAAAAGGGGATGAGCCTATTGCCATCAACCGGGCACAAATCCAGTCTCCGTGCTGCTACTGAGAAATTCCAGATAGAAACACTTTGCCCGACCTGGGGAATCGTACCCAGGTTGCGAGCACTAGACCAACCAGGCAGCTTCATTTATTTTGAACTTCCTATATGTAGGTGTGGTCGGTTACCAGCCTTAAGAAATTCTGATTAAGTATATTTTATACGCAACGTCAGTCATGCCGGATTTTTACTGTCGGAACAACCGCCATCGGCTTGACAACTGACTGACGACTTTAACGTGCTCTCGGAAGCACGGAGAGACCTCAATCTGTAAAGAATGATCATTGATCACCGACCCCAGCTAATAGCGGCAGGCGGAAGCGCCGTCGATCGATCGCACTGTGATGTAGCCATTTAGCTCCGTGGCTTCAGGCCCCTCCAGAAACAATGTAGGTGTCCCAGAGGTTTATATAACAAGAAATAAGAGAATCCTTAACACTTCCGATCCGCGTGGCACCGTGCCAAGGATTGCAACACTGCTTTCGCCCGCTATATTGCCATTTTCAATGATAATTTATTCATCTTCACGCTATATTCTTATAAGGGGTCGTTGGATGTCGGAAGCTGAATGCTATCAGCAATAAGTGCAGTTGCTAACGATCTTTCTCATGCCGTTAGCTCTTTAAGTTCCTTTATCTTAATAGGAGACTTAAGACCATCCAGGACCACATTTATTAATTTATCGGAATGTGCTACCGGAAAAAGTACCCTATAACATCAGCTATCTGCCAGTGAAAGTTCCGTCGAAGTCGGTGCAGCCGTTACTGAGATTAGCCGGAAAGATCAGACAGAAAATAAAATATTTTTATGTTATAAGTACTGTATGTACTTTCGGCATTTAGTAAAAAGCTGTTACTTTGGCATTACAAACAGACACTTAAATTTCACTTCATCACATCATTTTTTTTTCTTTTTATTTCATTTAACTGGTCCATACGGAACAGATGTACGAGAAACAGATAGAGATGGAAAAAGAACAGATGGAGGGGGTATAGATATTTTGAGCAAGACCCCTCCGTGCTATGGAACCGTTGGTCCCGGCGGCGTTCATTTGTGGATCTTTGACAGTCAGAAGCCCGAAAATAGTAAGGGGTATCATGTTTCCCAGTAACTGGGTTGTGGAGGTCAGATAGGAAGGCGCTCCTTACATCCGGTTAGACTGGAAGCCGACCTCAACGTAGTTGGGAAAACGCTAGGCAAATGATAAGATACGTATAGATATTTTGGCATATTACCTACAACAATTTACAGAGTGTTTGAGCATTCATTCGCCACCAATTTCCATGGTACTAGTATATAAACTGCAATGGTTTCCAGTGTCAAATGTACAATTATTTTAAGACAAGTGGCATTTACGTGTGGCTATGTCAATGCTTGTCTTCCAAAATGCTGACCTTTATCATATACACATAGAGTACATAATGAGCAAGAAACCCTCTCCTACTAATGATCAGCGTCGTGCCGATGGTATCAATAAATTCGATCGAAGCCTTCATTCACACGCAACAAAGATTCGCGGTCTATTCATTGTTCAAGTTATTTTAGCACGAGACTAATGTTTCTTGCATTTCAACAGGCCTATAACATAAGAAGGTGTTTATTTTTCTTTACAACATTAGTCCAAAAAAATATTAGTCCTTAATATGGAAGCTCCAGGGTAACCCGTAAAATTAAAATTTTCTTACATTTTTTGCAATTTGCTGGTTAATGCCAGGTTGTAAGTTGATTATAATATGATTCGCGACCGTAACAAATATAACTTTACATAATTATAACCATTAAAATCACAATTTCATGAAAAAGTCAATCAAATGAACTTAGAGTTGTGTTAGGGTTGTATTGATGAAACTGGAAATTATCTAACAAATGCATAAATTTACTGAAAAGTAACTCTTTATTGAAGGATTCATTCAATATTATAAGACTTATTCAGAATCTCGGAGAAATGTCCAACCGTTATAGAGGGCTTAGTTGGGACACTCGTTCGTTCTCCAGCCCTTAAGATCTGGCCTGGCTGGTACAAAGAGGATTGTACTGCAGTCAATGCCTAAGAACTATCGCTAACTGGCGCTTTACCGTCTCGGTGTTGCTAGACTAGCAATAAACATTTTATAAGTAGTGTATTTTTTAAAATAGGTAAGTATTTTTTATTAATTTTCCTCATGCATTTTCAGAGTATTTATATTATCAGCAATAATATATTTCGTCTCATCAAAAATTGTAATCATTTAATATATTACATGGACGCCAGGTACCGTTAGGTACTATGTGAAATAGTTTTTGTTTTATTATTTGAATAACGAACGCCACACGTGTTATTATGAGGATATTGACTGCTCGGAAACAGGTCTAAAGGTACAGTTACTTTAGCGAATAAATAAAATTATCCTAGCCAAATATTGGAGATATTTTATGCAAATACAAACAGCTAAGTATATGTAAGGATATCGACACAATGTTTCTGCGTATTTATCTTGGTGATCGTAAAATAAACTTAATTATTTATTATAATTTTCAAAATTCATTCATTGATTGATTTCATTTGTGGATCTTTGACAGTCGTTACGGGTCGTCAGAAGCCCGATAGTCTGACAACCAGTCTTACCAAGGGGTATCGTATTACCCCAGTTACTGGGTTGTGGAGGTCAGATAGGCAGTCGCTCCATGTAAAATACTGGTATTCAGCTGCATCCGGTTAGACTGGAAGCCGACCCCAACGTAGTTGGGAAAAGGCTAGGCAGATGATGGAATTTTCAAAATTACCGTCATAAATTCTTAAGTTCGTTTATTAAATCAAATGGTAACGTTAACCTCTTTGACCTCTGATATCGATGTTGGACAAATATTTCAGACACGCCTAGCCAGGCGAGCCTAACGTGGCCATGTCACAAATCGATAAGCTATCATAATATTTTACACTAACTACGTATCGTGTTACAACTACCCGCATCTGTTATGTTGTGCTACGCGGATCTGATTGGACGAAACATGAGCGTATCGGCGCGTAGCGCAGATTAATCGTAGCGTGAAGGTAAATTCGTTTATTTGGAGTTGACAAAAGTATAAATATAAATTCGTTATGCTATTGGATAGCATCATCATCACAGAAACTCAGAGACTAAAGCCGTACGCACAGGCACTTTAGTAAAACGCGTACTGGATTTTTAACTCTCAGCGCTGAGCCGAGCGTTGAAAACCCAACTGGCGCGTTAAAAAGCGTACCATCAACTTTCAACTCTATGCGGCAAGCCGAGCGTTCAGAATACAGTGGCCGGTGAGAAAGCTCCCGTGTGAACGTGGGCTATGACACAATAAGGGATTCAAACTATAGAATAAAAAAACTGCAGTATGCGCACTTAAGAGTCGGGCTAAAGTACCTAACTTGTATAAGTATTCTTAACTTGTTCGGCTAACTTAGGTAGATAAGGCTCTAGACAGCTTGGCTGTTAGCTGCGAGGCACTAACCATTTCTATGAACACTAGCCAGACATTTAGCACTATCGTAGTAAAACTGTAGCTATTAAATTAGCCGATAGCTCTGACCGCCCCGTCCGACCACCTGCCTGCTACCTTTAATAGCCCATGGGAAGATAAGACGTTAACTCTCAGGTTTAGCAAGAAAAAATACATACAATGCAGCATAAGTACTTACTATTAATAAGATTTTTTTAATTTTTTTTTTTAATATCTTACATCAAAGACCGAATCTGCCCAGCTTTTTCTCAACTGTGTTGGGATCAGCTTTTGGTCTAACCGGATGCAGATGTATTTTATCTGACCTCCACAACCCGGTTACCGAGTAATGCGATACCCTTTACTGAGACTGGTTGTCAGACTTTAGGGCTTCTGACTACCCGTAACGACTGTTAATGATCCACGAATTTAGTAAACTTACAGAAATTGTACAATCTATAAATCACTAAATTAAATTATTTAAAGTTATCATTTTTTCATATGTTTTATTTCTGTAAATAAAAAAAAAATGAATACTAACTTAACTAAACCTATTCACAACTTAAAAAATGGCGTCAAAAAATTCATCCGCATCGCTGTCGACTGGTAATATTTACAAGAGACTGGCAGCATTACCACGTAGTATGGCTTAGCCGCTGGCCAAGGTACAAACCAGCCCTTGGGTCACGGGAAGTGTCAACCAGCTTTTCGAGATTTCCTTGAAGAGACCATGACTACTCGGACCCCACGGCCCGAGGGTTTCAACCCTAAACGGCTCGAAAATATTACCAATTAGGTTGTTATACTTTCGCCGCTTGAGGTTTTCGCGCAGCACACTGAGCCAGGAAGATGGGATGGCACAAGAGTATCAACACGTTGCATCCCACACTAAAGGCCTACCCGACTTCCATGGAAATAAAGACATTCCGTCCGGTGTCTTGCCATCGTCGCGTGCCAAGACATTAGGTTCTTATACAGCTGGAACGCCGACGGTGACAAGAGCTCGTCGGATGATGTCGTTAATGGTTGCGTGCCGCGCTTCGGCTGCAAGACAGGCCGTGGTGTCTTAGATGTCAACAACTTCGCCGCAGTGATCGCGATGAGGAGAACAACAAGGAGCTCCCAGTCGTAGAGAAGCAGCGAGGCGGAAAGTAGTGTCGTCGAACAAGGTGCCTATGTTCGACGACGGTAGTGCATGAAGCCACAGACCCGACTCCCACTTACCCACAGCCAGCAGGCACGCACGCTCCGCAGTAGTAGCAGACGTGTTAAGTAGATTATCTTGTACTACTCTGCAGAGCGGCTCATCCCACCGTCTCTGGGAAAATGGATTATCGGGTAGATCAGAATTCGGGCAAGTGAGTCTCCAGGCATCCATAGCATCGGTAAAGCACGGCACGTCAAAATTAATCAGTGTGAAGGCTAGGATTTTCCGGATTAATTTCTCAGTGCCGTGAGACGAGGATATGAAAGCCGGTAAACTAATACTAGAAAATTTGCGGACACCGAGGCCTCCCAAACGAATGGGAAGAGTAGCTTGTGCCCAAGCTGTCTAATAGGTGAGTGTGCTTCCATAAATGGGAAGCGGGAAGGAAGTATGTTAATTTGGGACCAAAACAGCAATAATAGCGAATTAAGGTGATGGCCGAATGCATGTTAATTTGGAACCATCTTTCCGAATCGTCGTTGACATTTTGAATTTTTTCCTCAATAAAAAAGGGAAAAGAATTCTCAAAGATTGGAGACCCAAGGAGACGAAGAGAGCTTTTCTCAATTATTTCAATATCTGGAGCTATTGCGTTAAATTTGGAAAGTGTCAGATGTCTGTCAGTACTATCCGTTACGTAAAGTTCACATTTCGAAAGGTTAAGATCAAGGCCAATCGAATGAAGTTCATTTTTTAATGATTTTAAGTCATTTAAGACCGTTTCTACATCGCCTCCCAAAGTTCCATCGTCAAGATACCAAACATTACATTTGGAATTTAACTGTCGAATAATTGGATGAATGGCTAAACTTAAATTTTTCACATTGCAAAATGTTGCTCTACAAAGATTAACTTCGGTGTGGATGCATCTTAAACCTTACGACCTCCGGGACTAACGGCTTAAAGTGTTTTCTGAAGCACGGAGGTGTAAAGACGTCTATGTATGTAAAGATGGTCACTGTTGGTCCCCCATGCCCAGATCACTCGGCAAACGTAGCTTAACCTACTCGATCGACCCCTGCCGGTGTTATGACTTAGCCACGAGACCTAAAGGTTCGCAATAAATTACTGGAAACACGAACCGTACGAATTTCGTATCATTCAGTAGCATCCGTCAATCATTCCAATCACTGCGTTCAACAAACGAATAAATAAACCAACAACATCAATAAAACACTTTTTCTATTCAAATAAAATTGCAATTATGTAATTTAACGGAACATTTCATCCATTACAGCGAATTGAAGTTTGAAGAAAAAGTAATTAACCGTGTTTTAGTAGCCCGTACCGAAATTGGAAAAACACTCATGAAATTAGTTTGAGGTTCGAGTGTCAGCTGTTTGTATAGTACCACACACTTTTGATGGCTTTTGTTGGTCATCGATAGAAAATTAAAAAAAAACCGATCAGTAAGTGGCTACATTTAAAAGAAAACTTTAATAAAAACAAAAACGTTTCTTGTATGGGGTAGGGGCACCCCTTCAATTCTAACTTATTTTTAATTTTATTATGTTCTGTTATACCGGCTATATTAGTACACACTCTGTGAAAAGTTCTCGTGTCTACATACAAGTATTACGGTTCAGAAGATACAGCCCTGTGACAGATGGACCGCCGACGCGACGTGATGTGACAGATAGCGGAGCCTTAGTAATAGGATAGCCACGTTTGGGTACGGAACCCTAAAAAGATCACAACAGTTAACAAGTAACTTGCGCGGTTTGCGTTCGATAACGAAGCCTGAACCGTAGACGTCACAAAATCGAAGTTGCCAACTTTAGTAAATTGATATTATAGCGAAAATAACTTGATGACGCACTTAATATATAACAAAAACCACCTGTGTGTCGTACTGAAGCCGCAACGAGTATTGCGTAAAATTGCCATCGTATACCGTGGAACGAGTAATATTAGGTAGGTGAGGTAAGTTCTGATTAAACCGTAAAAGAGATTGGTTCCTCGGCTGAGTGCTTTATCGTTGACGTTATGTCGGCAATTTGGTGTCGTCTCCCCCGGCCTACGGCGCCTGGCCGGGATTTCTGCCGAACGAGTTACCTACGCAAAAAAGCCGAACAACGAAATGAAAAAAGTTCAATCGATACGAACGAATACTAATAGAGTGTTGAAATAAGCCGTACAATTTATTGGGCACAATTTTCTGACTGATTTCATAAGCTCTGAAATATTTCAGCGGAATGAGAGCTTCCTAGATTGCAAGAAATAAACTGAAGGTATGTTCAAAGTAAGAGAGTTTTTTTGCCATTTGATTAAACGATATCTTCGTTAGTGAATAATACACATTGACATTAGTCGTGAAGTTTCCTCAAAAGTGTCCATAATTACGCGGTATAACGATAATTATAACGAGCTTTTGGCAAATTCAACGTATTAAAGTTTTAACATTCCCGTGGGAAGGTTTACTAAAAGGAAAATAACGAAATGACGTCGGAACAAATAACGCATCATATCATTAATGTAAAATATATTCCCACCGCATTAAAAGTGGACCATAAAATGTTTTTTAAAATAAGTGCTCACTGGCAGCGCCCGGCGCGGCATCGGCTCGGCACGGGGAGGCATTACGGTAGGCACTTGGCACTTGCAGTAAAAACATGCTCAGATAAAACAGGTGGTGGCTGATATATGGGTCCGCATTGGCGAGCGAGCTCACTGCAGCTGTCCCGGCCGCGCTCACCTAGCCGGCTCTTATGTATGCACCCACTTATCAAATCATTATTTGTACCAAACTTCGGGATTTTATCCCGAACATTTTGGCTTCGAAACTTAGGCGAGCTTTGCATGAATCTGTAATTTGCGTTCGATAACTTTGCGAACGAATCATAATGTGAAATGAGTTCTTTGACAAAAAGTTTCGTATCAGATTTTATCCAAATTAATTCTTTAGAGTCAATTGACAACACCAATACATTATCACAAGTTCCGATGTTACAATTTATTTGCATAATAAATTGAGCGTTCTTTTATAATTTTGGCGAGATAAAATTTTAACCAGTGCGCAAACTGGAACCATGAATTCAGCATATGATACTAGACCCGCTAGCGCCCTGGTTAAAAAAAATTTTGTTCGATACATTCTGACCGCATAGGTATTTTGCACTTTTCTATGACACATCAGATTTTTTTTTGATAACCGACGAAGGGGTTCGCTAACGGGGTCTAGAATTATATGATCCCGTGTGGTGGTTATTATTTAGCCGCATGCTCCGGTTTCAACCTCCTCTTATAATAGTTTTACCTCAATAATTAATAAGTACAATCGACACCAGCGGAAAATTAGGTGTTTGTAAAGGATTGTGACTTATGAGCTTGTTTATTGGACAAAGGCACACAGTGCACTGCCGGCTTATATTACACCTAATCCTGGAATAAATGTTCGCAAATAACAATAACTTCGACATTTTGTTGCGTTTCTGTTTATTTAAGATAGTAAAAGGTTCAATGGAATGTATACGTATTTTCTGTAACAGAAATAGGGTTAGTTTTACTAATACATCGAGTTAACGGAGTTAGTTCTACTAATACATACAGTTAACGGAGTTAGTTCTACTAATACATACAGTTAACGGAGTTAGTTCTACTAATACATACAGTTAATGGAGTTAGTTCTACTAATAGATACAGTTAACGGAGTTAGTTCTACTAATACATACAGTTAACGGAGTTAGTTCTACTAATACATACAGTTAATGGAGTTAGTTCTACTAATACATACAGTTAACGGAGTTAGTTCTACTAATACATACAGTTAACGAAGTTAGTTCTACTATTACATACAGGGTTAATTTTCAAAGACCTGCCAAATTTAGGGGTGTCGTACAGACCATCAAACTGAACCTCTTTCTCCATGGGACCAGCATGGTAATTGCGAAAAAATTATCCAATTCTCTATACAAAACTTCAATACCTAGGTACTTTACCTAAACGTATGGGATAGCTTTCGTGATTACGAATTGGTCCCAAAGAGGAAATTGTTTAGGCTGATGGTCTATTTCACACACCTTTACCCTCCCAACCTAGTCACTGATTATTTTCATATTTGGTTACCACTGTTAAAAATGTAATTGTAACTGACAGTTCAGCCTCAAAAAAGGTTTAAATGTGTTCCTCTTGTCCTGTAGAGTAGGTAGGTATGTTAATATCCACTATTGAATTGGCCCTACCCGAGTGGCCTAATAACCCGCAACTACGAAGGCCCTCGAGGGTTATATTCCCATAATCACCACGGTGGCTGCTGCCCATCCTGCTGATAATATCCAACAGGCTGCTCTTACGACTTCCGTCGGAAATGATAGGGTGGTCTTCGCACCTAATGTTATTTACCTGTTTCATTAGAGGTGTTCTGTGTGCATGAAATACCGGTTTTTCGGGCTTTAGTAAAACCAAAGGTTTTTGGTCTTTCCATCCTCACACAAGTAGATTAAAGTAAAAATTAGTTTTAAATAAGACTTAATTTATAATGTAATATAATAAGCGTTTTATTCTACTAATATTATAAATGTGAATGTTGGTGAGTATGGATGTATGGATGCTTGTTTCTCTTTCACGCAAAAACGGCAGAACGGATTTTAATGAAATTTGGCATACAGGTTGTTCGTAACCTGAAATAACACATAGGATACTTTTATCACGGTACTATGTTCCCGTGGGATAGGTTTCGACCTCCACGCGGGCGAAGCCGCTGGCAAAAGCTAGTTTATACATAAACTCACACCTTTTTCCTATGAGGGTAGGCAGAAACTACAGAACGCCTGAGGGGCAATTCTTGTAATTTGAAAACGAAAGAAGCAGTCTGATCTCAGTCTCAATCTGTCAAAAATACCTAGAGTTTCCATAAATATTTGACATTTGATTGTCACCGAGATGAGACTGCGACTAGATTTGAACGTTTCTAATTAAGAGAATTGGCCATCTGGTCATGCTCGCTCGACGGTTGCGAGTACTACGCTTGTGATCTTTCTGAAGAACATCACCAATAAGGTCACAACATGTCCTCCTCAAGAGCACTTGTGGCCCAGTGGAAACTGACGTGACTTACGCGATGCGCTTCACTTTGTGTTATTTGCTGATGACACATCACTGATTTTTAAAGTTAAGAGACGTGCACAGGAGCTTGACGACGTAAATAATGCTATAGTTAAGGTCCATATATGGTTTACTGTAAATAATTTGGTATTAAACGGAAAGAAAACTAAATACATAAAATTCGCGTTACCGAATGTTAGAAGTAGTGAATGTCACGTTGTATTGAATAAGGAGATACTAGAATTCGTCGAACAGACGGTTTTTCTGGGGTCACGCTTGACTCAAAGCTACAGGGGGGTCCTCACTTAACATCACTTGCAGGGCGGTTAAGTTCTGCAGCTTACGCTGTTTGGAAGATCCGCCAATTAACAGACATGGATACCGCGAGACTGGTCTATTTTAATTACTTTCATAGCATCATGTCTTACGGTATTTTGCTATGGGGACGGGCTGCGGATATTGAGTCGATCTTTATTCTGCAAAAGAGGCCTGTCAGAGCCATCTATAACCTCCGCAGACGCGAATCTCTAAGGGAACTGTTCAAAACAATAATCATCATGATGGTACCTTGTCAATATATCTATGAAAACATTATGTATGATCGGAAAAATAAGTGAGATAAGTGATAGGCACAATTTTAACACTAGAAATAGGAACAAATTGGATCAACCACGTTTCAGATTGTCTAAAGTACACACTTCTTTTATGGGGTACTGTGTAAAATGTTATAATAAAATATCAGTCGATATTCTTGAACTAATGAAAAGAAATTTAAATCATGCATTAAACGCACACTATGTAGACAAGCATATTATAAGTTAGATGATTTATTTATTTATTTATTTATATATACTTTATTGTAACACACGATGATTATATCGTAGATAAAAATGTTTGGCTTAGTGCTGGTCCTGCTCCACAGCCACCTGGGCATACTATTTAATATTTGGAAGAGAAGCTTCACTTTTTTATTTTTTCTGACATTACGAGTTTTTTGTTCCTATTATTATAATTTTTGTGACATCACGAATATTTTTTGTTTTTGCTGAAGCAAGTGTTAGTTATTGAATACTTCAATATATATTCATTGTTTTTCTTTCTTTTAGGAAATCAAATTTTATTAATATCTCAAATAGATTGCAAACTATAGTTTTGTATAATTCAGAAGCATTTTGTTAAAATTTTGTAAATGTGTGTACCATGCATCCGTTTCTTGTGTGGTTTTGATGTACGTTGACTTGAAAAAGCATGGTAATTGAGAGTATGTCATGCTCACTTAAATGTCTCACTGATGGTGGCGCGTGTGTTGGATCAAAATCAAAATCAAAATCAAAAGTCATTTATTCAAATTAGGCTGAGAATCAGCACTTTTCGAATGTCAAAATTACATAAGACAGTCCCCCAAAACGCCCGCCCTTCGATCATTCGGTTCCCTACAAAATGGTTGAGCTGGATGGTGCTGATCCACACGTCAAGTTCATAAACGGGCGCTGTCGGTTGAGACTGGTCATCTCCTAACTTCCAGGGCTTTTTTTAAATTTTGTGTTTAGAATTGATTTATTTTTCATTGTTCGCACATACAGAAGCAACAAGAATAATGTTTCCAAGATTTTGTAATACCTAACTTGATTTAAAAGAGTGTCCGTGGGGTTTCTTGCCCGTTCTCCTCCATAAAGATCTACGTTTTGGAATGGGCTTCAACTTTCCAACTGATCTACTTTTTGACAATTCAAAAGTGCCTGTAAATGGTTTAATTGAAATAAATGCTTTGAGTTTGAGTTTGTAAAATATTTCATCGCCACTGCTCCGAAAACGGTGAAGGAAAATATCGTGAGGAAACCGGCATGGCCTAGAACCAAAAATTAAAACCGGGCCCGAGTGGTGGATTACAGCCCACTCCCTCTCACATAGAGTTGGCCTGTTTCCCAGCAGTGGGAACGTTATAGGCTGATTATGATGTCCTCCTAGGGCATCCCCTTGCGACGTCGCCACTCACATCTGCTTTCTCTCAACATGACCAAACCAATTACGAATACTCTTTTCAATTTTGGAATAAGCATTATAATGCTGTTTTTTAAAAAGAAAAGTCGGGTGAGTATTTAAAAAAAGAAAATGTCGGGTGAGTATTTAAAAAAAACGAAATTCGGTGAGTATTTTAATAAACAAATCGACTATTTTACCCGATTACTGCAAAACTAAAGGAGGGTTATGTGATATGTATTTTTAAACGCTTGACTTGGTAAGTATCACTGCTTTATTTTATCGCAAATAAAACGTTATCAGTGCACCGTTAGTGGAACAAAGCGACTGTTGCAAATTTAAGAAACGTGCTTTAAACAGTTCTAAGTGAGTTTGTAATGTAAGTCACGTTCAAATAAATCTAGGTTCAGTTGAAAATCTGTACCATGAGTTTGCGGTGTTATCTTTGTGAACTCCACTCACCTGCAGTGACCATTTACTATAGTACCGACCGAGCTACCTACAGTTTTCTTATATTGGAATAAACATATTTTGGTTACCTTTATCTATAGTGCGCAATAATAATATTCAGAGAGTATAACTAATATTATAGTTATGAAAGTCTGTATGTTTGCGTGTTTTCATGTCGTTAAGAAATCACGCTGTAAGGAATTTTATGAAATTTGGCACATGGGAGACCATGCCCCGGATTCGGACAAAGGATACTTTATCCCGATAGTACGTTGTCCCGGAATGATTTAACGACCTCCACGCGGGTGCAGTTGCGGGCAAAAGGTAGTTAGTATCTTGATACCTGAAACACTGAAATTATTATTAACGGCCGAGCTGATGGGTAGGAAAGCGTCAGACAATAATTTCGGTAAAAAGGTTGTAACCAAACTCCATGCCTAAAATAGGTAATAAATGTTGCAACCTCTTTAATTGCCTAATTAAACCAATTCAAATGATACTGACCACCAGCGGTAAAAATAATTTTGAGATGCCATTTAAGTTTTTTTTTTAACTTTTATTTTTCTTTTATTAAAATGGCTTCATGATTATTTTTTACATGTTTACCAGCTCGTACTTCCTAAAATTGAATGCGAACTTTTTATTAATTTTGCTATTAAATGAGGTTTTCATAATAGGATTGGAGCAAAGAATTTATTTTAAAATCGTATTAGGTATGTATTTTTACAATAGGTTCGTTCGGTTTCTACTTCCTTCAATAAATGAACGAAACTATGTAAATATTTATAAAATACAAACAACACTGCGCTAGCGCTGCCAAGATCGCGTTGACAGATTATTTAATACGAACATCAAATCAAATTGAATAACAGAATAATTCGAGGTGAACCTTACAGACCTGCAGCTGAGGTCAATCAGCATCAATAGCTATAACAACTGCCACAGAGAAAGCCAACGAATGCCGTGTTATTTTCCGCTTGTCGATCGCGTGCACCACCATGAACCATCCGTGAACTGTCAAAATAAACTATTCGTTTAAATCAGAATTTGAAATAGCTAAGATATCGAGTTACGTAAAATGTATATGAATCATAGAACAAGAAATATCGATCGGTCGTAGAAAACTAGAAAAGTTTGACCGATTTGATTCGCTGTTGACAGAGGTTTGAATAAAAAAACAGTAAGTCGACGTTGACACGGCAGACGCGAAAATATCGCAGCGGGATTCTATCGCGCACTGGATTTTCAACTCTCAGTGTTGAATTTAGCATTGAGAATTCAACAGACCGCGTCCCAGCGCGTCAAAAAAAGCTCTCGGCACTAAGTATAGTGCGTTAAAAATCAAGTGCGCGAGAAAAAATCGCCCCGGGAAAACCACCGGTGCGAACCTGGAAAGGCTAAGAAAGAAAACATTCAACGACGTTTGAGACAGATACAAGGTGAAAGATACAATCGGACCTCCCATGCAAAATCAATAGACAGCTGATCGATGTTGTGTGGGAGGTCCGATTTTTTTTTTCATATTTCGATCCATGTACCTTGGAGAAAGTTGTTCCCTGAAAAATTTAAACGGTGACTAAAATTTCACCTTGTATAGCAAGAAAAAATGACTTAGAAGCCTTAGGATAAAACTTTAGCTAAGAATGTAGAAAAGAAACTGTACACAGGGCAAACAAGTCTTGCGCTGATTAGAATGGTTAGTCCATCTTTTTGTGCGCATAATTACGATCCAAAGCGTCAATATCTTACTAAATAAGGTTATCATCTGAAAAACCTAGTTGCACACATAGCGGGCTAGCAGAGAAGCGCGTAAGTTCTAGCGGGGTCGCTGACCGCGGACCGGTCGGCCGCCTGATCGCCGTCTTCCACGGCGTCCGACACAACTGATAAGCTCGTTCAATAGTGTTTGCTATTTTATTATACCTACGACCGGCTACGTTAATGACTGTACGGTTCAAGTGACTTCGGAACCGGCTCAGAACCTTCCTACTAACTAATACACGATGGCTGTAGTACGCATCTTGTTTGCTACGCTGTTCTGCGGATGTAGTAATTTTATTGTTATTGTTTAGACTCTAGACTACGAGTTCACTAGCACAGTAAAATGGAAATTTCTATACGTTGTGCAATTGTGCAATTTTTGAAAAGGCCGGTAGTCAGTTAGTTATGGCATAAATGTTTCAAGTTTTTGGTCAAAAACACAAAATATGAAAATACTTAATCGTTTCTGGAAATATTTTGGACGCCCTAGAATAGTTTTTGATATGAAAGCTCTACACAGTTAAAGATAAGAACCGTCAAAGAAGCTCTTTGGGCGCTTGGCTGAATGTTGAAACAATAAACTATCCTAAAATAACATTAGGAATATCGGCCTTTGTCAACCTCTATAACTACTTACCGAGTTTTTCGATTTAAAATAGAAAAATCAAAAAAGTGTTGTCTATTTACGTTTCGTACAGATTTTCCTTTTCAAATTATTTTCTAGCGGAAAATAATAAACTCTCCGGTGTAATGAAAGCACTTAATTGATAATATTTTAATAATATTCCTCGAACCGTAGCCGTGGGAGGTCGCTGCAAACCATTTAACGGGTACATTATAGCTTTTATGAGATAATAGTGTTACCGTTTTTGCCTCGTTACACAACCGAGCTCCAGTACGTAGGCGATGCTTTTACAAGGACATAATGACCGTGTAAACAATGGAAAAGTGCATGTGGGAACGTAAGTAAGTTATCGTGTAGCCGGTCGCGGATGGATGCGTAGGCGCCTGCTCCACGTCGGCATTCAGGCTTGACACAGCTGTTGAGCCGGCTGTATACAACGCGCACACAATGAGACTGCAGTACGCACTACATAATGTTGGCTTGTAACATGACATTGTACTGACATTGTACTGATCTCGAGATGTATGAGCGGCGACGCTTGTATTGTGTGGCTGATGATTCACAAACCTCGGGATATTTTTGTAAGAGGTTTTAAGAGCAATCATACAAAAGATATTCAAAAGATTCATGTGTCTCGCTATATCCTGAGATATCGTTCTCATTCTCACCTGAATCTTCATCATATGCCTAGCCTTTTCCCGACTTTGTTGGGGTCGGCTTCCAGTCTAATTGGATGCAGCTGAATACCAGTAGGTACTGGGTAATACGATAAACTTTAGTAAGACTGGTTGTCAGACTTTCGGGGTTCTGATGACCAGTATCGACTGTCAAAGATCTACGAATTGACAGCCGGGACCAACGGCTTAACGTGTTTTCCTAGGCACGGAGGGGTCTCGGTATATAAAGATGGTCACCCAACCACAGACCAACCTCGGCAAGCGTAGCTAAACCAGATTGATCGACCTGTGCAGATTTTATTACTTAGCCACGAGCCCCTGAATTTTCATGGCAACTATTAAATGCCTTTACCTAACAGTTAGGGTTTAGAATTAGCCATCCATTTAAATCTAATAATTATACTGGGTACTGACAGACAAAGGCTTCGATTTTGATCAACCGTTACAATTGCTTTGTACCCATAGCTAATTTGGCGCACATAACAGTACAGATCTATGTATGTGTATATTGTGTATGTGCCAAACAATAATAATCAAAGGCCAGCCATCCTTTACCTAACCAATACACTCATTGATCAAAGATGCTTTGGAATGGGAATGAATTCTTTGATGTAGTGTGTAACTCGCGTAATTTACCTGTTATTTGTACCATAATTAGACTCACCACAGAGCGTGTTACCTCCTGAAGACGTATCTTTGGTAGGTACCCAATAATAAGAAAAAAAACTCACCTGCGTAACACACTAACAGTAGCAATGGCTTTAATTTTGATAGTTCATCAACATTCATTGCGTAATTTACGTTGTTGAGCAGTTAATTTTATCGACTGTATGAAGCAATGAATTAGCATCAGGCTTTAAGCTGAAATCTCCAGGGTAGTCCCCGAAATTCAAATTATCTTACGGTTTTTGCAATTTGCAGGTCAGTGCAAGGTTGTACGATGGTTAAAATATCATTTGAGAGTCATTCAATAGAATTAAATGATTTTAGGAGGGTTGTATTGAGGACTTAACTGATTATAACTAAGTAAAGCCTTGTTCTGCCAGGGGTGCGGGTTGTTCGAAAGAGATACCGCGGCCCCTGGCACACAGGCAATTGAGGGAACACGGGTGGGTTTTAGTCAGTAAAAGTCTGACACGCCCTCCCGCTCCACCCAGACCGGGAGAAGTTATTCGATGATCGTCCACCCAAAAAAAAAAAGAAAAACCTTGTTACTGTTTTTTATGGTGGTATATCATCAAATAACTTCTCCCGCTCCGGGTGGAGCAGGAGGGCGTGTCAGACTTTTACTGACTAAAACCCACTCGTGTCCCTTCAGTTGCCTGTATGCGACGGCATCTCTTTCGAAAAACCCGCACACCTGGCAGGATATTTGTTACGATCTCGAATCATACTTTGTTCAATATACATACAGCTTGACCCGCATATTGCAATACACGTAAAAGAACTTGAATTTCGCAGGTTACCTAGAACTTCCACCTCATAATCATTCAGAGCCTGATTGATAGTGTGTTACGTAATTAGGGTGCAGTTTATGCAAAAGTTTTCATTTACAGTCGCTTAAGAAGAAAATCGCTCTATAATTTCCCTTTCTTTAATTTCATATTATTATTGTTAGTATAAACCTGGACAAAACGAAGGTAATGTCGAACGCCCATGTAACACCCACTCTCATGAAGATCGGAGACTTTACACTCGAAGTTGTAGACGATTATGTTTACCTAGGGCAAACTGTCCAGTTAGGTAGGACCAACTTCGAGAAAGAGGTCAATCGTCGAATCCGACTCGGCTGGGCAGCGTACGCAATATCTTCTCGTACCACATCCCGCAGTGTCTCAAGAAGAAAGTCTTTGACAATTGCGTGTTGCCAGTGATGGCATGTGGTACTGAAACGTGCAATGGTCGCTCACAATGGGCCTTATCAGAAGGCTAAAAGACACCCAAAGGGCATTGGAGAGGGCTATGCTCGGAGTTTCCGTAAGTGATCGAATCAGGAATGAAGAGATCCGCAGGAGAACCAAAGCAACCGACATAGCCCGAAGAATTGCCAAACTTAAGTGTCAGTGGGCAGGGCACATTGCTTGCAGAACAGATGGCCGATGGGGCCGAAAGGTTCTGGAGTGGTGACAGCGTACCGGAAGAGGTAGCTTTGGAAGGCCTCCCACAAGATGGACGGATGACCTAGTGAAGGCCGCAGGAATCCGCTGGATGCGAGAAGCGTAGAACCGGTCGAAGTGGAGGAGCTTGGGCGAGGCGTATGTCCAGCAATGGCCGTCTTTCGAATGAAATGATGATGATAATTATTGTTTATATTCATATTCATTACCGCCCACCCTTACCTTCATTATTACTTACCTATTTGAACACGTCATTGCAGTGTAATGCAGTCAGACACCCCTTTTACGTAATGTAAGTTTAATTTATTAGCAGGGTGTAAATTACCCTGCCACGTCCTGCCACCTGGTGCTATAGTAATGCATGACTTAATGACCTATTAGCCTATTACAGACTCAGGGAAGTTATAATTAGCACTCCCAAGGACGTTACAGGCCTTCTATTAAATATTTATGTTTTTTACGAGGTTGCTAGGTATATGCGTACTTTTAATGAAGGTAAGACCGTATGTAGGAACAAATATGGAATGAAATGAGTTTTAATGTTATTTTTCCTTACATTATATAGGGCAACAGGGAAATCGATGCGTAATCTGTAACCATCAATACAGCTCATGAGTCTATAAATCCCCCGTCGGTTATCAAAAAATATCTGCTGTTTCATAGAAAAGTGCAATAACTACGTGTTCAATACGGAACGAATAGCCTTTTTTTTAAATAACCGACGACTAAATCCATGATTACAGTTTGCTTGTCAATGTCCCTGCAACCCTGTATTAAGCACCAAATATCCTATATATTTCGGAATATAAACGCGAACAAAAATTACAAAACAATTAACCAAATATGGATGAAACTCCATACACCTATCATTTATGTAAATAAATCCATATTTACAACTAATAGTCGTTATAAAATACCACGCTTTGTACTTATAAGGAGTGGTCGATCAGCGCTTTAACAGTCGGTAGGTACCTCCGGTAAAGATAGATTGATTGTACTACTAACGCGTTGGCGGCATATATTTACATGTCATTAAGTAAAAAATCAATTTAGGTCAAGGTTTCGTAAGATGACGCAAGCCTTAACACATTTGTTGATAAATAAAAATGGGATTTTGTCGATAAACTTAATATATGGGTAGGGATAAAGACTGACCATTAGAGCAGTCGAGCACCCCAAATACTAACCGTCTTATTACAAAACGCGACATTACTTTAATTCTAGCTTAATTTCTGAGCCAGATAGAGTTATAGCATTTCCAAATTTATTTTGATTTGGGTAAAGTTCTTAAAAATACAAAAATGACAACTTAGCACCGGACTAAGTTGTCAGTTTTGTGAAAAGAACTGCATTTCGATTTCTGTTAGGGTGTTTATTTCAAAATCAGGCAAGATGGTTTAAACAACCATACCAAAATGACCTTGTTTTATAAAAACTTCATGGAAATTGTTCTGCAAGTGTCGCGTCGCGCCTGTCTGAAGAAGCCTTAAAAACTAGCTTGGTGGTATAAACCTGATCTAAATAAAACCCTTGTTATATGGGGGGTTCTGAGCACGACTCGAATGCTGTAATAATGTACGATTACTACAACCTTTTTCATGTACCAAAATGCTTTTAAGTACATTCCTTAGGTCAACGCCCAATTATAGGTACTGAGAATGCTCGTGAAGTCGTGATTGAATTCTAAATACAAAGGTGAATTCGACAGAACCTACATAAATGCGCCCCGATGCTCACTCCACAATGTCCAACGTGACCTAATCTTCCTAATATAAGAAAACAAAGAAACATACGTTACGTATGTACCTTATCAGCTATTTATCGCTCCAATTAAAGTCAATAAGGGATTATGTGCTACTTTCTACAACGCTTGTGGACGATATATGTGCGTATATGCAGCAAAAAGGGTTAACAACACTCTGGCTCTGCTCAGGCAAATAAATAAGACTGAAAGAACACATATTTATGAATTAAAATATATAGGTACAAACATAAAACATAAGCTAAAAATAGGAAAATAAGAACTAATCCGGTTGTTTTTCTCCGAGTCTCGAATAGTAGACAATGGCCGGTGATGTAACAGAAAACTTCAAACCAACTTTTCCCTCTTTTTACGAAACAGGAATAAAAACTTAAACCATTAAAAACTATTCGAGTACGGTTCTCTCTCATCCGTAATCTAGATCTGATCGGCGATCTGCATCCATTGAGGAAATGCGGAAGGCGGCGGCGCCGGCGTCCCAAGATACCTAATTACTTACCGTTAATAATTGGATTCCCGGTACCGCTCAGATAGTTTAATTTATTGCTCGAAGATTTAAATCTATGTATATTAGAAGACATGTTTAATTCATGTAGATATCTCAAATACTGTTGGAGAAAGTCTCGAAAGGGCTTGCTTTATAAACTTTACAAGTAACTTTTGTACTGTATTTTCATTATCTTTCCAGAACAACGTTTTGTAGTTAGTAGATAGGAGGTATTGACACCATTCCTCGTAGAAATGAGGGCAGTAGGCAGTGTTAGACGTAGTGATTATTCACAAAATGGTGTTAGCAGTTGCTGGCCAAAGCTGGTTCATAAGTAATGTTACAACGCTCACTTGGTTCATATTATATATGTAAAACGATGTCCTTCATTCAATTTGATCTACGAAATAGGGGAACCAAAGATATACCTGCATAAAGAATGTGGTAGTGTTGCTCTATGTCTTGAATGTTTGATGGCAAGACATGTCTGTCAATCCAAAATATTACATATTTTGGATTGACAGACATGTTACGTAAAGATCGTGGTAGTGACCTTAAGTGATTAATAACTAGGTAAATAACCGTATAATGTGACAACTATTATGTGTGCGTACAATGTTTACCTTGGACCCTTGACAGTTAGCCAATTCACACTTCTGTGCCAATAACGATACGTTTTCAGTGGGATATATAATAAAGGTTTTCTGAAACGAACCTTCTCATTTTCGAAACGATTTCTTCAAAATTATTTTACTACAGCCTTCTCTCTAATTGAATATTATTACGCAAATAGTTAATAAGTACCTACCTACTGGAAGTTAAAAAAGGGAAGTGACGTCAATATAATTTCAAAGAAAAGTAAACGTAAAGCGCAAGAAATACAGATCAAAACGAGATTCGGGCCGAGCGTTATTGGTGCTAATATTGTTGTCAGGCAAAATTCTAAGAATTTTTCATCTGTAAAATATTTTAATATAGAAAAATATTACGAACGAATGGTTGGCTGCAGGTGTTCAGAGCTTTATCAGATAGGTACCATTCTTAACTTAATATCGGCATTCCTTTTCACACCTTCGAATATAAGATAATAATTAAATAAATACTTTAGGAGTAAGTGTGAGCAGGTTAAATTTCGAAATAGCATTATATGATTATTTACATGAAGGGCCACGTCGCTATTAATATTCTAAAGTGTATAAGGTAGGGCGAAGGGCGAGCGGCTTGCGCAAGCTCTTGAATAAATTAGTAATAGTTAGGCGAACGTTTGAAAAAACTTGGGTAATATGTGCGGTGAGGTGTTGCTAAATATACATGAGCCGGAGAACATTGTGGGCCGCCATTGAAACGTGGTTCGATTTCAATTACCTACGCATTTACTTTAGATAAGTGTAAACACTTATAAACCCGTGTGTTTATGCTCAAGTATTTTATTATGTTTATGGAATAACCTTTCATGCCTTTTCTTAATTGTAGGTAAGCGTTATCATTATTTCTGGTATACGGCAGTTGCTTCCTTATATTCCGTGGTTGCATCTTACCTAAGCTTACGTTTACCGGGTTTTGTACTGTTCGTTACCATTTTTTGATAAAATTAGGTACTAGTAAAAAACGAGTTTTGTTCAAAACCTCTGTTTGAAATTAGCTAGATGCGAGATAATCGGATTATTCCGAACCTGACCCGAAATGCTAACCCGGTAGCGAGTTAGGTTAGGAACTTGAAAATAATTGTAAAATTTCTTCCGAACGTAACCCTCTTCCTAACCTGACCCGACGTATCATTCCTATCATAACCCGAATTGCGATATAGATAGATTTTCTCCTCTCCTCTTAGAATAAAAAGTACCTATGTGTCAAATCAGTTTGATATTAACCTACATCCATAAGTAAGTAGGTAATCAAAATATTACACTAACAATTAACGAAAAGAATAATAAGTTAATATAATAAAACAGAATCAACATGATTAATAAACAATATAATCATTCACTTCTTCTGTTCGATTTACAAAATAATAAAAAAACTCCGTCGAATGTAAGAATCACTACAACATTTCTAAACAGTGCCCTACAGTTCATTCTGTGATATTAAACTAACTGTAAATATTAAACCCTAATTTGATTTGATAGATTTTTTTTAGTAAAAGTAGGTACTTATTATTTTTTCGTTAATTTTTAGTGTGATATTTCGATTAAGTACTTACGTATAGTAAATATTAAACTTTGATTTGACACAAAGGTACTTTTTTTTGTAAGAAAGAGGAAAAGGGAAAACTATCTATTTCGCAATTCGGGTTATGATAAGAACGATCGAACGGGTCAGGCTAGGAAGAGGATTACGTTCGGAACAAATTTTATAATTTTTTTCAAGTTCCTAACCGAAACCGCGAGCGAGTTAGGATTTCGGGTCAGGTTCGGAATAATCCATATAATCGGGTACTGACTTAGAACGGTGTGGAGGTAGGTAAGAGATGTTAACTCATCTACTTTTATAATCTTACTATTCAAGGGTCAGTACATAGAAAAAAAACAACAGTGTACTCATAACGAAGAAGTAGAAAAAATTTCGTAACAATAATAGACATAAAACTCATATAATCACGGAACATTAGGCAGGTAGCGAGGACCTTCCGCGACAAATTAGCAGTATCGCGGTTACCTCACCTTTGCACTGTCGAAGTTAAAATATTAAAAAAGTCACTTAGCAGTAACAGACGCGCCCTCTTCGCGCCGCGCCCTTTGTGTGCCCATTTACCTCTCCCTCGGGAAATGACACACAAATACATATAACAAACACGATTTTATAAACAATTAAACCTACATATTATGTTTAAGTGCTCTTCACACGTATAGCTTACACATTACACTTAAAATGACAACTATCCAAATGTTTTTGTTAGGCTTTCGTGAAAATGATGAAAATATCATCCATTTCATGTTTGGAAACTACTAACATAGTGTTGTGGTTTAATTTCAATGTTTAATTTCGTAAAAAAAATCATTCTATGTTTACCTAAGCAAGCCCATTTGCTTATAAGAGTTTCGCACGTAATAAGTAGATACCTTTTCCTAGTAGGTACTGTGTTATTCATTTATTTCGAATTTCGACGGACAAACGGTTTTATGGGGCTAAGAATATTCAATAATCAAATTATCTATATCCATACCCAAAATGCTAAAAAAGGAATAAGAAATCTGTCATGCAATATTAGGAAGGTTTGTCCTGCTTTTATAAGCCTTCTCAAACGTCACAACCGCGTAACCGCCTGAAAATTAATACGCTGTTAGTGTGTGACATGGAAACGGACATACGCTACTGTTTATCCCAGTCACGAGTGAGGCCGCGTGCTAGCGCTAGTGCTAAATAAATAATATATCAACGCCATGCGCCAGCCCCGCTTCCGTTCGAGGCGGACTAAAAACAAGCGCCAACGACACACTCCACAGTTAATGCAGATGAGATCTACTTACGTACACTCTAAAGTGCACTGATTCCACATTTTCAGAGTATTTCAGACCAAAGTAAGTTATTTATTCAGATTGCAGTGTACATTTTCTAATAAAGCAAGAGTAATCCACTCGGGATGTCGAGCGAGCGTTACAAATGAGAAGGCCACGCGGCAGTGCAGCCGCCAAGTTCTCCGCGAATATCATTATCGGCACAGACAATCATGATCCGTCTCCCACGGAAGTCGGTGCATGTTTTTTAAGTGTAGCTCGGGAAGCGCGTTGACGCCGCATCTCCGACGGAACGGAAACTGAGTAATGAAGATGAATGTGACAGTAAATGAATGTTCAAGAAATATGACTTGAATTATAATAACCTTAGATTTGACGTGATATGAGATGATACACGTATTTTCTTTTATTCATAAAGTGAACGTGAAAATGTAAACCATCACATTTATAAAATAAAGACTACATGCTGCATCCAACAACGGATGGCGTATTCATTTAAAGCATTCTTTAAAATAAAAGTTTCAACATTTTAATTCCCGCAGCGCAGATCACATTTGTTATGTAAACTGAGTCAGTAGTTACAATCATGCATAATTCTGTAGCGTATGTACAGGAATAGAGTAGAGAGGACGCATTTAGTTAAAAAAACGTAAGCTAGGGTAAGATTGTCGCAGACGGGAAATAAGGAAGATCTCGTTTTGCTAGAGGGAATCAATTATTTAAGGATACACCCTCTGAGTACGCTCTCTGTATACAGAGCAAGAGAAACTCTTTAAATACGTTTGTATGTCTACGTTTTGGTACGACGTACCGATTACAGTCAGCATTACTTAGAATTATGGCGTGATTCAATTATTAAATTAATATGAATGTAAGATTTTATACAGAAGCTTTGTAGGAGTTGCAATAATAATGATAATGAATAACGTTCAGTTTATTGTCGGTAACGTTACAAATCGTTAAAACACATTAACTGTCAGCGTCGAAACGATGATATTTATTCCAGTTTCGCAAATTGAAATCAAAACTGCCTCAGAAACGCCAGAGGATTAACTTCCAAGCTCATTTCAAAGCTTAGCCCCTAATCAGTGAAGTTAATTAATGTCTACGTCGATTCAGTCTTAGAGCTGCGTCTGATAACCTGAATACCCTTGTATCCATAGCCACAGCGAGATTCAGCCATCAAATATTCACGTGTGGAGGTATGGTTGCCGTTTTACTGCCTCCCCTCCCCGCCTCGCACCCCCGGCCTCCTGAAACCCCTCGCAGGCCCGCTCGCGCCCTCAAACGACCCTGTCTGAAACAACTGAATGTGCTAAAATCAATAACTGTTGTTTGACGACAAAACTTTTACTCTAGACGTTGAGCTATTAACAACAAAATGGGTGCTCACCGAAATCGAAATAGTGATATTATAGTAAAAAGTAGGCAAAGTCACGACTTCTCAGAAATAAACAAGTCTCCACTCCACCTGGTACGAAACGAGTTTTACAAAAAAACGAGCCGATCAAAATAAAGAACTCAATATTACTATTATGTATTACAATAAAAACTTATCAATGATTATATACTACGGAACATTAAGTACAAAAAGAGAGAATTAAACCTCTCTTCAGCTATTATGGAATATAAATGTTACATAAATACCGTTTCATGCTCCCGTCGTCGTCGTCGTCCCTTTAAAGTTCGCTAAATACTGCAATGACGAGTTAAGGCCCCTCGTCGAAACTCAATAAGAGCCGCGACTGAGCCCGTCACAAATTATTATACCCACTCCCTAAATAAGGTTCAAGAGAATGTTTTCATTTATTATACTGACATCAACACGAGATATTTTACATTACTGAAATTATAATTCTAAAGCCTACATTTTATGTCTACGAATTGATAAAAATAATCTACATAGATACACAACTATGTAGTACTAGCTTCCGCCAGCGGCTTCGCCCGCGTGGAGTTTGGAGATTATCCCTCGGGAACGTAGCACCGGGATAAAAAGTATCCTATCTGTTAATCCAGGTCATAAACTACCTGTGTACCAAATTTCATTCGAATCCGTTCAGCCGTTTTTGTGTGAAAGAGTAACAAACATCCATCCATCCATCCATCCATCCATCCATCCATCCATCCATCCATCCATCCATCCATCCATCCATCCATCCATCCATCCATCCATCCATCCATCCATCCATCCATCCATCCATCCATCCATCCATCCATCCATCCATCCATCCATCCATCCATCCATCCATCCATCCATCCATCCATCCATCCATCCATCCATACTCACTAACTTTCACATTTATAATATTAGTAGGATTATGTTTTCTGTATAAACCCATTGCACCGTACGTAATTTTAAATCTGCACAACATTTTTGAAGATTAGTCAAGTTAATACGCCACCTTGTCTAATAAGTTCTCATTTTAAATTAATTTTACGGTGATTATGGTATGGCTAACCCGTAATAAAACTTTCGAAAGGAAAGTCGGAAACAGGCGTTACATATTCACGTACACGCATCTGTTTATTATGTGCTTACTATTTACCTATCAAAAACTCCATTGCATATTAGCGTCCTATCGTCTATATTTTTTGGTGCGGGGTTTCAATTTTTCCTGACTCGAAAGTCGACCCGCCACCCCGCAAAAGAGGTCCAAGAAGATGGTTAGGTTAGTTGCCTCGGCCCATAGAGTCCGCAAACCGCTACAGACCGAGCCGGCTAAGAGCAACGCATTGGGGCCGGCCGGACTCCTATATGCTGTCGCAAGAAAATCTCTATAGCGAGATTCAGAATTCGAGATAAAAGGTACAACGCCATCTAGTGGTCCTATTTGAAATTAATCTCGTAGTTTACGAGTTGTTCGTGTCCAATAAATTAAAAGCTCACAGTTTATAGTCCCGTTTTTGTACACCTATGTTTTATAATATGTCGAATGGTGGAAATATATTTGTGGAGTAACACCCTTTGCCAGGTAGGCAAACCTTAACCGTGACCACCGTGGGAAATATTTTTATCTGACTTTGACGGTGCAAAGTGGCATAAAATTTCTACACTAAAAACCGTTTATGCAGTTTTTTTTTACTGTTATAGGAACGCTTTAACTCGTTCTCTATAATGTTGGTGTTTACCTACTCGCTACAAAACTCATACATTAACTTAGAACGTTTGTTTCATTCTCATTAGCTCGTAACCTTGAATGCGTTATAAAGTTTTGCAAAGAGCTTGAGTAAGTATACAGATGAGCTGAGCAGGTACTTCCTTTTGTGTGTAGGTACGTAGAATAGTTATAACAACAACGTTACTTGTATTAAATAGATGGTTATTAACCCCTGATGTAAGCTTCAACAAAGCTATTATGTAAATTAAAACAATTTGGCAAATTGCGTGTGTGAAATTACACACCGGCAAAACGAAAAAAGTATTAATAATTGTTTTACAATTACTGTTATTGTGAACTTTACTGCAATTTATATTTGTTATTTTTAACAATGGTATAAAAACCGTGTTGGTTAATGACTGCTTTCTCTTTTTATACGGCATTATGTCTGGTGTATCGGCGTGATATCAACTGCGTGGTTTTCTCCACTTGCACAGGATGCGCTTGTGGTTACGACAACCGATAGCCACTCCGCTATAAGACTCCTTCATTGAAACCTGACCGGTCCACCATTTCCTGTCTGAGGCAACATCCTCTGGACGCAACATTTTTTCTATGGATATGCGGCACAGGGCACCTATGAATTTATAATTGAATGTGTTATTAAGTCTGGTTTGCCAGCGTGTAGTACATATTTAAATTAAACGTTGAATATTTTTCATCTCAAATGTAGGACAGTAGACATGGATATTTAACAAGTCTAGTGTGAACTAAGAATATATTTAAACTGTACGTAATGTTGTTCTATTTCCAGTGAATAATTTGATAATAATCTAAGTACTTACCAACTAGTTAAGCTTTTTTAAGTAAAGTAATATTGGTTGCTTCATGAACAGCTTTGCCGTCTTCATGATTCAAATTTTCCATGTCCATCGCTCTGCCAATACTTACGATTTGATAATCGTGACGGAAATTTGTTTTCTTATCGCGTTCCTGCAAAAAATCGCATTAGCCACCCTCTATCTGCCGTTACATGGAAATTAAAATCCTGATTCGTTGGAATAAAACGTGTTGTAACAAAAGTAACGAAATGGACAATCTGGTACATATACACCTACATGTACCTATATTGGTTGATAATTACGGAGGTTGTGTATACGTTAAGATTCGATAATGCCAAGCAATTTCCGCTGGAACACAATCAAACCGAGCTGTAATTGAGTTTAGTTTGCATCGAGTGTCTAATGTTTGAATTTAGGCGTTATGAGCAAGTGTGTAGTGAATTGCATTAACTTGATTTGGTATTCAAATCTCGGTACATAAATGTTTAGTTAAACATTATTTCTGTGGTTGTTTTATTGTTTGATAGCTCTTTCTAATGAAGAAGAAAATTACAGTAATTCACATACTGTAGCAATTTTAAATTTACTGCCGCCAACTAACTCGCCTCGTTAGTGTAGTGGTCGCAAGCGCTACTGCTGAACATGAGGTCTTGGCTTCGATTACCAGGTCGGGCAAAGTGTTATTGGGGTTTTCTATCTGGTATTTCTCAGTAGCAGCCCGGAGTCTGGATTTGTTCCCGGTTGATGGCAATAGGCTCGCCCCCTACTAATTGGGACTTAAACAACTGGCGAAGTGTGGGTATTTTAAACGTTCACCTCTGCCCAAACCTGCGGGGAAACAAGGGGCAATGTTACCTATATGTTAGATTTTCTTTAAACATACGTTTTTTTACCTTTATGTATCAAATACAACCACACCCCTATATTATTGCTTACGTACTGGTCAGAACACATATTTGCACCGATTAATCTAATTTCCCAAAATAGCCATCCCAATTCCAATCTGTAAACCGAACAAATTAATTAGACTACATGTGACCTACAAACAAGAACATCATTTTAAAAGGGGTGTTTGCAACTCCACAAGATCAGTCGAGTCGTGTTCCGAGCCGGGAACTGGGAGCCGGGAGCTGGGAGCCGTTGGCGTCTGGGCACTGAGCAAATATTCCCGGCGCATTCGCCGCTTCCTTCCTCCCCACTTTGCACTGATAAAACTGAAATTTAGTTCACATTTCGAAATGAAACTCACCAGATTATTTCACATGTTGAAATTTGATATTGGATTATGTGCCTATGTGCCACTGGTCGGGTTATTTGGGGGAGGGTTTTATATGAATGTTTTAGAACTCTGTTTTCTATGAAATCTCCAGTGTTAAGAGGTCTACGTGAATAGGTTATAGGCATGGTGTGCAATTGATTTACTAAAGAAAAAGATATGCTAATTACTATCATGGATAAATAAAATAAAAGGTAGATTAAATCATAAAATAAATGTAGATTATGGTTAAAAAGTGTTTATGTGTGTTAATTATATAAAGAGACTTATTTAGTTTTTTTATGATAAGTAACAATTAATATCTGAACATTACCAGACCAGGTTTTCCCATTGCAGATGCAGTTTTAAATAGTGACGCCATTACGCCAGCTACGGCGTAAGCTGAACTCGCTCGCCTTATGAATCCATTATGAAGCATTTTATGTATGGGACATAAAATGCTCCTGCCCGGCCCAGAAACCTTATCTCAACCATTTGTCACCTGCAGTAAGAACGGAATACCGAACTCAAGCACAACATTGCATTGCATTTTTCCTTCAACGTATAGTTACACAATAATAGTTTTTAAAGAGACGAACATTTCAATGCGTTTGACTAAGTTACGACTTTATGACGGTAATTTAAATAGATGTCAGACATTCTCTAATGCTTTAATATCCATCCGTCACGCCCAACGTAACGGGTTCTTGCTTTACTTCGATATTTAGAAAAAAAAATTGCAAAAGTACTTAACGAAAATAATGATAATCTCTTCAACAATATTCGAGACTAACCGTTTTATGGATTGAAATAACTCTCAAAATGAGAGACACGCTACGTTTCATAATCGCATTACTAAAATGTCCGGACAAAAGTACAAGAATTTCCACGAGATCCGTAGATATAGCTCTGTAGGTGGTGTAACGTCATTTTACTCTCGGAAAGCGAAAACGTAACCGTAAATTACATTTACTTAGAGCAGTATCTGACTTGATTTATTCCCTTTTTATGGTACTTAGCACATTCACGGCGGAAGAAAATGTATACCTGCTGAAAATGAAAAGAAAAATGTATTAGAAATTTATTTTTCAGTCATTGTGGTAGCTGTATAAATCACAGCTAAATAATAATTTAGCTTCAGATATGGGCATTGTTGTTACGTATATTTATTTCAGGCTACTTTAACACCTTGATAGACGTCTCCTGAACTATGATTATTAGGCGTTATGCGCATAGGCTACGCGTCTACTACTAACTATTTACTTAATCAATATAAAAGAAACGTTTTCACTTCTGTTGGCGAATACACTGAGTTTCTGTTGTACGAAATACTGTCGTACAAACTGCAAGAAATATTCGATTATTGATTATGCAAGCAAAACATTACAATAATAATAATAAATATGTATAAAAATCAATTGCCATGCATTGGTCTCGCACAAACTCTAAAATGGCTCGACCGAATGTGATGAAACTTTAGTATGTTATGTGCGTGCCGGAGTAGGGTCCTACCAAAAAAATAATTTAAAAAGCATTGCAATGGGCATTATCTAGTCTAAAATAAAATTCAATACAAAAATGGCAGATAATTATAAGTTCGGTATACAGTACCTCAAACGCTATTAAGCAGCAGTCGTTACTGTGTCGTGTTGGTTTAGGATAAACTGTTCATGTATTCAAATAATGCTGGCATGTCGCGAGCTGTTGTAGCTAACGAGTAGATATGGCAACATGGCCGCGGCAGCCCGTGTCGAACAGCCCTCGATGATTAAAACCAGCCCAGTTGATTACGTTGCATGTTTCTACCCTTTCACCGCGTATGAATACCGACCGATAGCTTTATTTAGGTTAAACATGTTTCGCATACTTTTTCCAAATTGCTTCGGTTAGTGGCTTTAGTTTTTCCTCTAATCTATTGGAAAAGCGAATAAGTACATAATTAAGGGATGTCCATAATTGTCTATCACAATACGTAGACATTTTTTCTATTCTTAATGGCTCTGGTGAATAACACATTCCTACCAAGTTAGTTTGCCTAATCCAATTTCTTTTGAAGTGTTCTGCCCTCGATAAAATAAATAAACAACAAAAACCACACATGGTTAAAGATACAGTCACATAAAAAGCTTAAAAGATTTAGGTCACCAAAGAAAGAAAACATGTTTCCTAAAATAAACATACCGATTACCGTACCGAGCACTCCATTGACGTGTTTATAATAAAGGCTTACAATAACCAGAACTCGGCTTACGTCGAACAAACTAGATCATAGCCATGAGCCGCGATGTTGTGCGGTGATTACCATGAACGTCGGGGTAATCAATTGATTCGCGAATTGTGGTACGCGCAGTATCAAAAGATTCATAAGCCGATACAGGAAACGGCGCGATTAAGCTGAACGGAGCGGAAATTACGCGCCGCCGGCAGCCGTCTCCGAATCTAACAATGCACGATATTGATCACATCACTACCTACCTACGTATTGTATGTATTAGCTCAATGCTGATTGCTGACGGAATGTGCTGCTAACGTAGCTATTTGTTCACAGAATGCTCCGAGGATTAAATCCGAATCAGTTTTAATTTAAAGCCTTCTGTTTGCTGTACTCAAATCTGTGGCCTTTAATGTCCCTCAATCAGGACTTAACTACTTTGTCGCAAGTAAACCCCAATTAAGCTCACGTTGAAAAATGAGAGAACACATCGTGAAAAAGGATTAACCGAAATTCGTGCCCGAAAAGTGTGAAATGAATATAATTTAATTATTTTGGGTCAGATATATTAAGCCGGTAGCTCGGCAGTAAAGAAAATTAATATTTTGCAGCTGAACGCCTCCCAAAATATTTTATACCGCACTCGTTCTGTCCACCACAGACTGTACTAGAGCCACTAGAACATTTTAATTTTGCAGCTATTTTATTTCTTTGTTTCTTGGTTCATTAAGTGGTGCGACAAATTACTCGAACAAGTGAACACAAAATATTATCTTGTAATTAGAAAGGAGTCGTGCTGACCAAATTGTGCTTGTAGATTAACAATAGTAGTTTAAATCTTAAATTCCTATTATTTTAACAATTACAGTAGAGATATGAAAGCGGCATCAATCACATCTGCGGTGGGTGTCGAATGCGACGTCGGAGCGTGCCGAACGATTTCATGTGTGACGCTTCCTTAGATCGCTCAGCACCATTGAGACGTTTTTGATTGCATTCCCAACATTCCTCGGCTCTTAGACCCTTTGGACTGTGAGCGATCACAGTTTAAATCGGAATTTAGATTGCATGTTAAGGAGGCCGGCAGTTTTTGAGAAAAAGGGGTGTCGGCTATTGAGATTCCGAAGTGGAGCGGTGTGGGAGGTAGCTAGCTGTGCTTTACTTCCTGAACAGCTAGTTTACGTGTTAATGAGCTTTGAGGTAATTCGCTGAAAAGTTTTTCATTGTTAGTAGTGTCGTGCATTTCAGCGTGGTTATCTTCACAACAGCGACGGTTAACACCACCAGATATTTCTTTGTGATTGTATTGTTCACGTTTTCTTTCAGCTGAATGAAGTATTCATGTATAGTCAAGGGTCAGATTACTCCATAAGGTAATAAAGCCAAAGGTGATCCAAGGGTAGATAGTGCTTGGAATGGGATGGCTGACATGACTGTCTTTAAGTTTTATAAAGCTGTTGTATACAGGATAAGTTGTTATTCAGTGCGCAAACTGTAACCATTAATTCAGCATATCATTTTCCAGCGTAGAAATTTTTCGTCGGTTATACAAAAAAAAATCAGCTGTTCCATACATCTAGAATGATATGCTGAATTCATGGTTACAATTTGCGCACTGGATAACAACTTATCCTGTATAGTATGTCGAAGTTCGTGTAAAACCTACACAATGAGACTATAATGTTCCCACTGCTGGGACACAGGCTTGGTCTCGATGAGAAAGGCTGGGCCGTAATCCACCACGCGGGTCCAGTGCGAATTGGTAGATGTCACATGTCTTCGAATTTTTGGTTCTAGGATATGCCGGTTTTGCTTCACCGTTTTGAGAGCAGTGGTGATGAAATATTTTACACAAAGTAAAGCGACTGTCTAGGTTTGAAAAGTAAGCCATTTTGTAAATTCTGAAAACCAGATCTAGCTGTGACGTAAGTGCTATCTCGCTCCAAATGTCCCGACTTACCATAGATGCGGCTGCGTCTGCGGGAGGACGCCAATCAATCATGGCGGCCGCTGACAGCGCCAGCTGTTGGCGACGCGGTGGCACTACTCACCCGCTTCACGCCGTCATCATTAACTAGTGGTCACAAACAAGCGCTGATTAAAACAGCGCCTGCTAACTAACACACAGCTAATATTGACAAAACACTCATGTTTATGAATCGTGCCATTGTTAAATATTGGTACAGTATTCAGTCACAAAAAGAAACATGGTAGATAGTATACCTAACAAATTCCTCATTAACATTCGTACAATAATAGAAACTTACCAAGTTATGTAAGAACATCGCGAAATGAAGAAAATCGCCAACTTAAGTAATCTTAACAGCGGGTTTTTTCCTGTAAAATCGACTTCGTTCATATCTCCGAGATAAGTAGCCCACTGAAATCTGAAGAGTACAATACGGAGCGCGAACGCTTCGAGCACTTTCAGCGCTTTTATTCACGGGTAGCCCAAGCGTGACCACAGATAAAATATTACAGTAAGAACTGAAAACTGGCACTTGCGAAAGTGCTCGCGATGTGTTCCTTCAGAATTCAGATGTTTTTCCATTTGCAGATGATTGGATATACTTGTTTCCTTTAGGATAAGACAGTGAAACTTTTTGCATATGGCACACTAAAGCCTATGTCCAAATTATAGGGTTGCACTGTTACTCACAACTAATTTTTTGAAGTGTGGTAACCAAAAACGGTGAATACCTTAGCCACCTCCGCTTCGCGGACGACAAAATTTTTCGCAGAAAACACGATAAATTTGGCAACCATGTTAAACGACTTAACAGAAGAGAGTAAAAAAGTGGGCCTATCGATCAACATCACCAAAACCAAAATACTTACCAACACTAAAGAAACCGATCCTATAATGGTCGAAAGTCAGAATGTAGAATTTGTCAAAGAATACCTACATTTATCTGGGTTAGTCAGTTTCATTTGATAATCTCACTGGAAATGAAGTACAGAGAAGAATCGCCGTAGCATGGAAAAAATACTGGGCATTGAAGGAAATAATGAAAAATAAATCAATACATATCAGTATATAGAGAAAGCTCTTTGAAATAGCTATCCTACCGTGTCTGACGTACGGTTGTCAAACTTGGTCGCAAAGAAAATGTGAGGAAGACAAGCTAGCAATATGTCCACGCAAAATATAAAGAAGCATGTTGGGAATCAGACTATCAGATAAAATTAAAAACCAAGAGATCAGAAAAATCACAAAAGTGACTGATGTTGTTCAGAGAGTGAGGGCACCAAAATGGAACCGGGCGGGTCATATATGTCGGATGGCTAATGATAGATGGACCAAGAAAATTATAGACTGGAACCCAAGAGAAGGAACAAGGTCTAGGGGACGCCAAAAGAAAAGATGGGCAGACCAATTTACACTAAGACAAGGGCCTAACTGGATGACCAAAGTCAGAGACAGATAGGTACTACTGGAAAGAAATGGGGAGGCCTACGCCAAGGAGGCGACTACTACTTATTTTATTAATATAAAGAAATTATTACGACGTACAAATATACAATTCAATTTAGCAATTATAATTCAATCAATATACAATTAGATCATAAAAAATACTACAATAACTAAAAATGTACAAATCATCTAATTTTGCATGTTAAACTTTTATTTGATTTTTTATTGTGATATATTAAGCATGCTACGAATATTTTTGTAAAGAAATTTTGAATGAGTAGTAGAATAAATGGCTTTTTTATTTTTTATTTAACCAAAAATGTACCAACCATACAAAAAAATGGTTCCTATTCTTTTTTCGTAGCTATAAATGAAAATAGTAGTAAATACGTAGGTATCTATGTAAACAGAGGCAGCAATCGTGTTTAATTAAAATACATTAGGTATACCTACCAACCCATTGATGGGGTTTTAGGAATTTAATCTCCCTTTGTTGTAAAACTAGCGGACTATCATTAAATTGGAAATTATACCACCGTAATATAACGGACGGCTTAACACAGTTCTACAACATACGTACAATGAAATCGTTCTTCTTCTTCATTTAATATCACGCACGCATTGAATTTACGTGAGGCGCTTATAAGCTTTCTGCGTGATATGTGTGAATCCAAGATATCAATAGAGAACAAGCAGGAAAATGATTTATAGGAAAATTATTTATCTTGTTTATACGCCGAAGAAGACACTGGTACGCAGATTTTCGTTATATTATGATTATATCTACATAATACGTGAAGCAAAATCTTTCTAACCCATTTTACGAAAATTACGCGGACTGAGAGGTATGAAATATGGCACTGTTAAAGTTTATACGGAGAAGTAGTGCAGAAAGCTAATAGTTTTATTCAAAAATGCAGAAGAGAGAAATACATTAAGCAAAGTTAAGTTAATAAATAAATAAAATTCATCTACTTCAGGCCTTCACCCATATAAAATTAAAAAGGAATTTACAGTTGCCATGCTTGCACTATAAATGTTACAGATAGACATACAAAATAATTAAATTTGAAATTGAGTAGTGACTTAATACATTAAGTTTTAAATTAATTATGGTCGGATTTCGACGACTCGGCGACCATTAGTAGGTAAATATAACTATATAGGGATATGTAGATATTATAATTATTAAATTCCCCCATTTTCATTTACATTTTCATATTTATGGACAGGTCGTCATTGTCCACCAGCAGTAGTTATAAACTTACAAAGTAACCAACGCTGTTCCATCGATATTTCATTAAAAATGAACCTCGCTTCGTAAATCGCATAGTAATAAAGTTCTCAATACGGCTACAGAGTTGTAAAATATAAAATGAAGAGTGTATTTCCTTGTTGCAGAGCCTGGCGCCTGGCGGTGGTCGGATGCAGCGCGCACTGGTAAGATATCCACTTGACTTTGTTTCTCTCTTGAAAACTGTTCGCTGATTCGCTCCACTCAACTACTTTGGCTCGGTGCCTCTCCGCTAATTATGCTTCCACTTAAACATTTTACAGAATAATATTTTTGAAAAAATATTGTAAGTTGTTCAATTCTTTATTAGATTGTATTAAAAATTTCTTAGGGTGGAAACTATTTTATAAATTTACAAAACAATCTGCCTAGCCTTTTACCAACTTTATTGGGGTCGGCTTCCAGTATAACCGGATGCAAATGAATTCCAGTATTTTACATGGAGTGACTGCTTGTCTGATCTTCACAACCCCTGGGTAATATGATACCCCTTAGTAAACTGGTTGTCAGACTTTCTGGATTTTGACTACCCGTAACGACTGCCAATGTGTTTCCCGAGGCACCGAGGGGTTTCGTTATTTAAGATGGTCACCCATCCACGGACAGACCGCGGCAAAAGACGCTTAACCTGATCGATCGACCCATGCGGTGCGGGTCGTTCGAAAGAGATACCGTAGTCAGGGACCACGGTACCACTTTCGAACAACCCGCACACAGGCAACTGAAGGAACACGGGTGGGTTTCATTCAGTAAAAGTCTGACACGCCCTCCCGCTCCACCCAGAGCGGGAGAAGTTATTTGATGATTTCCCATCGTCAAAAAAAAAACCCAAGGGATCGATAAGGGGATCAAAATATTATATATTGAGTTTTTTAATGGAAAGTATAAACCGGAACTTGTAACGTTAATATGCCTAAGGGAAGGGAAGGGAATGGTACATATTATCCCAAATAATCACAATATCAACTGATACGTCCCGCTCAAGACCACCTACGCGGTAACTGGAAAAAACTAGCGGCGGTGTATCGAACAATTTACTTAATACGTCAGAAACTGGCCCGAAAGGCTTCAACCAATTACCTATTGTTAGTGGTAGTGCAGATGTAAGGGCCTACAGGGCAATTTATACACGCCACTCATTTCATTACACAGAGATAAGGGTCTTGTGAATATTTGCGCTCAATTTGGTACATTTATGTTTTGGCGTTGAGTGACGTGAGTGAAGAGCACTGGCCGAGCACAAATCTTTGTCTTTATTTATAAAATGGAGATGTGAGCAGTGAGGGTAAAATAACAGATATAACTATACCTTTTAGCAAAACTACGCCAGTAGACATCCAAACAATGAGGCTTTAGGGTCCTACATACATGCACGTAATTACATTCGGGTATCATGGAGCCAATAGTAACTCGCCCAAACTCCTAATTGGCCGTAACTGCAGCTCCAGTGTATAATTGGTCGGAATCAAGTTGGCCGCGTGCGGTATCCGTTGACGTCACACTCGAATGCGAAACGCTAACTAGTGGCACTCAGCTCGGCCAACACGAGCCCGGGCAAGGCTCACGATACAGATAGTGTGTCCCCTCAACTCGGACGAGCTCAAATAATCGTGTTAACGTTGCGATATTCCCGGGAGCCACGAAGCGGGGAAGGCTGAACGGGTAATCCGCTTTGGTCGCGACAGCCACAACTTTGTCGATCGCTCTTCTGAATTTTCTACTTTAAACTTGCATGCCGCGACAAAAGAGTAATAAGATTCGTTCACGGGTAACTTTCTTAAACGTTTAAACGCAAACTTAGATTTTATTCGGTATACTAATACTTTGAAAGATGTCGGCGTTTGCGGCGATACACTTTTTGAATAGGTACCATGTATATATTGAACACGTACTCGGCGCGTGAAGTACGCGTGCATGTACGTCGTGTATCTTTACATTCATATTTGATTTACGTGTTCAGTATTTATACGTATACATTGTACCTAAATTCGGTGAACAATAACAGTTTTGTACTTTTTTCTTTGATATTGATCACGAATGCTCCAATATTAATACAATAATTTTGTCGGCACGATAGCACGAAACGTTGAAACTAAAGTTGACTGTTAGTGCCTAGATACTGTTCCTCGTACAGATAATAGACTTTGGTGGGTATTAAAAGAAGGTCTCGTGCTGTATGATGAAGGGAGACAGTCAGCGCAGGCATCGCGTCGACGACACTGCACGGACTCGGTTGCTGCATTATTTAACTGCATTCTGCATTTCAGTACCCAGTGTAAACTTTGTAACTGTTTTGCAGTGTGTTTGTGAATTTATGAAGCGACGTGCCTATTACAGTAAAGCCACGTGATATATCACTGTTTAACTCATTATTTTCAACATTTAACTGCTAAACTATTTTCGTCCATATCCTGATGAATGTTTTGCTACTATTGGCAGCTACGTGTGTACAAATATAAGAGAGCGACACGATACACACGTATACTTCAAATTTATCGTCAACTATTTATTATATTTCGGGCGCCTCGAACAGAAATGGTGATATGAAATGTCTATAAAATATAAAAGGCGGCGTGTAGTATTTTCGGTGAGAAAGTCATTTTACTGGGCGTCCCTTCCTGCGCCAACCCGACCGGTTCCCGTCTTCCATCACTCATTCCGGTCACGAAATAGCTAGATGTGTGTGTAGTGTGTACCTACATGATATTTCTGCCGCAACACAGTCGCGGAAGGGTTCGCTTAGGAACTGGAGAACGTAATCTTTTCTCTATACTAGCTTGCAAAATAATGACGAAACTGTCAACGAAAAGGATTACGTTTTTGTTTTTCTGAATACGTACCTACAAATCCTATTTACAGTTGTATAAGCGAAGTGATAATAATACGTGTAGCAGTAATGTAAGATCCTCCAAGCATAATCTCACGGAAAAGTTTCTAGAAAATACCCTTTCATTATTTTCACAAGCTTAAAAATTTAGATGCTTATTTTATTAGCAAAAAGCGCATTACAAGTGTGCATTTAAATAAAGGTTCTTGTTTTGAAATAAAACGCGGTGTTGTATTTTTATTCGGAGTGCAGCGCGCGAGGCGTTTCGAGCAGCGGCTTGTGAGAATGTATGATATTCGCGTGTACGAGTGTAGTGATAGGCTTTCATGAGACGTTAGCTGGCTGGCCGTTGGCTGGCAACACTTCACGGTTGTGCACTGACACCTCGTACGTACGGCACAGTTACTTGAACATAGCGTGTGTTGTGCTCGTATCTTAGCAACAATAAAAGTTATCTGTGAAGATCTAAAGTGGATTTAGTGTTATTATTTGCACTCGTACAAAATTAAATGTTATCTAACAGAGTTATTTAAATCTTAAACAAAATATTTTTTTAAATCATAATCGGTTATATAGTATTTGATTATGTAACCTGAGACCTGGTACAATACTTACTTGTATTCATTTTCATTTGTAAATAAAGTTTATCAAAGTTCGACAGGAAGAAACTGTCAATGCGTTAAAGTCATGCCTAACGCGGCTTTAATCCAAATGTATTCTTTGCATGCCAGTGAAAAGATTTTTCGAAATACGACCCCCAAGAGGGAGGACAGCAAAATGTATTTTCAGAAACTCGGCTCCAGAGCGAATGCTTAGTTAAAAAAATATAAATACAGATCCAAGTTATTCCCTGTTGTATAAAACAAGGAACGCTTTAATTCTTGGCATTTATCTATGTCTTTAAAGGGAAAACGATCGCACTTAATTGGCTCATTAAACTCTAAGAAAACGTTTTTATCAATATTTGTTTATTTAGTTACCGAAATCTTGTATTTGGAATACTTTTGAAATAAAAACGTATAATTTTCAGATAAAGCACGCGCCGCAATAAATAATAACACAATTTATTTAATATTAATTCAATAAATCCACTACCTGTTCATTACAAAGCTCTTAGTAAAATGTACAACAATGTCGTAGAGGCGGCGTAGGCCGCGTAGCAACGCGTAGCGTGGCGTAGTCGCGCCGACTTCAACGCTATTTCTAGCTGTGGACAATTTTCTTGGTATATTCTGTACATTTTACTTCTGAATATGCTGAAATGGCTCCTATTCAATCAATACATGATTATGCTAACTAGTTTTCGTTATGTAGAGGTGACACCACCATAAAGAAATAAATGAGTTAGTAGGTAACTAGATATTTACCATGTCTTATTTTGACTGAATGAGGTCTCTATAATCTTCAGATAATCCCATTCGAGCTTGATTTGAATCTAATTTGGGAAATAACTATGGATATCTAAAATAAGCGTAGATATCGTAGCCAGTGCCTACGCCGTAACGCGCGTCACAAAACAGTGATATATTAGAATAATGGTTATCGATAAACTCTTTTAGGTAAAAACAAGCCTGTGTTTTATTATGATTTAAATGAACTTTCCATTACTTGTCAAGCTACGGGCACAGAATATGACAATGTGGGTGAAATATTTTTGTGCGTCGTCATCGAATCTGGTAGAGTATTACGGGAGGTAATCAGTGCCCGGCGTATAAACTGTGGAAGGGATTTGCTGTGATCAGTGACAGCGCATTAAGGCGCATATTGGCAATATAGGCGCATAGAGCGTCAGCCGGCTCAATACGGCGCCCTCGCTCCACACTCATAAACCTGTCGTTGAATGCTCCATTATGATTGCTGTAGAAGACATCGACGACCATGCAATTGTCAAGTTTGAGACTTTATTATAGAATATTTTTGTACGATCTATCCGAGACAATGGTTGCCATTTTTCATGCAATATTAATTCTTATTTCATTAAATAATAATTATTAATGTTATAGATACAAAAATAAATGTATTTCTGGCATATTTATTTTACGGAGAGTATTCAAATCTTGTAGCCACCATAAAGTAAATTATTTAAAGCTGTAAAATCAATCGCTTTCAAAATGATCACATTATCGGGAACGATGTGGGACACCTAATTTTTAGGCTAAATGCTCGGCGTGTAATATGAGTGTGGGGAGTATCGACATCCAGTGAGGACGTAGTGGTGGCGCGGAGGTCACACAGCAGGCCAGGCCGGCGAGCACGTGAGCTTCCACCGGGGACCATTCATGTGCGAGGGCGGCGGCTTGCGCGCGCACCGATCAATACGCGCTGGGCGCGGGCGGGCAGTGCCCGGCCCGCCGCGCGACGCCTCGCACGCGTACCGCCGCCGCGAGCCCATGACCGCCCTCCACAGATGACGGAGCCCCGCACCCCACGAGAGCGCCGCACTGTCCCCGTCAGCACGACCACACTCGCCGCGCGCTCCCGCACTCGCTCATATCGCGCGTCGATAAGGTAGGAAAATCGATAGCTCCGAGTGCCGCAGCATCCGCTGACGCCGCACGCGCGCGTCTGCTCGCCTGCTCGCAGCCCCGGCCCGCTGCTCCCTGCTCTTTGCTGCTCACGGCTCACAGCACGTCACAATTCTTGCTCCCCGTGACCGACATCTGCCACGTTGTGCCCTTATCACTATATTTTTGATAACCATTATTTATTGCAATTTATATCAATTTCCACTGAATTTTATAAGCAGTATTTCTCTGCTCTCATTAGTGATTTTTTTTTTTCAATCACATGAACTCCTTGTAGAAGTTCGGAGAAGAAGTAGAAGTGTAAAAAAAACCCCTGAAACTAAATGGCGGGCTGATCCCTTACCCAAAAAGAAAATGTACTTCCCACGGTAGCTAGACTACATGCTAGACATCATCTCTGTGGCGTTAAGTTATTTCACTGCCTTCCTAGGTATTACTTTTTATTACTTTTATAAATTTATGGTAGAAATAAGTAGCTTTATGGTTAAAAGGCCGTTAATTTGGTGTTTTTCCGAGCTAGTAAGAGCAACGGTCACAAGTGAATGCGTGATTTCCAAGTTTGTTGGTATATAATTGTGTTAGTTGTAGTAAGTTGTGCCCAGTTATACTTATTATAGTTATTTCTATTCAGTGTTTCAATTTCTTTTCCAGTTCTATTGAAATCCTGACTTAGATTTAGCTTGATCCCTGGTTGCTCTCGTTGCGCACAGATGTAGTTTTTAACTTGTTCATGTTCCGGCAACGCCGCCAGTATGTATGTATGATTTGAAAATGTTTATTTAAAATCAAACATACGAGGCTGGAGTAAACTGTTCTGTGTGGTGCCGGACGTAAAAGAATAACACCATCCCATTTCTTCCCGTGGGTGTCGTAGAAGGCGACTAAGGGACTTACTAGAGAATGGGCAGCAGCATTTTCTATGCATTTTACCACCATACTAAGATCCCCAAACCGTCTGCCAAGCGTGGCGATTATGGCAACACCCCCCTTTTGGTGGTGGCCTATGTTCAGCAGTAAACGTCTTTCGGCTGAAATGATGATGATGAGGCTGAAGTAATGCAATTTTATGAATTATTTGACACGTAACACAACGTAGCAGTACGTTACCTTAAAATAAAGTAATTTCCATGCCGTGTAGAAATGAAAAACTATTCAACGTCAAAATATTTTTTTGAAAGCTCTTCTTTTAGCAAAATATGCATTAGTCAAATATGTATTTGGATTTAGGGGCTTGTGACTATAATAATAGCCGCACGGGTCGATCGATCAGGTTAAGCTACGCTTGCCGAGGTTGGTCCGCGGATAGGTGACCATCTCTACATACCAAGACTCCTCCGTGCCTCGGAAAACACGTTAAGACTTTGGTCCCGGCTGTCATACTCTCATCTTTGACAGTCGTTACGGCTCGTCAGAAGAACGACAGTTTGATAACCAGTCTTACCAAGGGGTATCGTACTAACCAGAAACTGGGATGTGGAGTTCAGATGGGCAGACGTTATATGTAAAATACTGGTACTTAGCTGCATCCAGTTAGACTGGAAGCCGACCCCACCATAGTTGGGATAAAGGCGAGGCAGATGTTGATGATAAAAGTTAATATTTGGCTAAAAGAAGTGGTTTTTTAAAGTGTCTTGAGGTAAAAGCATGGATGGTGGTGGCTCATGTGAAAAATCCTTCCTTGTTCATATTTTTCTAACAGTCACAACCCAATTTTTGTGATTCAAACAAAATATTTTCGTAGAAGCACTTTTGTAAATCGCCACGGTTATGATGATAGAAGCACCCTATTCATATTTGAGGAAACAGTTGTATCGAAACTCATTTAGTAAAATGGGGTGTCCTGTTGGGGTGCCATCTGACCGAATCTCCCTCAAATAAAAATCAAAAATCATCATATAAAAAGTACTTTCGAATCCTTTCCAAATTGCCATTTTATAAAATGAAATATTTATTCAAAAAGGACGCCGGTTTCCTTGAATATTATGTTGATTTATTTTATTGTTTGTCTTTATTTCAGATTCAGGCCAAGGATCTGTTAAGATTCATTTTGCATAAAGAAAATTACTGTAGTTCAGTTATAGCATAAAGTAACTTTGCACTTTTCTCACAACAAAAATTTTCACTTTTAAATAGAGACGCAAATTTTCTAAAGAGGGGAGAAACTTGAACGTTAAACAGACCAATAATCGTTATTCGTATCCCAGTTAACCTCACGGTACTCCACGAATATAAGATATTTACGTTCAAAAGTATATTCATAATGCAACAAATAAATAGGTAGCCTAAATCAAAGCTTGGCATGTAAGCGTCGTTAGAAATTGACGGCTACGGCAGGTTGTAAGCGCTGGGGTGTAGGTCGATTATATGTCGTGATGCAGTGCAATTACTAGCCACGGGAAATAGTCCAAGGACGAGCTCAGTTCAAAGGCCACCTACCTCTCATATACCGCCTAGCTTATCGGCTATGCTAATATGTATGATATTTATATACGAAGGTAGTTAACTGCGTAATTACTTACTTTGGCTATTAACTCTGTTATAATTGTTAGGAATGATAATTTATTATTGCAATACGGATTCTTTACTGGTGCTTGGTAAGCCATAAAATATACATCATTTTAGATCCATCATTCAAGATAAATTTTAAATAATTCTATTAAGGGCTGATTTTATCAAAATCTTTTATCTGTGGAATAAAATTGACGACTGACAGTTTTCATATGGAAAAACTGACAAAAATTTAAAAAAATCCTCTTCGGTTAAGACGTAGTCTAGATTTAAAAGTTTGGTGGAATTCGGCCGTAGTAGACGTTCGTACGTTTAATACATTGATCTACTACTTTTCAATTATTAAAGGGTTAAAAAGGGTTTCCTCTATGGCTTGGACAGTTTCCGATACCAAAACGTATTACTTTGTAATTTGGCTTGTTCAAGTCATCATCAAACGGAATACAAAAAAAAACCATTAACGATGAAAAGAAATACCTCAACTTCATTCAAGGCTTCTACTTCAAAGCTACCAAAATGTTGGCTATATTTTATTTACCTAGACTTGACTCGGTATTTGTAAATTGTCGCCGCTTCAAATCCTCAAGTAATTGACACATTTAACAAGGAGTTAAGTCTTCGACAAACATGTTTCAGTGACGATTACACAGGGATTTTTCGTAATACAAGCATTTTGCCTTCATTTTCTGTTCAGTCGAGTAATTTCGGAATATTTGACAATAGAAAATATTAACAGTTGGTAATATTCTCACGTATGTTTGGGCTTGACGAACAGATAATAAGGGGTTGATACACAGGGAGCGGGCTCAAATTAGTACCTAGTAAGCAGAAATATACAGTTGTTATAAAGTTGCTGTAAAGAACCTTCATAACAACTTTATATTTAACATCCAAAGGTCATAACGAGTTCCTTCCTCCATGATTAGGGGCGAGTTTCTTGTTGGATGTCCAGCTACCGTAAGCTTTACCTACATATAGTATGCTAGACACATTTTCAAATTAGTCGGTTACGTAGGTGTATATGTATGCGGTGTATAATAACAGTCTTAAATTCTTCATCGTGCATGGTCATCATCATCTGCCTAATAGCATTTTCTCAACTATGTTGGCTTCTTCCAGTCAAACCAGATGCAGCTGCGTACCAGTATTTTTTATAGGGCGACTGCCTATCTGACCTCCACAACCCTATTACTGTGTAAAACGATACCCCTTGGCTTACCAAGGGGTATCGTTATAGCCAGTCTTAACTGGCTGTCAGACTTTTGGGCTTCTGACGATCCGTAACGACTGTCAAAGACCCACGAATGTCAGCCGGGACCAACGGATTAACGTGCTTTCCGAGGCACGGAAGGGTTTCGGTACATAAAGATGGTCACCCATCCCCAGACCAACCGCGGAAGGCGTAGCTTAACCTGAGCACGTGTGGCTTTTATTACTTAGCCAAAAGCCCCTCTAAAATTCAGACGTATTGAGCATACATAATTGAATATATCAACATTAAGGTCTAATAAAGGACTTCTGTTAGCGGATGGTGCGTATAATGATACCTAAACACCCTCTAAACGATTCTCCTCGAAAAACAAACATGGATTGACGAGGTAATGACAAGCTCTAATGCGATACTAAATAACTAAAACACATCAGCATAGGAAATTGTCTGAACAGACATTCGTCGCTCGATTATTTATGGAATTTAAAATGAGTCGCGGCATTTATGATTACTCTGTCAAAATATAGAGCAACACATGCATGACAAATAATGTACCTACAGAGATGCTTTCGGTGTGGGAAGAAGACAAAGGAAAACCTTATAAGATCATTATATGTATAGGTACGTGATCTATGAAGCTTGACAATAAATGGGTATTTACAGTCAGTAAGAATGAAATCTAGAATAAAAACGTATCTGAAAGCATCGTGAATCAAGTCGACTGTCCATTCCGCAACTGTACATGTGCTGTGGGTTAATGTTATAATCAACTGAGGCTTTACAGGAGGCTTTACAAGGCGGACGGGCCTTAGCCTGGTCAACGATATTTCTCCAACATGACCTATTCCCGGCTTTTTCTCTCTGATTTCTCACTGCAACAGTTCTTACAGCTTTGTCTCCGCCATCCAACCAAATGAGCTTGGGCTGGCTTCGACTTCTCCGACCAGCTAGTTTACTATCAAGTACACATTTGGTTGCCCTGTCTCGTCTATCTTACGACGTGTTCCATTGGAGACGTCCTATGTTAATGGTTCTTAATAGCATTGGGCTGATAACTAGTGTCACCAAGGGGTTTCGTATTACCCAGTAACTGGGTTGTGAAGATCAAATAGGCACTCGCTCGACGTAAAATACTGGTATTCAGCTGCATCCGGTTAGACTGTAAGCCAACCCCAACATAGTTGGGCAAGGGTAAACAGATAGTGAATAGCATTAGGCTCGTCGTACATCTCGTACAGCTTATGGTCGTACCGCGTTGCTGGTTTTCCAGCACTGCACCGAATATACGCCTAAGGATTTTCCGTTCGAAAATTAATTGAGAGTTCTCGTCTTTTTGGCTTAGTACCCAACATTCCGAAGCATATGTCAGTTTTGATCTAAGTAAATTCTTGTAGGGGAGAAGTTTTTTGCTTCTTGAGAGTATCTTTGAACAAAAATACTTTAGTAGGCTAAAATAGCATTTATTGACCGCCATTATTCTCCTGATTATTTTAGAAGATACCTATATCGTTTTTGTCCTTAGCTTAATGTATGTACCCAGGATATAAGTCGATAGCCTACGTTGCTGTTTCTAAAAGATCTTTACATTACCCTTCGACGAGATTGTGTCCTAGTAGTATGTTCACTTTGCAAAGACCTTTCAGTTTTAGTAATAAACCAGTTGATCCATATGTGGTTTTTGTCTCTTGCCAGGTGATGCATCAACGATGAGTCGCCGCGCGCGGCCGTGACATGGGAGCGCAGGCATGGGCTGGCGCGCCGTGCAACCGCCGCACATCGCCGCCGGCTTGCTCCTACTGCTGCTAGTTAACCTGCCAGGTAGTATACCATGCTGTCTTGCCCCCTTAACAGCAGTCCAGTAACATATACATATGTATCTATGGAAACAGTTATCTTTTTCAAGATTGGCTATCATTGAAAGTAAGTAATTTCTGGATCCTGCTAATCACACAGGAATCAAGTTACAGCATCACATCAGCTAACATATTTGATTCGCTTTCCCCGCGCAGTAACCTGCCATCAAGACCACCAAGATGCTGTGCACATCACGGCGATCCTCGGCGAGAGCGTGGTGTTCAACTGCCAGGTGGACTTTCCGGAAGACATCCCGGTGCCGTACGTGTTGCAGTGGGAGAAGAAGGTAGGCGAAACGGTACGACGGTCCACACTCCACTCTTACAATACAACGCTGCTCATCTACCGTGTGTGTGTTTCTGTTCAGTAAAGGTCGACTCGTCCGCGCGACGCGCCCCGCAGAATGTAAAGTATATCTCGTCTGTGTCGGCTCCGACACCTCGTATTGTCCCGTGCTAGTGGTAAAGCGCGGGCGCCGCGGGCCGTTGGCGCCGCCCCAGCGCCCTCGCCCCGCGCGCGCCTTCCGCACGCCTTTTGTGTATCTCTGCCTCTTCTGCGTATTGCCTCGTGTACCTACCGTGCTCGTCACAGACTGGTTCGACATACCCACAGTGATAAAGGCCTTCAAAGCGAGTCTGAGAGAGCAGCAGACCCCCGTTAGATACGAACATACACATACACGCCACTTTACATGTACAATAAGATTTTTTCCTCCTATTATTTTGTTTGGGTGCACCGTTGTTATTCTGAGATAGTCTCGGGCGCACTATCGCTTACACGGCTGACACGGGGCACGCGCACCCTCGCGCACTGGCGGCGGTTCTGTCTGTTTCTCTCTTCCTGTGGCTGTGGGCTTCTCCCACGCTCTGTCGGCAATAGTAGATTCATGTACAACTTACTTGACATACTTTGTATTGTAACTCATTCAAGTGACTGCACAGTTGATCTACTTTGTTGCATGCTGTAGAAACGCTTAAGTTTCCCCGTTTTCACTTTCTGCATGCACGATTGTATGTAACCTATTAAATATTGACTAAGAGCGCGTTATCGCTATATATGTTTGAAAATACATAATTTATTATGTACGCCTTCTAACGCAAATACAACGACAACGACTTACGAGCAAGTTCGAGCTTAGTAAGATCTAATCATTTATATGCGTACTTGCGTAGGTACACGTAATCAGTTTCATGATTTGTTTACCATCCTTGCATGCTTCAGTAGTTTTCTTTCTTTATGTAGATAGTTTTGAATCTTGTAACCACAAACCCAAAATGACTTCCGCGTGCAATTGTGACTGAATTGCACGTCACGTTACAAGATTACCTAAGCATATGATTCTGTCTGTGTTTTGTGAAAACGCATCGCATCGTCTTGAAAGCTTTAGACAGAGTTGGAAATGTGTAGCGCCACGACCAGTTATGCGGCGGAAAGTATTTAGTATATAAGTATTTAGCTGTATGTAAGCTAAGTGGTAGTTTTAACGAGTTCGCACCAGTACTGCTCGGTTATTAACATGTGGGCGTGTGTGTGTAGGGACAGGACATCCCGATCTACATCTGGTACGAGAGCTACCCGACGCACAGCGGCGAGGGCTACGAGGGCCGGGTGTCGCGCGTGGCGCCGGACTCCCCATACGGCGCCGCCAGCCTCAACCTCACCAATATCCGGGAGTCTGACCAGGTAACTATCAAAACCATGTGCTTTCCTGCCTGACACATTCATGGCCAACATGTTTGCTGCAAGTGAACTAAAAAGTAAGATATTTAGATGTGTTTTTTATGGGTTTGTGAGTAATGGTTTTCGCTTGTTTCACCAGGGATGGTACGAGTGTAAGGTGGTGTTCCTCAACCGGTCACCCAACCAGCACAAAAATGGCACATGGTTCCACTTGGACGTGCACGCGCCACCTCGCTTCTCCATCACACCGGAAGACATTATTTACGTTAATTTAGGTGAGTTTTACAAACGTAAAATATTTGAAAGGTACTTAAAAACCACATGACCTTTAAATATAGGTTGGGAGCGCATGACATCAGGCTTTAAAATATTAACCTTACTGGCACGCCGTTCCTTGGCTTTCGGCTATGAAGAGTAATAAAACCTGTTCTAACCATCCAAAATTTACCATACTACCAGGCCGGTTAAGAATAAAACGTTTATTAAAGACCAAAATAGGTAGGTACCTAACTACCGCTTTCATAACCACGAGAATTATCTTTCTTTCAACTATTATGCTACGAATACTCGTAGTACAAGTTGAAAGGAAGTAAATTTCTTCGTTTTAATCGACTGTTAGATTTAAAAAAAACCTATTAAACTCATAAGAATTTAACACACATATGACATGGATAGTGTTTATAATTTTATTACAATTCTAAGAAAGAGGAGCGGACTTATGTAAAGTAGAAATCAAGTAAATCAACACTATTCTAATGTATAAAATAATTATCAGTTAAAGATTTAAGATTGACTGTATTACTGTTTAAAAAAATGCTTATTAGTCTTTAGGCTAGATTCTAATTAATTATTAAGAACCTGGCTTTTTTTTTCAATATAATTACGTAGTATAAAAAAATAAAAATATGTGAAAAGTATAACTAACACGTACCTTCAATTCCAGGAGACGCCATAATCCTCAACTGCCAGGCGGAGGGCACGCCCACGCCGGAGATCCTGTGGTACAAGGACGCGAACCCGGTGGAGCCTTCGGGAACAGTCGGCATCTTCAACGACGGCACGGAGCTGCGCATCAGCAACATTCGCCACGAGGACATTGGCGACTACACGTGCATCGCGAGGAATGGCGAGGGACAGGTGTCGCATACTGCGCGCGTCATTATAGCTGGAGGTGCTGTTATTACTGTAAGTTTTATTTTGATCTGATTACAAAAGAAGATTTTGGTTACATACCAGTACTTAACAAAATGTTCTTTGGACTTAAAATATTCCCGGTCTTTTGCAATGTAGCAAAGTGTAATAAAAAAATACAAACGTTTATTTGTCACTAAGATTACATGTTACAAACAATCAATCCAGCAACATACTTCCTAATATTATAAATTCGAAAGAATCTCTGTCTGAACGTCCATCGTTCTGTCTATCTCAAAGAGAATGGTCTTTTATATGTTGCCTTTTCATACCTAAGACACTGAACCACCGAACAAAATTTGGCAAGAAGGATCTAGGTAGATGGCATACTGGGGAAAGACAGGCTACTTTTTGTTTCAAAAATTATCTTAAAAGGCAAATCTATATATATAAACATCACCCATGTTGTTGTAAAAGTTTACATGGGAAACAGCATTTCTTAAGTTCATCATCATTTCAGCCGAAAAAGGTCCTCCAAAACTTTGGTGCTTGCCATTTTTTGGGGGGATTTGCCATAATCGCCACGCTTGGCAGGCGGGTTGGCGATCGCAGTATGGTGGTAAAATGCATAGAGAACGCTGCTACCCATTCTCTAGTAAGTCCCTTAGTCGCCTCCTACGACACCCACGGGAAGAAATGAGATGGTGCTATTATTTACGTCCGGCAACACACGGATATAAGTTAGATATTTAAACTGGTAAGAATGAAAAAAAATATTGGCTTCAACATTTTACAAAAATGTTAAAGCTAATATTTTTGTAAAATCATCGCCCAAGGGTGTAGAATAGGGAACGGTATTAAAAATTGACATGATTAATTGTTTTGTGTACTTACCTCATTCTAAGTGATTTAAGGAATTGGAAATATAGTCAGAACCCGTATCATGGGCTATTATTTAATTTAGTATTTATTTCATTTAAATTGGTCCACCCGCTTAAAAGTTATAAAAAAGCTTAGCTAATATGTAGGTTATACGTGATCAGTGGCGGCCATAGAGTATTTCAAATTAATCATAACAATATTTAAAAAAAAAATATTATTGTTTCATTACAAACTCAAAACAACTTTACTGTTACCTTGTCTGAATGGGTTTGGATGGTAGGATATTATTTGTCCCGGTAGCACGTATCCGTGGCATAATTTCCGCCATCCATGCGGGCAAAACCGCGGGCAGAAGCTAGTACGTACGTACGAAAATGGGGTACCCAAATCCTGGCGACGAATTTTATCTTATGGCTTTTGCCAGCAGCTTCGCCTGCGTAGAGATCGGAAATTATCCCACGGGAACGTACTATCGGGATAAAAAGTAGCCGTTTGTGCGTGACACGTATAAGAAACATCCAAACCTCTTCACAAACTTTCACATTTATAACTAAGATTAGTAGGAGGAACCACCTTGCACAGGAATCAAGGACTTCATACCATTTGTAATCCCTTTCTTATTTTATAAATATTATTATTATTAGTTAGGACTCCCTTACCTTCATGTATAAAATAACTCTTATTTTTGAATTTCTTCAGATGCCGCCAACAAACCAAACGAAGCTAGAAGGAGAGAAAGTTCAGTTTTCATGCGAAGCGAAGGCCTTACCTGGAAACGTGACAGTGAAGTGGTTCCGTGAAGGTGCTCCGGTGGCGGAGGTGGCGGCGCTGGAAACCAGGGTCACCATCCGGAGAGATGGCGCGCTCGTCATCAACCCTGTGGCGGCCGACGACTCAGGACAGTACCTCTGTGAAGTGTCCAACGGAATTGGAGACCCGCAGAGTGCTTCGGCCTATTTGAATGTTGAATGTGAGATTTTATTGCTTTAAGCAGGGTACCATAAGGTAGCGGCAAAATTTAAATTGTCTTATGTATTTAGCTAATTTCAGGTCAGTGTTGTGTGCGTTACCCAGGCCAGATGTTGTCGAAAATGGTCATTTGAATCTTATAGATAATTAGTTTTGCGGCTTCTGTAATTGTTGCGCACATTTTTAAATTTGTTGCGCTTATAGTTTTTTAATTATTTCACAAAAACATTTCCTGCTGGGGTAACGTTACCCCAGCCAGACCTTTTTCTTTCTAATGGGAATATTTAAATAATTACTAGCTATAAAATTAGTTGTCTAGATGAAGTAAATGTTGTGCCTCATTTTGTATTTGTTCTTTCATCGGTAGCGAAGTTATTCGAGATTTTGCTGGGGTAACGTTTTTGGTTTTGCTAGATCTTTGAAATGGTTAAGCGGATTCTTATCATATTTTGTACATGGCTTCTTGGGAATTAGTTTAAATTTGTTCTGCAATAAAAAAAACAAAATAATACATAGCTTAAAGGTTATTTCATTAAATAGAAAAACACTTCAATTGGTCCCAGCACTCTCAATAAGAGCTCTAAAGACTTACTTTAAACGTTATTTTAAAGCTTGTAACTGCCTTCAAATGTACGTGAAGTTTCATTAGTATCCTGTAAGTATTTAACAAGTTATGATGATATTGAGTTCTTCACGAGCACGGTCTTGATGCGCGCGGTGTTATTTGGCCACTGGATTGGATATATGAACTGAATGTTATGTCAATTATTAGTTTTTTAGTTCAGTTGTATATCAGTAAAATTTCAGCTCAGTACATTGGATAATTAATGAGATAATATGATTAAAGTCATTAGGAAGTGAATGACCGTGGTAACCCGACCAAGTTTAGGTGGTTACGAAAAAGCGAAAACGCAAAACATTATGGTACCTTCTAAAATATGTAGGATAGTGTTACAAATTTAGTACAGACATGTACACAAGTTTAAAAAAACTACGTGATTATTAAATAATTTTTATTGACAGGTAATATAATCATTTCAATTGAACTTTTAAAGTAAGTATTATTAAACTTTTACTTAAAAACAATCACAGATTAAAATTACAGATAGTAATTTTGCTTTTTTGAAATTTTCTATTATTTTTTAATTAAATTATAGATTTCAGTATACACAGTACACAGTTACAGTTTTTATTTAAATATACACATATTGGACTGTGTAATGATCACAGACAATAAATAACATACAATGGTTTTTTTCAGTTAACACTAAACTTACGGTGCGTACAAACTATATAACATAACATGTTATATAACATTTTTCATAGTGTGGTCATGTTATTTAACATTGTTGTATAACATTTTACATAGAGTTGTAGTGTTATATAACATGTTACATGGTCTGTACCACCTTTACGTATGTCTAGGTCAGAATGGAAGATAATAATAATGTTTTCATAGTACAGATATTATTATATTATTAATGTATTTAACAGTGTACGCGTCTGTACCGAAATTGTAAGGTGTATTATACTAAACATTTCAAAAGATAGTATAATGTTCTGCGTTTTCGCTTTTTCGTAACCACCTAAACTTGGTCGGGTTACCACGGTCATTCACTTCCTAATGACTTTAATCGTATTATCTCATTAATTATCCAATGTACTGAGCTGAAATTTTACTGATATACAACTGAACTAAAAAACTAATAATTGACATAACATTCAGTTCATATATCCAATCCAGTGGCCAAATAACACCGCGCGCATCAAGACCGTGCTCGTGAAGAACTCAATATCATCATAACTTGTTAAATACTTACAGGATACTAATGAAACTTCACATACATTTGAAAGCAGTTACAAGCTTTAAAATAACGTTTAAAGTAAGTCTTTAGAGCTCTTATTGAGAGTGCTGGGACCAATTGAAGTGTTTTTTCTATTTAATGAAATAACCTTTAAGCTATGTATTATTTTGGTTTTTTTATTGCAGAACAAATTTAAACTAATTCCTAAGAAGCCATGTACAGAATATGATAAGAATCCGCTTAACCATTTCAAAGATCTAGCAAAACCAAAAACGTTACCCCAGCAAAATCTCGAACAACTTCGCTACCGATGAAAGAACAAATACAAAATAAGGCACAACATTTACTTCATCTAGACAACTAATTTTATAGCTAGTAATTATTTAAATATTCCCATTAGAAAGAAAAAGGTCTGGCTGCGGTAACGTTACCCCAGCAGGAAATGTTTTTGTGAAATAATTAAAAAACTATAAGCGCAACAAATTTAAAAATGTGCGCAACAATTACAGAAGCCGCAAAACTAATTATCTATAAGATTCAAATGACCATTTTCGACAACATCTGGCCTGGGTAACGGACACGTCAGTGTTAGTGTTATGTTTATCAAAATATATTTAACGACTGTAACAAATGAGTATTTACATTTTAAAATGATTAAGAGAACAGCAAAAAACGAAAGAAAATTTGATTTTTGCGAGCTACCCTGGTGCTTTCACGTGTTGAATTAGGAGCTAAAAATCTTGGTGATAGCCAAAATTATCATCTTGCACTTAAACCCTCTTTAACTTTTTGACCGCCACAGTCATATATAGATGACAAACCAAAATGTGCCCAGCACGCCACGGCCACGACTACATGACACATTTATACGTAAATAAAGCCCCTTGGCGCCGAGGGCACGTTTAGCTTTTTTGCGGTCTTAAGTATGGCAAGTTTAGACAGATTATTTATACAGGATTCTAATTGACTCAGTGCTACACAAAATAAACTTATCTATAGGCAGAATACAAATCGCATCATACCTACTTAGCCATGTCTATGTCTTTCCCACAGATCCAGCAAAAGTAACGTTTACCCCAACTGTGCAATACCTCCCCTTCCGATTGGCCGGTGTGGTGCAGTGTTACATAAAGGCCAACCCTCCCCTCCAGTATGTGACGTGGACGAAAGACAAGCGGCTGCTGGAGCCCTACCAGACCAAGGACATCGTGATCATGAATAACGGCTCCTTGCTGTTCACGAGGGTCAACCAGAACCATCAGGGTCGATATACTTGTACTCCTTATAACGCACAAGGAACTCAAGGGTCTTCAGGTAAGACAGAACATAATAAGAAATAGTGATAAAATTGTGGCGGTATTTCAAGGGAAAGTAATAATGGTTTCGTTTTGCAGGTCCGATGGAAGTATTAGTTCGTAAACCACCAGTGTTCACAGTGGAACCGGAGCCCTTGTACCAAAGAAAGGTAAATTAAAGTTTTATTGTGACATTTAACCGTAAAAGCTCTGCCAGGGGTGCGGGTTGTTCAAAAGAGATACCGTGGCCCTTGGCACACAGACAACTGAAGGAACACGGGTAGGTTTTAGTCAGTAAAAGTTTGACTCGCCCTCCCGCTCCACCCAAAGCGGGAGAAGTTATTTGATGATTTCCCAGCCAAAAAAAAACCGTGAAAGTTGCTTTCGGCACATGTTACCTTTAAGAAATATTGATGGCTTAAGTTACCTACACATATCTTCAAGGATTCGACAGTAAAATCTACACGTACCTTTGCGTATTACTTAATCAATCAATTTACTCAGTCAACCTTTAGATTTAGGCCTATCCCAGACTGCGCCACAGCTTCCTATAGCTGGGGTGCGTTCCACCCCTATTTGCCGATACGCGATATTTGGTGGTACTTGCTGCTATCAGCTTTGGTGATTGCAGTGTGCTAATGAGGTACCCATGTTCCTGTCAGGTGGGCGAGTCAGTGGAGATGCACTGCGAGGCGCAGGAGGCGGAGGGCACGCAGCGGCCGAGCGTGGTGTGGCGGCGGCGCGACGGGCTGCCGCTGCAGAAGAACCGCGTGCGCGCGCTGGGCGGGAACATCACCATCGACACGCTGCGCAGGCAGGACTTCGGCATCTACCAGTGCGTCGCCTCCAACGAGGTAACACACTCATAAAGATAACCAGTCTTACCTTTTTGTAACGCGTGGAGGTATCAAGTTGAAATTAATATGAAATACGTAGGCCTATGGTCCCTTGGAGCTATAAAAGAATCAAGCTTCTAAGACAACGCAATAAAAAACATAGGAACATTTATGCTACATATTTTGATACTCGCAGATAAATCAAAACTCGTACCAGTCCCAGAATTGAACCCAAAACTCAAACTCAAAGCATTTATATCAATTAAACCATTTACAGGCACTTCTGAATTGTCAAAAAGTCGATCAGTTGGAAAGTTGAAGCTAGTCCATTCCAAAACGTAGATCTCTATGGAGAAGAAAAGGACACTTTTTAAAATCAAGTTAGGTATTACAAAATCTTGGGAACATTATTCTTGTTGCTTCTATATGTGAGAACAATGTAAAAAAAAAAAAAAACAATTCTAAATATAAGATTAAAAATAAGCCCTGGAAGTTAGGACATGACCAGTCTCAACCGACAGTGCCCGTTCACGAACTTGACGCGTGGATCAGCACCATCCAGCTCAACCATTTTGTAGGGAACCGAATGATCAAACACACGCGCCACCATCAGTGAGACATTTATGTAAGCATGACATACGCTCAACTGCCACGCTAATTGACCTGATGAAATTTGGCAAGAATCAAAAGTCCAATAATTGTTAATTTGCCGTTTTATCGTTGTTATAAAAAAATGCGTTTACAAACTTACATTTGCAGTCGAAGAATTGGCCGTGACTTAAATCAATATAATGAGAGAAAACGTTCTTCAACTACAATGTTAAATTTGTTTTTGGGATAAATTCATCCCAACTACGGGACCCTTTTAATGTGCATGGTTTGACACGCACTTGGCCTGTTTTTTAATTATCAAAATGAATACATCTTTTAGATAGCCACTGTGCAAAGTACAATTCTCATAATGCTAATACGTGACGACAAACTATCAAAAATCATTTAATCAAATTAGGCTGAGAATCAGCACTTTTTGTACGTGACAATTACATAAGACAGTCCCCCAAAAGGCCCACCATTTACCACATCCAAGTGCATCAGCTTCAACGCTTCAAAGAAGTGGCGCAACAAACTCCCCAGAAGTATATTATTGAATAAATAAATATTCGTTTCGCAACAACACTGTCAACACTAACTACTAATGTTCCTCTTCAGGTGGCAACGATAGTAGCGGACACGCAGCTTGTGATCGAGGGCACCCAGCCGCACGCGCCCTACAACGTGTCGGGCACGGCGACGGAGTTCCAGGTGACGCTGCGCTGGCAGCCGGGGTACGCCGGCGGGCCCGACTACAAGCAGGACTACACCATCTGGTACAGGGAGGCCGGCTTCTCCGAGTGGACCAAGGTTCCAGTCACGCCATCTGGTGCTACTTCTGTGAGTATTCGCAGTATTTTATCTGATTACGCTGTCGTGCAAAGACAGTGTTAGGTTTATCTTTGTAACTTTGTACGTATAGGATTCTTTATACCCTCGAAGCATCATAACGAATCAATGGTTTTTAAATCAAGAGGTGTCTATCGAATTCTCTAGGTCGGACGATGGCTATAGGCTAGGTTTTGTTTGTATAACAACAAGATTTTAGAAGATTTTAGACGCCAATAAGTAGTCTTGAATAGGTACCATGTGGGGTATAAAAATAAAAGGACTCAAAAAAGGCAACACACTACAAATATGCAAGTTAAATACAATCGTTTTGGATGAATAATGAGTGTTCTAGAAATATAAACGGTCAACCTCACGTCACTAAAACAATCTAACGCACATCCGTGGTAACATTTATAAAATCACCCTTCCTGCTACGACATAAAGGTACTTTTTTTTGGGCACGCCACGATTGCGGCGGTAAGTCCCCTCTTTGAGGAGTGGCTTGAGAGGCGGCATGGCGTCCTCACCTTCCGCCTGACACAGGTCCTCACCGGACATGGCTGTTTCGGGAGGTACCTGTTTCGGATAGGGCGGCAGGAAACGCCCGGGTGTTTCCATTGCGAAGATCGCCCAGAGGACACGGTGGAGCATACGGTGGAGGTCTGCCCGGCTTGGGCGGAGCACCGCCGTGTCCTCGTGGAGGTGATCGGCGGCGGCGATCTCTCGCGTCCGACCCTGGTCCAGGCCATGGTACGGCGCGAGAGTGCATGGCTAGCAGTCGCCTCCTTCAGCGAAGCAGTTATGCTCGCAAAGAGGGAGTCGGCGCACGTGAGGGAGATGCAGTACATGCGCCCTCACAGCCGTGGCCTTCGCAGGAGACGCCCTGGGCGTCGGGAATCCCAGGCTGATTCCCGGCCACCCTAGGCACGGGCGTGCGGACGGCGAGTAATGGGTAGCTCGCTGTCCGGTAAGGACCAAGCCCGGGTCGACGGCGCGTTGTGTTCCACGCGCGCCTCAAAGAGATGTCAGCAGCAACTGATGGGGCCCGCAAGGGCCGATGCCTGCCAGGGGTGCGGGTTGTTCGAAAGAGATACCGCCGCCCCTGGCACACAGGCAATTGAGGGAACACGGGTGGGTTTTAGTCAGTAAAAGTCTGACACACCCTCCTGTTCCGCCCAGAGCGGGAGAAGTTATTTGATGATTTCCCACCCAAAAAAAAAAATTGATACCATTGGTGTGCGATTGACAGTACTAGTAACTCTTGAACCACGAAAACCAGGGATAACGACTGCTACAAGACACAGTTTAATTTTACGATGGCCATACAGTTGCCCATACTTACTTAGAAATATTACACTTTAATTAGATCACATTATCTGACCAAGATTATGTCTGGACTTTAAAAGAAACTGTGACCTCTGAGTTTGTTTCAGTGTTTCTTCTCAGAGTAGTCGGATAAACAACGGCTTCATCTAATTTCTAAAATATTATTGACTAAATGTTTTTATGAACCTAAGAAGGGCTGATATTTTAAATAGTGAAATAACTTTTATCTTCAGAATAATTATGTCAATTTGACCTATTTTCTACACAAAAGCTGTCAAACAGAAATATTTATTCCTCAGATAAAAGTTATCTGACTATTGAAAAATCAGTCCTTACAGAAATACAATCATTAATCAGACAAAGTGATGGATAAGAAAGTCTAAAATTAGTTGTAAAACTCAAAATGAGTGTAGCCGACGTAATTTTACCAAATGTATTTGAAAAACATGTCGTAGCGCCGGCGTCGTTCGTAGAGGGTCTACGCCGTAGCGCCGAGTCGCGCGGAACTTTTGGTTTGAAGGACCAAAATTATTGATGATCTTTGAACAGGCTGATAAATATTATCGTTAGGTTTCTAAACTTTATTCAAGACAATCTGGGTAGGGCCCTTGACATCCAACATTGATAAAACAATTTTAAGCAAAATACGGTTATGTTAGGATTGCGTTTATCGAATTTCCAAATAGGATTGATAATCTTAACTTTTTTAAGCTTCGTTGTTATTTATCAAAGAAGGACCAATTAAACTTGTTCTTTGTTTACAGGTCACAATAAATCGGCTCCAGCCTGGTACGACGTATGAGTTTCAAGTGAACAGCAAGAATACAATAGGAGAAGGAATGATGAGTAAAGCTATTACAATAAGAACTCTTGGTAAGTACTAAAAAATATTTAATTCTAGGTGTGGCGGGAATTAACATTTGTGTATTATAACATGCTATGATGGAATAATGTTAGTAAGTTACACACAAGTCACTATGTTATTAAGAGCATTCATTCCACGCGGACTGGCAACAACGCATTTATAGTAGTTTTTCGTGATTATTTCATGAAATACGAACAATAGTAAACATTTTTTTCAGCTATGCACTAGTTCGTTGGTATTTTCAAGTTTGTATGCTATTTTTTTTACATTTGTTTTGGTATTTACTTATAAAAATCGATATACCGTCAATTATTTTCTATTTGCATTACTTAGTAGGATTAAATGTTTTTATTAAAGTGTAAATGTTAAAAATAATTATAAATACCAACGAACTAGATCGCTTGGCTGAAAAAAAATAGTACTTTTGTTTGTATTTAATGAAATAATCACGAAAAACTACTATAAATGCGTTGTTGCCAGCCCGCGTGGAATGAATGCTCTTAATAAAATACTATCCGCGTGTATAACAGGTATGGGTTGTGGACGGCTTGTTAACTTTTATTTCAAACAGGAATAAAATTGCATTCAAACACGGATAGACAAATTGAGGAAAGTTTCCAGTATCAAAGTCTGGTTGGATTTGAGGTGGGTTTTTTAACCTAAGATTGCCTTTTGTAGATGTAGGCGCCAAACCGAAGGCGGCACCCACCCCGGCGGGGCCTGTAGACGAAAAGATATTCCAAAACGCACCCGAAGGCTCTGGTATATACCCACAAATTTTGGACAACAATCAGTAACTTTATCACTTGATCTCATCTCATGTCATCATCAACAATTTAAGTAGATAGATATTTTGTTTCAGGTAGACTCATACATCTTAGCAATGATTAGACTTGTTGATTTGTTTAGTTAGTGCATGCTTTACGATGTTTTAGTTGTGTTTGTATTTTGTTTTGTATGTTAATAACAGCTGCATGTTTAAACCTTATCTCCATTCTTATCTATTCTAATTTCTCACACAAACAACTTGTTTTTTTATTTTAATGAAAAAGTTAAAATAGCATTGTTACTTTAACAGATAAATATTTATTTTTAAATACTCACCCATATTGATTGAATTAGTTATTACATGACATTTTTTTTGTATCAAGTTAGTCATTTCGTTTTATCATTCACGTCATCACGTCTTTCTCTGGTAAACCACGCTCACAAGACCGCAAAACTATAGCTCTCTCTAAACATAGGTCCGAAGTCTGGTCCTCCCCGCAACCTGACGGTGACGGAGGTGCACAACGGGTTCCTCATCACGTGGCAGGCGCCGCTGGAGCGCGCGCACCTGGTGCAGTACTACACCATCAAGTACCGAACTGACGCGCAGTGGAAGACGCTCAACCGAGGGCAGATACGACCCGAGGAGACCAGTTACTTGGGTAAATTATGATGGAGAAACTGCCCTGTATTACTAACAATATTTATGATACCTAGGTACTAAATAAGGCTTTTTCTGTCGAATTCATGAAACTTTCACGTAATAAATCTATGTAGTAGGTTCGTGGTTTGCCTTCCATTGAAATAAAACTCAATTAGGCTTAGTATGTTCTAAAATAAGCACAGGTAACACAATTGGCCAAATAATCTAAGGTAGGTATTGATCTTTAGGACTTTAAGCTAAGCTTGATCAGAACCGGTTTGAGATACATGCTGTAATCTAACATTTTACAATACTTTGTATTTTCTACAGTATTCTAATTTGAGATCGAATTTAAGTACCTAATAGTAATAATAATTTTATTTCCAAAGTAAGTTTTTTTTGGGACTAGGTACTTATATATACTTTGATTCATTTTAATGGTCCAGCTTGCTCAGTTTATCAAAATATTTTTAAGTATAGAGATCGAGTAACCAGTCTGTCCATCTTAACTTAAGCACTATAAATCCATAAATGTTTACGGTATAACTGTATAGGTACTAATAAACCACAACAAGTACAATGTCCATGACAGCCACTTTACGAAATATTTCAGTTAAAAACCTAGTCGGTGGTCGTACGTATTACTTCCGAGTGCTGGCCAACTCGGCCACCAGCTACGAGAGCTCCGAGGAGGTGAAGTTCCCCGTGCCGGCGCGCGTGAAGCACAAAGCGATCACGGCGGGCGTGGTGGGCGGGATCCTGTTCTTCATAGTGGCCATCATCCTGTCGGTGTGCGCCGTCAAGATCTGCAACAAACGTAAACGACGTAAGCAGGAGAAAGGTGAGACTCGTCACACGAGCGGCCGCTAGTCCGCTGCCGGCGCTAGTTATCCCGCGATCTTGCCTCCATATACGTGCTAGCTTTTATGGAACTTACTAACACCATAACATTTCTTAGACATTTTCGGTTAAAACGAACTGTGTCGCCTTGCATTCTGCAAGGATTAAACGATCAAACATACATAAATGAACTCGTAGCGTCATGTCAAAACGTCTGTTTCCACAGACTGCAAAATAGTTTAGAATTTAAGTATATTCTACTAGTTACTTTTGTTACTGAAGTACTTAATATTCTAATCAGATCATAGTACAAAATAAACATTTCGGTGATGCTTTGAACAATAAATAAGTCAACCCATAGTACAGAGACTTAAAGGATTACCTTTCAGTTCAGTTGAACTAAAAATGTCATAGAGACATGGTCGCTGCAATTTCACAACAAAATTATTGTCAGTAACTAGCAATTCATTATTATAAACGACACAAGTTCTGTAGACTCTTTACATAGATAGCGCGTTCGTTGAAACCAGGTAATCTTCCGTACATAACTTACCATATTGTCGGCAAATTACATATTCGTTCGTATATTATCTGCTTAATTCACTCATACATTGGCGTTTCCCTTGTAAGCTTTTTGCATGCGTTAGGTTTATGTAAATAATGCATTTTTTGTCCTAAAAAATAAGTTAAAGATAACTAAGTACTCGTTAAACCTCAAGTAGTCCAAGATGAAGTGGAGCTAGAGGAATCGCGAAACAAATCCACGTTAAGTTAAAAAGATGAATGTTGCTCTAGCTAGCTAGAGTACCTAATCTCCTTGCTTCATAGATAAGCTAGGTAGAGAGCAGTGGTGGCTCAGTGATATCGGCCCCGGCTCAGGCAGCCGCTTTACTTCGTGTAAATAATCTACCAACCCGCACTGTGGGCCCGCGTGGTAGATTACGGCCCACTCCCTCTAGAAGACAGGAGACCTGTGTCCAGTTCTGAGCATTGGCAACAGTATAGGCTGATTATGATGATGATAGATATAGTTGACTGCTATCAGATACAGCTTACAGCAGCAGAATGTATTTTCTCGTGGCAGGACTCCATAGATATCATGATAAAGGTTGAACGTAGAAAGTTTGTATGTAATAAAAAAGTAAGCTCATAAATCCTTCATCAGCAATAATCAGCATTAAAATATAAGCACGTAAGCCCATTACGATACGATACAAGACAACGATGTTCGCACAGCAAATATCGTTCTGCATGTTGGTAAACGAGTTCATTGCAATTGTGTGAATGGTAGCCATCCATTATATATTCTGCTTGTAGTCATCATCACGTCACGACATTATTGCATAGTTTTATCGTCATAAGAACGCGCACTGGAAAGAACCACTGTTGGTCCGAACGTCCACTCCAAAGGCTGGGAATCTCTTTACATTTTCTAGAAACGATTTAAGCTTGAAAATTCGATGTATCTTACAGACAGTTACAGTAACACTTCTGATCATTTCCGGTGATGAAACGAATAACAAAGAGTAACATCTAGGAGTCCGTTCCAGTGCTCGTTGTGTTTTGGTTGACAATATGGTGGGTGGTGGTGTTGGTGGTACATAGCGAGGGTGGCGGGCGGCGGCCGTGGCTGGGTCGGGGTGGAGCGCCACTTCACTACGTTAATATTTAGAAATTATCCGATTGCAGCATACAACATGGTAGCCGCGCGACTGACAGACCTCCGCGCCGCAGATAGCACTCAAGTGCCTTTTAAGAAGTGAGTAGTTATGCACTTGTGCCTATACACTTAATTTATTATATATTTCGGCCTTTTTGAATAACTCTAATTTTTACTAACTACATTCACGCTGCATTAACAGGAAATCAGGTCAGTTTTACCAACATATTAAGTTGATGAATCTTTTGTCATATCGTGTATTTTCTTGGAAACAGGGCAGGGCCCCTAGGCACTCAGCAAGACACCTATAGACTCTCAAGACGTTTATACGTAGTGGAGGTATAATACCTAGCTAACATGTTTGTTGTGTTCTTATAGATTTAGAGAACGCGGAATATCGAGTATAGTGCAGTGTTTGCGGTTTACTGCGAACTGGGTGTGGCCAGCGTCGCGCTGCGGCGGTGAGGCGCGCTACTGGGTGCCGGTGCGGCGCGTGTCGGCCGCGCCGTCCGCCTCGCCCGCGCCGTCGCCGGCGCCCTCGTCGTCCGACGACGGCGGCTTCCTGCCGCGCCTGCGCGCGCCCCTGCGGCCGTCCGCCGCGCCGCCGCTGTTCCGCGCCTCGTCGCCGGCGCTGGCGCTGCACTGGCCGCCGTGGCCGCCGTGGCCTCCGTGGGCGGCCGCCTGGACGCCCTGGTCGCCACTCCACGTGTCCGACCTCAGCTCCGTGCCCTTCCCGAGCTCGGCCGACGGGTCGTTCCCGACGCCTCCGTCTCCCTTCCGCCTGAGATCACTGCGACAAAGCGCTCACGACCAGACGCGCGCCACCTCCGGGCCGCTCGCCAGACCGCGCGCACGGCCCCTGCCGCGGCACGCTCGCCCACGGGCCGTGGCGGATTTGCCACCGCCTCCCCACGAAGCCTCGCCCGAGAGTCGGTCGTCGTCCAGCGGATTCGGCAGCAAAAACGCATCGTCCTCGCAACACAACCGCAGCAGCCGCACGGGCAGCCTGGCCGAGTGGCGGCCGCCGCCGTACCGGCCGCCGCCGCCAGCGCCGCCGCCCCGGCCCGGCTCCGGCGAGGTGGGCGACGCGGGCTCGGTGGACGTGCACTACGAGTGGGACCGCGCCACGCGCACGCCGACGCCCTCGACGCCAGAGCGGACTCGCGCGCGCCCCTCCCGCGACGACGTAGAAGCTAGAGTGCGCGCCATGAAGGAGGAGTTCCTCGAGTTCCGCAAGCGCCAGGCGCTGCGGCGTCGCTCGCCGGAACCGCTGGCGCCGCCGCCACCACTATCGCCGCTGTCTCCGCTGTCGCCGCTGTCTCCGCTGTCTCCGCTGTCGCCGCTGGCTGCGCTGGCGCACTCGCCGCCCGCGCCCGCCGAGACTGTCTGCTGACCGCCGCGATACCGATCATTTCGAGCTACTTGCTCTAAATGGTCTCTTTATTCCCCACCGACCCCCTCTGTTTTATAGATCTGCGCTTCATCTTTTACATACCTAGATTTGGTAAAGTAATATTAACATTCCGAATTTTACTTCTGCAAGTAAATCATTATTATTTGTATATCACTTTAGCTTGAGCATAAATTATTCAATATCGGGCACGAACGATGACCGACAATTAGTTTCAAATGTCGGTAAAAATTCATCATTTAATAGAGCCCGAGAATCCACAAAACGGGGGCTATTCGGAAGTAGATATTGATTTGGTACGTTCACTGTTTATGTAGTGTTAAAAGATCCCACCAGGTCACTGGCGATACGACCACGCCGCCAGTAACCGTTATTATAAATACTAGATACTTAGAAAAAGATGACTTAAGTCGCACAAGAATATTTGCGACTGTAATAATGTACGTATAAAAGTGGATGCTGTGGCGTTTCATGCTCGCACTGTCTGCTTTCCAATCTAATAAAATATGTCAATTAATTGTTCGGAGTAACCTCACGCACGATGACGCGCGCTTAATTATACAAACGTGGCAAAATGAGACCTAATTTTAGCGATAACAACACAGGCACTTCCATTTTGATTCTATTTAAATATACATACGATTACCGTTAGGCTAATGTAGGTACAAAATGCTGAAAGTGATTACTATGAACAGAATGTGCCATATACAGATCAAGTATTGTTTTATATTTAAAGTGATATGGGCGTGTGCCCGGCGAGCAGCCAGTGCGAGAGACGTTCACCTTAACGCTTTAGGTATGAGTGGGGAAGCATCCACGACACCGCTCATACCAACATTATATTGTAGTTATTATTGTAACTAATTACGAATAACGATTTACTAAAAGAGCAGCCGCGACTGGTGGTCGATTGCGCGAGCAGTACGCGACGCTTGACTGATGACGCTTCGGCACAGTCGGTCGCCAATCGGCGCCAATCGGGCGCCAGTCGGGCGCCACAGCCGGGCGCCAGTCGGACGCCAGTCGGGCGCCACAGCCTGGCGCCAGTCGGACGTCAATCGGGCGCTACAGCCGGGCGCCAGTCGGACGCCAGTCGGGCGCAAATCGGACGCTAATCGGGCGCCAGTCAGGCGCTACAGCCGGGCGCCAGTCGGACGCCACTCGGGGGTCAATCGGACGCCAGTCAGGCGCTAGTCGGGCGCCACCGACGGGCACCTACTGCGCATTAGGGCGCCAGTCCCGACTGCTCGTTTATAATATACAACAAAATAATCATTAAGTAGATTTTAGAAATAATTTAGATTGATACAAAACGTGTTAACTCAGTTTTGTTTGACATTTTTAAATGAATTATTATTTTACAAGTACAAATTTATTTTTATTATTTTTATTTATGTAGTTACAATAATTTAAAAGGAACAACTGTACATATGTAAAAACATATTAGATATTATATACATTTATTTATTTAGGTGTGGTGTGGTATGATTGAGGTTCTGAAGAACTGTTTGCCAGTGCTTGTGACTACTTGTGAGGCACTCGACACTGTCGCCATTAGACACTGCCGACTTAGGAACTTCCCACGTTTATATTAAGTATTCTTTATATTGATGACTAACTTACTTTTTAATTATTGTGTGGCTGATTATGACTTACCTGTTATGATGATGCGAATTGATGTATGTGTCAATGCCCAAAGTAATCGCAAAGGTTCAGTCAATTGTTTTGGACTTCACTCAAAATATGTTGAGTAAGATTTTTTTAAAGAATATTGTATGTATTTTGTTTACCTTTACTACAATTCACTAAGAGATAACAATGATTGTGTTTGGTTATTTCACAAGAATAATAATGATTTAGTTATCGGTTCCTTGAGTAATCCCACCTATGTAGTTGACCAGTCAAAACCAAGACTGTTTAGTATTATGTTCGTTATTAGGTTTACTTATTGTGTCAAATGTGCTCTTAGATATTTCCTTGCATGCACGTCGCACTTTTTGTACCTATTGTTTGTAACGCAGAACTTTTTTTATTCGGATATCGAGTTAAGGACCTCCTATAAATAAGTATAAAAATGTACGCTTTAAAGAAATTGGAATAAATTACTCATAACAAATAGATAGGTAGGTATGATAAGGTGTAGTTATATATGTGCGTGCATGGAAGCGTCTGATACGGAGGAATACGGCGCGTCGCGTCAGGAGGCACGCGGCGTGTCGCGCAGGTCTGAGCGCGCACGCCGCGCCCAGCCCGCGCGCCACACGCCCGGTCGTCCGCACTGTGTATTGTTACGTCAAGGACAGCGAACAAGCGCATCATTAGTTCACTGCTGATGACGGTGTAGATTTAAGCTACGTATAACGACACAATAGACCCTTGTTTTGTTTTTTTTACTCGTTCTCTAAGTAACTTCCGCCATAGCATACACTTAGAATATTAGGATCGACGATTTGTGCAATAAATTATCCACTGTTCAATAAAAATAAATTATAATATGTTAAAATAATTATGTATGTATATGCTCAATATTTTCGACTGACCAACTGTAAGAAATATTATCGGTAAATTTCTAAATCACGATTGTTTAATGCGAATTTATTATGCTTTGGTATAGAAATTGATACTTTGCCATTTGTAAATCGAGACAAAAGTAGAGTATTGCGAACAGATATAATTCTTGGGCAAGCTCTCATTGTGGCCGTGTGGCTAGCAGTAGTGCAGGTGCCTAACTCGTCATTCTTGTTGTTTTATTGACCGTGGCGGGCATATCACGAAACTAACAATAATAGTCCTGTTTTTAAAGTTTGATCTTTTAGTATAATACTTATAGAATTGTAAATATTTGTTTTATTGATTTCATGTCATTCGGCGAGTGATATAAAGCGACCACAGATATATCGCACACAATACGTAGGTGCACGACTACATTCGAGTAGTTTGCGTAGGTTTTATATTATAATGCCTAAATCACTCGTTTAACTGAAATTATATTTAAATGCGATCATTGTAACAACCACCAAGACTTGAAATTCAATTAACGTGAGCTGTTCACAACGTATGTACCTACTTAGGTATTATTTTGACAAATTTATTATAATTGTACGTACAAGAGTAAGAAACAAGAGTAATATATACATATAGCTCAAACCATGTGATATCTAGTCTTTTCCATTATAAAATTATCCTTCCTTTACATACTAAAATTTTCATTAAAAATCGCATTTTCACTTATTTTAACCTTTACAGATAATTTGGATATGACTGCCTCATACCTACTTGTCTGAATTCTGTCGATGTCAGAGTACACTGAAGTTAGCCACTGTCGAAGCACTTGCATTTCTTCAACGGTCTACACACTCAACTTGTATCGTCCAATTATTTCATACACCTAAGTGAAGGCTAAGAAGTAAAGCATTGCTGGATGAAATAGCCCAAACATCATTCGACAATTTCTAGACTAAAATGAAAAAGATAGCAATATTTTAGATTAATGTAACTAAATCGTATGTATCAGTTTGTATAAAGGAAAGTAAGTAAACGAAGTTATTGCACATTGGCAGAATGTATCGCGGTGAAACAGGGCACCCAAATCTTAAAAACTTAAGGCATAATGCACAATATCTCAGCACAATAAGTGATATTATAAAATACTCGAATCTTCAAAATATCATACTGAGCACTTTAACTGTTACTCCAATGAATCCACAATAAGTTTGCCTCGATTGAAAACAAAATATGCACAAGCAACATTTTTATAACTCGAGTAAATATCCATTTTCATTTATAGAATATTTTTAGTTATAAGTGTTGAGATCATGTGTTTACTGTGTAAGCACAAAAAGGATTCAATTCAAAAAAATAAAAATACAATAACGTTGCTATGATTATATTGTTGTATTATTTTTACCTGGAGCTGCATTTTCGCAAGAATAAACTGTAGCACAAACTTATGCTGTACGTAAACCACTCATTAGAGTAATCAGAAAAGCCAGGAAATAATCTTGCTAAGAACGCAGGTACAAGTCACACACTATAACCACAGAACACACTTAAAACGCTGGAAAACGGTTCTGTTTTTTTAAATCTTCTTCAAAAAAGAAAGGCGGCTTTCGGCGGCTTTTCTTTTCCGTGTAGGTAGGTATGTACCTATACCAATTAGGGGAGACCGGTGTTGTAAGTCAGTTTCTTTTTCTTCTTTTGAGTGCCTAAGTTATTCGTAAGTATTCTTGTAAAGAATATTTATATATTAATACAAAGTCTAACTATCTAATCTAGTTTAAAAAGAAATAAAGACTTTTTCTCTAGAATTTACCTATTGAGACAATTTTCATTTTCTAAGAGAAAAGAGAAGTGTGACTTTTAACCCAGTGTCATGAATGGTTGTCAGTGTCTGGGGTAGGTTAGGTAGTAGGTAGTAGGTCTGGGGTAGTAGGTAGTCGCAAAGTAAATTAAGAGAGGGTGATATAAAAACAAAACATTTATATTTTAAAAGGGAATTTTATTTAAGATAGAATAATGTACGTAACCAATTAACCCCACGCAAATTAATAATTAAAAAAAGGAGTAGCGTCGCCCCTCTCTTGGGAGAGCAGCGTCGGCGCATCGACCTACGTCGATTTACAACTTGTTAGCACTTCTTATCAGTCCAAGGTAAGTACAGTACCTACATAATTATACCCACACAGACCGTTCTCATTCGCTGGCACTAATGCCTATTTTCACTAACACTACCTGCTGTCAAGGGTTAACGAAATACGTAAACATTATGCAGGGCCTGAATTCACTATGACCACTAACGACTCCTTACTCGTAACCACGTCAATCACACACGAATTCTACTAATAACGTAATATTTATATCGACAAATTGTCTTGGAACATACAGAATATGACATTTCGATTCCTTACCGTTACATTGGTTTCTACAAAAAACGATATTGACGAAGTTTGAACGTAGTAAGATTCCGCGGGAAATCATTATAACGAACGATACAGAATTGGGGCCCCGTTACTTTACGTACAATGAAAATCACGCTCTAAAAAGTATGACACAAGGAAATATTGTCATTTGAAAGCCGTGGTCGTAGGTATGCCACTTTGCCCTCAAGTTTATGATCGCTTACTACTGTTGGAATACTTCGTTTAGGTAGCATACGATCACGGCTTTCTGATGAGAATATTTTCAGTGTTTCGTACTTTTTAGAGCTTTTCGTGATTTTTCAGTAATCGGGTTTTAGTTTTTGAACTTACTTTTTATTTTAATTATTTTGAGGTTAGCTAACGATTTATATATTGTCGAGCTCTTTCAATGTTAGTCAAAATATTTGTTGTTGTTATGTTTTCAACGATATAGGGTAAGGTGGGGCACATTGTTACACGGGGTACACTGTTACAATGCACATATCTCCGTCTCTGTCTTTAACTTTTTAAATGTTGGTATACAGTTTCGACAAGCGCATAGGCAGCCATCATAATACAGTTGTCATTGCCACAGGTTGTACTGCGTTGGACAGTTATCGAACAAAAATCGAATTTGTGTGATAAAACTTGGAAAAAATCACGTTAAAGTTTTCTATTTCTTTCCTGACGTTTTGCATTTAGGTAAGTAATTGTTATTTTCCTCTGTATACTGTATAATTAGCGTCAAATTTTTGTTATATAGTTTTTTGTAAATATAACCTATAATATATAAGCTCAATTGAATTTATTTTTCTGATTCCTTCGCCTGGGGCACTATGTTACGGGGCACTGTGTGACACTGTAAAAATGAGCCCCAATGAGCTTATTCTTGTCTTTTTGTAGGTTTATAAGAAAATGGTGCGAAATCGTAAGAGGAAGACGAATTTCGGACTCCTTACTGAAAATGATGTGAGAGAAGCAATTCTGATGGTTGAAAGTGAGATGAGTCTTCGAAAGGCAGCAAATGAAAAACATGTGAATTTCATGACACTGCGATATGACGAACTATATGTAAAAAAGAAAAAAGAATGTTCAGAACAAGAAGCCGGACATTTGCCACTTAATCCGAATTATGCTAATAGAGCCGTATTCAGTGCCAATGAAGAAAACACATTGAAGGAATATTTAATAAACTGTTCTAAGATGTACTACGGTCTAGATACAGTTGAGTGCAGAAAGCTCGCTTACAAGATGGCTGTTTACCACAATTTGAAGATTCCAAAAAACTGGGAAGATAAAAAGATGGCTGGAATTGACTGGCTATACGGATTTAGGAAATGGCATGCAGATTTAAAGTTAAGAAAACCGGACCCTTGCAGCTTGACGCGCGCAACATCATTTCAATCGCCATAATGTGAATACACTCTTCAGAAATTTTATATTTGTTAAAACCTTATTTTTTCTCTTATTGTTGATTGTTTTCTATTATTTTAATATTGTAACAGAGTACCCCAGATGTGGGGCTCATTGTTACAATCGACGGATCTCATTAAAGTGCCATTTTAAGTAGGTTGTTGCTAATAATAGTTAAGTTAAAATAATTATAAGTAAGGAGAGACTACTAAAGTTTATGTCCTTGCCAGTTAAAAGTTTATTAAATAAATACGTTCGTCACTACATTGCCGTTTATTTTTTTTGTAACACTGTGCCCCACCTTACCCTACCTCATTTGTTAAATTATGTTACAATGTAGTTTAGAAATTACAAGGGAACAGATGATCGTCATATCTACATACATACATAAATAGATACCGGTCTCAATAAAACCCATCCTTTTTGCTTCGCCATAGTCGAATAAAAAATAACACTTTATCAACCCCTAAGCGATGACTTAAGAGTGTTTATACCACGCGGGCTGGCAACGTTGCATTTATAACGGATTTTCTTACGGAAATCCGTTTTATATGCGATCTAGTGCTTAGCTGAAAAAAAGTAGTGCTTTTGTTTGTATTTAATGAAATAATCACGAAAAACGAAACGCTCTTAAGTTACGACACTGATTTGCCGATGCATAGGTAATGTTTTCACGACTTATAGCTAACATTACCTATTGACAGACATCCAACTTAACTTAAAAACCGTACAAGTGTGTGTGCAACCAAAAAAAAGAGCCTTTCTTTATTCATTTTCTTCCGTGGGGAAATCCTCATGGATAACCAGACGGAGGGTCTGGGAGTAACGGAGGGTTATGTCGGACTCCTACTGACTAAAATCCCACTGTTCCTTCTAGTAACATATGTCGGGGGCCCGGGAGATACTTGTACATTCGCCGCACCCCCGACTGATATTAGCTCGCCATGCCTAACGAGCCCCATCACCAAGTGCGGCCGATCCCATGACCGAGTCCTGAGTGTTCCATCTCAAAACTGTGCCCTCGGCTCAGCTTCGAATAGGTAAGGGGGACCCGCCAGGGTAGCCCCTGAAATTCAAATTTTCTTACATTGGTATTTCATTAAATAGTCATTCAATAGAAATAAATGAACTTGGAGGCTTTTTTTTTTTTTGAGGGTGGAAAATCATCAAGTAACTTCTCTCGATCTGGGTGGAGCAGGAAAGCGTGTCAGACTTTTACTGACTAAAACCCACCCGTGTTCCCTCAGTTGCCTGTGTTCCAGGGACCACGGTACCTCTTTCGATCAACCCGCACCCCTGGCAGACTTAGAGGCTTGTATTGATAATTTTAATTATTATAATTCTGTAAATTCATAACTAGGTACTTGTTACGGTCACAACTCATACTTAGATCCGATACCAACCTGCAAAATGCAAATAACGTAAGAAAGTTTGAATTTCGTGGGCTACCCTACAACCTTCTGAGGCTAATTGAAATGTAGCGGCCTACACCCTTAGCACGAAGTCCGTCGTTTCAGTCAAAGTAACGGGCGTCTCCAACTCCGTATCACTTATACGGACAGAAGATTAGTTTGGAGCCCGAACTAAGAATGAATGACAACACGACAGCTGTCCCTATCCTCGATAGGTTTTTGCCCGTCCAAAAAAGTTATTTAATTGGCTGTAGGATTCACTATTCGTTGGCGGAGTTAGAGTAGGCCCCCTAGCTTTAATGGGCGATTCGGCGACCAATTTAAGTATTTCCGTCGTATTATTAAAACATAGGGGAAAGGTGTATAAGATGGGGACGAGAAGGTTAGACAGTAAAAATACGGAGTATTTAAAGTTGCATATTTATTATTAATTAGTGGCTCATACATTATTATATTAAGTTATATTTGGCACAAGTTTTTGTAAGTTTGGGAATCACGTAAATTAAATAAATAAAAAATAACAAAAAATGGGAAATACACTATCTTACCCCACATATGAGGCAAGACAAGGACGTCAAATGGGGGTAAGACGGGGTGAAGAGGAATAAACGCCGTCTTGCTTTTACTTGCGTCTAGACTCCAGAAGTTTTGATTTGATTTTCCTGTATAAATATCCTCACAGGCAAAGCAAATTAAAAGACTTTAAATAGGTATTGTTTTCGTCATGGCAATAGGTACAAATAGTATCCTCTTGTGTCTTCTTCCCTTTGCCACGTATCGCTCCAAAGTAGACTGTGGCACACCGTAATTCGCAGCAGCTTTCCTTAATCCATTTTTTTCGCTAAAACATCTACTGCCTTTTTCATCGTTTGTTTAGACCACTCCCCTCTACTTGTCTTTCCTTTATAAGTACCTACGTACCGTGATGTTTACCTGAAAAGAAACAACAAAAATGCAATTACCCAACAAGCATTAAAAACATAAACCTTTACAAAGTTTCATGAGGCAAGATGGGGCAGTACCTCGACACCAAAACACGTTTCGACCTGCAGTTCCAATATGCGTGTACTCTTGCTCACTTTTGTTACAGCACTAATAGCTACTTGCAAATGGCATCCTGTCGGCGGTTGCACCACGTTAGTGTGGGGTCTAGTTCTTCGTAAGTGTGCGTGTCCCCGTTATACCCCGCGTCCCCGTCTTATACTCGTACACTGTTCCCCTAGGTACACATTTTGAAAATGCATACGTTAAAGAAAATCTTGGCAACCTACTTTATATGGAATGTTTTTGGTTGGACTTCATTTATTTTTGTAGGGTGCTCGAGTGCTCTATATCTTTTTTTAATTTTAGCGGTGATTTTGTACTGATAGTATCCGTTAGTAATACAAACTTGCACCTCCCTTTTAAGGGGTTGGAGGGTGAAAGTTACGAATTCCGATAAAAGCCTTTTTGTTTGGGTGCAAATCCTAGCAGGCATACCTACCAATGGACGATAAGCTCTAGCGTTCCCAAAATTGAAACTTAGTCAACAAACTTGACACGTATCACATTTAAAAGGTCTTAGCTTACCTACTGATCATTCTTTACTATGGCGACGACCGTCAAAACTATGGGGTTTTCAGGGAAAGTAAGAAACTGTAATGGTATGTACAACTGTAGTACAATGGTGCCGATTCTCTTGTCACAAAATTCTCTAAACTAAACTAAAAATCACTAAAATTTAGTTTATTCCTGTCAAACGACGATTTCCCATTCTGAAATTGACTAAAGTGACACAACTTATCTATATTTTAGTTTGACAGCACTAAGATTGTACTGAGTTTTTAATTGCATCGCAGCATGGTGGTGAAATGCATAGAGAACGCTGCTGCCCAATCTCTAATTAGGCCCGTAGTCGCCTTGTATGACACCCATGGGTAGAAATGGAATGGTGCTTTTTACGTCCGGCACCACACATATCAAAATTACGGATAAAAATTTGGGTACCTACTTACTTACTTTTCCTCGGTACTCCAACTTTCAGATCGTTTTTCTTTTGTTGGTCCATCGCAATATAATATTATTATTATATAGGTAATATTGTTAATAAAGAGACAATTGTTATATTAGAGAGAGACTTGGTAACTTAAAAATTCCAAAGCTAACTGAACTTTGTTCAACTTACGATAGTTTTTTATTATAATGGTTTCATAAAACGCGCGAAAATGTTACGTTTCGTGATACGTACTTAGATGTATTACTAGCTAGTACATTGGTAATGTGCATAAACCTAAACAGAACTGCAATCGACGAAATAAGTAATTTTAATATCCATGCAAAATAACAGTCTCAAAATTTTTAACACTCCTTTTATCATAATTTAATCTAAAAATAGCGTTTAATGAAAATGGCATACGGAACGTTGCAAGAATGATATCATGACGGATCTATACTCTATATTAATATTATAAAGAGTTAAAGTTTGTGAGGTTGTAGGGGGTAATCTCTGGATCTTCTGAACCGATTGTGAAAAGTTCTTTTACCAATCGAATGCCACGTTATTTGTGAGTGTGTCATCATTTGCCTAGCCTTTTCCCAACTATGTTGGGGTCGGCTTCCAGTCTAACCGGATGCAGCTGAATACCAGTATTTTACATGGAGCGACTGCCTATCTGACCTCCACAACCCAGTAACTGGGTAATACGATACCCCTTGGTAAGACTGGTTGTCAGACTTTCGGGCTTCTGACGACCCGTAACGACTGTCAAAGATCCACAAATGACAGCCGGGACCAACGGCTTAACGTGCTTTCCGAGGCACGGAGGGGTCATGGTATGTAAAGATGGTCACCCATCTACGGACCAACCGCGGCAAGCGTAGCTTAACCTGATCGATCGACCCGTGCAGCTATTGTTACTTAGCCACAAGCCCCTCAAGACTTGAACCCGATTTCTTTTGAGTCGGCGGCGGCGTGGCCTTTCTAATAACTCAGCGGCTTCAATATCCTCATTATCAATTAAATCGACCATTTGAATGTCCATTTTCGGATGAAAACAACACAACGAATAGATGGTAACCTAAAAGAGGAAACTTGACAAATACGACTTAGACCCATCGATAAACTAGGGGCCGTCCAGGTTTAACGTTAGACCAGTGTTTAGTCTATGGTTTATCGCAAAATCTCTTTTTGTGATATTACTTTTGAATAAACCGTAGCTTATAGAGGTTTAAACCAGGGTTTTTAGTTAAGCCGCTTTTTGTAATAAGACCGAGTGCATTTTATAAATCTGCTAACTATAACTTATCCAGAGAATTTGAGCTCTGAATTTGAAATACCCTTATTAAGGTTTTGATTTATTTGCGAGTATAAAAATATATCGCATAAGTGGCGGTATTTTGTATTGCGTTGACTTAGAACCTTGATTATTTTAGAGCTCCAAGAGACCGTATTGAGACAGACCTACGTATTTTACATTAATTTCAACTTGAGCACTCGTTCTGGAGGAAGATCTTAACAGACAGACGCACGGGCAGACAACGAAGGTGATCCTATACGGGTTCCATATTCTCCGTTTGAGGTTCGAAACCCTATATTCAGTACGTGATTCTTCACTATGTCGATTTTTATTTTTGAGGGTAGGGAAAGCACTTTCTAGGTTGGACATTGGTTTCAAACCGAAGTACCTCGGTAAGCAGAGGTTTAAAATCTCATCTACTAGGGAAAATACAGAAAGTGTTATTTTGTTTCAGGAACTTCATTTCAGTAGGCAAGAGATTGAGAGTTTGATGCTTTGTCAATGTGATGCCAAATAAAAACATAACAGGCATAATTACGTACTTATCTAAGCTAACGAAGCTGCGAAGGTGGAATTAAGTTATGCTAATTACCTACTCACAATAATTACAAGACATTATGTGGGTATTTCAGATTCCCGAGAAGCCCGGAAAATTAGATTAAAATTTCTTTTTTCATAGTAGCTAAAAGTACACTACATAAATACCTCAGAAAAACTACATGTTCACACTAGAACTAAGTACCCACCTGGCAAAAAGTAATGACTACGCCTAAGTGATAAAAAAATTAAAACATGCCTGTTGATAAGAGAAATACACACGTTTCATGGATAGTCAAGAATTTGGTACCCTAAATTAGTCGAAGACTTGGTGTCACCGCATACACGTCGGAGAAATGATTTCCAGTCTGGTCATTTTATTAAAGTGCTTATTAGGTAAATATTTTATTGTTCATTCACAACTTCGCCCTATCATGAATTCCAGAAATAACTTTTTATTACTTGGTTATCCTCCAAAAGACGTGCGTTTAATTCCGTGCTACGCCCAAGTTACTTTTTGTATTTTGCAAAAACATTTTATTATAATTATTGTATTGTTTTACTGAATATGCTTAACATTTACGGCATGTTATTCAACGTCTAATTAGAATCTAGGTTTCAAGACCGCTTGTCGATCTGGAGGTTCATATCCTAGGCACGAAACGTGCTTTGTGTCAGGCAATATTTTATTTGTTAATATAAAGTATCTTTCAATTTTGTTTTAGTAATATTTATAAAGAATTTAAAAATCAAGAACAATTAAATACTTTCAAAACCATTTCATATTATTTATTATTGCTATTATTTAACAAAACTTTGATCTTATATTACTACAAAGATTTGTAGTTTACCCACAATTTGATTTGATAATTTACAGATAACTTATACAAATTTTGCCAACTGACAAACGGGTCCCTAACACCCTAGACTATCTTGAGGGTAGAGATTAATTTTATAAAGAAAACGTAAGTAAGCTAAATTAATGGATACCCTCAAATAACATAGTGTATCGATTAGACATAGACACATACATTAGGTATTATTACCTACAACTAATTGTGAACGATTGCTGTTCGAAAAAAAATGTTTTCGATAAAATAAGTTCCCCAGATGTAGAAAAAATATTTATATCACACAAATGTGCAACACCTGCAATCGACACTTTAAATTTCAGACAGAGACAGATCTTTATATCACATTGGTTTATTTTTAAATAGCAGTAATAGACCCCTTACTCCACACCTAGTCGGGTTCACGATTATCTAATATAACGACTAATAGGTACGGTTTGGGCCTTCCTTATTGCTATGATACATGATTTTAGTCGTTGGCTCTGTATCTACCGACTGCCTAGTAGGTATAATTATAAAATACCGCCTCAACACCTACACGTTTACTTGAAATTCCAGTCTCCTATACAACTTCTCTCCCTTATGAGAATGAACAAGGGCCCGAATACGGGGACGAATGGATATATTTCTACGACGACGAAGGCAACACCCACACCATGAACTTCTCTACTCTACCACAAGAAACGCGTGGTATGATTTTTGGAGACGCCTACTTTTACTTGTACACCAGGTGAGTAACGTTTAATCGTATATTCCACATGGATTGCCACCAGGTGGCAATTGGGAAAAAAATTCCCAGTTGCCACCGGGTGGCGACTGCCCGCCGCTGCTTGCTTCACTTGTTTTTACAATCTAGAAAAAACTTCAGACATCTGAAATGCTTTTCCAGCGAGATATCGGCGATAACGTGCTTTTCATCGTTTCAATGGCGCGGTCATGGGATTATAGTCTTACAGCTCCTAAAATAGAAACCTAGGATTCTTTTTTCTACATTTATATTTTTTTTTACAGATTTAATCTGTCACTTACCTAAATTTCAGGCCTCTGCAACGCTTAGTTTTAAAAATCTCCGTGGCCGCGCGGTTCTCCGCGTTTTAATGGCGCGGCCACGTTCAAACCCTTAAAACTTTTTAACCATAACTTTCACAAATTTATGGTTTTGGGAATCAACTTTTACAAATTTTTAGAAAATCTTGGTAGATTTTTTTTTATATTTCGCCGTGGCCGCGCCTTTGAAATGGACACTAGTCGACATTCACACGGACGTAAAATTTCAACTCTCGGTGTTAAACGGAGCATTGAGAATTCAACAGAGTGTATCTCTGCGCGTCGAAAATTGAAGTGTGGTTTACTGTTCGATTTTCAACTCTCGGCGCTAAACAGTGCGTTGAGAAAATCCAGTGCGCGAAAAATTCCCACCGCGATTTTATTACATCCGTGAATGTAGACTTCGGCGCCTTAAGTTCTGAGTCACAAGTAAAGGCGTAGGTAACAGTTGTCCTGATATTTTTGTTGTAGACGGAACACTGAAGCAGAACCATTGGAAATTCCCGAAGACAATCAACTATTCACAAGCAAATACTTTAACTCGTCCAATGACATTAAGGTTGTAACACATGGGTGGTTCTCAGACGAGAGGACGGAATGGCTTCAGGAAATAAAGGAAGCTTTTTTGAGAAACTACGATTTCAACGTCATTACCGTTGATTGGAGCGAATTAGCAAAAAACCCGGCTTATCCATGGTCAGCATTTAGTACTAGATATGTGGGGAAGAAAACAGCAATACTGTTAGACTCTATTGCAAGAACCTATCAAGTAGACGGAAAGGCTATGCATTTAATGGGCCACAGTTTAGGTTCACATGTCATGGGATATACTGCATTATTTTCAAACCAAAGAATACATAGAATTACAGGTGAGTAGATACCCACTTACTACTACTTATCTACTTATCTCATTCGTTTAGGGCAGGTCATAGTAATTGCTTCCCTCTCTAGGGTGGGAACAAAAATTTAAAAATTGTTTAGGCAGTAGGCGACAAAATCACAAAATGCTGCGGTCTTGTGAGTGTATAAACAGCCAGTGCGAATTAAAAAAAAAGTAAGCAGGTCCGCCCGCGGCAGTGACGCGGGTGTGTTCCAAAGTTAAAATTTGAAATAGACTAATTGACTCATTGATAAATATGTTACACATCTCATTGATTGACTCATTGTTATATAGGTGTCTCAATGGATTGACTGATTTGATTTTAATTTGGCGGGATACTAGTTAACTCTGTAAGCTGTATCAAAATCTCGTTTTATTTAGACTAATATCTTATTATAAATGAGTTCAAGTGATTCTGAAATGTTGACCCCAGATTCTACTAAAGACGAGGCAAATACAGTTATCGAAAATCTTTTGCTCACAAATTTTACAATTAACGACTTTGACAATCAAGGCCAGTTATTACTCGTAAAATTGACTAAAACAAAAACAAATATTGAGCGCACGTTTGCTGTACAACAAGAGTTTACACAAATAGTAAGAAAATATCAAAAAATCAGACCTAATGACATAAAAACGGATCGCTTTTTTCTCGATTACCAAAAGGGAAAATGCTATAAACAAGTGATCGGTAAAAATAAAATCTCAGGTATGCCGAAGCAAATAGCAACATATTTGAATTTACCAAACTGAACAGTATACCGGGCATTGTTATAGAAGAACGTCAGCGACACTGTTAGCCGATTCTGCGGCGACCTTGACAATGCTAAAAAGACATGGAGGGTGGAAATCCAGCACAGTCGCGGAAGGCTACATTGAGGATTCTGTCCAAAATAAAACTAAAATTGCAAACAAATTAACTGAGACTATAAATTTACGCCCCACTTCGCCTCAACCAACTACTTCAAGGGAGTCTGCGCCATGTATTCCACCGTCTAATCAAATACTGTATCCTACTTTCACAGAAATTCAGCACAGCCTTTGTCATAACATATCAAACAGCGTAAAGATTCCAAACAAAAATGTAACTTTAAATTTCACAAATTGTTCTAACTTCTCAATTCATTGTAAATAGGTACTACTCATGTTATTATTATCAATAAATATTTTAGAAAAACTACTATTTTTTACTTTCCTTAAATTCGAAATGAAAAGTAGAGTGCATAACACGGGTGAAAGACATCAATTCCTACTCGGACTAAAGCCGCTGTGCTCGGGCGTCTAAATACCTCGTATGGGAATTGATTTCTTTCGACCCTTGTATAACAATCTACTAAGTATTTAAATCTTTTGAGGGGAGGCCTACATTAACTAGGTATTTAATTATGTAGGTTCTAAAATGTGCCTACTGTTGTATTACCTATTTGATAACCCTAATTGTCTATGGTTGCTTACTCGCAGGACTAGATCCCGCTCGACCTCTCTTCGAGCTTCCCTTGATGGCACCAGATTATCGTCTAGAAAAAACAGATGCGGAGTTTGTAGATATTATCCATTCCTGTGGTGGAGTTTACGGGTACCGGCGAAGCCATGGTCATGCTGATTTTTACCCAAACAACGGACGAGCGAGGCAGCCCGGTTGCGAAGGGGCGCAACAAGTCATAGGTAAGAACTGATTGACATTTTTCGTCTTCGTGTCGCTGGCACGACACTTATTTTGTTGGCCCAAAACGTCGGCATTTCCAAGGCGTTATCGGTGACAACGCAGAGGTCACTTTGGCCGATGTTTTGGGGCACAGAAAGCAGGATCGGAGGTGGAGCATAGTTTGATTGACATTATTAGGTTTCTAATTAAGAATTTAAAGATTTTTCACATATTATCAAAGAACAGCGTCCCTCTCGTGGAGAAAAGTCCTGTGTCCCAGCAATGGGACCATTCAAGGCTGATTATGCTTATGCATCGAAGAACAAAAGTATGTCAGCCACTATTGTATGCAGGCGCGGTTGCAGCCAGATTTGGGGGGGGGTCCACAGACAAAGACTACCTACATATTAATAAGAAAATTTATTATATTTTCTAAAAATTACTATTTTAAGCATTACGTTTACGGCTTTGGGAGGTCATGACCCCTAGGACCCACCCCCCTCGGACCGCGCCTGATTTGAATGTATGTAGGATTGCAGGTGAAATCTGTCCTATTAAATCATACATATAGGTACAGGGTGGGAGAAACGTATACGCGCAACCTGTTACCAGGGATTCAAAACATGTTTCTGGACACTCTGTGTTGAGATTTCCCATCAGTTATAGAAAAATCTAGCTGTAGGTACGATACATTTTGACCGCGTAGGTTTTTGCACTTTCATATAAAACAGCAGATTTTTTTGTAAATAACCGATGAGAAAATTTCTACGCTAAATTTTAATTTTATTTAATACGGGACAATAAACAGCTACAATGTAAATTGTTTACAAATAACAATAAAATATATAGTTTTAACAATATTGCTGCCCACTACCTTATCCGCATGTTAACAAAATTAAGATTAGTTAAAAAGTGACACCCTGTGCTGATCTTTCATGTCCTTTGACTACAAATATTAACTTTTCGTCACTTTTCTTGTCTGTGATGTAATTAGGACTTGCATTCGAATATTCGAATAATTCGAACAATACCATATTTCCAATATTCCTTTCTTAAAGAATTATAGGCCCATTTCACTTCTGAGCCATGTCTACAAGCTGTTTTCAAGAGGCATCACAAAACGTCTCGCGCGCATTCTTGACGACTGCCACCCTCCCAAACAAGCCGAATTCCGTAAAAGCTTTAGCACCGTAGACCACATACACATACGCTGGAGTAGGTTATGCAGAAGACCGTAGAGTATACCTACCTCTCTGCTTAGCGTTTGTGGACTACGAAAAAACCTTCGATTCGATCAAGATATGGGCTGGCATGGAATATAGAGAAGACAAAGGTAATGTCAAATGCCCATGTAACACCCACTCTCCTGAAGAGTGGAGACGCTGCACTCGAAGTTGTGGACGAGTACCTACGTTTACCTAGGACAAACTGTACAGTTAGTTATAGGTCCAACATCGAGGAAGATGTCAAGCGTCAAATCCAACTCGGCTGCCCAGCCGAGTCGGCTTTGCGGGTTTGTGTTCGAGAGACTACGCAATATCTTCTCGTCCTAAATACCGCAGTGTCTCAAGACGAAAGTCTTTGACCAGTGCGTGTTAACAGTGATGACCTATGCCACAGAAACGTGGTCGATTACAATGGGCCTTATAAACAGGCTAAAAGTGACCCAAAGAGCAATGGAGAAGGCTATATTTGGAGTGTCCCTACGTGATCGAATCACGAATGAAGAGATCCGTAGGAGAACCCAGGCAACCGACATAGCCCGACGAATTGCCAAATTAAAGTGGCAGTGGACAGGGTCAAAAGGTTCTAGACTGCCGACCGCGTACCGGAAGACGTAGAGTTGGAAGGCCTCCCGCAAGGTGAACCAATTACCTTGTGAAGGCCGCAGGAATGCGCTGGATGCTAGTAGCACAGAACCGGTCGAAGTGGCCGAGCTTGGGAGAACCCTCAGCAGTGGACGACTTTCGGCTGAAAATATAATGATGATGAAGATAGCTCTTTCCCGTAATTCAATTTTTACCACTCTCTGGTAATGTTAGATTAGGTAGATATCCCTAAATTTTCGTAATTCAGTGACCCAAAAATACATTAGATTATGTAAGAATACGTGTCCGTTACCCAGGCCAGATGTTGTCGAAAATGGTCATTTGAATCATATAGATAATTAGTTTTGCGGCTTCTGTAATTGTTGCGCACATTTTTAAATTTGTTGCGCTTATAGTTTTTTAATTATTTCACAAAAACATTTCCTGCTGGGGTAACGTTACCCCAGCCAGACCTTTTTCTTTCTAATGGGAATATTTAAATAATTACTAGCTATAAAATTAGTTGTCTAGATGAAGTAAATGTTGTGCCTTATTTTGTATTTGTTCTTTCATCGGTTGCGAAGTTATTCGAGATTTTGCTGGGGTAACGTTTTTGGTTTTGCTAGATCTTTGAAATGGTTAAGCGGATTCTTATCATATTTTGTACATGGCTTCTTAGGAATTAGTTTAAATTTGTTCTGCAATAAAAAAACCAAAATAATACATAGCTTAAAGGTTATTTCATTAAATAGAAAAACACTTCAATTGGTCCCAGCACTCTCAATAAGAGCTCTAAAGACTTACTTTAAACGTTATTTTAAAGCTTGTAACTGCCTTCAAATGTATGTGAAGTTTCATTAGTATCCTGTAAGTATTTAACAAGTTATGATGATATTGAGTTCTTCACGAGCACGGTCTTGATGCGCGCGGTGTTATTTGGCCACTGGATTGGATATATGAACTGAATGTTATGTCAATTATTAGTTTTTTAGTTCAGTTGTATATCAGTAAAATTTTAGCTCAGTACATTGGATAATTAATGAGATAATACGTTTAAAGTCATCAGGAAGTGAATGACCGTGGTAACCCGACCAAGTTTAGGTGGTTACGAAAAAGCGAAAACGCAAAACATTATGGTACCTTCTAAAATATGTAGGATAGTGTTACAAATTTAGTACAGACATGTACACAAGTTTTAAAAAAACGTACGTGATTATTAAATAATTTTTATTGACAGGTAATATAATCATTTCAATTGAACTTTTAAAGTATTATTAAACTTATACTTAAAAACAATCACAGATTAAAATTACAGATAGTAATTTCGCTTTTTTGAAATTTTCTATTATTTTTTAATTAAATTATAGATTTCAGTATACACAGTACATAGTTACAGTTTTTATTTAAATATACACATATTGGACTGTGTAATGATCACAGACAATAAATAATATACAATGGTTTTTTTCAGTTAACACTAAACTTACGGTGCGTACAAACTATATAACATAACATGTTATTTAAAATTTTTCATAGTGTGGTCATGTTATTTAACATTGTTGTATAACATTTTAGATAGAGTTGTAGTGTTATATAACATGTTACCTGTTGCGGTAGTCCCGACTCCCGACATTGATAACGATAAAAATCGGTCGCTAAGTCATGAATTTCATTAATCAAGTTTCAAGTCATATTTTGACAATATACCTATACACAAAAACCTTCCACTTGAATCAATCTATCTATTAAAAAAACTGCTTCAGAATCCGTTGCGTAGTTTTAAAGATCTAAGCAAACAGGGACAGACAAACGGGAAGCGACTTTGTTTTATAGGTACTATGTAGCGAAGGATAAATATGTCGTTATCATTGTTGAGAATTCCAGTTTAGGTAATAATTAAGTACGAAAGAAAAGAAAATAATAAGTTCCTAAATTTAAATATTTAAGCCTTAAAAAAATACAGTTTTAGATAAGTACCTAACAACATGTACATATTAATAATAATTTTGCTACTATTTCTGTAGTTACATTATACAAGCTTACCTTGTTCGTGAATTCATCAAGCAGCCTGCACCATAACTATGATCAGCAATAGAAGCACTCCACATTAGCAGTAATTCGCCACACTTATTATTTTACATTAGCTCTCACGCACTCTATAAATATTTGCAAAAACAGGAAACGGAACTGCCGAAACGCATGCGCACTCTACAAGATGAATTATGTGATTACGGAGCATGTTTAGTGCGATATGCAAACAATGCGCCCCTTCACCCACCCCTTCCGCGTCCCACCGAACGACATGTTATATCAGTGATTTTTGATAAGTTTGTGCAACTGGAAGATAATAATAATGTTTTCATAGTACAGATATTATTATATTATTAATGTATTTAACAGTGTACGCGTCTGTACCGAAATTGTAAGGTGTATTATACTAAACATTTCAAAAGATAGTATAATGTTCTGCGTTTTCGCTTTTTCGTAACCACCTAAACTTGGTCGGGTTACCACGGTCATTCACTTCCTGATGACTTTAAACGTATTATCTCATTAATTATCCAATGTACTGAGCTGAAATTTTACTGATATACAACTGAACTAAAAAACTAATAATTGACATATCATTCAGTTCATATATCCAATCCAGTGGCCAAATAACACCGCGCGCATCAAGACCGTGCTCGTGAAGAACTCAATATCATCATAACTTGTTAAATACTTACAGGATACTAATGAAACTTCACATACATTTGAAGGCAGTTACAAGCTTTAAAATAACGTTTAAAGTAAGTCTTTAGAGCTCTTATTGAGAGTGCTGGGACCAATTGAAGTGTTTTTCTATTTAATGAAATAACCTTTAAGCTATGTATTATTTTGGTTTTTTTATTGCAGAACAAATTTAAACTAATTCCTAAGAAGCCATGTACAAAATATGATAAGAATCCGCTTAACCATTTCAAAGATCTAGCAAAACCAAAAACGTTACCCCAGCAAAATCTCGAATAACTTCGCAACCGATGAAAGAACAAATACAAAATAAGGCACAACATTTACTTCATCTAGACAACTAATTTTATAGCTAGTAATTATTTAAATATTCCCATTAGAAAGAAAAAGGTCTGGCTGGGGTAACGTTACCCCAGCAGGAAATGTTTTTGTGAAATAATTAAAAAACTATAAGCGCAACAAATTTAAAAATGTGCGCAACAATTACAGAAGCCGCAAAACTAATTATCTATAAGATTCAAATGACCATTTTCGACAACATCTGGCCTGGGTAACGCACACTAAGAATACTGCTAAGTTACCTTGAAGATTTTATGAAGGTTTTTTTTTTAATTAAGCTACACCTACACTGTCCCACTGCTGAGCAAAGGTCTCGCCAAAATCCTTCCTCTATGGTACCTAGTTGGTTGTCTCCGTATCAATCGCTTTTGCATCTAAAGGTCTTTAAGTTCGCGTAGTAGGTTTATAAAGCAGTAAATTTTTTTGGCAAATAAAGACATGATGACATTGATGATTACCCGGTCAAAATCAGATATTTGAATACTAAAAATTCCGAATATTTGCAAGACCTAGATGTAACCATGAATAACCCTTCTGCAAATTATACAGTTAAAAAGTTAAAACATAACTGCCTCAGCTATGTTAGCTTTTTGCCCAACATTGAATTCAAAATTATTACATCACCAAACTAACCGCGTGTACTGTAAAAAAATGTATTACACTATTTTGGCAAGTAACTTTAAAAGATGGCGCGTTTAGTCTGGATTCTAAAATGGTATGCCACTTACTAATTGCTACTTCTTAATTGAGGAAAAAAGTAATTTGTTAGTTTTAGGTACGCATGGGCGGGTATGTTAAAAAGGAGCCATAGGCAAGCCCGGCTTACAATTTGCAAGAAGGTATGAAAACTGGAGTTAGACAGTGGAGAAATATTCATTTTTCTGACGAGACAAAAATAAACAATGATTCTAATAGAAAACTATATTTACGGCGCCCTCCTAATAAAGCTTTCGACCCTATGTACACAAAAAAGACATTAAAGCATGGTGGGGGAAATGCGAATAGTTGGGGGTGCTTTTCTGGACATGGTGTTGGACCTGGTGAGCTGATAGAAGGAAATATGAATCAATTCCTGTACAAAAATATACTGGAAGAAACAATGTTACCTTAAGCTGAAGACGTGATTCCGGTTATTTGGACATTCCAGCACGACAATGATCCAACAACAACCAAAGCATATTGTGGCCACGCCACGATTGCGGCGGTAAGTCCCCTCTTTGAGGAGTGGCTTGAGAGGCGGCACGGCATTCTCACCTTCCGCCTGATGCAGGTCCTCGCCGGACATGGCTGTTTCGTGAGGTTCCTGATTTTCATAAGGCGGGAGGAAACGCCCGGGTGTTTCCACTGCGAAGATCGCCCTGAGGACACGGTGGAGCATACGGTGGAGGTCTGCCCGGCTTGGGCAGAGCACCGACGCGTCATCTTCGAGGCGATCGGCGGCGGCGATCACTCGCGTCCGGCCCTGGTCCAGGTCATGGTACGGGGCGAGAGTGCATGGGTAGCCGTCACCTCCTTCTGCGAAGCAGTAATGCTCGCAAAGAGGGAGGCGGTGCACGTGAGAGAGAGGCAGTATATGCGCCCTCACGGCCCTAGCCTCCGCAGGAGACGAATTCCAGGCTAATTCCCGACCAGCGTAGGCGCGCGGGCTTGCGGATGGCGAATGATGGGTAGCTCGCTATCCGGTAAGGACCAAGCCTGGGGCGACGCACACTGGTCCCGATTTAATAAAACATGAACATTGATCCTAGAGCGCTGATATTTTTTTCTAATGTTGTGGCAGTGATACCAAATAAGACAAAAAAATATTATTGTCGTACCTCAAATAATGTTTCGTAATTTTTTTTTATGGGAATTATCACATTTTATTTAATTTCTCAAAAACGTTAAACGATGTCGAGATGGCAATCATATATGTTAGAAACTAATCATTCTGAGTAATTCGCTCGAAGAAACTATTTGCTTATCTCTGCGTACTTTGGAGATAATGATAGTGTATTTTTACTACTCAAACTGTAGTTTGGTTGGGCACGCCACGATTGCGGCGGTAAGTCCCCTCTTTGAGGAGTGGCTTGAGAGGCGGCAAGGCGTCCTCACCTTCCGCCTGACACAGGTCCTCACCGGACATGGCTGTTTCGGGAGGTTCCTGTTTCGGATAGGGCGGGAGGAAACGCCCGGGTGTTTCTATTGCGAAGATCGCCCTGAGGACACGGTGGAGCATACGGTGGAGGTCTGCCCGGCTTGGGCGGAGCACCGCCGTGTCCTCATGGAGGTGATCGGCGGCGGCGATCTCTCGCGTCCGACCCTGATCCAGGCCATGGTACGGAGCGAGATTACATGGCTAGCAGTCGCCTCCTTCAGCTAAGCACTTATGCTCGCAAAGAGGGAGCCGGCGCACGTGAGGGAGATGCAGTACATGCGCCCTCACAGCCGTGGCCTTCGCAGGAGACGCCCTGGGCGTCGGGAATCCCAGGCTGATTCCCGGCCACCGTAGGCACGGGCTTGCGGACGGCGAGTAAAGGGTAGCTCGCTGTCCGGTAAGGACCAAGCCCGGGTTGACGGCGCGTTGTGTTCCACGCGCGCCTCAAAGAGATGTCAGCAGCAACAGATGGGGCCCGCAAGGGCCGATACCTGCCAGGGGTGCGGGTTGTTCGAAAGAGATACCGCGGCCCCTGGGACACAGATACGAGTTGAAGATGAAGTTGTTGTTAAAAACAGATTTGTTTTAAAAATTGTAATTAACATGTGGTTATCCGATAACCTTTTCCTTTCTACAAGTTTTTGTCTAGAAGTTCTAAATTCACCACAATTCATGAAAATTAAGTGGTGGCGCTAGTGGACGAATAACTTCCTATTAAAGTGTGAGTTGTTATCTACGTTGTTCATTATCAACAGAGATCCTATTTTTAACGTTCAACTCGTACCAAACTCTGTAGTTTGAGTAGTTAAAATGCACTATTTAAGGTGCTCATTATCTCCAAAGTACGCAGAGATAAGCAAATACTTTCTTCGAGCGAATTACTTAGAATGTTTAGTTTTCTAACATATATGATTGCTATCTCGACATAGTTACGTTTTAGAGAAATAAAATAAAATGTAATAATTCTTATACAAAAAAAAAATACTAAACAAGGTAAGAAAGGTACGACAATAATATTTTTTGCCTTATATTTTATCACTGTCACAACATTAGAAAAAAATATCAGCGCTCTAGGATCAATGACCATTTTTTTATTAAATCGGGACCAGTGTGCGATGGCGCGTTGTGTTCCACGTGCGCCTCAAAGAGATGTCAGCACCGACCGATGGGGCCTGCAAGGGCCGATGCCTGCCAGGGGTGCGGTTCGAAAGAGATACCGCGGCCCCTGGCACACAGGTAACTGAGGGAACACGGGTGGGTTATAGTCAGTAACACACCCTCCTGCTCCACCCAGAACGGGAGCAGTTATTACTACTAAACAGATAGCTGTGCTGCTGGGCAGTTTGTTGCGCCACTTCTTCTTCCCAGCTAAAGCACTAGGAAGTGGTGAAGGGCGGGCGTTTTGGGGGACTGTCTTATGTAATTTTGACATTCGAAAAGTGCTGATTCTCAGCCTAATTTGAATAAATTACTTTTGTTTTTTTTTTTTTTGATGATTTCCCACCCAAAAAAAATATACCTACTGCACGCACCGTTGAGGAATTTCTCACATCGCAATCAATTTCTGTCTTAATACTGACCAGCTAACAGCCCAGATCTAAACCCAATAGAGCATCTTTGGTGCGAAATGAAGAAAAAGGTTTCTAATCGACAATGTGGCAATTTAAGAGAGCTGTACGTTTTCATATAAGAATGGAACTCCATCTCTCTTGCGAAATGTCAAAAATTGATAGTCAGTGCCTCGCCGGTGTAAGCAGTAATTAAAAGCCGTGGGCTAGCTACTAACTAACACATGTATTAAATTGCGTTTTTCTGTGGGCACTACACATTTATGTGTATTATTTAATCTAATTTTCATATAAAACAACTCTTGAGCAGATTAAAATCGTTCCTAATTTTTTGTCCAGCTTCATTACCATTTGAATTTGATAATAAAGAGAATTTATAAAATAAAAATAAAGACTTATTAGCGATTTCACTCTACATCCCGTTTGTTCTATTCATGTGGCTATTTCATAACTAATTACTTCTAAGTAGGAACACATAACTACAAATAACGATTTAGATTTAAAAAATCTGGAACAACAAATCGGTTCTCAATTATATGAATTATATACCACAACTGCATAAATTAAATAGGAGTGGCCCCAGGATTGAGCCCTATGGAACACCAGAAGTTACAGACACTATATCAGATTCATGGCCACTTACAACCTTCTATTTTTAATGTAGGATGAAAACCACCGGAGCACCGTTTTTGAAATGTGTAAACAGCGTCATTTGCGAATTAGATTCCTCGATACGGTTATGATTAAGATGGTCACAGCAAGTTGGCAGGGTCCAACTCGACAACGCGGGTGTTGCGGGTTCGAATACTGATAAAAGGAATCGGAGAATCATGTGCTGAATCCATGGTAATAGTTTGCGCCACACTGAATCAACCTTCATCATCTGCCTAGCCTTTTCCCAACTATGTTGGGGTCGGCTTCCAGTCTAACCGGATGCAGTTGAATACCAGAATGAAACTATTATTATTAATTTATTCTTATTCATTTTCAGAGGGCTGTAGTCATGGACGTTCAACGCTATTTTTTGCAGAGTCTATAGATTCCAAAATACCTTTTGCTTCATATCCATGTGAAAATTGGAAGAAATTTGAAAATGGCGAATGTAAGGAAAACCCTGTTGATATGGGCTACCCTGTTTCAACAAACATTAGAGGAGACTACTATCTTTATACGAATGGCGAACCTGGATTTGCTCGCGGTGAAGACTAGAACCAGATCCTAACTACCACTGTATGAAATTCATATTCTTTCGATTCCGGAATATTTCGAAATCTAAAATTACTTTTTACCACGAAACATCGATATTTTTTTTATCATCAATTTCGACTTTGTTTTGAAGTTGTCACAAAACAACAGCATTTGTACAAATAAAATGACACAGACGTATTGACAATACCCTAATGATAGAAAGGCACTTTTTAAAAAGACATCAACGCGGTATACTTTTTGTGCCATTTTACGTAAACAACCAGTTTTGCTTGAGCCCTGCAATTCTTCATAATATTATTAAATTATAATTATATTTTACTTACCAATGAAAAGTTATGCCATCATTTTTATAGCTGGATGTTTTAGACGATTTCCCATACCATTGAATTGAACAGGAACTGCATATTTTTTTTATTTATGCAGAAATGTTTGAATAGGTATCTAAATAACCGCGTGTGCAGAGATCCAATAGCTGGTCAAAACTAAAATGGCCCCTCATATTGTCATCTAATCTAACATAAGTGCAATTTAATGTATGTGTCGTGAGCCTGAGTCGCCCTTATGAGCAGTCAAGAGGCTATATAGTCATTATACACACACACCACAAATCTGCCTAACCCTTTGGGGAATAGGGGGCGTAACAATATGTGTTAATTTTATAACAAGGTCCCTCATACCTTTTTACAATGACGCCAACTAAATCTGACTCAGACAGTTGTAGACGTACCCCTGCATCATAATAGAAAGCAGCTACGAGGGCGAGGCCTACGAGTTCCACTTCATAGATAGAACTACCTACACACAGCTTGTCAAAATGTGTGGTTGTATTTAAGGGTGTGGTACAGACCATCAAACTGAACATCTTCGCCCAAGGGACCGGTATAGTCGTGAAAAAATGATCATCTGTCCCATTCATTTGGGTAAAGTTAAATTTTAAGTTTGTATGGGACACCCCATTATTTTTTCGCGATAACGATGTTGATCCATGAAGAAAGTTGTCCAGTGTTATGGTCTGTGCCACACCACTTCTTCAACTTTCTACTTCTTCTTTTCACCCGTGAGCTATACCCGAGATACCCATAAGAATTACTAAATGAGACTTTACAAGGAATTTCAATGCAGAAATTCTTTGAAAGTCGAAATAAAGAATTGCACAAATTCTTCATAGGTGCGTCACAGCAGCGCAACTTGCTGCCAATTTACGCCGTTAGTTTTTCGAACAATAACTAGTAAATAAAATAGTGGCGCCGCTATGGTGCCTCATTGAAATGTGGCCCAATGTATGTTATTTATTATGACTGAGGGTCGAAAATGTAAAAAGAATAAAACAAAATATCCATGAGATTCTAATGTATATTAGAGTTTAAATAATAAACTAATAAGACGCTACAGCAAAAAACAAGTAATACTTTTCTTTCTTCATGTATAAATACTTCTCATTATTAAAATATAATTTCAGATCTAGTTATGGAACTAAGAAGTACCTATAAATAAAGAAAATACATCGATAGCTAACAAAATATTATGCTTATTCGACAAAAGAGACATTGAATAAATGGCAATTAATAAAATTTATTTGTTTTCTTGAGTCCTTTTCTTCATTGAAATCTGCAAAAAAAAACCTTATTTATTTTTTATACAAAAGCGGGACGAATTATTTCCAACCAAAAGTAATTACGTCAGAATATAATCGTTATACTTCATTATGCCTCAGTCGGGAAAAGAAGACAAAAAAATTGAATCATCATTCAAGTCAAAATTGACACAAAAACAAATGAAAAATGTTTTAATAAAAAAATACCACTATAACCTACATTTCATTATATGATGGAGATAGATATTTATTTTCCTCTGATGGTAACCGCCGGGGAGCCGCCGACAGTTCTTTTGCACTGTGAAAGAAAAAACATTCTAAAAGCGTTGCATTCGCATCAGTTTAATTAATAGTTGAATTTAGGTACTGAAAAACAAGTCATTACAGGTGTTTTCAAAATCTATAATAGGGTATTTATCACACCCCAGTGTTTTAATTAGGTTCTAAAATGCTACTAAACCACTAAAAAAACATTTTTTTTATTGAATCGATTAGTGCCATAAAAAAGCAGTTAAATTTTCATATTTCGCGCGTAATTTGACGAAAACGCTGGACTCCGTGGACGCCATATTGCTCTGTGGGTACCTAAGACGTGAGTTTGCTGTGTAAACAAATGCGCTGCTATTTTGTATGATAATGATAATTGTTTATAATTTAAAAAATAAGTCATTTTTCTACTTATCGGTAATGGTGTTCAAAAACAGATTAAAAAAACTGAAATCTTTAAATGGAATTTTAAAAAAATATTTTGTTACTTCATGAACTAAAACCAACATTTTCCGACTGCTTTTTGCCTAAGCTGTCTATCTCTCAATAATATATTTTTCGACGTTTTCTCATATAGAGTAAAATACCCTATTGTATAATGGTAAGAGCGTAAATGGAATTTTAAAAAAATATTTTGTTACTTCATGAACTAAAACCAACATTTTCCGACTGCTTTTTGCCTAAGCTGTCTATCTCTCAATAATATATTTTTCGACTTTTTCTCATATAGAGTAAAATACCCTATTGTATAATGGTAAGAGCGTATATCCCCTGCGGGCTGGCAACGGCGCATTTATAGCGGATTTTCGTAGTTATTTCATTAAATACAAACAAAAGTAAAAAGTTTTTAGCCAAGCACTAGATCGTTGGTACAAATTTGTATGATATTTTTTACAGTTATTTTGGTATTTACTTGTCGACATACCGTCAATTATTTTCTATTTGCATTAATTAGTACCATTATATGTTTTTATTAAAGAGAAAATATAAAAAAATATTATAAATACTATCTGTGCTTGGCTGCAAAAAAATTTACTTTTGTTTGTATTTAATGAAATAATCACGAAAAACTACTATAAATGCGTTGTTGCCAGCCCGCGTTGGATGAACGCATAACATTATTTTGAAATTAAATTAAGTAAGTAACGACTTTTTCTTCAGACCTTATCAGATTTCAATGTAATGCTTCAGTATGCATCAGTCGGGAAAAGAAGACAAAAATGAATGAATCATCATATTTTTCATTGAAAACGCAAATATTATTAGTAATATCTCTGTTTCAATACGCACCTTGCACAAATCATCCAGTCACATATAAATGGTTGTCAATGCTTCGATCCTGGCCATCTGAAAACAAAAAGTAAAACGATTTATAATACGTCCTTCCGAGAAGCCAGAAATATGGATAGGCGAGCATTTTTGAATATTTATCGGTTCATCGGTTGTTTTATTCGGTTCGGTATTTTCATATTTAGGTCATAAATATGACCAACCAATCACTACAACTGGATTTAATCTAATTATAACAATAAGAAACTTTATTTCAAAGACCATAATAGCAGCGACTTTTTATGATTTTTATCAAAAGTAGTATATTATCGGAAAAAATGTAGCTTTAATAGTTACCTGATTAAATGCCATGGCGGGTCTAGCTAAAAACTGAAACCTGTGAACATAATAATAACAAAATTAACGTCTAATTAGATTACATGGATGTTTTAAAGTATACCAATTTATACTGGAAGGCTCATGCCTTCCAGTATGACTGTCATCAGTCAGCATTTTAAATAATTATTATGGTTAAAACATATGGTTTAAGAATGTATAAATACTATCTGTTACAAGATAAAATAGAAAAAAAAAACTAAAGACTTCATCAAATTTTGAGGTATTTTTTATGCTGACTGTACAACAAGAAGAATATCATTATATCGTAAAAAGTATGTATTTTCTGAATCTAGTTATGTAAATAATTCATACAGTATTTGTTCGATCAGAATTAAAGATTATACTTCATTTTTCCTTTTTAGTGTCAAACTACAATAAAATTCAGCGACGCAAGTGTTGTGCTCTCACAAGGATGTTAAAAGATAATAAATATGGCAGATTGGTAGACAAGAATCAGTAAAAAAACACGTCAACGTGCAACCGCAGATTAATTGGGTATTATTCGATGATCTCTTTCCTTCCTTGGTGATATTAAATACCAATTAAGGGAAATCTTGTACATTTTTTCATATCTTATGGAGTAGGTGGATCGTGTAGTAGTAGGATTTCCTGTGTTTTTTACGGTAGTGCGTACCTAACCCCAATCAATGTTTTCATACGAAAGTAAATTATAGTGCGAAGGGGGTAGGGCCGCGTACTCTATCTACGTTTAAAAAGATTAAAAATAAATTTAAAATATTTTTGGATCTGGTTATTAATTACTTCCGGCAGCCGGATCGTTAAAGCGGTTAACTGATAAGTGTTTTCCAATTAGCTACAGATCATGCTTATAAACACCTTTTATTCCAGGTTATAAAACCATAAATGTAAATTATGGAAATATTTTCAGAGCCGCAATTCCTTAGTGCATACTAATAATACGACATAATATCCGGATAATTTTCACTGAAGAAGATTAATCAAATTTTGTAGTCATTGTACAACAAAACTGCAATTGACCTAATGTTCATAAATTGCAAAATTTTCATTTCCTGAAATATAATCTTGGCTTCGATAAGGGTATTTAACTATATCTTAGCATTTATGCATTTAGCATGAATACAAGATTTAAAATTCGATAATAAGGCCATACGTATGCTGAAAAAGCTTATTATGTAGGTATATTGTGTAAATAGCATTAAGTAAAATTTATTATTCTAATACACTTTAGATTCGCATGTTTGGGTAGAAATTTTGTCATTTCTCAAAACGATATAATCTGTTACCGCTAAAGTGTTAAAAACGAAAATATGCATAGTATAGAGATAATCCTCATATCTCTGTTGCTTAGCATGGCCTCCTCTTTAGAAATCAACATCATTTTTGAGTTCGCTATTTTTAATACTTGCACCAGCCCTGCCTTGGAAATAAAGAAATGGCGGGTGTAGAGATGTTCGTTCTGAGACGTGAATTTTTTAACCTATTTTTATAACCCTTCTGTATGTTATTGAGAGGTAATTCCTTGAGCATGTAAAAACTTTAGAATTATATTTTTATACCAGATTTCACCGGTAACCGACCGAGGATGACAAGAATAAACAACCTTCCCCACTTCTGCGGTAACATAATTATTGTTAATTAATCTGCAACTTATCTAAGTGCTCTAAATACAGCACACAAATCGTTTAAGTTTACCTCCGGTTATTTATGATGACGTGTTGCATTTATTAAAACTTACCAGTTAGTAACTCAGAGATTGCCGCAGAGTCTCAGATAGAGATATACTAGGTGTCTTCGATGAAGCAAATGTGGTTTCTTATTCTGCTCTTCATGTAATGCTCCTCCTTTTCAATGTTAAATTAGAACTGCTAATTTGTACTGAGGAAAAAATATTAAGCAGTGCAGGCAAACTACTACTGAACCATCTGGCACAAAAATCATAAATTCTTATGACATCATTATAGCAAGACAATAAATATTTTTTCCTCGAAAGGGAAGAAATCGCCAGGAAATATTTTTTTGTTACATTTGTGAAATTAAGTATGTACATATTTAGGGTTGAGTCCTCGAAAGGGAGATGAGGACAGCAGAAAATGCGGTCAGGTAGATAGATAGCTGCTGAAGATTTAGGAGTTCAAAAACAATCAAGTTCACAAGGCCAATGACAAAAAGGTCTAAGAATACAAGTTCAGCAATATGTACTATAGAGCCCGTAGTGGGACCTTCTGTTCTTTCTGGTTAAGATCAACATGTTCTAAGAATAATCAACGACGGCGTGAAACGTCGCAGTGAACGAAAAAGATGGATAAAATTACGAAACCATAATAGTTACATATCAGCCCGAACCTTTGAATGACATTACTTCCAATACATGACAGAATCTCGCCCAAAAACTGCCTTTTTCAAATCAATATGGAAAGAAAGGTAACACTGCGTTTAGAAACGAAATGTGATTTCGAAGAAGGTAAAAAGATGTTTGAATTTTGTTAATACTTAATGGAGGCTGCAATTGCTGCAATGACAAAGTTAATTGAATCGGAATACCAGTACGAATCTTAGCCACTGAAGATCACTGACATTATAGACAGCAAACATTTTACCGCTACTGAAGAATTTATTTTTGCATAATGTAACAGACAGGATAAAAATATTTAAGTAGAAGTGGTCGGTGATTTGATGAGTTTGATTTTATGTAATCGAATCGATGTACCTCGAGTCACCATCCTCGCGTTAATCGTTTAACACTTTCAGTTGTCATCAGGAGGACCAAGATCCGGTTATTGGGTTAGAACTATAATGGCCTGTTTTACATATAATATTGTGAATAGTGTTACGGGATTTTTTTATAGCGCATACCGTCAAACGGGGTGAATAGGAATGCAGGGGTGAATCTGGCCGAAACTTTAAAAGGAATTCAAACGCTAAAATAATATAGTTTGTTTCCAAGAACGACTCTAATGTGTTTACTGTATTACAATTAACGATTGAGACCCCTTCTTGGTAAAAAACTGTATTATTTCAACGCTAAAATCCATTCTAAAGTTTCATCCCGATTCACTCCGTTTGTAGGTATGGCAGCAGTTTTGGCATCATTGGGAAATCTGGATTCCATAATTGGTACCAAATTAAGACACTATATCTTAACCAAACATAGCACAGACAATGGCTCATCAGCCATATTGCGCTACCTGCACACGCGAGGACCTAATGGCTGCGTCAGCGAACGGTATTCGCGTTGCTGAATTTTGAGCCACACAAATATAATAAAAATTTTATTTGTTATTGTTGCCATCGACACGCTAAGAAGAAAAAGCACAGAGCACGACCAATAGACCGAGGCAACACATAAGTCAGCATTTCGTCTTTTCAATAAAAACAAAAAGGGCACAAGTAGATTCTGTGGGTATTTAGTTCATCTGCAAAAATCACTACCGCCAATTACATTCCGACGTTTTATCAAGTTTCTCTGGGTTGCTTCGTCGCTATGTCGGAAATAATTTGGTCCAATCAACAGCAACGTACCCATGGCATAATACTCATCTATAGGTAGGTACTAGTTGACTTGATAATCTATGTCTCCACGACCATGTCATATGCTGACCAAGTTTTCATTTGCCGGTGAAGAAGAATCATAAAGGCCGGGCGAAATTATTATACAGCATACATTTTTAACCAGTGCTCAAACTGTAACCACGAATTCAACATATTATTCTAGACACCATAGCGTAGAAATTTTTCGTCGGTTATACAAAATAAATCAGCTGTTTCATAGAAAAGTGCAATACCTACGCGGTCAAAATGTATGGAACAGCTGATTTTTTTTGTATACGTACGTAACCATGAATTCAGCCCCCAAACCCCTAGCGTATAAATTTTTCGTCGGTTTTACAAAAAAAAAAAATCAGCAGTTCCATACATTTTGACCGCATAGATATTGCACTTTTCTATGAAACAGCTGATTGTTTTTTTGTATAACCGACGAAAAATGTCTACGCTAAGGTGTCTAGAATGATATGCTGAATTCATGGTTACAGTTTGCGCACTGGTTAAATATTTACCCTGTATGAGCCAATAGTGTTGTGGTTAAGATATGTTTAGAATAGGTACACACACAATGTTAATCCTGAAAAAAAACACATGTAGCAAATCAAAGAAAATGGCTTATTCGAGCGATTTTCTTCATCTACTAACATTTTAATAATTTAGATAAGTATAATTTCTTTGAAAACTGTTAGGTAAAATTTTGATGAAGCCCTATATACACTAAACCTCTCCAAGTAAGCTTAATTGTAACAGTAGTAGGTGAATGTGGTGATAGAACTCGTGTCACGACCACTGGCTTGTCAGTTCACGAATAAGCCATTGGGCTTTGGCCTAACTATTTAGTTATCTTGTTATTATGTTTGTGTCAAATAGCGTGTACGAAAAGATCAGCCCCGTATAACGTAACACGTCGCCTATATTCCCCGACGGAGAAGACAGGCAGAGGTACACCTCTGCCTGTCTTCTCCGTCGACAAAAATGAGCATTTTTTCACTCATTTTTGTTCCATGTAACATAAGGTCAGATCCTATTCGTTCCATTAACAAGGCACAAAACCAGACCCCTGCGTAGTTATTTCATTATATTATTTGCCAGCAAACTGCCTCTCACAGTGCGGCAAAAGCATGTCAGACCGCTAAGTTCAATATTCCCCTTATGTTTTCTTCCACCTCATGTATAGGTGGTGTCTAGTTTGTAACCACCTACAAAAGTAACAATATTATATCGTAATATAATACAGGCCTGATGCCAGCTTTATATCTGCACCTTCATTGCGAAAACTGAAGAAGAAAGTGTCAAAAAACCTTCGAATCACCATGACGCGAATGTCTTTTACAGACTGAACTCTTCTCATTTGTCTAATGGCAATTAAAGTAATTGTTAAATTTTAAGACGGTATTTGTTTTTAAAATGTTATGGCTAACAAGCTATATTTTTAACATGTTGTTCTAGAAGGGATAGTAGTTTTATAACATATCATGAACTGTATTCACAAAAAAAGCTAAATATATATATGGTTGTACATCTCAACAAATATGCACATTAGCCATTACATTCAATGTACTTACCAATAATCTTATACATACTCAAAAATCCTACAGTGTTAATTTTCTTTTGAGCGCACATAAGAAACCAGAACTAATAAATTATAAAAAATTCCATCGTAAGTTAAAATTGCATCATAAAAACATGGAAAATAAAACAAGAGTCAGAAGAAAATTAGCACTGTAAATGTATGTCGAAATAAAACAGTAGTTCCAGTACTACAGCAAGCTGTTATAAACACACTGATGTTTTACGTGTTAAGTTATGATAACTTGAACCTCCGCCATCCCCTATTTACTATACCTGTAACGGGGATATCTGATAGGCACAAGCATCCTCTTGCAAAGCAGTGGATTCATTAGATTTGTATCATTGCGCTGACTTGAACAACACAGCTGAACATGGTAAAATCGTCCTTACTCAAACGCTGCCAGCAACCTGTTCTCCCCACAGCTTACCGCGTAGGTATGTCCTTACGATGCCATGATACTCATCTCACGAAGTGTAAAATGAGGCGACCCAAATATAATAATCCCACCAAAACAATAATGTGAAACGGTTCTTTCAGTACAAAGGAAGTACCGGCTTCGCCGATAAAAGAATGGAGATAATGAATGCTAAGTTTTATGAAGGTGCAAGTTGCAAGGTTCCTTGAGACTGAATATACAATTTGGCAAGTTTTTAAATTCGTTTGTAATTGTTGAAATTAACAAAACCTTGCTCCAATACCAAGTTAGTAAGAAGTTCTTTTTTCTTTAATTTTTATTTTATGATTTTAGATGGCTAGAAAGGGGACCTACCGAGATGAAGACAAATAGCGAAGCATGGAACAAAATGACATGTTGCGCCGACCCCAAATAAATGGGATAAGGGCAAGAAAATTCTGATGATTTGAATAATAAATTATAATTTTATAAATGACCAGCTTCTGCCCGCGACAAGACACCACAATTTACTAAAATAATAGCCACATTTTTACAAAACTTTCCTGAATACTACGTTTGTAGTTGTTATTTCAGCAGCCAAAATGTGATGAGACACAGGAGCGAGCGATGTAGTTGTTCATGTGAGTAGCAGTTAGTCCTGATGTCGACACTCGCAGTCTTCCGTAGTGACGAGAATTAAAATATTCGCGACCGCCACCTTGGATTTAAATTTAGACCTAACTATCGGATTTACCTCGAAAATCATGGAAACAGTATATCTCTCTCTGTAGCCTTTCTTAATATACATGACTAGTTTTTGCCAGCGGCTTCGCCCGCTCAGAGGTCGGTGTATTATACATATAAGCCTTCCTCTTAAAACACTGTCTATTGATGAAAACCGCATTAAAATGCATTGCGCAGTTTAAAAGATCTAAGAGTACAAACACGAAAAGCGACTTTGTTTTATACTATGTAAGGATGATGGCTTATGCTGTTTGCTGAGTTTTTATTGTCAGGGTTCAGGTCGTCAGGGAAGTTGGTTACGTGACTATTACTACCGCAAGCCGCGTTAAAGAACTTCGTTCCAATATATATATTGTTAGGAATAGAAAATAGTTTTGAAAAGCAATATCATGAAATGCAGATGAAAAATGTGTCAAAACTTAAGAACCCTAAGACAGTTTTCATGTAGCGACAACGGTTAAGTTACGTGCCCTTATTGCCCCATCCCAAAATCCACCCTGATAAGTCGTGATTGGCAGCTTAGCTCTATAAAGGAATAGTGTTATCATTTAAAAAGTTTAATCTGTAACTCTACAATATTTTGGCTCATCTTTTTGCAATTTGCGGTTAACTATAGAAGAATACGAATAAATTGCAATTTCGCTGATCCCCAAACGCCTAACCAAACTTATAGGGAACTACCTACCAACTGCACTATCTATCTAGCTATGTAACACAAAAGAGCACCTATAACGTACGACACCAGCAGGCTTAGCAAGAGAACTGTAGAGAAGCGTTTTGTCGACGGAAATGATGTTTCCGTGTACACAGTTGACAGTTTTGAACCGAGAAATGTAGATAAGCGATTTCTATTCTACGGTAGAGTTTAATAGAAAGCGTCATGCTAAGCCTGCTGATAGGCTATAGCCGTTAGTTGGGGTTTTTGATCATGTGGGCTCCTTGTCTAAACATAAAATAAAAGGTAATAGATTAATACTAAAAGATAAATAAACAATGACACATTTTTTCATTTGGCATTCACTTGTAATAAACACGAAGTGCACATTCAGTCATTCAGACTCTTCTCATGTGGGCACTTCGCGATAATTATTTACATGCATTACAGAACTGAGCGAAAAATTTGGATAAATGAGAGTAGAGCTCGCCCCTTGAGGGTTCCGTCTCGAAGCCGTCCTCTGCTGCCAGTATTTTCAATTCCGGATTGCAGTGCAACCCCGCCCAACTTCGCAGTTGAAAGAGAAACTTAATGGCTTTTTGATTAAAGTATAGACAAAGAGTCATAACTCACGTTGACGCCGTGGTGACGTCGCTAGGTTGCGCTGCCAAGTAAATGTTTACAGCTATAATAGTGGGTGGCTCACCGTGCGCCCCCTTGGTTACGCAGTCAAGCATAAACTTTGCTGGAGACGCGACATTCCTGCGCCGCCATGGCGTCCCGGTGAGGTATGGCTCTAAATACAACTTCAAGATACGGCCTACGAATTTCCGATCCCAGAATGAAGAAACAACTTTGGGTTGAAAAAAATATTCTCCCATATACCGTTCCCACACCCCACCACATCACCGTCCATGGTCTACTAACACTGTAAATGTAAGTCTGTATTTGCAAAACTTATATTTTTTGTGATATTACTCCAAAATTCTCAATTTACGTATGTTGACAACTCTAAGGGACCGTAGACCTGAGTTCCTGATATCAATTTGAACTTGATTCTTCACGGGTTCCTGAGAAAAAGGAGTCTGTCAACGAAGTCATCCTATGAGTAATTCCATTTTTTTCTTGAGTTAATTCGTACCTTATAAGAGCGAATGTTGATTTCTATGACATTGTGTCAACATTCCGATATAGTTATAGCCTTAACCAGCTACACTATTATTTATTTTTTGATTAAATTATCCATTTGTCTAGAAGAAAATACACAAGTGTTAGTGGCTTTAAATGTCACGCATGCTAGTTTGAGTTAGGTAGGGTGTCTTTCTAATGTGTCATTATTAGGTAAATAAAAATGCTAATACTACTCTGGGTAGTAATTTCTGCTCATAGCAATTCGAATTCGCAATGTTAAAACGACACGAAGTATCGCGTTTGGGACAGAACATTAACAACAATAACATGCAATATTTAATCATTTCCGTCGTATTATATAAAAATAATGGTTCGGCGTTGGTGTCCAAGGCTCGGACGTAAGCGATACTTTAAAACAGACATAAAAGCCGACACGAATGGCCTGTCCACGCACCAACCGCAGCAAGCGTAGCTTAAACGATCGACCCTTGCGGTTGATCTTAGCGGGCCCTTCTAAGGATCACATTTGTGGAAGTAGTATAAATGTCCTCATTAGGCGTTGTCTAGTGGACGTACACTTGTCGTAGAATAATCGGTAAATCGAATCAAATCATTTATTTCAAATAAACCAATTACAGACACTTGAACAGTCAAGGGGTCGGTCAGTCAGAAAGATGAAGTTACCCATCCCAAAGCGTAGAAGGTACCTATATGGAGAAGAAGGGGCAAGAAACTCCACGGACGCTTTGACACTTGTCCGTGGAGTTCATCAACCTATTATGTTCCTAGTGCTGGGACACAGGCCTCGATGAGAGGGAGTGGGCCGTAATCCACCAGGCGGGCCCAGTGCGGCTTAGTAGATGTCACATGTCTTCGAATTTTTGGTTCTAGGACATGCCAGTTTCCTTACGATGTTTTCCTTCGCCGTTTTGAAAGCAATGGTAACATCATTCATGTTGAATTTATACATGTAAGAACGTTACAGAACGTTAAAAGCATCCGTAATAAAACGAAGAAAAAAAAAAACAATAAAAAAAAATAGCCGTTGACAGCTGAGAGTCCTTACTGACGGCGTTCGTTCACGAACATAACGTGGATAATGGATCACGAACAGCATCATTCAGCTCAACAATTTTGACGGGAAACCATCAATGATCACACACCCTGTATGGCAAATTGAAAAGACCAGATAAATGGAAACTAAGAAAAACAAACTTTCGCAGGGTTGGAAAAAAAGT